>OX419336.1:25655504-25713004 GCA_948470475.1 Galaxea fascicularis | reverse complement strand
AAACAGGCGATTTCAGTTGCGTTGAAAAATATCTAAATCATCACAAGGCGATACTACAGAATGGATATGATCAAAGAGTACGAGTCAGATTCACCTTTATTGGAAGAAAATAAGGATCTCTTTGTACCAGCAAGTAAAGAATTAGATGCACGCTCTGTTCGCAAAGTTTATTTAATAACTTACAGCGAAGTGGACAAAGAACTCTTTCCAACGAGGAGATCATTTGTCAATGCGGTTCTCCAGTCCTTTAATGATTCTAATATGGTTCAGTGGTGTTATTCGCTCGAACAACATATTTCAGCGGGGTTTCATTATCACATGCCCATCAAGCCTGACCGAAACAAACGGTGGATTTCCAGCAAGCGATTTTTACAGGAGAGTTGTGGGATCTTGGTCCATTTCTCTGAGATTCACAGCAACTATTACAGCGCATGGAAGTATGTCACAAAGAAAGACAAGCATTATATTCAGAGTTTAGATCACCCAGATTTAACGAGCGCAGGCCCTCCGAGAACAACCATGGCTTCTATCGCAGTCCAGTCTAAAAGTAAAAAGAAAACAAGCCACGATGCTGGGCAAAAGACTTCCTATGAGGCCCGACATTGGCCATCATCACACTCACGGATTCAGATGGAGATAACAATAAAGCTAAGACAAGGAAAAAACGGATGACTTCATATGAACTTTCAGAGATTGCATTAGCTAAAAACATTAAGTCTTGGACTGAGCTGCTTGCTCTTGCAAGACAACAGAAACTTGAAGGCAAAACTGACATCGCAGAGTTCATAGTAAATCAAGGTCCCAAAGTCGTTTTTGAAGTCTTAGACACCATGTGGGAAATGGAACATTCGACAAATGATCTGGAGAGGGCAAGGAAAAGCATAGCACAACAAAAGATATCATTGTGATGGATGAGACAGCAGTATGGCAGGATGTGGTATGTAACAGTAGGTTTCACTGTCATGATCACCATTTTGTAGGTAGGGCTTAAAACTCGGACAGACTTGGGTGAGTCATACAATTACAAAGATGGCGGACGTATGTAATCCGCAGTATATGTTGACATGGGAGGACAAGATCACTGCTGCAGGGCTGGCTGCAACAACGACAAACGACCCAGCAAAAGAATGTGTGAGGAAAACACCCAAACAAGCCACGGCGAAGAATTAATTTTCCACAGATTTCCTAAAGATGAAATGAAGAGAGCTCTTTGGATTTCTCAGGTTGAAGGTTTGTCAAATTTTGAGTGGGGCCAAGAAACAAATATGCTCCAATCATTTCCAGGATGGCAAACCCACCCGTGAAAATTCGTATCCAACATTGTTTCTCTGTCCTCGTGACTTTGACACTCCATCACTGAGAAAGAGAAAACCAGTAAGGAAGGAGCGTTTTGTTGCCACAGACGAAAAACCTGGGTTTTCTAGTAAGCGCTGTAGTGAGCAATTTACAAAGCACATGCCAGCCTGTGAGAACAAATGTACGCAAGTCAATTTGGAGTTCGCGTTGCATTTCCACCATATTAATCTTGAAAGTAGTGGTCGAGCTTTCATTGGCTTACCATCACCAGTTATTTTCGAAAAGATATTTGCATGGCTTGAGGAAATTTTACAGGAATATTTAGCTCATAGGCACCAAAAGCCCTTCCCACTAATTCTTCTTTTCTCCCTGATTTGCTAAGGCCCTGCATAGCCAGGTAATCCTGTAAGGAAGTCACGGTTAAGTGCAGAAAGTCTTTGAAGTTGTAACGCTCGTTCTCTGCCATTTTGTGAAGAACTGCAAAGCCTCGCCCCAGTCTGTCCGAGTTTTAAGCCCTACCTACAAAATAACGGTCACAACCGTGAAACCTATACCACAGTCAACAACATTGGTGAAAGCACAATTCAAATGAACAAAGTGTGTTGTAGTGTCTTCAATTAATGGATGGATGAAGAAAGAACTGACCGTTTCTTGGGTTAAAGGTGTCTTGGGCCCAGATAAGGACATTATTGTAAACTGTTTCAACAGCTGCGTATTTACATTTACTGTCGACGGGTCCGAGGATGAGCTGATACACTGCTTAAAGTCAGCCTTGCCATTCTGGCCTGGGACTACTGAAAGCACTTCAACAGCAACTTCAGCAAACACTGGAGAATGACCCATTTCAGGACATCACGCTATCGGATGTTGAAGATGCAGGTCCTATGACAACATTGAGGTCAGCAATACAGAAATTGAAGTTGATTAAGGATCCAAATGCTTAGGAGAGACAGGATATTTTGACATTAAAACAATGTGTTTTTATTGTATGTTTAATTGAAGACAACTGGACATTAACTGCAGGCTTTTCTTTTTACACAAAACATTTCACAATAGCAAATGCATAATTTTGTTAGAATTGCTCTATTGCAGAAATAAAATACATTTTTACTTGGGCCTGTAGGGGGCGGAGTTAAAAATCATGTTAGAATTCAGTTTTCCTGTGCAGCAAAATGCACTATAGAAAGCAAGTGGTAATGTTTTGATTGGGTAATGAAAAATACAACGCATGTGGCAGTGTTTTCATTGGTCAATGCACAATAGAAAGCACATGCCTTCAATTACGTTGCTGACATAAGATCTGGAAGCTTGTTGTTTTCGTGTAATGTGACACCTTTCACAACCTGACTCAAGTGAGCGCTCAAAGTTAAACAATCCACTTCCAACGAACTGAGCACATTTACCTACACAAATCTTTGTAAAGTTGTGAAGATTTTAATCTAGTAAATTTTGTCTGCGTGAAAAGGTTTGTCGAATTTAAGAAAAGGTTGGAAACTACACACGTGTTGTGTTCACAACTCGACTGCCACAGTTCTATTTTTAGGGTCCAACACTCACCACTGCACTGAAGGATGAAACTTTCACATGTCGAGAGAAGCAGCAAAACAAATTCAAAGCAAATAGCTTGTGAGATCAAACGTGACAAGCGTAAGAAAGTAAAGAACTATCCTCCACTTTTTTGTTGGTAAACAACAGATTTCTTTTTCCTTTGATTTTGTCGCGATTTACCAGCCACATGACATTCAATATATGACACATATTACACTTTTCAATTATTGTTTTTAGTTTAGAAATATTTTAACAGTTTAATTTGTTTGGATGCAGTGTTTGTGACTAGTGGCCAAGGTAACCCCATACATAAAATGTTTGGGTGAGTTAATTTAATTCTGTTCAATGTTTGTTAGAATTAAGCACGAGAGCACCATTCATTGATAAAATTAGGATTTGACAAAGAAGGCAATAATGTAAACTAGCCCGTTGAGGTGAAACCAATGCAATAAACAGTCATGAGACTGTAAGGAAGAAAAGATTTCTGCTGCACTTTTCTTAGGGGGAAGAGGCCGCCACCTCAAGAAGCCTTTCAAGCTCAGAGAAATGGAGAGGGACGACTTAAATATTGGATTTGTTTGGCCAATAGACCAGGAAAAGACCCGTCGATAATAAACCCCAAAGATCAAACTAGCAGATACAAAATGACAAACTCTCTGTTTCATAGCAAATTCAAACTTAACACCATCAGCAGATTCGTCATAAACATCGTCAGCATCCTCGTCTCGCAGAGGTGATGGTTAGCACACAGGGCGGGCGGGGCAGGATCTCACATGGCTGTGAAGCTCGACCCTGGAATGGCAGTCCCTCACGCAGAATGCGCAGACATAGTTAGATGGAGCACATGCAGAGGCTGTGCACAACTTTCTTGCCACGCTGTTCGTGCTGTGGCGCAGTTCTCCATAGATAATCTCTTGTGGCAAGTGCCATCTCCAAGCCAGTGGAGGGTATGCTCAAGAAACCAGCACACTGGAGGACATCAGAGTTTGGAACTTTGTCTTGCCATTTGATGTGCAGAAGGTGTCGGAGTGAGCGGAGTTGGAACCCTTTGAGGCATTGCTCTTGTCTGGTGTAGGTCGTCCACGACTCACTGGCATAGGGGAGAGTGTCACGAAATTATTTAGTAGTTGTTTGCGTTTAGTTTAAGTTTTTGTTTTAGTGTGTTGTTTGGATTTTTGTCGTTCATTGTTACGTAACTTTGTTACGTAACTCATGTAACATTTAACTATTTAATATTTAAACATTCTTAGTGTATTGTGTAGTTTAGATGTATGTTTCAGGAATTATGTAAATTTGTACAATTCAGCGTGTAACAGGTGTTCTTTCCAGTCACTTTCTTTATAGCGTTTGTTTTAAGTGTTAATTGTAGAAAAAAAATTTCCATAAATATATAAATGTAAGTTGTACAGTTGCAGTGGGTTGTTGTGTGTAGCAGTTTTGTCGGTAGAGGGAGTAAAGCAAGAAAAAGAGAGACAAGGTGAAGGGCCTGTGGCCAGAAAGAGAAAAGTTTTATTCACTATCAAGAGCCATTGGTAGGCGCCAGCCAAGAAATAACTTGCAACTGACGAAACACATTTGTCAGTGGTGGCGTAAGGATTGAGAAGAATAACGTGCTGTGTGGCAATTGGGATCGTTCAAAGACCTTGTGCTAAGAAGAAAACGTCAGCTGTAAAGAAAAAGAAAAGGACGTAAAAGACGCGGGACAAGGTTGGAATCAAAGAGGAAGAAGAGGTTTGTGGTATTGGTTGGTGTGGTGTGGTGTGGTGTTGGTTAGGAGGAGACGCGGATAGTGAAACTGAACTGTGAACTGTTGTATATAATTTGTTATTATTGTATAGGTTTAAAATTACTTAAAGTTTAGGTTAGGAATCGCAATAGTTTAGTAATTAATTGTATTAATTGTTATAGAATATTTAGAATTAGTTTACTTAAGTGTTAATGCTGTTAATATCGAGTGTTTTTTTTTATATATACTTTAATAAACATTAGTTATTGTAATTCATGGTGGAGTGTTGCGGGATTGTGGGAAGGGGTGCGTGTATTCAGTCATTGTTAGTTTCGGTGTTATTAGTCTTTGTTTTGCCATATCTATCGTCAAGGGAATTTTCGGGGCTTACGCCACATTTTTGGTGTCAGGAGTGGGATACTATTCCCTTGGTATTTGTTGTACACACACTTCAGACACAATCGTGCAACACACAAGTGTTAATTATGGCTGCAAAAGACTCGGGTTATGATTCTTGGTCTCTGGAAGATTTAAGAACTGAAGCTAATAGTAGATCGATTTGTTTCACTAGCAAAGATGGGATTAAGACGCTGGCGAGCAAGCTTAGGGTGCATGATAAGTTAATGGCTAATCCGGGTGATGTGTTCACGGGAGGTGAAGAAATGGAGCAGACCGAAACCGAGGGGAATTTGACTTTCGAGCAACGAGTGCAACTACAAGAACGAGAGCTAATGATGTTGGAATTGCGAAGGAAAATGCAAATGGAAGAACGGGAGGCCGAAAGGGAGAAAAGGGAGTATGAAAGACAGAGAGCGCGGGAGGAAGAAGAGAGATTAGTCAGGGAAGAGGAACGACTTAGAATTCTTAGGAGTGAGAAAGAACAGCTTGCTGTTAGAGAGGCCGAAGGGCAATATAAGAGTGCCAATAAGCCTAGGTTTATGAAGATTAGAGAAATGCGGGAAGAGGAAGACATAGATGATTACTTTAGAATATTTGAAATGACGGCGAAAGCGCAGTCTCTTCCGGAAAGTGAGTGGGTTGGCAATCTCGTTCCTAAGCTTACAGAAAAAGCCAAATCAATTTACTTGGAGATCCCGGACCCCAAATGTCAAAATTACCATGAAAGCAAAAACATCATTATTAAAGCTTATCAGCTAACTGCAGACCATTACAGATTCAGATTTCGAACCTCAGAGAAACAACCAGAGGAAGACTTTGTTCAGTGGGGAAATCGGACAAGAAGGTATTTGAATCGTTGGATGGAAGTTGCAGGGGCTGCTAGTGATGCTGAGATGATTTTGGAGCAAATAATGATTGAGAGGCTCCTGGATGCGGTAAGCCCAGAGCTAAGAGCTTGGTTGAAAGAGCAAAAGCCAACTACTGCAGAAGAGCTTGGAAATCTAGCAAACTTACATGTACAAGCGAGGAAAGGACCACTCGTCGCAGGTAAATATGCTTCGTTTGGTAGAGGGCAGGGTTTTAAACAAAGGAAGGAAATGAACGTAAAAAAGGATGTGCCTCCACCCGAAAGCAAGCATGATTCGCGTAAGCAGAATCCCGTTTCGCCCAACGTTAAGAATACAAGGCCCGAAGTAACTTGTTTTAAATGTGGCAAGAAAGGGCACATGTCGTTTAACTGTGGGAGGACCCGCAACCCTACCTCCCAAGGGTACCTGCTCTGTATGACTCCCCTTAACTCGGAGAAAACAGAGTTTCCACCGTGCAATGTTAAAGGCAGGATAGCGGGTAAACCTGCAGAGATGATAGTTGATTCTGGGTGTACTAGAACCCTTGTCCATAAAAGGTTTGTTAGCGATGATTCTTTAACCGGGGAGAAAATGACAGTTTTGACTGCAGCAGGTGAACGACTGGTTATACCTTTAGCATGGGTAGAATTTGAAAGCGAACATGGCAGGCATAGGGAATTGGTAGGGGCATTAGACAAGTTACCAGTTGACTGTCTACTCGGTAGATCTTCATTCGGTAAAACCCTTTCCAAACAAAATGTCCTGGATCAATGGGAGAACAATACATCGATTCATAGCTTGGAAAGCAATGAAGCTTTTGTGCTAACTAGGCGGCAGAAAGTATTACAGGAAGCCCAGAAACAAGCGGATGAAGTAGTGGATCGCGAAAACGCACTTGCAGTTAGGAATCTGTCCAAAAAAGAGACGAAGAAGGAAGGTCTGAGAAAGGGTGATCTACCAACACTCTTTGAAGAACCAGAGCGAGGCGAGTTTGACGAGGAAAGTCCAAAGGGGGTTGTTGAAGAGTCAGGTATGGAGAATTTATTGCTTAACATTTTGGATAGAAATAGGGGCCAGGTTATCGAAGATCAGCGAACCGACGTGACGCTCGATAAGGCACGTAGTAAGGCGCTTCAGAAAGCACCCGAGGAAGGAAATAGTTATTTCATTGAAAATGATTTGCTCATGCATCGCAAGTTTTTGGAAGATGTACATGATGGGGTGAGGTATGTTGACCGTGTGGTTGTCCCAGAAGCCTATAGAAATGAAATTCTTCGCGTCGCCCATACTATCCCTTTAGCTGGTCACATGGGTTCCACGAAAACATTGAATCGCATAGAAGTGCATTTCTTTTGGCCTGGTATTAGCCTTGATGTTCGAAAATACTGCGCGACCTGCCCACAATGTCAGTTAGTAGCACGCAAGATGAAGTCGCACAGGGCACCACTTGATCCAGTGAAACCAGAAACGGAACCGTTTCGTAAGATAGCCATTGACATAGTGGGTGAATTACCTCGAACAACTACAGGGTACAAATACATTTTAACAATAGTTGACTATGCAACGCGTTACCCAGAGGCCATACCTCTCAGGAATACAAGTTCGAAAACAATCGCAGATGCTCTTGTTCAGTACTTTTGCAGGGTAGGAATCCCAGAGGAATTGGTTTCAGATCAGGGTTCTAATTTCATAAGCAACCTCATGGCGCAATTGTATGATCAGTTAGGAATTACCAAGATTCAAACTTCAGTATATCACCCAGAAGCAAACGGTCTGGTTGAACGTTTCAACGGTACTCTGAAGCGGATGCTCAAAAAGTTTGTCCGAGAGCGGGTGAAAAATTGGGACAAGTTCCTCCCTTATCTGCTGTTTGCCTACAGAGAGGTCCCATGTGAATCCACAGGATATTCTCCTTTTGAGTTACTGTATGGTCAATCAGTCCGTGGGCCGTTAGCTGTTATAAAAGAAACATGGTTAGAGAAACGCCCTTCTAAGGAAAGCCTGGTGAGCCATGTCCTAGAAATCAGAAGACGACTCGCGATGATGCAGAAAGCGGTTCAAGAGCACATGACGAAAACGCATCGAACACAAAAACGCCTGTACGACATTCACAGCTCTAAAAGACGTCTGGAAGTTGGTGACAAGGCTTTGGTCTTGTTACCCACCCCAGGAAGCAAGTTGGAGGTTTGTTGGCAAGGCCCTTTCAAGGTTACCAAAGTGTTAAATGACGGGCTTAACTACGAGCTAGATACAGGCAAAACACACAAGCAGCATCGAACGTATCACATTAACCTTCTCAGTAAATGGCAGAGTCGTGATGAAATAGCCGCGTTGGTTATGCCAGAGTCCTCAGAGATGCCTCTGCCACATGAACGGGATGTCCCTCAATTTACGTCGGATGAATCATGGGAAGACGTTGTCATTTCTTACGAGCTATCCGAACCTCAAAAAATTCAGGTGAAGAAATTGCTACAGGAGTACGCTGATGTGTTCTCTGGAAAACCAAATGTAACGAACGCAGCAATCCATCAAATTGATACAGATGACTCCCCCCCAATCCGTTGTTCACCATACAAGGTCCCGCAAAGACTCGAAAGTGAGGTGAACAAAGAAATCGATAAGATGCTGGAGTTAGGCATAATTCGTCCTTCAAATAGTCCCTGGGCGTCCCCAGTTGTCATTGTTCCGAAACCAGACGGAACCATCCGATTTTGTGTCGATTACAGGAAGCTGAACAGCGTAACAAAAATGGATGCATATCCGATTCCGTTAATGGAAAGGATGATAGAGAAGGTTGCTTCTGCCAAGTTTATAACTACATTAGACTTGACGAAAGGGTATTGGCAAGTTGAGACGACTACAATTGAGAAATCGGCGTTCATTACTTCAAAGGGCTTATATGAGTTTCTTGTGATGCCATTTGGAATGAAGACAGCACCAGCCACGTTTCAACGAATGATGTCAGACGTGGTACTAAAAGGTTTTCATTTTGCTGATGCTTACATAGATGACGTTGAGGTCGACACACCTTCTACCTTTGAACAACACCTGTTGGAACTTCGCCAAGTTCTAGATCGACTCCGAGAATGCAATCTTAATGCACGACCCTCTAAATGCAAAATTGCTATGAAAACTGTAGATTTTGTAGGGCATCGTGTTGGCGGAGATAAGATCGAACCTCGTAAAGCTCTTATCCAGTCCATTATTGAGTACCCCAGGCCAGCAACCAAGAAGGAAGTAAGATCCTTTCTAGGCTTGGTTGGTTACTATCGTAAGTTTATTCCAAATTTTTCTGAAAGAGCAGCTACCCTAACGGATTTGACAAGTGGAAAAAATCCCACAAAGGTGAAATGGCTTGACGTTCACGAGCGAGCATTCCTTGATTTAAAAGAAGCTATTCAAAAACCTCCAGTCCTACGACCACCCCACTGGGATGAAGAATTTATTTTGCAAGTTGACGCTTCAAACAGAGGTCTAGGAGCTATTTTGTGCCAGAAAGGTAAGGACGGAGAAGAGCACCCAGTAGCTTATGCTAGTAGGAAGTTGCAACCCAGGGAACAAAAACTTAGTACGACAGAGAAGGAATGTTTAGGCATTGTGTGGGCTGTGGAGTTATTTAGGTATTATCTATTTGGCAGAACCTTTAAATTGCAGACTGACCACAACCCTTTGGTCTGGCTAAACCAAGTCCGCGATAAAAGCCGAAAGTTGTTGCGGTGGAGCGTTACTCTCCAAGAGTACGACATGCTTATAGAACACAAGAGTGGCAGAAATCACTGTAATGTGGATGCTCTAAGCAGAGTTTGAGCACGTTTGAGTTTGAGCAGAGCTTGTTGTACGTCCAACTTTACCATCAGTTCTCTCCTTTTCCTTTCTATTTTTGCGTCGTCCCACCCCAAAAATAGACTTGTTAAGGGGGGAGGTGTCACGAAATTATTTAGTAGTTGTTTGTGTTTAGTTTAAGTTTTTGTTTTAGTGTGTTGTTTGGATTTTTGTCGTTCATTGTTACGTAACTTTGTTACGTAACTCATGTAACATTTAACTATTTAATATTTAAACATTCTTAGTGTATTGTGTAGTTTAGATGTATGTTTCAGGAATTATGTAAATTTGTACAATTCAGCGTGTAACAGGTGTTCTTTCCAGTCACTTTCTTTATAGCGTTTGTTTTAAGTGTTAATTGTAGAAAAAAAATTTCCATAAATATATAAATGTAAGTTGTACAGTTGCAGTGGGTTGTTGTGTGTAGCAGTTTTGTCGGTAGAGGGAGTAAAGCAAGAAAAAGAGAGACAAGGTGAAGGGCCTGTGGCCAGAAAGAGAAAAGTTTTATTCACTATCAAGAGCCATTGGTAGGCGCCAGCCAAGAAATAACTTGCAACTGACGAAACACATTTGTCAGTGGTGGCGTAAGGATTGAGAAGAATAACGTGCTGTGTGGCAATTGGGATCGTTCAAAGACCTTGTGCTAAGAAGAAAACGTCAGCTGTAAAGAAAAAGAAAAGGACGTAAAAGACGCGGGACAAGGTTGGAATCAAAGAGGAAGAAGAGGTTTGTGGTATTGGTTGGTGTGGTGTGGTGTGGTGTTGGTTAGGAGGAGACGCGGATAGTGAAACTGAACTGTGAACTGTTGTATATAATTTGTTATTATTGTATAGGTTTAAAATTACTTAAAGTTTAGGTTAGGAATCGCAATAGTTTAGTAATTAATTGTATTAATTGTTATAGAATATTTAGAATTAGTTTACTTAAGTGTTAATGCTGTTAATATCGAGTGTTTTTTTTTTATATATACTTTAATAAACATTAGTTATTGTAATTCATGGTGGAGTGTTGCGGGATTGTGGGAAGGGGTGCGTGTATTCAGTCATTGTTAGTTTCGGTGTTATTAGTCTTTGTTTTGCCATATCTATCGTCAAGGGAATTTTCGGGGCTTACGCCACAGAGAGTCGACAGGACACAAGCTTTGTAGACACAGACCTTGGTCCTTTCGCTCTACAGGCTGTTGTTCCACACTCGCGTGTTGAGTTTGGCCATGACCTCTGCAGCCTCAGCAATTCTCGAGCTGATCTCGGCATCAAGAGATGTTGAGGTTGTCACTGTGGAGCCCAGGTAGGTCAAGGCATCCATGACCTCGAGCTGAGTGTCCCCAATTGTGATGGAAGGCGGGGACTTGGCACCCTGCACCATGATGTTGGTGTCCTTGAGGCTGATTTTCAGCCCAAACTCCCTGCAGGCAATAAATGTAGACAATTAACATAAGATACACAACCAAATCAGCAAATCACATGCAAAAGATCCAGTGGAGGAAGTCGTTCAAGATGCTGAACAAGGTTCAATACATAAAATTTTTGACTGAGTTAATTTCATTTTGTTCAATGTTTGTTTGAATTTGGCACCACTATTCAGCGATAAAATTAGGATTTGATAAAGAAGGCAAGAATGCAAGCTAGCCTGCCAAACCGAAAGCAAATTCACGTTTTTCACAGTCAGCAGCTTAAAGTAAACAGTCTCTTGATATCATGGACAGCAGACATGAGGTACACAAACAAAGCAAGAAATCACCAACATATATTTGACCATAAAGGCCATAATGCAAGCTAACCCATGAAACTGCAACATATCAAACTTTGCCTATTTTTATGGTTAGGATTTTTGAAGACAATGAAGCTTTTGTTTCCTTTCCTTTGGGACTTAAATATCCTTCAGAGTGAAATTACACTTGGCTTTGATCGTATCCGAGTCAGGTGATTACAATTTTGTACCCAGTAGTAGTCCACTGGTGACAAAATATCTGTTACAGAGATAGACCAACGGGAGTTGGGGGGTTGGTTTGTCAATAGGCCTCATTACGGTTTTGGCCCCATCGCCAAATGCTTACAGACAGTTTGTGTGGGAATCTGAGGTCAAATAATTTCTGTAGAACTTAAATTCTGAAAAAAAATAATTTCAAACTTAAGCCAATTATGTGAGGGATTTAGCTGTGCTAGATTGCATCCACTCGCATTTTAAATTTTAGTCCACGAGAAAAAATACAGGCGTGAAATTATCAAAATTATAAAAGCTACTGGGCACATTCTTGTGCAGGTACGTCACTTAAAGGAACAGTGTCATGAGTGACTGTTACAAGTTCGTTGTGTTAAGTGAAGTGAGAAGTGGGTTGTTTGTAGACTAAACAGAACGCAGGGTTGTCGGAACAGCAACAAGGTTATTTATTCCAAAGAAATGTAGTAAACTCCACACAAGGCTTCACAATAAGCTCACACAAAGCTTGTAAAATTACACTCGACCTTCGTCACACTTCAATACTCACGGCCTCCACCAAATGTATAAACGACCTCTGTCACACTTCAATAAACACGGCCTCCGCCAAATGTATATGCGACCTCTGTCACACTTCAATAAACACGGCCTCCGCCAACTGCTCTCAGCTCTCAGCTCTTCTCTCTAAGGCTTACTTAAGAAAAACTCTAAAGCTTCACGGATCGGCTTATATACTTTACAACATAAAATTCTAGAACTTTCCGACTCGACTAAATAAAGTAACATTACAGTAAGAAACTATTTACAGCAACATATGCAAACGGCTTAAAATAGAATTACTGAACCATGATGACACAGCACTAATTAAATATGCAGAAGATTCTAGACACTTCCAGACAGTAATGCATGCGCAATAACGCTCAAAAATTTTGATTTAACTGGCAAGTTTTTTCAAATCTGTTGATGAGCAAAATCATCGATTTATATCGTACTATATCATTGCCATCCGTGCAGAAATCTCTCAAGAAGCTAATTGCTTTCTTGAAGCTGGATCTATAGTTTACAGTTGTTAACTTATTTCTAACATCCTGCTTCCTGGAGACCAATTTGAGAAGTCTGTTTACCTGCTACCATGTCTGGTCGTACCGGCCATCGTCCTGGGAGCGCAAGAAGGCAAATCTCGTCAAAAAGGGAGTGTGATAGGGTTTGGCAAAGAGGACAGCAACGAATTAACTTAGACAACATTGTTTTCTCATTGTGGGTCTCTTCGAAGCTCAAGTGCAGCTACTCGAGTGACTCTGAGTTCGGAAGACATCTATCACTTGAATGGTGATGAAGGTCAGCTTTGCAACAACCCCGATTAGTTCCTCTTGTTGTTTTCGTAGAGCATGTACTCTTGCACGAGCACGAGGCTCAGCTTTCCTACGAGGTTTATTACGTTTGGTGTAAGCTATAATCGTCTTTCACATCAAAACAAAAAAATTCATAAGTCAATTTTGTCAGGTTCATACGGGGCTCGAAAGAAACTTACCATTGTGGAATCTTCTCTGACTTCACCACCCATATTATTGAGAAACACGCAACCACAGTTAAGTATGTTCAAGAACAAACAAAAGAGAAACCACAAAGTAAAAAAGCTTGGTTATTCCAGTGTGTATTCTTGAGTAAATTGCAACTAATCTAACCTTGCGCAAAATTCAAGATGGCGGACTGCTCAAAAAAGCCCTCAAAAGTAATACAAATTAGTACGCGTGCCCAGCCGTGACACTGTTCCTTTAAGTTTACAGTTCATTATTTTTTCAGAATTTAAAGGGCCCTAGTCAGCCTCCGTCATTTTCAATGCCATCGAAGTTATTGATAATGCCTGGTCAAGCAAAATCTTATTGCTTTATTGTAAGTTGTGTTCCTGAAAGTATGTTTAATTATCTGTTGTAGTTCCACAGTGATTTCCTTTGTTTCGACGTCCTCCTAATAAAATATAAGAGCCAAATTCTCGCCTGTAAAGCAAAACAAAGGTGTGGCTGACTAGGGCCCTTTAAGTTTCACAGAAATTATTCAGACATTGAATCCTCGATCATTGTCGTTTGTCTACCTGACGTACGTGATGGCATCCAAAACAGTGATGAACTTTGCCAGCCTTAAGAAGGATCCCTGGGTAAATTGTTGTTTTTGGCGTGTTGGTCTTTTTACACTCGACTGCGTTCCACTTTATTCTAGCCGTCAGCAAAATTGCTGTCTGCTTTGTTTCATAAGTTTGATGCTCTGTTTCATTTAAATTCGCTGCAAACGCAATCTCATGCATACGGCTTACTATCATTTTCCAGCTACCATGAATGGCCTACATTTTTTGGCGTCGTTACAGGGTTAAAATATTCAAGTTTGTCCAGAGCAACTGTTGCGTTTTTTAATTGAACCATGTCAAGTTTTGACAGCTCCGCCTCAATTGTCAATTGAGGTGTGGGATGGCCCAACACAAAACTCACCTTAAAATATCTACCTTTTTACCACTTTTTTTAATGCCATCTTTTTAAAGTTAAGTTAGCGAAGAAAATGCAAGTTAACTGTTTTCTCCAGGTTTTTGATATTTTTTATGTAGCTACACGCTTCAAAGTTGTTATTGTCGCTGACCATAAAAATCGGCGTGACACCGCCCACAAAATAAACCAGCAGGTCAATTTAATTAATTGAACTTAAGAGCTTGTAAGGTAGAAATACCAATATAAATATATTCAAATGCACCATCCTAATAGTAATACTACTAATAATAATACTACTACTACTAATAATAATATATAGAATAAAAAACTTATGGCTAAAATTAAGAAATAGTCTAAGCTAAAAATGCCTTTTCAAAAAGGTGAGTCTTAACTTTCCCTTAAAAGTGTCAATAGAAGTGGATTCCCTGATAAGTCTCGGCAGAGCATTCCATAACTTAGGTGCGGCGAACACAAAGGCCCTTTCACCGAGAGTAGGCTTGGGCTTAATATTCGGATAACTAAGCAGGGTACCGTCGTTAGAACTTAAGTTATATTTAGACACAGGCTTAGGAATAATTAAAAAACTTAAATATGAAGGTGCTAGGCCTTTAAAAATCTTAAAGACAATCAATGGAATTTTAAATTCAATTCTAAACTTTACAGGCAACCAATGTAAGTCCACTAATAAAGGAGCAATGTGACAATATTTACTTTCATTACATATCAATCTAGCACACATGTTCTGCACATGTTGTAGCTTGTTGAGTTGATACTCTGGCAGACCATATAAAAGGCTGTTACAGTAATCGTTTCTACTTGAGATAAAAGCATGAACCAAAGTCTTAGTGTTGTCTTTAGATATATACTTTCTTATGCGTCTCAATAAAGTGATTGAGGGTATTGTTCCATGTTTCAACAACTCATGAATTTAAAATAGAGAGCTTGCATTAAGGCGGTGTAAACGTAAGTCATAGAATTACTTTTTACGACCTATGATTGAATCAAAAGCTAAGAAGAATGAGCAAGTTTTACAAAGTGTCAAAGGTGCTCGATAAACCCACAGATACCGTAAACACCGGCGTATAAGCCGCACCCCGAGTTTGGCAGCTCAAATTTTGGAAAAAAATTTTTAAAAGAAATTAAAATAAATCAATGGTGGAGTCTTGAGAAAGATGCATTGTTTCTTCAAGTTTCTTGCACGTGTTAACCCGCGTATTAACTCACCAACATTTAAAACAGAGAATACGAAAGCTCTTATCTATAATTTTAGCTCTCTAATAGTATGAAAATCCCAGTTAGACATAACTTTGATCTTTCTCTGGCATTTTTAATCCAGTATATTTCATTCATGTCCATTTCTCAATAGAATTTACATACGACTACACCTGATGAACGTTTCGGTTCATTCGTAGCTTAGTAACCAGGCATTTGATCAGGAGATGGAGTACTGGAAACGGGTAGATTTTTGCTACAAGACACACAACGTTTTATCAATAACAAGACATTTATTTTCAAAAACTCGTTGCTCGAAGAGAGTTCAATAATCAATTCGACGAGTTTGCCATCAAAGAATTGAACGGCGAAGAAACGGTTGGCCATTTACCACGCAAATACTCTATAATAGCATGGTATTTTCTCGCTCGTGGTGGATCGATTTCTGTCCAAGTGAGTAGCCATCGTGGTCATTGTAAACAACTTTGTGGCGGAATGGAGATTCCCTGCCGAGTGACATTCACCTGCTCAAGAAAGGCAATGTTAAACCGGTTAAAAGCCCTCAGTTTAATGAAGGTTTAATCATTATATGTAAGCTCACATAAAAACGGCTCTTTTAGGAGCCACCAAACTCGTAAAAGCAATGATAAATGCGTATTGTGGTATAGTTTTATGAAGTTCTTACTATTTTGCTACACAGGTCTATACAGACTGTAGAATTTTCGCTGAAAGTTGTTAATTTATGCAAATTTACGGCATGGTGTCCAGATGTTCTTGCAGATAAGCCGCATCCCCGATTTGATACGAAAATTTTGAGCAAAAAGGTGCGGCTTATACGCCGGTGTTTACGGTACTTGCGGTCGCGTTCAGTTTCTCGTTCGCTGGCGTGGAAATAGAAAGAAACATGACAGTTGGGTCGACAAAGAAGACACAAACGAACGTCTTAGCAAGTCTTTAGAACGCACCATCAAGGTAAGCAATTGGAATGATAGATAAAGAATTTTGACATCGCTTTGGAGTCAGTTGCTCCTGCTTGACTGTCCTTAGTTTAATTTAACATTAATGAATGTTTCGGTGTTGTTTTTTCCATAGGATCCCCAGGCTTGCTGCAAACTCTGTCGGTGTTAATCGCTGGGAAACTGATCATGAAGAAGCCACCTGAAACTAGCATTGTAAGACACGTCTCTGTTTCCATGCGGATGGATGCCGAAACTTTTGGGCAGTTGTTCGGTAGACTACCTTCCACACCAAATGCTGTTTACGAGCTTGACAACATAATGCCATCTGGATGGTCATTAAACACTTTCAAAACTTCCACGACTTGTTGATTTCAGCCCGGCAAGCCTGCTGAGATTGCTCTATTAGAGAGCAAGAAAGTGTTTTATGATCGCTTGAGGTGTTTACGTTATGAAGGTGGTAAGGGAGAACGTAATGCAGAAGGTAGTTTATGGTTTATTTTTTCTAAAGGTTTCTTTCTACCGAGAGCAGAATAAACAAGCCCAAAGAAAACCCAAACCAGAGCAGACAAGACTACCTTGGGCAAGGCCCAGAGCTGTCCAGCATTAGAAGCTGCAGAGTCAACAAAAACGGCTCCCTTAGAAGCCACCACAAAAAATAAAAGCAATGACCAGCTCTCATCTATTTTATCTAGTTAAAGCCACGCACCGTGTTAACTGTCAGGGCTGTCATCAGAATATGAGGAAATTCATCATACGACAGCGACCGCTCAGAAACTTTTATGTGATGGTCTCACTGGATGTCACCTCTTCAAATGCCAAAAATACTCATCTATTGTCCAATATGGTCGCCCACAATAAGGACATGTAGTGAACTGACATTTTTTAGTTTTCCTTCCATGAAATATCCGCAAATGGGTTGCTAAAGAGAATACCTTTCTGTTACAAAGGAAGCATAAACATGACTAAGTAAGTCATGCTGTCTTCTGTCACAAAGTCAAGCCGAACAGATCACGGAATTTTTGCCGGCATGTGAGTATAAACCAAAATTGCTGCCAGCTATACATTTTCACCGTTGATTTGAAAGCTAAGGAAAAGCTCAGTCTGTGTTGGCAAATTAACTGCCGGTTTGGCCACTGGAAGGTTTGAGTAAGCTTAATTTTCCCTACAGCTTACAGACATCATGTGCTCAAATAAGCTTATGACCTGATCATGAATCGCGGTTAGTATTAACATTGGTTAAACAGTCTTTAATAAACAGTTTCACCTTCACTTTCACTTTCCATAATCACACTTTCCTTGCTCTTATTGTAAGTCAATATTTCTCCCTCATTCTGAGCACCATTTCCTCTTCAATTTAAGTACTTTTTGTTTCTCACTCCAGGATGCTTTTTTAAGGTATAAATCAAAACACAAACTTTAGAGTGTGACAATGGCAGAGTTGCAGGTATAGGGAATTTAGTCATCATTCTAATAAAATCAATAAATCACATTCACCAACAGCTACCTTAGCAATGTTGTAGCGGAGCTCCGCCAAGCGCACCCCCATACCTATAGAAACCTGTCAACTGCTTTTGTTATGGTAATCGTGGCTAGTAGTATTGCTTGTGGGCGTGACCGACAATGACGACGACGACCTCGCACAATAATTAAAAATATCCTAATAATAATAATAATAATCCAACATGGCGGCCATACTCCAGCTGACCACCTAGTTTACAGCGGCCATCTTTGTTTTAGACATCCATGTTATAGTCAATTGACACCTGTCAATACAACGTATCTGCTGACCAGTATCACGTGACCATATTGCGGGCTCAAGTTATGAGCTGTCGAGGTTGGCTGTTTTTTTTTTAAGCTGACTGCTGACCAGGCACTTGTTTTCAATTTGATCACAGGCTCAAACCAGGCCAAAAACAGGCCAAAACGAGGCTTAATTTTTCACCAGGATCAACAGATCTCCGTCTTGTATAAACAATATTCACCACCTACCTTGACTATTTCTCAGTTCTTTCTTTGTTTAAACCGATGAGAATCAGCCTTTGGATGTTAAGAGCAGCAAATTGGATTGCCTGGCTTTGCTATTTTATAGCTTACGGATCTGGGAGAGAAAAGATCGTTTGGTTTGGCAGGGTTTTAATCATGCAGGCGCTGTCTTCGATTGCTGACTTTTGCTGTGTATTAAACTGGAGAGTTTTGCCCCTAAAAATCCTTAATTGAAGAAGCTTCCTTGGTAGACATGGGAAGTGACGGTGAAAAACTTCAAGGCCCGCTAATGGATTTGTATCTTCTTGCAAATGAATACTTTTGTGTGAAATGACTGCTTCTGCTTTAGCTCTGTGTTCGGAGTGATTGTTGACTGACTTAAGCTTAAACTGTGTGCAGGTTAGTACACCTGTTTTGTCTTTTACATTACATTTGGTGATTTGTTTCTGTGACTACAAGTTATGTTTGTTACTTGTCTTCGTTTTCCAATTTCTACAAGGAACGCCGAAGAAACATTCGCCGGCATCGTTCTTTGTTTTCTTGCCTTTTGTTGTTTTCATGCTGTTTGGACTAGAAAATGCTCATCTTTTTTCCAAATGCTTATTTTCTATTCAATATTTCATTTTGGATCCTAAAACTCTTCGTTTTTCCACTGTTGCTCATTTTTTGGGCAAAGAATTGGTTGAAGAAAAGCCAAGTGAAGTCCGGACGGTTTATATCCTCGGCTTTGCTTTGTTGACATTGTTGGAAACTCGCAAAGAGTAATCAACAACTCATTGCCAAATGTAAACACGATTTTTAACAGCTGCAGCATTGGAAATGCCAGCAATACAGTACTGTGCAAAAGTAATTAGAGCGAATTTGGACAAAATTTGGTAAGATTTCCACAGAGGTCCCTACATTATTTATGCATACAGTCTTTTGTTTTTCGGAAACAATAGACGCCCTTTGGGATTACTGTGCTTTGTTCTTTCATTTTTAGTGTTTTTTTACTAAGTCTACGTGGAGTTAGAAAAATTGAACAAATTCGCAGCCAAAATACGGAAATGCGAACAAATTTTAGGAAATTTACACGGATTTCCAAGGGTTTAACAGTCTGATCATTCAAAAAAAAGGTCAAACTAAGGTGCGTTTTATGTTTAGAAATGAAACTACAGTGTATTTTTATGAGATTAATAAACAAAAAATTTGGGCAAAGAGCGCTCACCTTCTTTCCCCGGTTTTTTTCGTTGATCTCGTTTTCTTTCTGAGGCCAAGTCCGGTAAATGCTAAGAAGAGTATCCCTTCAGTTCCTTCCTCTTTAAACATGGGTGTTCACGGATAAACGAGCAGCGCATACAGAGGCCACAAATCTTAGTGTACATTGTACAGATCGGCGATATGCTCGATAATGTTTCCAAAAGGATCATTTTTGTAAAGATGAGGCCACAACCACTCCTGTAGGTAGCTTTCAAACAGATCCTTGGATGTTCCTGTCCGAGGCATGTTTCGCTTTACACCCCACCATGTATTTTCAATGCCCTGTGTGTGGGCACCTGTTTCTGGGTCAGTGAAGTTTAGGCTGTGGTTTACTGTCAGATGTTGAAAGCCCTCGTCGTTAAGGCAGTCGTAAGCTTTCCACATGTCACTTATTATGCGCGTCCCTGGCAATATTTGAGCACGGATTATGGGCAAGAGCGTATCTTTATCCCTGTGCTCTACCGGAACAAGGAAGCAGGCCTTGGTTTCACGGCAAATGCCACCAAAGACCCACTGTCCTTCGATAAAGCGACCTTTGTGGTACTTCATCCTGCCAAACTTGGACTCGTCTATCTCGACAGTTGTACCAGATCCGCCTATTGGCCCCGTATGAAGCTTCATGATTCTGTCTGCACAAACCTCTCGGCAATAGTTATACCAATCTATCACCGTTTCAGTAAATGTTGTTTCATCGTCTAACGAAGTTTCGTGCACTGCCTGAGTTACAGTAAATTTGTGTGCCCAAGCATAAGTTAGGGCTAATATTTTTTCAATGGAAAGCTTACTGCCAGAAAACCATGAGTTCTGGCGGATTGCTGTTTGTCCATTGCGGTTTCTCTTCGAGCATCGCCATACGAATCCATCTCCCGATGCACTTCGTCTTTGCCATCTGAGTGTATTTCCACACTCAGGTTTGGGGCATTTTATCGACGACGAGAACAGATTGTGATCTTTACACCACTGTATGCACTGTTCGTGATCCGCCAAGAGACGGGAAAGTTTCCACAAATTTATACTTTCTAAAGCCATCATATGCGTCCTCCTGATCAACTAAAGATTATTAGTAGAGGAAAATAAGCTTTTATACTTTGACGTAAAACTTGGTGACGAGAATTCATGCATTTTAAAACATTTGCCTTTCCAATCATGTTAAGACTTGGTGCATTGGTCCGTGCAGTGCTCTTACTAGGTGCGTGGGGCACATGTCCCAATAATTGTCTTCCCTTGAGTAATGTAACAGTTGCTTGTAAGGTATCTTCTCATTGGATACTCTATCAATAGATTTCAATCGTCACTATTGTTTTTGCTTTGTCGAGGGGTTTAGGTAACGAACCAATTGCCTTAGGATCTTATGACGGCTGCTACATGACCCCATTGTTATGTAAATAAATTGTTAAGCCCTATTGAAATATAATTTGGGAGGTGTGAACCAAACAACTGATCACGCTAGCACACTGATGAGAGACACAGACAGGTAATCCAGAGTTCTGCAGAGAGACAGAGTTCGAAGCCAGCTGGAAATAAAAAACGAAGAAAAAAAGAAAAGAGGAAGAACGATAAAGGTGTGGGAGCGAACATAAGGTGCGCATAAGCTGGGAAGAAAGACACCTGGAAAGGAGAAAACGGATGCAAGATGAAAATGAAGGGAGGAAAAGAAGAAAAAAAAGGAAAGGGAGGCAAAATAAGATCATTTTTTATTCGCGAAGTAAGTACAAATTACAGATGCATATATTCAATACGCTTGGGAGAACGCATTGTCTAAAAAAACAATAGCGTACATACATAATTAATTTACTTTGCATGCATAAATAATGTAGGGAGCTGTACGGAAATTATTCCCAAAATTTGCCGAAATCGTGCGATATTTCGATGCACTTATTATTCCCATATCATCAAAATTTCGTGCACACGTGCAAAGTTTCGCATGGCATTTTGTTCCACGGACAGCGAAATTTTGCACAAAATTTTGCGCACCATTTCATTTGGGAGAGCGAAATTTTGCGGAACATTTCATTTGGTGGAGCAAGTTTTCGCATGAAATGTCAGTAATAATTCACCACTTAATTTCTGTGATTTGGCAGAGCTGTGGAAAATCTGTGACAACAATCCATTCAGGTTGTTTACAAACTGAGGCAGATTCTTGACGTTTTAATTGTAGGCATTAGATTGAGTTTATAAACATACTGCAGAGCGTTGTCACGAACATGCACGTGGGAATGTGGGTTACATGGATCAATGGCTGATTGAATACAGTGTGTTGTTTTTATTATTGCCTTTCTTCATGTTTATGTTTTCCGGGGAATGAAAATCAATTTGATAAACTTTTACGTACCATAGGACCAAGTACTTCATTATATTTTGTTTCAAAACACGTAGGTCGGTTTCGCTGTGTCCCCAAAACACTGCAAGTGTATCGGTTTTGCGAAATTTCGCTGATATTTCGTTTAGTTTAGCGCGAATTTTCGTTGATATTTCGCTTCTTCGATTTTTTGATGTCCTCGACGAAATTTCGCGCAATCTTACGAATTTTCGCGGAGTTCCGCGAAATTTCAAATGCCAAATGTGCGAATTTGCAGCGAAAATTCGCCGAATTTTCGAGGAATTTCGATGAGAACAAAGCACGAATTTCGTCGAAATTCGTTCTCATTACTTTTGCACAGTACTGTATGTTGTCCCTCAACAGCAATTCTCGTTGTTAGTTAAGAAATGGCAGACTTTCAAGGCTATTGCAGTAAAAATGTCGCCCTTTGTTCAATGTTTACAGCTGAAAAATGTTTTTCAGAAATCCTGAATCAGATGTTATCATTAACAGTGATATAAAAAATACCACCCACGACTTGTAGTCAAGGTTTGTTGTTTGCAATGTTTGTAATTTGTCGAGGTGAAGAATAAAACCATTCTCAACATCACTAGATAATTGCAGTTGATCACCTGAGTTGATTCACGGCAAAAATATGCTTCTGTCGCAGTCACTTTTCTCAAGGAAAGGGAAAGTCGATTTTCGCTCAATGTATTTTGATGTTGTAAAAAGGACATTGACGGCACTTTCTATTTTCCTTACTGTAATAGATCACAAGAATGACACCATAAAATGTTCAAAACATCTACATCTACATCTACATGTTTTTCAGCACTCGGCAAAGTCCCATTGACTTATGGCTGTTATGCGTGTGGCCTCATACACCATAAGCCTTTTAGAGACATCAACACCAAGCCGGCCACTTGCTGAATAGAACAGGTCAGCACTAGGGGTGGTCACAGCCAGGGTTCGTTATGTCCCTAGTGGTTCTTTAACGTCCCACAGAATTAATTGTGAAGAGTTGTGAGACGGGACCTCCGGCTTATCGTCCTTATCCGAGAAGACTAGAAAGTCTAACCATTTGCAGATGTCATTGCAAAGGAAGCACTTTCTCCTCAGTTATTTTAAAGACCCTGAGTGTTGGTCCGGCCGGGGCTTGAACCCACGACCTCCCGCACAGTAGTCCGGCACTCTACCAACTGAGCCAACCGGTCGGCAACAAGGCAAGCAAAGTACTTTTGTTCTTTTATGGGCGGTGTCAAAGAGTGCTCACTTTGGGGTTTTATTGCACATTTGTTGTAAAATGTTTTGTTTTGATAGATTAAAATGTCACCGATACATATAAGAATTTGTGACTCGGCCAACAGGACATAACCGGTTGTGAAGTTGGATTTAATAGTAGGACACTAGAAGTGTTAACCTAGTTTAGTGATTTTTACCACTTGTATTGAGGCAGGTTCAAAAGTCGGACCGGATCAACTCTGACCGCCAGTCCGGGTCAGATCAACTCGGATCGGCTCGGATTGTCTCAGATCGTCTCAGATCATGAAAAAAAAAACATAAAATTAAAGAAAACTGAAACTTTTACCCATTTGAAGGCTAAAATTCCTGTCAACAATGGGCCAAATTAAGAAAGACTCACGACATTTCTCCATGTCGTGCTATGTAGTGAAGGTGCCATTTTGTATTCTAAGTGCCACTTCCTCTCAGACTTGCCGCGTGTTCATCCATACATTCCGTTTCTCCACGATCATGGACTCAGATGAAGGGAAATGTGCACAACACTCACCTCAAGCAAATATATACACTCTTAATTGCTGAAACTATTATTTTGGTGGACTGATGCACATTCAGTGACAAAGATGGCCTAGATTTTACCTTCTTCCTCTGGGTCCATGATTGATTGACGCGGTTCCACGTGGTGGGAATTCACGGCGGGATGAACATGCGACGAGTCCGAGAGGAACTGGTACTTAAAATACAAAATGGCGCCTTGACTACACAGCACGACACGGAGAAACATCGTGAGTCTTTCTTAATTTGGCCTATTGTGGACAGGAATTTTAGCCTTCAAATGGGTAAAAGTTTCAGTTTTCTTTAATTTTATGTTTTTTTTCATGATCTGAGATGATCTGAGACGATCCGAGACGATCCGAGTTGATCCGACCCTACCCTGGGTGCCAGAGGTTTTTTTTTTTTTCGTAGCGAAGCTGCGATTGTGAGCGGCGAAGCCGCGATCGAGATCCTGGCGAAAAAAAACCCTCTGGACGCGGCAGTTACAAACCTCACTTCCATGCGTACTTGTTTTGAACTCGGTCGTTGATTGGTCTTTTTACCTAGTGCCATATCTGTCCGCGTGATAATGATCTAACACTGGATCTCATTGGTTAAACCACTGTAAAGCACCGCGGGAGCACTGAAAACCGGTTTTTGGGCTCGAAGAAACAATAAACACGCAATATGGCGGTGGATGGCGGTGGTGAATTCGATAGAGCATTTAGAGGCGCAGTTCAGTACTCATTGGATAGCGGATTTAACGAAATATTTGAGTTAAAACCTGTGCAAGAAGAGGCCTTGCTTCACTTTGTCAAGCGGGAAGATGTGTTTGCGGTACTGCCGACTGGATGCGGGAAATCTTTAATCTTCCAACTCGTGCCCAAAGTGTGCGAATATTTGCATGATCAAGGTTTTCAATATCCCAAAGCTGCAATTTTGGTTGTTGTTTGTCCGTTAAGCGCTCTAATTGATTCACATATTCAAGAGCTTAAGGATCACGGTATATTTGCATGTTCGTAGGAGCTCTTTCTTCCAACTCTGTAACAACAGCGGCATCTTTCAGTGAAATGATATGGTCAGGTGAAGTGTTAGCAAGAATAGATGGGGATTTCCTGCTGCAAAGCCTGCTACATTCTTCTCGGATCTCATTTTCTACCTTTTGCAGCAAACAGCTTCTTAGTTTTTCTGAATCCCAGACCGCATTGGCGACACCGGTGTTCGTTCCATCGACAATATTTCGCACAATTCGTGCTTCGGACTCATCCTTGATCTTTCTCCTGATGGATTTGGATGGATATACGAGATTGACCTGCGAGATAAAAACACTGTTAACTATTATTCAATGAAGCCAGTGGCTATGTTAATTTTTTTTCCGCGGGGAAAGAGCCCGTCTTGAAGCCTGACATGATGGAATTACGCAAAAGGTGTCAAAAATCATGTCGTTTGGAAGGAAAAACACCGAAAACAATTAATATATCTCGTCAACAAAAATGCATTTCTTGATTGTACTGTATTGTAAAGTTTTAATTACGTTAAAGAATTAAACGATTGTCTTACCTCGATCGAAGACGTGATATTCTTCTTAGGCTTGACCACCAAGTCGTCATGAATTTGAAGCTCGGCTGGCAAGGAATTTTCTTTTTGGCTCTGTCTTAAAAAAAGATCTCGGCTTCACGCATGGACGATTAATGTTTACTGTTACCTTCTTCCTGGCAGGACTAATTGAAGTAGGCGAACTTTTATGATGCCTTTTAAGCACAGAAGTATCGCTCTTCTTCATCTTGCGATTATTTGCGTCGTTTCACGCATCGTTGTGCCACGTGCAGACATGTCAATTACGAAAACAAACAAGTCCCGCAAAAAACCGGTTTGGTGAGGTATTCGGTTTCAAAACCGCATGGAAGTGAGGTTTGTAACTGCCGCGTCCAGAGGGTTTTTTTTTTTCGCCAGGATCTCGATCGCGGCTTCGCCGCTCACAATCGCAGCTTCGCTACGAAAAAAAAAAAACCCTCTGGCACCCAGGGTAATCCGACCCGGACTGGCAGTCCAAGTTGATCCGGTCCGACTTTTGTACCTGCCTCTTGTATTGAAATGTAATCAGATGTAATTGAGCTGTGAGGCATGGCTCGAGTCCTGTGGCATTGCCATATTAGTTTATCTGTAAATGCTAATATTAAGGAAATAACTGTGGAGCTCTGCCTTTAGGCTTGCCTAAATATATATATTAAGTACACAAAATGAAAATGTAATGCATCTTTATTGTCAACTGTGGGCTGAACTTTGTAAATGATAAATGTATTTGACAAAATTAATTAAAATATTTTTTGTTTGCAGACAATTGTTTGAACGAAGCAGTTTGAATTACAAAATTCAAGACTACCAAACAAAGTGTTATAAACTCGTTGAAGTTTTAGATACAAGTTTTCTCTTTAGAACCACTGTAATCTCTGTATTGCTAAGAATATAGTACATGTAGCTGTTTTCTTACATTGTTTGTGCCTAACTTCAGCCTTCTTCCTCATTATAGTCATAAATAGCAATGGCACCAATTGAGCCTTCTTCATCCCCTTCTTCTAATGAGCTGTCTTTGTCTGGTAAGTTCTCCTTTTACGTTTTAGTTCGTGGCGCAGTGCAAAGAGGGTCCTGTTTTCTTGCTCCATGACCTAAAAACAAGTGAATTTTTTTTTATTTATTCAGCTTTGCCTTCAACACAAAATTACAAAAAAATGAAGGCTAATAGACCTTTCCTGCATTCGTCACAATCACACGTGCGAAAGCATGAAAGCGAGGCTCAGGTGGACGATGATCAAACATGGCGGACAACGCAGAAAAGCCGACGGTAAAAACTTCGAGAGATGTTCCATGGTGTAAGTCTCTTGAAAGCTTGCCGGTGTATACAAAGAAAGAGATAGATGAACACCGGAGCAAAAGTGGTAAACGAAAAGTTGACGATACTTCTAAGCCTATTAAAAAAACACTAAAGCGTGGCTTGAAATTTCAAGAAGCACGGTATCTTTCATCAGACACAGTGTAAACAAAGGTATTTAACTCATTCATGGTAAAAGCAAAGTGTCAAGCCAGCATGAGCACTCGGGAAATTCACGATCTAGAAGTTTCACTCGATTTAACATCTGGAAATGTAATAGTGACACACTGTACTTGCAAAGCTGGTAACAGTGGATACTGTAATCATGTGATGTGTCTTCTACTTGAACTTGCCCGTTACTCCTTGGAAGAGGAAGCAGCATGTACAAGCATGTCAAGGAAATGGGGTATCCCAGGTAAAATATGAATTGATATTTTAATTACTTAGACTAACCCTCCCAGATTAAATGAAATTTGACAGAATGTTGCTGTATGTTTCTGTTGTTGTTCCCAAGGTGAGAAAGGTCTTCCCAAAGAACCTATAATGAGTACATCAGTTCAAAAGGAGTCAACAAACAAGGGGATAAAACCAACTCTATATGATCCAAGGGTCAAGGAAAGACAAAAATTAGATATCCCTGGAGTTCAAGTAATGCAAAAGGAATTGGAATCAATTCATCCACTTATTTGTTTTTCGCATGTCATCCCTAAAAACCCTGAGTTATTGAGCAAGATGGACACCACCAAGTACGAACCACTTATCATTGGATCTCCACTGTCTTTCCATGTAAGTGCCTTGGAGTTCAATTTTACTGTTGTTACTAACCTGGAACCGGCTGTTAACCTTGCCCAAGCTGACCCACCTGACATTCACAAGGTAAATTTGCCATACCAATTCCCAGATTTACCTGAAGCTGTCCATTTCAATACTGCTCAAGAAAATTTCATTGAACACTTAAGGGTAACACATCAAGAAAGCATTGATATTGAGAAAAGAACTGTTAAGCAAAGAGAATGTGATGAATGGATCAAACACCACAAAAATAGACTTGGATCATCAGTGTGTCACAGAATATATGCAAGAAAAAGAAGTTTCAATAATCTTGCGAAAGAACTTAACCAGCCCTTTAAGCCTCTTGATGAAATGCCAGCATTTCAACAGAAAAAGTTTAAGCATGGCATAAACTTTAACCCAGTGGCAAGAGACAAATACTTTGATGTTATGAATCACTATTTGAAGAGGCCAATTACCTTAAGGGAGACAGGGATGGTTATTCCTCCAAGCATGTTTTGGCTTGAGGGCAGTCCTGATGGCCTTGTGATTGATCCATGTTCCTCATCTGGTAAGATAGGAACAATTGAACTGAAATGTCCAGAGGGGAAGAAGAATCAGACCCCACAGGAGGCAATGGAAGATGAATTGTTTTACATAGAATTAGTTGATGGTAAACCCAACCTGAAGAAAGATCATCACTTAGGGTATTACACTCAAGTCCAGCTGGTCATGGGTTTCTGTAGGTTACAGTGGGTTGACTTTGCAGTTTATCTATTCAAGGGAATGATTATTACAAGGGTTCCATTTGATAAAGATTATTTTGACCAGGTAGTATGTAAAGCAAACACCTTCTATGTGAAGTGGTTTCTCCCTCAGCTCATGGCCTGAATTTAGTTCAGTGTATTGTGTAATACAGCTGAGCAAGAGATGGCATAACTAAGTGTTCTATTTTTTTCTGGAGTTTTTGGCTTTTAAGCTCCAAGCAGAGAATAATATACTGCCCTGCTATTTTTACAATACATTAAAAAGGCTGTTTCTGTCAATTTTATCAAGAAGACTTCATTCATGTTTAAGAGTACTAAAGCTATTATTTTGAAACTGAAATTTATAAAGCCGTGCAATAGCCCTTATGTGTGATGACATCACAAACATTTCTCTCAACGTCAAACCGAGGCTTGGTGGTGATCGCTTCGTGTGGTTTGTTGATGTTTAGGGAAAATACTTAGTTGCTCTTGTCAGTTTTTTCACTTTTTGTTCGAAATGCCTCAATGGTGTATTGCCTACGGCTGTAAAACCCCTTCAGACATGAAAATAAAAAAGTCCTGGCATCGCTTACCGATGGAGAACAAAGAACTGCTTTCCAAATGGCTCGCAAAAATTAGACAAACACGCCAGTTAATGAGCACTCGAGGCTATGTGGCGACCACTTTGAAGCGGATTGCCTTAGGAAAGTCCCGGGTTCCTCGCGGGTCAACTTAAAACCAGGGTCTATCCTCCAGCAGAGCGAGAATCGGTCGAAAGAAAGCAGCCACTTTCATACGTAAACAACCTCTCAGATGATATGGCAGAATGTGAAAATGACAACACGGAGCTTGAGATCGAGGAGTCGGAGGAAGAACGGCTGCGGAGGAGAGTCAAAGAATTGGAGCTATCCCTGGAGAGAGAAATTGCCCGAAGGAAAACAGTCTAAGCTGCCTTAGAAACCAAGAAATTGTCTGTCAAAAATTTGCGACAAGATCCAAAGGTTTTTAAATTTTATACCAGTTTTAGTGAAGAACAGTTTTGTTGCCTTTTCAAATTCTTTGGCGATGGAATGAACAATATGACCTACTAGGGATCATCAATTGCTTCCAACTCCAACAATGAAGATTTGGGAGGTTCAAAACCTAGGCCGTCCAGAAAATTGACTGCTGAAGACGAGCTACTTCTGGTGTTGACCAGGCTGCGGCAGCAGCAGCATTTCCGCCGTCAATATCAAGTTTTCGTCGTTTTCTTGCAATGTTTTCTCCATTGTCTGGATCGATGAGGTCTTTATCGAGACCACCATCGATATCATCGATATAACTTTGAACTCTGAAAGGACCAGTAGATTTCTTTCAGTTTGATGCACCGTGTAACATAAAATAAGCTGGGAAAATAAGGTATTCGCGTGCATTTACCTTTCAACCAGAGATTGCTTCGTTCCGCTCAATTTTGCTCCTTTCCTGCAGGAAAGCGATCTCTTTAACTCAGGAAGAGTTAGTTGATTAGGAGTTTTCCCTCTTAGCACAGCTCTGCTGATATCATCCTCAGAGAGAGTGATTCTAGGCGAATTTCTTAGAGCCATGTCCTGTGTGTCCTATATGTTTCTTTAATATTCCCATGTAACTATCACCACCAAGCCTCACTTTGAAGAAATTGCGACGTCATCACGCATAAGGGCTATTACTCCGTTGTAAAAATTGAGTTTCTGAGTAAGTTCTTTGAGTTTCTCAGCAATAACTTATCTACTAGTCCTACATATCTTCACCTCCGTTGGTCCAATGATACATGTGTGTGCAATTAACACTAGAAAGGTACTGGTGTGAAATCATGGAAATGAAAGTAATTATCAATTATTCTCAACAGAGTTGTTGCCATCACAAAAGGGAGAAAAGGGAAATACATTTTTTGGATGTAAACCAACTTGACCCTTGTAAATAATAACACTAGCTGAAGTAAATGGTATAAAAACTTTAACTTCTTTATTGCTTAATAAGTGGGTCCATATTTGGTTTATGGTCCCATTCAAATTCAATGGAATTTCAGTCTTTAAGACTTTAAATTTCTTAATGCGAGCAATAACACATTCCACATGGATTCTAACTGAAGCAATTGTTTGACTCAATACAACATTTTCCTTGTCAAGCTGCTCCTTGCCATCAAGAAATGCAGGTATGTTTACCCTAACTCCAAGCGGGTCAAGTAGTTCCTGGATGGTAAATCCTCTGTCTGCCATAATTGAATCTCCTTTCTCCCACAGGCCTGGGTGTAGTATACCACACCTGGCTACTATTTCCTTGTCTGATAGTGATCCTGGATACAACTGACTCACAAAAGTTACTGCTCCTGAGGGACTAATTCCAACTAAAGCTTTGTATGTAACATGATGCTTATAGTGCGAGTAAAGAGCACTCTTTGTAATTAGGCTAGCTGTAACTTGTACAAAGATTTCTGTACAATCGATGATGCATTGTGTTGAGGGATAAGTGTCCTTAAAACATGCTGGCATGGATGAAATAACCTGATCTTTAGATGGCCATATAGGAATGCTTCCTAAACAGAAGTACATGTAATTTGACCAGGTGATCAAGTACCTAGACACTGTTGACTTACCAATACCAAATAACCATGCCAAATGTTTCTGTCCAAAGCCACACCTTAACCACACCAAGAACATAAACAATTGCTCGATAACATCCAATTTAGGGCTCATACCAGGCTTACTTCCTTCTGTAAATTTACATTTATCAGGTTCACCTGACACCTTTTTTGAAGCTTCAAAGTATTTCAAATTACTAGCATTCTCACCTGGATTTAAAAATTGAAGAAGAATGTCAAACTTCACTGGATGCAAGCCAGTGAATGACTTGAATACATCTTCTTGTTCTCTGATGTTCCTTGAGTTCAACTGCTTTTTTGACAGTTTTTGTATCTCAGCTTTCAGCTCAGTGTTTTATTTTTCAACATCACATTTTTGTTTAATCAAATCAGACATTTTCATATTCAACTTTTCTACAACTTCTCTCAAATAAGCACAGTCTTCACAGGTCGTTTCTGTTCTATTATTATTTTGATTGACCAAACTTGAGCTTAAATAAGATGGTTCTGATTCAGGCTTAGAGTTCTCTTTTTGCCCAAAATGTTCTTGAAGACACCTCTTCTTAGGTGATTTTCGAGCAAATGTGTGTCCACTTTTATTCCAGCTGAAATTGGAAGGAATGGTAGTCTTGTCCTTCAGATCCTTCCTGCCACAAAACTGTTTTCTGATTTCTTCTGGGCGAAAATGATGTTCACACACCTTAGTGTATTCAGTCACATTAAATCCGTCTTGGTGTTCTTGTCTCTATAGCCAAAAGCCAACGATTTTTAACTTTGGCTTCCAAAGGGAAAGAAAAAAATGAAATGCCAGTTCTATTCCCTTGGTTGTCGTAAAAGGAACTGTGGCAGTGAGGAATGCAGCAATATTTACTATGACCACCAGGCGAACAACTTGAAGAGTGCTCCGCCATGTTTGATTATTGTCCACCCGAGCCTCGCTTTCATGCTTTCGCGCGTGTGATTGTGACGAATACAGGAAAGGTCTATAATAGTTACCAGTAACATAAAATGAAAAGGCTGGGGAGCCACAACAGAAAGGCCAATAATTGGCCTATCTGTTGCACCCACAGTACTACAATGAGAATAACTGTTGGTTATTTGAACACCAGCAAAAGTATCTGTTTGCTTCTGGTTTAGGGTGAAAAGTGTCTAATGCAGGTTTGACTGGGTATCCAAATTCAAACTCCTTTTTGTTGTACTCTAGTTTTAAAAAACCTTTCCTTACTTGTGAGGTATACTTGGACTGTTTCCCCCTTTCTGTGATCCTCTGTGGAATGTCTGAGATTGCCAGTGATTCTTTTTCTCCACTGGCTGGCAGTTAAACTTGGTTAGAGTTCCATGCATCTCCAGGAACTGAGGCACATGGTATACAAATGCTGTGTAAAAACATCATAGCATTAGACATGAGACAAAACTATAGTCAGCTGTCACCAAGGGAAATGACAAGAGAAGCTTGATATTAAGAAATAGTCTACATACCATGAATGTAGTGAGTGAGATCATCTTCATGGAAAATTTCCAAGAATAATTTTCCCCACTCTCTTGCATAGCTCTTGAAGCTTGCAGGCTGGAGATAATCAGGATGGTCTTCCATCTGGAGGGCCCTCATTAGAGTTTTGAATCCTTATAAAAAAAAGAGTATTCAATTTTAATGCTATGCACAAACATAAACAGTTTTTCATGGCATTTGTCTGTGCTGTTTTAACAAAGTCAGTAAGATGCTTAAATATTGTTGTTCTATCACTTCAAAGTTGATTGGTTTCCCTTGACACAGAAAATAAATTGATAAGGTTTCTACAACTTAAGCCCCATAGTTGGTGAACTCCTTCAGCATCCATTTCCTCAACAGCTTCCACCACTCTGTACGTTTAACTTTTCAAGCACTGCCTGAAGCTCCTTCCATCAAGTGTAGTCCACTTTACTTTAGCTTTCTCTGCTTCCTTGTTGTATTCTTCATAAAATTTGAATTCAACATTAATTTCAGCCATTTCTTTTGTTAGCACTTCTTGGCATTCGTTTGTAACAACTGCCTCAATAACCTGTGAAAGAATGAGAAACATTTAACTTTGGTTCTGTGTTATCCAAGCATAAGGCTGACATTCCAGTATAGAATGCCATAAATATTTACCTGATGAAATAGCCGGCCCATGATACAAAGAAACATGTGGAGTGTGTCGACTACAACAAACTGAAAGGGGATTTTTAGCAGTGGGGGCATTTTACATCCCTTCCTAGCAGCTGTGGTTGATTGTTTGCAGTGGTCAGACAGTCAACCAGGTCCCGTTCAATTGGCCATTCTTCAACTGAAACAAGAAATGACAACAGTAAATTGGTTGTTCATGTAGTAGACTCTCCCACAATAAATACCTAAGTTTTCATTGAATTTAGAGTGAAGACCTTGTCAACTACACTCAATAACATCTGTTGACTGTTGTTACTTTGGTATGTAGTATTGTAAACTGTCTGGCTTTATATTGTGAATATAAGTATACATACTGTCCAGGTCACTGATCTTGTCCTTGGTGCAGAAGCACCACAAGCAAAAGAATTTTGCACATGCTTCATTCAGTCCATACACCAATGCCACAAATTTCCAATCTAAAGAGCAGAGAAGAAAATTATACTTTTTTTCACACAGATACTGGTTGCAAGACTTAAAAGTATTCAGGCCATAATATATGAGGAATAATAGCTTGTGAGGTTCACTAAGTTAATGTGCTATACATGCACCTACCACTCAACATCAAAATGCTCTCCATCAATTTGTATGCCTTCTGCTTTTATTAGCTCAATTTCCTCAAAAGTCTTGCCCAGGCAGTCTTTAGTTCTTGGTAGTCTTCTTTCCCTATTAAAGATTATAAAGGATCTTTATATATCTTTTGAAAAGGTCTCTATTGTCATTTTGTGAACTGCTTTGGGTGAATAAAGTCTCCAAAACTCCTCATGTTTGCACCAGGTTATGTGAGCATGTGCACCACTTTCTATTCTTGATTATGTCATAATTTGTATTTACCATTGCGCAAGGCCAGGGTGTACTGGTACTCAAATGTGTGCCTGTCTTCAGCAAGAATATTGAAGACTGTCATAACTGTTCCTATTCTTTTGCTGGTTCGTCTCCCATCTGCTGCAAATCTCAGCTTTATGGTTTTCCCATTTGCCTCAAGGTGGTTCAAAATAGTTTTCATTTTCCTGAGACAAGTTCACAAATTCTTTTCTAAATTATGTTTGGTTCATCGTATCACTATGAAATTTGGCACAGAAATAAAAGAAACATCATAGATTCATTACATGACATTCATTTCAGAAAACCTGTTACCATAGCAACCATATGAAGCATTTAGTTGAACCCCTAAAATCGAAATCTATTGCCTTTTTTAAAAAATTGGTCGGTGAAATCTTCTCAAACTGCAATATTATATGTCACCAGAAATGACCTTCAAAATATTTCAGTTTAAAAAAATCTGTAGGGTAGATTAAGAAAAAATCCTCTTTTTGACTACTGTTCTCTTATTTTTTTCCTGCCTACAGAATTTTTTAAAAATTGGACTATGTATGCAGCCAATTGATCCTGGTTATCACCGAAAAAATGAAAAAATCCACCGAGCATAAGCGGAAATATGAGCAATTAAAATTATAAAAACTCCAAAATTTCGACGCGACAAGATCAGCATTTGCGCATGTGCGTCAACTGCACACACAAGATTAGGCTTGTTGATTTTGCAGTTGGCAGTGTTTTGTACATGTGATGTTTTGTTCTAGAAGATTCTAAAACAACTTACAATTGGGCGATTTTACCTTTCTCGGCGACCAATATGTGTTTAAAACATCAGTTTTTATCAAAGTACTCTATTATTTTTGCCAAAGTAGCCGGATGTTTTGTTCCTCGTGGCGTAGATCAACTTGATGCCGAATTTGTTGGCGCCTTGCTGAGGATGGCAACCAGTGCTTCTTTCCCAGCTTTGGCATATAGATTGGATAGATCCTGATATGATATGCTGCTTTCTGCAATTTTTTGAATAACTGTTTGCTTAACAAGTCCATCGTCACCTTGTGAATACTGCTTGTCTATGAAAGTCTGCATGTGTTCGAGGCGTTCAGCGAGAAACTGCATGTCTTCGTAAGCGAAGGACGTGGATTTGATATTGCTGTTGTTGACGATGTCATCGACTGCTACCTTCAAAGGGGATTGAAAAAGGACGCGACGAAGTGCAAGAACATCTTCCAAAGCATCATGTGCCGCAAACTGCTCACTGAATACAGTGATTGTTACCATCGTGCAGCACGTGTACAAAGTCATTTCTATGAATAGAGAACTGAAGGTGGAGTCCAACAGTAGTGTCTTCCAGCCCTTCATAGTATGGAAACTGCATGTGTAACATGTTTTGGTAGTAGTTGATAGACTTGTCAGTTAGCCATTGATTGGACTTAGTTATGTGGATCTCTTTGTCATCTAGGCATCTCTTTTTTCTTTTTTGGATTTTAGTTGTTGATGTAAAAACCCCAGTAATGGTTATGTCATCATCTGGGTTGATTGTTTTCCCTGTGGATGCGAGTTTGGGTGCAGGTGGATTTGGATTTGACGAGGATGAGTAGTTCTGCAGTGGAGTCTGACCTTGACATGGAGAACTTTTCACTGGAGTCTGACCTTGACATGGAGAACTTTTTAGTGGAGTCTGATTTGAAGTACTTTACCCCACCGAAAATGACATCTTGGAGGTCACAGGAACATGAACATTGTGTGTCTTGCGGTGTATTGAAGCTTTCTTACCAACTCGACCTCTGTATTTGTTCTTTGGTTGCTGTTTAGGTAGCGTACCCTTCAGTCGTTTTTCCAGAATGGTTTGTTTCTTGCTTGTAGTTGTGACCTTTCACGGGAAAACGTACACTAACGGCTTTCCGTTAAACGGGTAAAACGAACGGTTAGCGAACGGGTCACAAATGGGTCACCAAGCCGTTCGAACGGGTAATCGAGTATTTCGAACGGGCAACCAAATCGTTCGAACGGCTCATGAAAAATTTCAAACGGGTATCTAAACTGTTTGAACGGCTCGTGAAAAATTTTGAACGGGTGACCAAAACGTTCGAACGGCTCGTGGAAAATTTCGAACGGGTGACCAAAACGTTCGAATGGCTCGTGAAAAAATTTTCAAACGGGTGACCGACGTTTGAACGACTCATAAAAAATTTCGAACGGGTAAGCTAAACGTTCAAACGGCTCATGAAAATCTCAAAAGGGTAGTCAATGATTCAAGTAAGCCCAGCGCCAAGCAGATTTTCACCCAGAAATACAAGTGCTAACTGCCAAACAATTTTCCAGAAATACAGCTTCAAAGCGACCAACATCCGTGGCCGGGGTTTCGTGTGCTAACAGCAACAGTCACGCTGTTTGCTCCACGCTGATTGGATGCATTCTTTACCATCATCCAATCAGCGTGGAGTAACAGCGTGACTGCGGATGAGCTTTCAGAATGCCACAAACGCAAGTTCGTTCGAATGCTAAGTTAACGTAAAATGACTTTGAAGGAGCTTTGAAACATCTAACAAGCAGTTTCGTCAGTTTAACGGAGGGGCGTTTCAGTGAACATCAAAACAGCGTGGTACAAAATATCTTGTTGTCATAAATTAATCGTGATGTGATGCGGCCGCGGTCAATTATGGCTGTGAATACTTGATGAAAAACGGTTGTACGGTTTCATCGAACGGGTGACCAAGTCATTCGAAGAGATGGATATTTTAACCAAACGGGTGACTAAGTCGTTCGAACGGATGAGAGTTCTCAGCAAACGGGTGACCAAGTCGTTCGAACGGATGAGTGTTTTTACCAAATGGGTATCCAAGTCGTTCGAACGGTTGGACGTTTCTACCGAACGGGTGGTCAAGCCGTTCGAACGGATGCAATTTTTTTTGAACGGATGACCCAAGTCGTTCGAACGTATGCAAATTGTTTGCGAACGGCTTCCAAACGGCTTGTAAACGGAATTCCGTTCAAAAACGGAAAGTCGTTAGTGTACGTTTTCCTGTGAAAGGTCACAGTTTTGTTTTTCACACGCTTGTAATTTTTTGTTGCCTCATGCTCAACAACCAGGTCATCTTCTTTGGGTTTGTGTTGCTGCAGGTCTTGGTGGAGCTTCTTTAGTTCATTGCACAGACCTGTGAGTGCCTGAAAATCATGTACCAGAAAGGTGAGTTGGTGCAGTTTATCTAACAATTCACGACACTTTCTTGCCTCTCTGCCTCGTGAATGTGTGGGTTTTGCTGGAAGTGTTGCACTTGAAGGTGAATCAGTTTCCTCTGAACTCACCTTGGGTTTCTTTGTGGGAGGTTCATCAGAATGGCAGTCATCAACAGAGGTTTCTCTTGGTGAGGACCCAATGAATCAGGAGAGGACTGGTGTGGTGAACTCTCCCCAACATTTAGAAGGTGAAAGTCAAGATTTATGAAGGGTGACTCTCTGTAGGTTAGTGGTAATTTATCCCAGTTCCATTGTGGGAAGTGCTGAAAACTGGCAAAGAAGTGTTAGCAAGGAAGGTGTGTTTACTGCCATGAGGTACATTCACAGGATGGTTGCCCTTGCTTGTCCTCAAACTGGACCATGTACAATTTCTTGAATGTAGGTTGGCACACAGAAGGAGACTTGTCCCTGCGGCATGTCCCTACAACAAGTCCCTTTGTGTTAACCCAGGACGTAACACATTGATCAGAATCGATCATCGGAAACCTAATCGATAAATAGATATTACTCGATTTTACTCGATAATAATCAATGAATTAAGCAAATTAATCACTCAAAATCGATAATCACACTAGTTTAAGCATCGGGTATCAATTTCTATCAATTTTGAGACAGTCCGGATTCTACCACAACAAACACCCACTAATCGTATACTCAGAAAGCCAATTTGATCGAAACAATAGTGTCGAGAGTGTCAGTGATATCAACGCATCAATACCATCACGAATAGCTGACACAGACTTATTACAGGCTTAGCTTGTTAACCATCGCTTCTTACCTTACTTTGGCGACCTTAATCATAAAACTCTAGCCTAGGAAACACATTTTGTAAGGAGGCATAAGCCATGATTCTTGACAAAAAACCATGAGATTATGGATACTTTATGTAGAGACCGACTTTCTTATACTCATTAGTCCACTCTTATCTTATTTACCCAGGGATTTACCACATCGCAGTTCTGAAGGCTGGACTTCTGAGATTATCAGTTTATCATTGATGTGGTTAAATTCGTTAAACACCGCGAATGTAGTGGTTTATCCTTCGGTGCACTTAAGTTTAAGTTTAAGTTTCATTCAAAACGGATCCATTCATTTCGTTCCAAAAATGTACTCGTTCGTCCACAAGGCTAGTGCACCCCAATTTTTCATAGCCGAGGTTAGTTATACTGCTATACTATGGCGTGGAGCAGCCAAAACAGTTTGTATTCAAAGGTGCCATATGAAAAGGAGAGGATCCACCTGCGTCATTAACTTTTTTTTCATTAATTATGCAGGTACCTTGATTCTATTGGGCAGCTTCAAAACTTGTTATTGTTTCTTTATGCTTGTGTTTTGTCTGTTTTATTGCTTAGGCTCAGATGCATTATGCTGACTATGCAAGATTAAGCTGCAGGGGTACATGGACAAAAAAGTTGGGAAGTTAATATTAACGGCAGGGCAATTTTAACATTTGTTGTTTGTCACATTTTATTGTTGTTGTTAAGCATCAGCGTCACTGTTTCCAGCATCGACTCCCCCAAACTGCCCTGGCCTGTATGTCCCTTGCTTTGCTCTATGGCACTGGTTGTTAAACCACACCGTGACCTAGACATAAAAAGAATAAAATTAACAGCCACTTTAAATAATCCTGTTGTAGAGTGTTATATCACGGTTATTGAATTTGCTCCAATCACTGTCAATAATGCTTAGCATAAGTTATCATTCTCGTAACCAGTCCCCGCACAAAAACATTCCCCCAATCTCCTGCAACTTGTCAAACTGTTTTTAAGCATTGCGCTCTTTGATGAGTAAATAGAATGGCTTACTGCTTTACCTGTTTTACTGTTTTAAGTTTCGCTACTGGTTGTGTTTTGGGAATCAAGAGTGCGCCTCATAAAGATTTCAATGAGATAAATGAACAGATACACGAACAAGGGTTTGGCATGCTAATGTCAGAAGATGACTTTACGAAAACAGTTAAGTGTACTTTGTGTGGATGGAAAATCACATATCATGATCGTGCTAAAGCAGTGTGGTTGATAAAGTGGCATTCCAACGAAAACTCTCATTAAGTTAAAGCCGGATGGTTTTTGAGCACGGACAATAAAGTAGTGGCAAGCAAACCCAAAGGTCAGCTTGAATGATGTGAAATGTGAAGCGAAGTTTTCCAGCATTTTCTTTTTGGCATATTTCACTGCGTACTTAGATTTGCAATTAATTCCCCAAAATATGAATACCATAAAACCATTATTCAACCTGTTTGTCATCTAGTTTCAAGGCCTTTGTGGTCCTTTGCATGACGGATTGATCAGGACTTCCTTTGATGACACGAAAACTGTGTCCCGTTGGACAGTTGAAGATCACTGAAGCGTGTCCGTGCTGTTGAACGGGTTTCTGTTTCATCACTTGCACTGCCACAGCAGAGTCGTTATTTCCTCTCTTCAATTTGAACCCTGCAATTTAATTAAAGAAAAACAATGCATGTCGTTTATTTTCTGTAGCATCTATTTGAATTTCATTCCTAAACCATGCTCAGATGGATAAACTGGAGAATTTTGTATTCGATCATACTAAACATTTGCAAAGACGCGAGTGAGGGAATGAATGGGATGAATGATCTTTATCGGTCTTTATAAACAGTAGCATATAGCTTGACTAATTCTTCTTGCTGTTCTTTGCTGTCTACGAATTCCTGTGGTCTCAGCCATGATCCACGGCCATGTGCTTTTGGCATTTGCTGTGGTGGTTTCGTCAAATAATTAGAAAAGTACCCTGCGAGCGATTTAAAATCTCTTTAGTGAAAAACCTTTGTGGAATTCCCTCATTGCGAATTGCTGCAGTTCAGCTTGATCTTGTTCCTTGGTGGTTCCCTGAGCTGCTGCTTGAATCTGCTCAGTTTCTTGTTCATAATGTTGTGGGTGGGGAGTATTTTCCGCATTTTCTGTCTCGTCTGTTAAAAAAACGTCAACTCTTGGGAATAAATCTGGGCGAAAATTAAAAATCGACAGTGAATTAGATCACATTAGATGAATATGAAGAATCGTATGTCATCTTTACACCCCTTTAAATAAGCAAACCATCAATCTTAAAGTGGAAGAAAAGTAGTCACATGGTAAATCATGCATCGCACATAACACTGAATAACGTTAAAGTACTAGTATTAATTAGTAGTCTTCCACCTTTATGAACTATTAACTCTTCCAATTCGGTCAGAGCTGTTGATGGGATTAGTACTGAAACTTCGGTGAAAATTTCCTCGGCCATTTGTTTCTTTTCACACACCAGATAGAACACAGAACAGAATTCACAATCGAGCAGTCAAAACAAAGACAGTGGCATGGACATGTGTGTTAGTTGATGATGACTATTCCTGCATCCGAGGCAAAATGAGCACACCGTGTTCGTCCCTGAAGTTGCTAATCAACATGACGAGTTTGCTCGCGGGATGCCTTTTGATTTATTCCTAAGCTCTCCCGCTAGTTTTTGAATGGATAAAAAGCGGGCAGTTCCTCGAGTGCCTCGGCGTAGCTTCAACGAAGATGTACAAAAAGTGGCACTTGTTCACCCGACTGAACATAGTATAAGATGTAATCCACAACGAGCCCCTTAGGGGACGGGGGAGGGGATACTGAAAGCAAGTTTGAATAGGGGAGTGCCGACCAGGCTGCTACTCTACACTGATTGCAAAAACGGAAAAAAAAGCTATTTACTAGGTACACGTTTATTTCATTTCTGACAGTGATATGTTGTTTATTGTTGTGAAAGTAACACAATTTCAGTCTGTTTGCTGCTGTTTGTCACACTAAGGTGATACACTGTTGACGACATTCTTTGGAGGAAAGTCCCAAGCGAGTCATAAAACCTTGCAATCTGCTCTGAATGACCAATTCAACGATTATATTGGACTATGGAGTACCAGCGTTACTGAAAATCATTAAAGAGAAAATCGATGGACCAAGTCTAGAAACTACCTATGCAATGCACATAGTAAAGTACCAATCCCAACAAAACTGGAACAATTCATGTTTTCAAAAGCAGCTTTATTTTATGACAGCATCGGATATAAGGGACCATTTGTTTTGGCTATTGATGCCACCACCATTTTACCGTGCCTTAGGGTAAAGGGAAAAAGATTAATCGGTATTGCAGTTGAAGATGTTTTTGTCTGCACTGCTCAAGATATTATCGACATAACAAAGGATGAAACTAAAGAAAAGGCAAAACTGGCCAATGCATTTGTTTTGACTCCATTACAAGAACATGTACCCAGTCTAGTTCTGGTAGTCTCACCAGTAGTTAAAGGCCAGGACTCTTCAACAGTCAGAGAGTGGTTTAGGATCACATTAAACATGGGAGCAAAGGAACATCTTCACATACTCAGTGTTGGCATTGACGGAGATTCGAAATTTCGAAAATACTATCTAGAGGAGTTCTTCAAAAGACCCAACAGACTGAATGAAGTTGTGTCAGTCCAACATCAAGGTTTTAATTTTTTTAGCCAAATATGAAACGTTGAAGGTGTGACTGTCCCAACACTGATGTTTCCTGATTGGAAACATTTGCTAAAAAAGTGGAGAAATCAAATTTTGAATGTGTGATGAATGTTAGTGCTTGGAAATGGATTAGTTATGGTGGAGGACCTAATCAGGTTGTACAAATCTACAAAACTAAAGAGTGGTTTAGGGAAGAGTGACGTGTTTGTTAAGGATCGGCAGAACGTCAATGCAGCCATCAGGATATTGCAGCCACAGGTGTGCCAGTGTTTACGTGAGTGGGATGAAGATCAAACCAAGGCAACTCGTGTTTATCTTAAAGTCGGATATAATATGCTACAGGCTTATACGAAGGAGAACTTGCCTACAAAAGAACATGCAAAACTTGCGTGGTCAGTGGTCTGTTTTGTGAAGTTATGGAAGGCTTGGCTGGAAAAGTCTTATTACCACATTGAGTCTTTGTTCATATCCTTCCAAACATACAATGACATGATAATTGCGGGGCACTCTCATTCTTTCCATGAAGTTATTTGCCACATATTTCCCGATCAACCTTTTCACCCCTCAACATTCAGTTCCGACAGCTGCGAAAGACTGTTTTCTTGATGTAGAGGATTCTGCGAAGGAAAAACAAACCTGTGCATGCTTGACTTGCTCGATATCTCCAGCCGAATTTTAAAACTGGAGGAGCTAAAAAAACACCAAATCCCAAATGTCAAAGTCAATTCCTGTCCAATATTAGTTGAAGAGGAAATTTTGCGTGGAATATGAGAAGCAGAAAAAGAGGTAATCAAAACAGTTGAGCAGTTAGGCATTCTGCCACTGCTTACTGCCAGCAATATTCTTTAAAAAGAGAGCAACGGCGATATCGTGCATCTCAACCCAGAGATGGAGTCTAACTTAGTAAATATACGATTCGAACCTGATGAGACAGACACCGTTACAGTTGATGAACTTCTTGATTTCCGTAGCGACCTTCCCTGTTCAAGTGCGGAAACAAGCAAAGAATGCTACTCTATTGCCGTTCTGACATTGCAGCATCATCTGCTCAACGAAAGGAAACAAACGTCAATGATGAGGAACTGGATGATGATGATCCAAAACACTGTCGCTTTTTTTCACGCAGCGAGGTGCAAATGCATTGATCCTAATTACAGAGCACCAACTACTACCCAGTGGATTGGTTGTGAATTTCCTGAATGTGATAACTGGTTTCACGAATCATGTCTTGGTTTGAAATTCACAACAGAATTGGAAAGAGACAATTATGCATTTGTTTGCAAGTCTCACGACAGAATCAGCCATCATGACCGTTTTAAAGACCACATTTTGCCTCAGGTTCATACCCAACAATGATCACAGGAGAGGAAGAAGGAGCCCCAAGCGAAGCGAAAAGACCATGAAGATCAGCCCACCTCGAAGGGTCATCCTTTAAAACAGAGATTCCCGTACCACCAAATTATGTCGAGTACGAAGGGAATTTCTGTCACTTCAACAAGGCAAGGTTTACTCCCCCTCTACCTCTCACTTGGCAAGGTGGATGGCACTTGTGAGAAGCGATTTTTATGAGAAAGTGGAAAAACTTGTATCACCAGAGGAAACTGAGAAAGGAGTTTCCTTCAACAACATTGCAGCATTTTGGGTGCAACGCGTTGGCTTAAGGTGTGGCAAGATTTTGTGCACCGCAAGATCTCAGCAAAATCTGCTTTCCCAGTGTTTGAATGGAAGAAAGAGAAAAAGCAATCGATGGACCAGATCTCTATTTGTTTCTGTGTACTTTCATTCAAAACAATTGAAGATACAAAGGTGCTTTTAGAAAAAACAAATGATATTATGTGGGCAGAATGTCATGCTTATTTAATGTGGTTGTTTGTCCCTGATGCAAAAACAAGAGCCTGGCCCCTTACTGTTGCTGGGGAAGCTTTAGAAAAAAATACCGCCTCAACTGGGGAAAGCCGAACAAGAAAGGACGCTCCAGGGAGAAAAAGCTAAGGCACAGGAAACAGAGAGACTCAAAACGAGGGAGCCAGAGGACATGACAGTACGCCTCTTACGAGAGGTCTTAGATGAACTGAACATAACCTACAAAGCAAGTGACAAGAAGGCTGTGCTAATAGCAAAACTACGAGAGGCCTGCCAAAATTTACAAGGAAATACCTTTTCATGTTCGGCTCCTAAAAATTATCAACCAAAGGTGCAAGGGTAAAACATGAACGATATTTTACATGGGATTTAAACAACAGAGCCTGCCGTTTTGTGCCGTTTTATTACGACAACAAATAGAAACGTCTGTTAAATTTGCTGTTGTCTTTATAGTTGTAACGTGTAATTTGAAGCTACAACACGTTCTAAAACCGTTGAGTGCGCAAGTTGGAAGCAAAAGTTGTGCTGTGTAAGTTGGCCTCAAGCGAGGTTAATAAATCGTTTACTATATGACTATTTCATCTCTCTTGTACTTTGTCAGGGTGGAGCCCCTTTGCCCTATTTCTCACTCGTTCCCACCTCGTCATGTGCAGGGGTTAAAATTTTCGCTCAGAGCCCGACCCTTTCCCCTGACCTTTTCAGGAACCCTTAAGGAATGTAGCTACTAAAAGGTACAATATCATAGTTTTATTTGTATTCATAAATGCTTTAGTCTTCTTTGTGTTATATCATAATATTAAATGATAATAAACAATGGTACCTCGTGGTACCTAAGAAATGAGGTGAAGCATTTAGGTCATTGACTTTCGAGCAGTTGGTTGGCTCCTAAAGGAGCCGTTCCTTTTAATTGGCTTAACTCGCCAAGACAAAATCTACAACTTTTCACATCGTCTTTTTCTACGTGGTATCTAAACAAACCACCATGGGAAAAGGTTTTTCCGCAGCACCTAACGGTTCCTGGCCATTTCGTCTCGTCAACAACGTGCTTTCTCCACCCCAGTTCTTGTTTCTTTTCCCCTCCAATGACATCTCTTTCTTGCCGAGGGTTTCCGCTCTTCAATGTCTGTCTCTGCTGCATCCTCTGCCATCGTTCCAACATCTTCGCCACTACCCTCTGCCTGGCATGGTATGGTAGATTTAGCACATTTTGCGGAACTCTCACTCTGTATTTCGTCGAATGCTAAATTGTAGGTCCGCTTTATTTGCCCTCCCCTCGTTATCGTTTCCCTATTTTCTTCATATGGCAACAAATGTTTGGAATTCAGGTTGGCCCTGTGAAATATAAAGCAAAGATATCAAATTAATACTTCAATACTTGTGCAAAAAAACAACAATGACAATGTAACCCATAGCAACGAATATTATCGGTAGTGTTTAAATTTTAGAAAAGTAAGCTAAATAACATCACTGTCATGAATAAGTAGCATAACCAATATTTAAAGGACATTTGTAACACTGTAGAAAAGAGTACTTAATTTTTTTACTCCAACGAAGGGCGAAAGCTCAAAACGTCAGTGCAGTTAAAGGTCAAATGAACCAAATTTTCGAATTGTTTGTCTTTTAGTCCGATGTGTTGATTAAAGGCTAAACAGACATTCTTTGAAGTTTCAGAGTAATCAAGCATTGTCTTGCTGAGATATTGGACGTTAAAAACTGCACTTTTTGGTCCTTAATGATTGGGAAGCGCTCAGCAAAGTTGTCGAAGGATTAAGCTAGTGACGTCACTGTTGACTAACAGTGAAAGTGCAGGAAATTCGACTGAAATGGTATAAACTATGCTGGTTCTGAGCAGAAAAGCATGGTTTTTTGTGCAGCAATTGACTGCAGAAATGATTCTAAATCCAAATTATGTACTTTTAAGTTTCCTGAGGATCCGAAACTCAGAAAAGAATGGCTGATAAAAATGAAAAGACAATCTTTCAAGCCTACGAAGCACTCACGCATTTGTGCGGATCACCTCACCGCCGGCTGCTTCCAGCAAAATCTGGCTATAAGGACCTCTCTGGGTTCTACATTTAAGCCTCGATGACTAAACCTTAAAAAGGATGCAGTGCAAACAATATTTAATTTCAAGAAGAAAAGAAAATGTGGTAAAAAACAAGTCAACCCTCTGAAGAACAAAATGGCAGCTCGCGGTAACCCAGAAGAAAAAGTTGAAAAAGTCCGTCTAGCTTTCGTTAAATGCAGGTTAGAGGTAAGGGTTTTGCATCTTTATCAATTTCAACTGGCTAGAATCTCTTGTATAAACATGTGCACATTTAATACGCTTTGGCTTATCAAGTGTTATGAATTTTTATCCGTAATTATAAGTTCAATACCCTCACCAAATAAATGTAGCTTACTTTTTTGTCGTATATAAAACAGCCGATGGTCTGGAAACTAACTTTTATGACTATTTTACGCTGGGTTTGGAAACGTAAATTGTTAGTTTAAAATACTAATAAATAAGAAAAACTTATGTCTCCTAGGCCAAGACCTGTACCAAAAACAGAAATCAATAACGAATCTCTGTTCCATGTCAGTAATGCTAAGCTGTTTGGGTTGATTTTATACGCCGTTCAGCGAAACATCCTATCGCGAGGTTAGCTTTGACTAGTTATTTCGTTCTGTTTTTAAAAACATGATTCTGATGTAGAAAAAATATATTATCTACTGTTTTATAAAAAACTTAGGCCCTTTCAGAACTACTTAACCAATCTCAATCATCTGACGCTGACGCCCTCAAAGAACCACAGGAAACCGACACAGACCCTGGCTTAGTTGATGCCAGAAGAAATGTTTGCGTGTTTACCAACTGTGGAAACCTGCCACCCAAGAATCCCCAGAATATTTTAGTTGGAGTGCAAGAGTCACACGTATATGGGGAAATCGTTCATGACACCACTATTCAGACTACAGTCATACACCAGTTACAGGTGCGTTCATTTTTTTAGCAGCCCAAAACTTCCCTATCCCAATAGTATTAATATTATTATTTATTGATTTTCTGTGGTGAGAAGCAGTCATGTACAGACGACCAGAGTAAATTATAGATCCCTGCAGACTCAAAAAACTACTCCAAAAAGTAAGTAGAGATAACAGAGAAGTAACTTTAACCGAAAGACTTCTGCTTATTAAATTGTAGGATTTAGGGAGGAAGGCCATCAGCTAAAGCTGGTTTTCATGCGGGTGCTCTTTCCAGGTCGAATTGGAACCTGGAAATGTTGGTTTTGGTGGAGGGAGGAAAATAAGAGAACCCGGAGAAAAACCCTCGGAGCAAGGCCAGAAGCAAGAACAAACTCCGCAGCCCACATATGACGCTGGGGGCCCGTTTCTCGAAGGTCCCAAAAAGTTTTCGCACCCAGGATGCTGTTGCAAAATTCCGAACCTTATGATTACTGAGCTGTTTTATTCACATATTATATATATTATTAATATGAACAGAAGGTCTCTCTGTACAAAAATAGGTACCCATAGGGGTACATGTGCTGGCTAGGAGTAAGTTATAAACCTTGTGATTTTGAACTTGGTGTACTGTAAATTAAGGGAAGGAAGACTTTGTCAGAATGGATACAGCACAAGTTTGGGTGGTGCAGTGAGAGCACAGTAGATTGATTTAACTAACATGAAGCGTGCCAGTTTGAAAATTAGGGGTATGCAGCACAGAAGTACAGTGTTTGGTTAAAAAAGGAGTTAATCGCATGAGAACAATACTTGGCTTGGCCACCTGTCAGCTACAACGTTTCTTTTGTACTTTACTTCACTTAAGTTTTTTGAAAGAGGATTATAGCGTGCATTTGTATGAAAGAGGTAATAGAGTAGACAAGGAATGATACTGGAGTAAGGCTTTAAAGGAGGTTAAGTGTTAAAAAAGGTAGAGTTTGCATGAAAAGCTGAAATGGTGGTGGTGCATGGCCAGCAAGCTTAAGTTGTTACTGTGGTGGGGTTGGGAGCTTGTTGTGGCTACTGCCTCTAAGAGGCAAAGCCATATAGTCATTGGGTTGTGTCCATAAATGCGTAACTATGAACTGGAGACCCAAGAAATAAAAAAATGTGACATACAACAGCAGAGGGCAACGTAATCTCGTACCCAGATCTCACTGCTCACACCTTGACTGTGGGAGATCTGGGTTTGACATAGATCTTCGTGATTTTCAAGAGACCTTGGGAAGACAAGGAACAATAATATACTTAGAGACTTTGGAACCAATCACTGAGTGTAATTTCCGAGAATTTATCGACTCTGCTTCGTGGTTCTTCAGCAAATCGCAGCATTTTGGACACATCGCCCAGAATGCTATTGTTTTTCGCAACATGTACTTGCAGTGCATAATTTTACAATGGGCGGCATAGCAATTTGCATATCCACAACAAGTCGGCTGTGATTGGTTGGCAAATTTATCTTTGGGAATACTGGAACCTCTCAGGAGATTTCAACTCCTGTCAATCAAACCATTCAATGTGTGAAGTGAATCCAAAGGTGTGATAAATTTAACAATAGCGCTGTAATGAAGGCGGGCGACACTCTCTACAAAGGATTTTATAACCGAATTCGTGTGCAGCAATAGTTTTTACACCATGTCTGTTGACTAAAGACTGTTTTCCATACGATCGCTACGACGTAATTAACGGAACTCTTGCTAGTTGAACTCAATACATGGATTCCATGGATTATGAATAAGTTCCATTAAAGCCTGCCGCACAAGTGAGGAAAGAGCTGATCAAAATTCCTCACAAGGCAGTTAGCTCAGCCATAACCTCACGTGTGCGGCAAATTTTCGGTGAGAAATTCGCCTCACAAGGCTGTGAGGACAATATCAAACACGTTTGATATTTTTCTCATCACCTCGCCTCACCGAAAATTTGCAGCACACGTGAGGAAACGGCTGCGCTAACTGCCTCGCGAGGAATTTTGCTCAGCTCTCTCCTCACGTGTGCGGCGGGCTTAAGTTTCATTACTTTATACAAGTTTGATTATTAAAGCAAGCAGTCTTACTTAATCTGAACTATAAAGCAACCATAACTGAAACTCAATCCAGTGGATTGAGTTTCTTTTGTTCCAAATGTGGTCTAAATCGAACCCTATAATTATGTGCAGTTTGCCACATTCCTGCGGCTGTTGAGCGCAAAATAAACTACACTGCAACTAAAGTTCTTGTCGGCATTTGTTTTGTTAAAGTTTGTATTTCAAATTTGCGCTTTTCTTTTCGCTCGTCGAATAATTGTGAGAGCCTGAAATACAAGGGAATCGTTTCCACCCAAAGTAGATTTCAGTTAGCCACGGCCGTACGTGCGATAATTCTTAATTGCGCCTTTTTGATGCGAGAATACCAATTCATATGAAAAAATAATTTACAGCATTTTGAAAAAATCAGAACTCGACTTCTACTGAACTCTGAAAAACAATTAAAAGTTCTACTTAAAGCTTAGAATGTGCACTTCACATAAAAAATACTGCTGTCTATGCGAAAACGGCGTTTGGATTGAAAACAACTCGCCGACAATAATCTTCTTACAGTGGGAAACTACGAAAGCGAAGTATGCATTAATTAACTCAGTCTGATAGCTCAACACCTGAGGAGCTAGACAGTGAGTACCAAGGGAGGAATTCAAATTTATGAGACTCTTCTGTCCTCTCCTCTTGCCTGCCCGCACCCCCACATCTCTTAAAAATCATAAAAAGAGTAGGGAACAGAACGCAAAGCAAAAAAGCAAATATGCGCTGGCTTGGCAGACTTACCCGTGAGGGAACAGTATTTGTCAGTGACTATTATGCAAATTTTGATCCATTTTTCAGTCCAACAGCCCTATAAAATGCCAAGTCTTCCGAGCCCATTTATTTTCTTAACTGATACAATGTAAGTTGAAGAAACATGTCAAAACGTACGAGACACCCGCCTGGCTTTTATGCAGGATTGCTTGATAATGTATGTGTTCATGGTTTAAAATACTGACCAAAGGTAAAGCCCACTGTTCTGGGTCTTAACGAAGTCGAACGCATTGTCACCAAATGAGATCGAGGACGCACCACAGAGTACTTCATTCAATGGAAAAATTACTCCTCAGTTGAAAACACTTGGGAACCAGGGGAATATCTACCCAAGCATCTTATCGCCACCTTTGAGAGCAGACATGTGGACCCGGTACGCTTAGATGAGTGCAGAGAAAGACTCTCTCTTCTGTTCGAGAAAGGTTTGAAATCGCCTATGACATGTGCGGAGACTATCACCATGCGGCATGATGTTATACGTTCGCTGTTTCCTGAAATGCCTTCAGAGCTCCTGGGAGCACCGTACCTTGCAAGTAAAGAGGACCTTGTGAAAGCTGGGCTTGGTTCTTCCCTAAAGAAATGTTTGACGGTAACCGGAGGTCGCTGTTCTGACAATATGCCTGTTAGCTTAAAATTGTTCCTTGGCAAGTCTCCTGCCTTTATGGATGAACAAGGCCACAAAACGGCATCATGGCCGGTGGAAAGAGTCCAGGTCAAGTTTATGAAGAACTACTTCACCGCAGACCAAAAGTAGCCCCGGCAGGCTGCCTCACTAAAACGGCTTCTTTAGAAGCCACCAAATGTAATAAAAGAACACAACCATACATACTAATAATTCTTTAGTAAAATGAGAAATAAGAAGTTGACACTAAAAGTGGAATTTTCAAACATTTATTCTCCACAACTTTAATCGCCACAATTTCTATTTTATATATTTTCTTCTTTTACACTGTTGTCTCCCTTGTGACTCGAACAGACACTTTGTGTCTAAGACCCTAAAGATATCCGAAAAAATAAAGAATAAGAACCAACATCAGAGATTATTTAATTAAGGACCACACATTTAACGAAGCCTAGAATTGTAATGTTACGCCACAAAATTTGGAATATAGCTTCACCGTTGACAAGAATCAAACGGAATTTACCGGTGTTTTGGCTATCCCCCAAGATTTCCAGAAAGGTTGGCTGGTCTCTTATAAAAACTGCTGCCATGACCACCATGAAGTCCCTATTAAGACATAGAATTAGAACATGGGTCACAAAGATGCACAGCCGCATGCAACACTCAAGTAATTTGCAATTCATAGCACCACTCACCATCTCGTGAGGTGATTCATATCTGGCCAGGCCCTAAAAAAAAGTGCGGATTTGTAACTTCGGAAATAATATCTCGAGTGAGTTATTATGCTGAGTTTTGCTTATCAAGTCTGCTTAACTAGTGAGTTTTACTTACAGCATTGAGCATCGCCAAATGGCCTTCAAGGTACGCCAGTAGCTCTTGCAAGAATGCAGCTACTTGGGCATCCGTGATAGTTAAATCCTGAAGCATAAAAAAAACAAAACAAAAGAAAGATGCTCTCAGTTTTGGAAAATTAACCAAGGAATATGTAGCATCAATTGTTGATATATGTTACCATTGGCTGCTGATTTGACATGATGAATGATTGGCTTGAAAAGATGCAACTGAACTAAGTTGACGTGAGAAGTTGCGATATTCGAGAACCGGAAATGTTCACTTTTTCCGGAAGTGTGAGGGAAAGTAAGAAGGGCCCGAGAGCCCTGGGTTCATTTCTGTCTAGCGGTCATTCTTCATATTTATCTGCGCACGCTTTACCTCATTGTTTCAACGTAAAGATTCAGAAATGGCGGTATATGTGTGGTTCATCAGGGATTGAGGACATGTTTTATTCACAAACTTCAGGCGAATTTTTGTGGTTGTTTGCGGCTGTTGAAAGAGAACTGTTTCCAAGAGTGCAAGATATGTTGAGGTAAGACATTAGACTTATAAGACGAAGATAACTTACCGTGCATCGCATGTTACATAAAAACGCCGCGACGAAGAACCTAGATTATTTTAAGTTTGGCAAAGTAGATTCTCACAGTTTGGAGTACTTATTGGAAGTTTAGGCGAAATAGGTTCTTAATTAGGTTCTTATTGTTGCATTTTACATCATGTTCTCATTACTGTAATTTAAATTTCCCATATTAAAGCCAGACTTTTGGTCAAAATGTTAATGAAAATGTAGTCTAACCCAGCATTTGAGAACCTGTTGATTTTTCTTGGCTAACCTGGTTCTGAAATTTTGGGGTATTAAAATGACAAATTTCTGCCAGCAGGTACTTAAATCCTAGGTTTTTTGCAGCGTTTTACTGTATTTGTCGGTTTATAGATAAAAAATCGAAGTTCACCAATTTTTTTTATCTGTATGCAAATTTTCACTTCTCCCATCACTTGTAATGTTTTGTAAAATTTAATTATCATTACTCACACACAATAATATGCTGTTGGTTATTGCTTTCATAGATTTGGTGGCTCCTAAAGGAGCTGTTGGTTCCTGTATGAGTGCAAAATCTAACACCACGGTTAGACCTACAGGATTTGGTTAGCTCCTTACGGAGCTGTTTGTCTGTCAACATGACAGAAATTAGTCAATGGTCAGAGTTATTATGACACTCACTCCTAGTAGTGGAAGACTGCAAAAGTAGATTTATTAAGTCCTGCTTTTTAGACTTCTGTCCTAATCTTCTCCCAGTTGTTTGAAATACAAGTGTGAGAAGCTCAGCCACTTTCTTCTTTTTAAGTTCATGTTTCGCAAGGACTACGGCCGGGTGTGCAACCTCTTTTTCTTGTGGATCTGAAGTAGAGATTCGAATAACTTTCTTCGCAGCCTCCTGTTTACCACCATCCAACCAGAAGGATGTCTTTCTTTTTGTGTAATTCCTCTTATCCCGTTCACAATGCCTGAGTTCCTCCTGCCGTTTCTCCACCAAGAGGAGGTTCTTTCCAGCATCCCAATGATTAATTTTTCTATGAAAGTAGCGCCTGAAGTCGTCGTTCTTTTTCTCAACACCTAGAAATATTTCAAAATTGTAATTTATAGCGGAGCTCCAGCGGCTATAGAAACCCGTCAACTGCTTTTCTCATGGTAATCTTGGCTAGCGGTATTGCTCATGGGCGCGACCAACGACGACGACCTTGCACAATAATTAATAATACCCTAATAATAATAATAATAATAATCCAACATGGCGGCCATACTCCTGGGCCTGGTTGCTCGAAAGCCGATTAACGCTAATCCAGGATTAAAAAATTAATCAAGGGGGTTATTTCTCTGTCCCCAAACGTTGTTCAATGCCGATATTCTGCAAAATTTTAGATTAGGGAAAGTCAATCCTGAAAAACAAAAAGCAGCGAAAACAACTTTTATCCAATAGTCAAAAACTGCAACCAAAATTTCCGCTAATCCTGGATTATGTTAATCGGCTTTCAAACAACCGGGCCCAGCTGACCATCTCATTTACAGCGGACATCTTTGATATTAGACATCCATGTCAATGTCAATTGACACCTGTCAAAACAACGTATCTGCTGACCAGTATCGTGACCATATTGTGGGCTCAAGTTATGAGCTGTCAAGGTCAGCTGTTTTTTTGAAGTTGACCGCTGACCAGTACTGCTTTTACAATTCGATTGCAGGCTCCAGCCAGACCAAAACGAGGTGTAATTTTTCGCCAGGATCAACAGATCTCCGTCCTGGAAACAATTCGCCGCCTACCTTGACTACTAATTCTCAGTTCGTTTTTTGTTTAAACCGATGAGGATCAGCCTTTTGATGTTAAGAGCAGCAAATTGGATTGCCTGGCTTTGCTATTTTATGGTTTACGGATCTACGAGAGAAAAGGTCGTGTGGTTTTTGCAGGCGCTCTCTTCGATTGCTGACTTTTGCTGTGGATTAAACTGGACGGTTTTGCCACTAAAAATCCTTACTGAATTGAAGAAGCTTCCTTGGTAGACATGAGAAGTAACACAAAGTGACGGTGAAAAACTTCAAGGCCCAATAAGGATTTGTATCTGCTTAGCAAATGAATACGTATACTTTTGTGTGAACTGACGGCTTCTGCTTTAGCTCTGTGTTCGGGGTGATTGTTGACTGACTTAAACTGTCCGCAGGTTAGTACTCCTGTTGGGTCTTTTATATGACATATAGTGATTTGTCTCTGTGACTACGAGTTATGTTTGTTACTTTTCTTAGTTTTCCAATTTCTACAAGGAACGCCGAAGAAACATTCGGTGGCATCGTTCTTTGTTTTCTAACCTTTTGTTGTTTTCATGCTGTTTGGACTAAAAATGCTCGTCTTTTTTCCAAATGCATATTTTCGCTCCAATATTTCATTTTGGAGCCTAAAACTCTTCGTTTTCCCTGCTGTCGCTCATTTTTTTGGACAAAGAATTGGTTGAAGAAAAGCCAAGCGAAGTCCGGACGGTTTATATCCTCGGCTTCGCTTTGTTGACATCATTGGAAACTCACAAAGAGTAATCGACAACTCATTGCCAAACGTAAACACGATTTTTAACAGCTACAGCATTGGAAATGCCAGCAATAATATGTTGTCCCTCAAAAGCAATTCTCGTTGTTAGTTAAAAAATCGCAGATTTTCAAGGCTATTGCAGTAAAAACTTCGTCCTTTGTTCAATGTTTACGGCTGAAAAATGTTTTTTGGAAATCCTGAGTCAGATGTTATCATTAACAGTGATGTGAAAAATAATACCACCCACGACTTGTAGTCAAGGTTTGTTGTTTGGAATATTTGTAATTGATTGAAGTCAAGAATAAAACCATTCTCAACATCACTAGATAATTGCAGTTGATCACCTGAGTTGATTCATGGCTAAAATACTATGCTCAATCAGTCTGTCGCAGTCACTTAGTCACTTTTCTCAAGGAAAAGTAATGTCAATTTCGCTCAACATTTTTCCATGTTATCGTAAAAAGGACGGCACTTTCTATCGTCTTTACTGTAATAGATCACAAGAATGACACAATAAAATGTTCAAAACAACAAGGCGAGCAAATTACTTTTGTTGTTTTATGGGCGTTGTTGAAGAGAGCTCACTTTGAGGTTTTATCGCTCTTTCGCTGTCAAATATTTTTTGATAGATTAAAATGTCACCGATAGATGTCGGTTGTGAAGTTGGTTTAATACCAAGGTAGTGGGACACTAGAACTGTTAACCTAGTTAAGTGATTTTTACCACTTGTATCGAAATGTAATCAGATGTAATTAAACTGTGATGAAGAAAAGTTTGTTAATCGTTGTTGCCCATCATAATCATATTATAGTTCCTGTGCCACAAAGTAGTGGTGGGAATCGGTTGAGATTTCACAACCGATCGATCATCGATTATAATCGAAAAAATCTGCCAATAAGCATTTCATGTATTTTTCACCTACATAGAAGTCAAAGTGACAGTGTGTACGCACAGGTAAACATATTCTTAGATTATATCTGCTGTTATGACTTAGAAGTTTAATAGGAGTCCACGAAAAACCAAGATATTAAACGGTCATTTTTCTTGATTTTAATACTTTTGTGTCCCCAATTAATTTTTAATTTTTCTGCAACAATCGATTATGAAAAAAGAATAATCGATTGTCGCGTCGCTTGAACTTTTCGATCAACTTTCGATTACAACCGATCATCGGGCCACCACTACCACAAAGACCGATGATAGTTTGAAAATCTACATTTGCACTTGATTGAATGATGGCTCTGGCTCTGCAGCAAAACAGTAAAAAATATGTGTATATGTAATCACAGTATAGAGAAGTCCTTACTGGAGTCATGGTTCAAGTCCTGTGGCATTGCCATATTAGTTTATCTGTAAATGCTAATATTAAGGAAATAACTGTTGAGCTCCACTTTTAGGCTTGCCTAAATCTATATATTTTAGTTTGAAAACTACTAAATCTTCTTGGTTCTAAGTTTGCATTTTTACTGATTCTGCAGCAACCTTGCAAATAGGTAGTAGCTCATGAACTTTAAAATTTAGAAACTGTTAAGTCAACCAAGTGATCATTTTTTTTTAAATTTTGGACTCTTAGTAAAAGGTTAAAGTAATACCTTGTCCACTGAAAATTCTAAGGCTTCCATGTTGTCTGAGCATAAGTGGGATGTGATGGATGAGTATGTGCATGTACGGTGTGATTATGACAGTGTGTTTGTATCCAGGTCCAGCTCCAGACATTGCAACCATCTGCTTACCCCAATTTAATGCCTGCAAAAAATAGCAAAAGTGATAGTTTTTATAGTTTCTGTAAGGTGAGATCGGAGGTCAGCCTGTAAAGCTATCACGCGTAGAAATAGAAAGCAAATAATGTAATTGTTTTAGTATAAAGTAGAATATTTTCAGACAACAACTAACCTTTGTCTGAAATTCTGTTATCCCATCATCTGTTAATGGGGTATTTAGAGAGTCTAGAAGTTCTCTAAAATTCTGATAAAAATAAAAGAAGAAAGAATGTTTAACATCTACAGTTGAACCACTACTAGTCACTTAATATGGGTTTGTCATAAATTAACATAAGGCATGAAAATCAACAGATTGATTGCAACAGATTACCTCAAGATGATAATAAACATGAGAGTGAATGTCTTTCCCACTAAAATTTTGTTAAGTGTTTTTATGCTTCCAATCCAAAGATTCTTTGTTGCTTCAATCTTGTTCTCGGGGAGGAACTTGTAGAACAGTTCTGGTAGTTTCCTCAGTAGAGCTCGTTTCTCACCACCAAGAAGGGATGTCCACTCCCACTTGTTATCTTTGTGGTATACACTAAATGATACACCCAAGGATTGCACAGTGGTCAGGAACTCCTTTAGATGGATGTTGTCCTTATTTTTTTGTTGGTATGTCTTTGTTGTCATCCTGAAAGGCATACATGTAATTTACTTGTTTCAATAATTACAATGTACTTGTTTTACTTGTTGTGCTTGTTCACCTGTTGACTGTCTAGTACAGCTTTGCCATATTGTAGGCCACAACATATGTTATTGTTTTGTGAAACAAAATTTTAGACAAGTGGACGAATGACATGAAAAATAAAATAAGGGGTTTATTTACATGTACATGTACCTCATCCCATTCATCCCATTTTATGTCCAAAGTAAGTCCTTCTTCAGGACGATCAGTCACTCTAAGCATCAAATGCAACTCATCGACCACAACATTTTCCAATGGCAGTTGAAAAATGGCTGGCTGTGCCACCCAGGCTGCTTGTGCCAGTCAGCACACATTTTGTGTACAATGGTGGGGCTGGAGCAGTTCTTGGACATGTCACATTTGTGGAAATATGAGTGTAGAACCCTAGCCATTAGCACTAAACGTGTCTGTGAATGCCATGAGGAATGTGATATTCATCCACCTTGTGTTCATGCAACATGTAAGTCTTGCAGTGGATGTCTAAGTGACCTTTTTTAAAAGCACACTGAGTCAGTGGGATCTTGAAAATGAAAGAAAAGCTTTACCCTTCATTCTTGTGAATTGTACACCAGATACAACTATTGGTAGCAGTGGCCCCTTTCATGCCCATGGCTATAAGAAGGAACTAATAATGATAAATAATAATAATAAAAAAAAAATAAACAATAAGGTGAGAGTGTGTTCCAGTCCAGTGGACTGCAGGAGCCGAATGGCTTATCAGTTGTTCTGGTTTCAGTAGTATGAAGCAACTAGGAGTATTACAATAATGGTTTTTCCTTAACTTCAATGATAGTAGCAATAATAATAATTACAGATACTGCTGTCTCACCTTGTAGTCTCCTCCCAGATAAAACTGTAGATTGATCTTCTTCCCATCAATGGTCAATTGGAGGGTTATCCATCAGGCTGTTAACATCACTGATAACATTTGAAAGTGAGGACTTTAGGGTCTCGTACTCCTCTCAACCCTTGATTACTGCTATGGTGTGGTTGCCTGTAGGTTAGAGTGATGGTGGACATACATGTATTGGTATATGTACCATTACATTAGATCAAGCCATTCTAAACCATTTAATTAGTCATTTTTACGTCAGGTGATGAAATGCTGTTTTTGGATAACATATGTACTACAGGCATTTTGATAGGACTTTCCTTTTGTACAAGTTGATCTTGCTTATTTAAGTTTATTTCATTTTTCTTACCAGAACTTGACAGACAGGATTGCCCATCCTCCAGTATTGAAAATGAGCAAACAAACAGCGAGGTCACGGGTCATGGCGGAAAGACGCTCTCGATATGGCTCCGGGAAATTGCTTATTGCTGTTCTAGCACTTTGTTTATACGCTATCATATACCATAAGAATGAAGTTAGAGCTGATTTCCAAGTGATTGGGCTATTTCCAACCTTCTACTCAAAACATTTCTGCTGTGCTCGTCTACAACTACACGGTCGTGGTAATTCATATCTGAAATCACGAGTTTTGCACACGGCAAATGGGACCAGCTCGTTCCAATTTGATCGAATAGCTTTATCTGGCGACGTTCACCCTCAACCAGGACCAGCAGTTAAAGTCAAATATCCTTGTAAAGAGTGTCAGAGGAATGTTCGCCCAAATCAGAATGCTATCCTATGTGCTAACTGCGA
>OX419336.1:25585504-25650504 GCA_948470475.1 Galaxea fascicularis | reverse complement strand
GTGTAGCAAAGCAAACAAAAGAGTTTATGGTAACAGTATCCTTCATGTATGTGGTCTCACAGCTTTTGCTAAGGGTCAGGACAGTTTGGAAATAATTGTCAAATTATTCAAGTAGAGCTTAGTTTTCTAAGCAAAATTTTACAAAAATACAAGTAAATTGAGGCAAATTTGCTAAATGTATGAATTAACATGTATCTTGCTGATACGTGGCTGATGCATACCAAAATTGCATGATTAGGTATTTGAATCATGACGTTCAAGCATGCAAAGTGAACTCAAATCATCAAAACAACATTCCATGTTGTATAACTTATTGCCTTGTACCTTTATTTTTATCATCAGTTAAGTTTATGTGAAACTCTTGACCAGTTGCATCTTCCATTTTGAGAGAGTGGGGAACAAGCCTGTAGGTTTCAGCAAACCACAGTGCTTTCTTTGCTTTCTCTCTGCAAAGAAAATATTGTGCAGCTATGAGATAGGATAAGAGCTATTCAGTGTGCAAATCCATGAGGCACATACCACCGTAAATAAAATGATATACTGTATTACTCTTCCCAAAATGCATATTTGATGAGGGACATAGTCTCTAAACCTCTACAGTCTAATTTTATACTTTAGTTTGACTTACATTCATGACAACAGTACCATGCATGTATTTTACATGTATGCTCTTGGTAAGAAAGTTTCAAGGACCCTTAAATGCCACTGAATATGAATTATGTTTAAGAAACATTCTTCTTAGTGTATTAGTAAATGAAGAAAATTGATGCCATATAAAATGCCATGCAAACTATGAACAAAATAAGGGCTAAATTTATGAGAAAATGGAAAAGTAAATTATTTTATTTCCTTGAGATGTTGCTGTCACTGTCTTTCACCAACATCTTTGGTTTTCCTGCCTTGATGGCCATTCTGTTCACAAACATTTCTCAGCTGGGCCATAGCATCGTAAAGCTGTAATGCCTTATCTTGAAGAAAAAAATGGGGACAATAAAAAACATTTCTCAGAACCCGTTTTATTTACTGTAAAAAAAAACTGTAGATTTGAGCAGTTGTACGTTAGCACATTTCTATATCAGAATTGGAGTGTTATCTTTGAACCTGTGCATGTATTTCTCATTTAAAACGAACCTGGTTTGAGACGAAGTTCTTACTTTCTAGATCGTCTTTTAATCTTTGATTTTCTTGAATCAGCAATTCTTCGTTCTTTTTCAGCCCGTTGATCACCTCTGCAGGACCTTGAACAATTTCGGTAGGATGCACAGCAATGGAACACCAGTACTGCGATTTTAACGTTTGACGTCATCGACTGCTAATCTTAGTGTTGCGTAGTTTGTTGGCGATGTACTCCACTCTGCTATAAACGGCAATACCAACGCGCGTGCGAGAAGAGGATGACAATCTGTACCCAGTGATCCTGGACAAGTTGTTCTGTAGTGTATCAAATAACTGACTGGGACTGCGAAGCTCCCTCCATTCCCAAAGAGCCTCTCCGTTTAATTGCAGATAAAACAAGGGACTGTAGTGGTTGATTAATGGCACAGACATGTGCAAGAAAGCAGGGTTGATCGGGGATTCTACGAGCTCTGAAGAGAGCTCCCGATCAATGCGTTGCATTTCTTGCACGGAGCACATTTTCTAGAAACAGAGAAGTCGAACTTTTCTCGAGCGGTTCTGTGGCATACTTGAAGTGGCAGAAGATCCTGTATGTAGATTAGCGCTCAATGTGCGGCAATAAAATGACTAGGATACGCATCATCATTGGTTACGCATAAACAAAGCTGTTGGTTATTTCAAAATGTTATAAGAACATGTTATAAGGGAAAGTTCTTTTAGCGCGTTAGAGATGTAACGATGCTTTGACTTATGTCAGATTACTTTGTGTGTAATATGTAGAAGCAGGAAATAAAACCCTGCAACATTTCACAACAGTCTCAGAGTTTATAACGTAATTGTGTGGTGGAGTTCAGATTTGATTGATTAATTGCGGTGCCACACGCGCTATTGTTTATGGAGGTGGAGCTAAGAAAACATTAATATTCTCGTGGGAGTTTTGAAATAAGTTGACTGTGTTCTCATGGGATTCACCACAGGCAAAACCGTGAGAGAGATAAGAACTCGTTTCAGAAATTCGGCGAAAGCCAGAAGTTCCAACCGTCAAAATCATACAAAAATTTACAGTATTGTGCAAAAGTAATGCAAACGAATTTCGACGAAATTCCTGGCTTTTCGGGGCTTTTCGAAGAAATTTCGCTCGATACGATATTTCGACGAAATTTCCCCGCATTTTCGTGACACCTATTGTTTGGATCCGCGCGATTTTTCGAACGATAATTCGCTTTGCGCGATGAATCACCGCGAATTTTCGAGCGATAATTCGCTTCTGCCGAAAAGTCGCTGCGATTTTTCGAACGATAATTCGCTTCTCCCGAAAATTCGATCTATTGTTATTCAATAGGCCAAGAGCGTTTTCGAAGCAAAGTTCAACGAGTGAAATATATAATAACCTTTCCAATTATTGCACACGAAAGAAGCCATTAATCTGCCGAAATAATAGCATCACAGCTCGACGAAATGTTAGCTTTGAAACTAACCTAGTTGTTTCAGAAGGAGCGCTACAATGTTGACTTAATCCAAAACCCCAAAACAAATAATTCATTACCGTATCGGTAACAATGAAACATGAATTCTGCTATCTTCCTATGATAAGAATCTTTCCCAATTGGATCAGACCGGTAAACTGTGTGTATTTACATTTCTAAACACTTCTCGCTAATGCGCGAAAATGTAAACAAACAGCCTGACTGTGAAACTGAAACAAAAATCCTTTACTCCAGTATAAAGAAATCATAATTCTCGTTCTAGGAAAGATATTTGGATGCTTCTGGTGTCTATTTAAAGCTAAAAAAGAGCTGCGTTCAAAAAACATATTTGTTATAGCGCGCAGAGAACTTCAGAGGTAGAAAACTGTGGAAAAAAAACTCTTCCGGTAGCGCGCCTAACGTGTGAAAATTATCCCGACACTGTGGAACGAACTGAGCTCATTGTCTTCCAAATGCAGTTCAGTGTGTTCTAATTCTCTGCGTACGAAACTGGGCCCGAGCTGAACTTGAACAAGCGAAGCTGGTTGAAAGCCTTTCACCAACTTTAGGTGAGTAAGATTTTAGTAACGTATTTGTCATAGATAAAAATGTTAGCCCCTTAATCGGTGATTGATGACTGCAAACCGGCTCGTATTTACAAACAGCTTAACGGCACGTATTTACAAATTTATCTCTTGTGAGTTGCACGACAGTTTGTTCGTATCAGCTGCTGAAAGAAAATTGCTTGAACGCTCCCGAACTGCCGTTCAATGGCATGTACTAAAACCCGAAACAACGAAACGAAACCACCGAAAAAAGCGAAACGAACGAAACGAAGCCACGAGCCAGCAAAAGACATAATTATCTTACATTTAGGACTTCAAGAAAGAAAAGGGTTTCGCATTTTTTTATGTATTTTTAGGGCGGAGCTCCGACCAAAGCAGATGGGAAAAGAAAAGAAAGGAAAATAATTGAAAAGTTAGGGAAAGAATCAAAGTATTCACTGATAACGTCTCAGTCAGTATCGCTACTTGTCTCCCTGAGACTACGTTTAAACTGTATAGTAGTGGAGGAGATTGTGAATTACAAGGACAGAATATAGGAGACCAAAAATCCATGTAATCATATTGTTTCGGTGGTTTCGTTTCGTTGTTTCGGGTTTTAGTACATGCCCCGTTCAATGCGTTGCGAAATTTCGTGAACTGCCTGCGAATTATCGTTTTTGCTCACGAATTTTCTTTAGCTTAACGAAACTTCCAACAAAAATCGTCCTTTGTTTAAGCGAATTATCGGTCGATACGCCGTGAAATTTCATTCGAACTTTCGTGCGAACTTTCGTCGAAAAGTCGCAGGAACAAAGAACGAAATTCGCGCATTTCGCTTGCATTACTTTTGCACAATACTGTATGTGAAGCTTCCTAAATAGCTAGACTGTCATAACCACATGCTAAAACAGATATTCGGGTATTAGTTCAAGAGAAATCCAGCCTTAATGTGAACCATTGCGACTTCCCATACTAACTGGTGACTGAAATGGCCAAATTTCATATTAAAATAGCCAGAGTTTCTAGAAGCACTAATAAGTTGAAAATGGTTGAACTCTCTTCGGTAAAAGCCATATGCTAAAACTAAGAAATGTTGCATAGTTTGGATGAAAGCTTGGAAAATGCAAGTCCTACTCGACTTTTTCGGAGCAATTTCTCTTTTGTTTTAAGCCCGTTTGGTTGATTAACTTTCAAAATAACCGCCCGAGCCGTTGTCAAGGTCCTGGATATGTCGCTGCATTCTGGGTGATCACACACCTGCGTTTGAGGTAAGGCGAAAACTTTATTTGTAGCCCAAATTATTTACCACACCTTTCAGTTATAGTCTGTAGGTAATAGAGACCTTAAGATACCAGGACGGGACGAGCTAGGACGGCTACCGGAAGTAAATTTACTCAACCAGGCATGCACACAAGAACTCTAGCATCATCTCTCTGCCGTCCTTGCCTCATCGAGGACGTCATTTCCCCCGTTTAGCCGTCGTATCGAAAACGTGAGTATTTTGCTCTTGTTTTGCCTCGACATATGCTCCAATCGACCTTATTTTCAGTCACACTGATAAGAATGTTCCTAAGGTTCATATTTTTTGTGATTATAGTGTATAATATTACGCTGAGATACGAAACTGAGATTAAAAATATTCCTCGTCTGTTCGTTTGTGTTTCAGCAGGTTTCAGTCAGTGTTCAGGCGGCGTCACAAGTATGCAAGCTCAAAGCAAAATTCAAACTGTATGCATTTAGAATATAGCAGTGTAAGTACAGTCGATAAAGTGTTGAATGCCATGAAAGCTTCTATCGAGCAATTAAAGTATCGTCACATTTTCAAACTGATGTTTAGCTGTTGTTTTTTCTACTAAACAACTTGATGCAATGTTTGTTTTATGTTTATAAAGCTTGTTACAATTACAGATCGAAATTTAAGTGTTCACCAAAGGTCAGGATTCTCCGGCGACAGAATTCTCAAACGCTCTGGTGCCTGCCGGTAAAAAGCCATCTGAAACAGGGCGGTCAGATTGTTGGTTTAAGTTTTTCATACGGAAATTCTGGCCATTTCATTTAATAGAATATTTACATATGTTTGCTACACTTGTAAATAAAAAGAAACTCAATATCGCTGATCACCATCTCTTTTATGGTCCCTTTATAGTCTATATGATGTCATTGCTTCTGTGAATGGCTTTTAGGAAGTTCGAATTATTGCCGTTGCTGTCCTTTAGCTTTGCGAAAATGCACATCTTAAGCATTTTATTTTTGGCGGCACAACGGGGCCTCGAAAGTTTCCCATGTCCAGTGCCATTCCCGTCCTAGCCCTCCCGTCATTGTATCTTAAGGTCCCTAATAAAAGGAAGTGGTATTCAAGGTTTAGGCCGATGTATGCGCAGTAAGTCACTTTACTTGACAAGACAACAAACAAAGCAATCGTTATTGATGTGGATTCAAAACAGCATCTCTACCGTAACTTGCTGAAGATCACAAATGTGAAATAAAAACCCTAAATAAATGAGCCTCTTTGGAGGAATAATAAACCTCTTAACCACTTGATTCAAGCAGACTGAATAAATTTAGATGCCCACTTGGTAGTATTAAACTAATTTTCATTGACGAAATATCTATGGTTGGTAATACCACATTCAATGTGCAAATAAGCAATAGACTAAAGCATATTAAAGGTAGTTCACCACCCTTTGGTGGTGTTAGTGTTATTGCTATAGGTGATTTATTCCAACTCCAACCAGTTATGGATAGATATGTTTTTAAAGACATGGACAATAGTGAATATGGTATTCTTTCCTCTAATCTTTGGAAAGAACGTTTTTCCATGTTTGAACTATAAGAAATTATGAGACAAAGGGAAAGTAAGCATTTTCTCAATTGTTGAACAGACTAAGGGAAGGTAACCACACTAATGATGATATAATGAAATTGAAGAAGAGATTGATTGGCAAGAACGTCATGGTAAGCCAAATATGTAAATCCGTATTCCTCTATTGTCCTGATCTATTGTCCTGTAAATGTACTTTATTGTCTTCTTTTATATGTGCTCTAAATGTGGGCTAGCATGAAGTTTTTGCCGATTGATTTTCAACACTACTGCTTCTGACTATCCAAAACATGCACCACTTATTCATACAAAATGCTACAGTAAATAACTATAATGACAAAGCACACCGTGCAATATCAGGTACTAAGTATTGCATTAAAGCCCACGACAGATTTTAAAACAAGTTCTGAATGATCCTCGGTAAAACAAAACAGCTACATTCTGTGCTTAACTCAGCAGTTGGAGAAGGAACTGAGATCTCTTAATGCCAGAACAGATGATGGAATGACAAATGGTGTAAGTAATGTTATCAAACTAATGCAAATCGACCAGAGAGAAATGCGTTCTGGTATAATATGGGTACAGTTTCACCATATTGATGTTGGGATAAAAACCAGACATGATACTAATAGACAATTGTATGTACAAGGTATTGAACCCACATGGATACCTATTAAACCTGTCACTACACAGTTTTTTTATCCTCAAGAGGCTCAGTTTTCCCCAAAAGGGGCTTGATTTTCTTCAAAAGAGGCATAGTTTCGCTTAATAGAGGCTTAGTTACTCTCAAAAGAGTCTCCGTTTTCCTCAAAAGACGCTGATCCATTCTTAGGAAAGGTTCATTCACCTCCAGAAAACGCGTGTTTGTGAGCAATGGGTTCGCCATGCTAGCTTGTTGGTCCTCAGTTTCCACTTCGTACGAAATGACTTAAACCTAGTGCAAGAGATAAATAGCGGGGTTTTATTCAGCCGACATTCATGGTTTCCTTATCCATCCTTAGAAGTGGCTCATTCGTCTTCATAAGATGCTTGTTTGACAGCGGTGGGTTCGTCATGGTGGCTAGTTTGTTTATTTCACTTGGTAGGAAATGACTTAAACTTGATCCAAAATACAAACCGCTCTGTCATTTTATTCGGCGAAGATTAACGGTGTCAATGTTGTGGCAAGTAAAGGGAGTAATTCTGATTAAAAATATTGTGTAAAAAGGACAATTTACTTACCAAGTTTCAGGCGTCGTATACACCTCTCTGTTTTTAGATACAGAGTAATTAAAACTGGCCCGAAAAGTGTCCGGGGCTTTCGGGAAACAGGCCCCTAGTCCAGGAATCGAACCCAGGCCACATTGGTAGGAGGCAAGTGCTCTTACCACTGCGCCAACCACTGCCCAGCCCTGCTCCCCCTTATTTACTTCATAAAATCTCAGACTTGATCATCTTATTTGTTTGTTCACTTATTTATCTTTTTGAACAAGTACTTTCTAGTGCAGTTCAGTCTTCTTTGACAGAAGACAGCTTGTTAAAGATCTCCCAGCAAAAACCTGTCGTATCAGTGAAGCCAGAAGCTCAATCTGACAAAAAATGTGATGATGGCGGATCAGATACACGCAGTGTGTGTAGTGATTGCAGCGGAAATGAGTGGTAATCCTAACCTCTTTAATTATTCCTGAAATTCAAGACCGGTTTTAAGTTTAAAATTGTATTTTTATTTTTATAAAAAAAATGAAGCGTGGCACTTAGAAAGATATCTTAGGGGTGGTCAGGCCGAAGGGATCATATTTATGGTAGTTGTACAGTAAGAAACTACTGCTGATTGTTTAATATATACATTTAGGAATTTCGATGACATCAAACAGGACAGTGATGGTGAGTACAAGGATGAGGAAACTAGAGACATAGACACGAAGGACGAAACGGCACCATTTGGAAAAAAATATCTGGTATTTGAGAGCAACTTGTTCGCGCTTTTCCAGAGTTGCTACAAGTGTCTTGCACCAGCCACGCCTAGACTTGACAAAAGTAGTGGGTTCAATGATTGTTTTAGTCTCTAAATGTTCAAATGGCCAAAAGTGTGAAAGACTCCCATGGGGAAATATGCTCTGCACTGCTGGAACTCTATTTGCTGGTAGCAATCCTGCACAAGTAGCCAGCTTTTTTAACCACGTTGGAGTTTTGTACATGTCACTGAAGACCTACTACAAAATCCAGACGGTTTATCTCGCCCCTGCGGTGAACAGATGCTGGGAAAACGAGCAGCTGTCCCTTCTGACATCTCTTCAGGGTAAAGCAATAGATCTTGGAGGAGATGCAAGGTGCGACTCCCCAGGTCATTCAGCAAAATGCGGTACATACCACTTGGTAGAGCTGAACCTCAATAAAGTTCTAGCTGTTGAACTTGTGCAGGTACAGTATGAATGAAATATAAAGGGTAATAATAATAACAGTAATAATACCCTACAAAAAAAATTTTAGTTTGCAATTGACTTCTATTTTTTTGGTAAGAGTATTCAGAAACACCCTGATTCCGTCTGTGAAAATGACGTTAACAATGAACAAAATGTTCGCGGGTATTATATGTCAAACCATACGAGAGGTTGATTATTCTACTGCAAAAAAAATTGTTATTTTGACTTCTATTTTCTGGTAAGAGTATCCAAAACATCCTGATTCTGTCTGGGCTAATGACGTAAACAACACGAAAGCCAGTTAAATGCTCTTGCCGGTATTCGCCCTGTTGTAAACCGGTTAAACTAGGTCACTACAGTGTATTACGGCCTCGTATTTTGCGCCTTCTCTTGACCTTATATGGTAAAACTACATCATAGTGGAATAATAAAGATTTATTATTATATTTTTGGTTTCTCTGATATGAATTGTGAGTGGCTTACTTGCAATTTTAAGTTATTTAACTCACACTGTTACAGTATGCCGCCCACTTTGCTGTAGTTGTTTTTTGCAATTACTAAATGAGACGCCTATTCCTGAGGTTATAGATTGAAAACCAATCGGCATTAGGAATGTGAGAACATATTAAAATTCAGTGCTCTAAAATTTGAACACAAATTAATAATTGATCCTATATCTTTATAGAAGAAAGAAAAGATGTAAGCCATGGCAGCTCGAGACAAAGCAATAAACACACGGTCAAAGGGAAAGGGAGTTAAAGATCAAGTGAGTGATGACGAAGAATCAGGAAAAGATGAAGAGACATCTATGGCATCAAAAGTTAGAAGGAAAAGGAGAAGGACAAGTGATGCTCTACAATTTCTTCAAGTCAGATCTGAAAGAGAGGCAGAAGCTAGGAAAGAAGAAATAAGTTTTAAAAAGGAGATGGCTGAAAAGGAATCAGAAGCCAGGAGGGAGGACATTGCCCATAAACGAGAGATGGCTTCCCTTGAAGCAAAGCGCCAGGATCTTATACAGCAACAGTTGCAAATGCGCAGCAACAGATGCAGCAAATGCAAACATTAATGCTTGCAGTTGTATCTAAACTAAACCAAAATGATAAGTAGCTTTGTTCATGGTGTGCACTTGTTGGATTTTCATTAGTGAACATTGAAATAACAAGTTTAAGGACAGTGAAAATTAGTAATACAAAACTTTATTTTCAAACATGGGTTTGTTGTTTGTAGTGTCTCTACATTAAAGTTGTGTTTACGTAATTGAAGCAGTGAGTCTCAATTCCCCGAAATCTGCCTCATCAAAGTTCTCTGGTACATTTTAGGTTACTTATATGACATTTTCTATGCCAAATATTGCAACAGTGAGGGGGGTTCTACCTCAAAAAAGTTAGAAGTTGTATTTCCATACAAACATGTGAGGATGTTCCTGAAAAGAACACTTATAATGTATTGTTTACCTACTGCACTCATCCCAAGTTTGAGATTTTTTTTATAATCTATGAATTTAAAGCTTTCAGCAATATCGCTAAAAAGCCATTTTACAGATACCCTAACTTCACTCATGGCTTTATTAAATGCCCTCATCTGTGGGGTCAGTGGGTTGTCACGGTAGGGACCCATCAAATGTGGTCGGAGAGGATAGGCAGGATCTCCATAAATGCAAAGAATATCTCCAGTAGGTGTTACTGCCCTTCTTTGTAAGATGTTGAGAAGCCCTGATTCTTTAAGCATCCCAGCATCACGACGCCGTCCTTCAATGGGTCCATATAAGTTAGCAACTAAACCACTGGGGATCACAACTGCCTGAAACTTTATGGCGTGCACATGTTTGTGACCATTGTACACCACGCGCTGGTTATCACCAGGTCTTGAAATTTGACATACCGTTCCATCCACAAATCCAAAACAATTTTTTAGAGGACTCCCTTTTCTTGATATAGCTTGTGCATAAACCTGAAGGTTAGCAGGCGATAAAAAGGGCTGGTTGTTCCACGAAGTTAGTCGGTGAGAATGGTTTTCATAAATCCAGTTGAGGACTGTATTACAAATCATGCAAAGCTCCAGCACTGGACGGCCAAAACGGTGGATTAGATCATGGTAACGGCAAGGGTAGGCTAGTCGCTTTAAGAGTAAACATAGTCCTTCTTCACCTGAACAAACTGAATTGAAAGAAACATTTATTTCATTGCTGTCACATTTGTCAAATTTAACAGTTAGTGCATTTAGTAAGGCTTGTTCATTGATCTCAGTTATGAAAACGAAATGAGACAAGTGAATTTGTGGACAGCTTTACCTGTTCCTTGAGGGCATCGAAAATAGTCTGGGACCTGTAAAGCGTTAACCAATAAAGGGATATCTTCTTTGTCTACTCTAAATTCAGCTCTAGCTTCACTGCTGTCAAAGTTATCGAGGCTGAAAGGCTTGTATTCCCAGTGAGGAAAATTTAAATTTGTGGACTCGTACTCTTCGTAAAGAATAAGTCTTCGTGATCAATCCGTCAGAAAAAGCGCAAACTAAGGCTTCATGAAGTTCATGAAATGACATTTTTCACACGATGACCGTCGATAAGTGATTCAACCGTAGCAGCTTGCTTGTTTACAATCTTAAATCTCTTTTTTTCGCGCCAAACGGTTCGTACTCGATCCAATCCACCACCGACAAGAACCAGACCTCTCCTGCTCGTCCAACCGTAGTCATTCAACCGTAGTGCTCAATCTTAAATTCCCTAATTACAGGCTGTAGAATCTCAAATAGATTGTGTAAAACTTACATATTTTTATCATGTTAACCTTATAGTTATGACAAAAGGGAGTTGCTTTCTCTGCTGATTGAAACTCATGTTATTATAGGGTATGCACGTAGGTTTGTTTATGGTGCCGGTATGATTTCAGACCAATATACTCTCTCAGTTCAATTTACAACTTTTTCATTACTTTATTATACCCATTATGAAATCACTGTTTTTTGTGAATATTAATATTTTTTAGCAGTATTTCATAATGTTTAACTTTGGTGGGTTAAAAAAAGGATGCAATTTACCGGAAACAATAGTGTGGTTTCGTGAATAAATTGCTCTGTTGAGAGCCTATTAGATAGCAAGGAACAGCAGTGATTTCAAAATGGGTGTAAATTAAAAGCTTGTATAATCTTGTAGCCTGGCCTGCCTGGGCTTTCAGGGTAGTCTCAAATTTTCTTTAACTATTTGTTGATCAGAAATAAGAAGTGAAGTGAAATGAAGTGTCAAGCTTTCAACAGTGAGGAATATAACAGACACTTACCCCCAAAAGCAAGAATTATAGCTGAAAACCAACCTTTGATGTGAGAGTCTTCCCAGTATGCCTGACATGTTGCCCCTGCTTCTACAGCTTCGTCTTCGATCCTGACTTTGTCTCTACTAAGGACCCTTCTAACACCATCCTCTTCGAAGTTGATGAGGTAGAAATCTACAGAAATAGCGATTTTCTTTGCTTGAGAACCTAGGAATCAGAGCTCAAACTAAAATTTTGACAAACAGTTCTTTTCCTTGATCTCAAATGGTCTGAACATTTTTTTCAATGACGTAAGCTCACTGTCAAAAGACCTTGCAAGTATGCAGGCGAGTATACCCCTAAACAGGCTTTAAGCAAAACATGTGATGATTACTAATGGTAGTAACCTGCGATCAGGCATTCTTCAGGAGTTCAGGTTATAAAGGCAGTTGATCAGCATGCAACTGTTCGCTCGCTGTTTGCCAAAATAGTGCTTGAATAATTGAAAGTATTAAGCTTAACTTACCTTCATTGTCTTGAAAGCGCGTTAGAGCTTTAGTTAGCCGGGATGTTCTGCCAACCATTTTGAAAATTTATGAAAAGAAGTTGTGATCTGAGATTGATGAGAAACTAGCACTGATCAGGTACGCTCGATCTCCACACGAAAACGACGCCAAAAAAAGTAACTTGTGAAATTTCAATTCAAAAAACGCCGCCAAAGCTTGCCAGCAAAAGCTGTGAGTTTTTCCCTCTGTTTAGCCAATCGCATCCGTTTAATGTGTTGTGGTTGGTCCCAATCCCTACTCGGTTATGAGGACCACAAAGCTTGCAAATTTTGAGATAGGCCAAAACAGTGAGCCATGAATTCCCAGCCTAGTGAAAGAAAACGCAAGCGCTACAATACTTTTCGTGCTTCTCATAACCCTATTCCACCAAAACGTAGTTTTAGTCATCATTTGAAGGCGATTTCAAGTTGAATTCTGCATGACGGCCAGTTTGATGCGAGTCATTTACCTGTGTCAACAAATAACAATAACAGATCGGCGGGGATACACGTGCTTCTTGTCTGAAGAAAATGACAGTCGTCTTAATGAAATACACGCAGACTATATTATATTGTTAAGAAATGGAAGTTGAGACTCATCTCCACAATGTGCAATCCATGGAAATCGGAGAGGTTTACTGAAGTGTGTCTGCATATAGTGAGTTCAAATATCCTGAAGAGATCGTTTGCAGCACCGGTTTAACTGACTTTCAGGGAATGGAAGTGCAGCCAGAGGATATTACATCTTCTGTGAAAGACAGTGAAAGTGCTGTAAAAGACGAAGATCTCCCAGTATATCCATCTTGCCCACTACAGCTTTCCAAGAGTGTATTGCTTATCATGACATTGGCAATTCGACATAATCTTACTGGAGATGCTCTGGCTGGTGTGATCAAACTTATTGATTTGCACTGTGTTCCAGGGCCTAATAGTCACTCAGTTAAAACCTTGAGAGAATTGAAGTCTTACTTTTCTAATTCTAAAGAAGCTCTGGAACTGTTCTACTACTGCAAATGTTGTTATAGTTTGCTTCCCACGGAGCAGGCTTCTGTTTGTCCCATATGTGATTCAGACCTAAGCTCATCCTCAGCAAAGAGCTACTTTGGGGTATTGCCAATTGAAGGTCAACTCTCAAAGTTTTTTTTCACTTGAGTACCATAAGTTTAAATCAGTTTATATCTATAAGTTAATGAAGTATAAAAAGAGTCACATGGTAGGATTACTGAATGTTGTTGAAACCGTGATTTAAGTTAATACAGGATTGAAGTGAATTGAAAACGTTTCAGTTTTCTCGCTATCTTTTATGTCCTTCGGCATTTATGTCGACTGATATCAAGTTCACAAACAAAAGCAATGAAAAAGACTTAATATACAGGACATAATACAGACGAAAACATTAAGAAGAACCCTTGTCAGGATGTCCAAAATATGGCCACAGCCACTTATAGAAGTGACTGCTTATAATAGGGGTTTTATTTCCAGTATTATATTGTTTTGGGGGTTTGATTACTGACCTCTTAATTGGGGTGCCACCACTTAATACATGTAGGTGGTATTTTGGTTTGGATTAATTATTGCACATGTCATCGGCTTTCCAGTGGGATCAACCCCTGGGATAACCACATGGGGGGTTGTAAAATCAGTTAAGCAAACTTAAGGAATTTCCCTAGGGGGTCACAGAATCCTGCAAGACAAAGTCCCCTGGGTGAAGCATCTCTTGGTGGACCCACCTTGCCATCCCTAATCTGTGATGGTAAAACAATGTGGAGATTTTCCGGTACCCTTGGGCAAAGAATCCCACCCATCCCCTTGTATTCCCCTGGAGGTCATCTTATCTCCTAACAATAAAAATATTTGAATACAACATGCCATGTATACCAAGTAACCATCCAAAATCTCTCCTAGGTTGTATAAGACAGGGCTCATAAACCATGTAATTATGTTTCCTCGCAGTACAGGTGAGGGCTTTTATGAAGACTTGGTACATCGTTTTACAAGGCCAACGACTGCAGACTACATCTGTGATGTTTATGATGGATACCAATATCAAAAATTGTTTTGTAATGGAGGTGTGCTGTCAGATCAAAACAATTTTTCCATGAAAGTAAATACTGATGGAGTGCCTATTTTCAAGTCATCTGGATTTTCATTATGGCCCATCTTTTTTGAAATAAATGAATTACCACCTTGGAAAAGGTAAGAAATGACCTGTCTTTATGTGGAATGTTCTTCTTGCATGTGAACTTGCAGGTTATAATTACATGTGGTTGTGAAATAACCTTTTTGAGACTTGTTCTTGGTATTGTTTTTTTTTTTCTGGAAAATATCCATACCTCCCCCATGACAGTGATTTTTTTCTAGCCCTCCCCACCCTGCCCATCCCTTTGGAAAGTGCAAAGTTGCCTCCATACATGTACTTTCCTTCCTTCAATCCCTTCTTTTGTGGGGGATGGATATTCCTTTTCTGGAAATGAACAGTATTAATTTACACAAACAACAAGTTGACTTGTGTCATGGTTGATGCAGGAGTTTACATTACAGTGTACACTTAGGTATTTAGAAATGTTACATGTTAGTTAACATAATATTGCTTACATCAATCCATAAATTGCGTTAGGAGACAAGTGAACAACTTAGTGATGGGAGGGCTGTTGTTTGGAGAGCACAAACCAGTCATGGGAACGTTCCTGAAACCATTCCAAGAAGCACTTTCCAGACTTGAAATTTACGGTATTTGATCTTGATATGTACAGTGTATTTTTGAAATTGCTGTGAAATTAATAGTTATTTATCACAGTGTAATTGTTAAATTCCTTCTAATAATTATTGTCACGTCCAGAGTCCATTATTTCTTAACTTAAACATGTGAATGTACATTAACTTTTGCTTTAAAATGTCCGTGGTTTATTATTAGAGTGGTTTTCAATTTTTGAGTGTGGAAAATAATAAATGAATTACTCGTTTGCTATGGTTTCCCATTACATTGCTCTGTGATTGGTTGCCAAACCTGTGCCACTTTCTTAGCCAATGAGAAACAAAACCAAATTCAATTTCTTGTGACATACACCCATTTCCCAATGCTTGGTGCTGGTTGCATGTAATTCTTTTGAATTCTGATTAGTTTGTTGTGTTGTTCATGTCTGTTTTGATTGGTCAGACTAATTGCTTTGATTTTGGTTTGACGACACTCAATTGAAAACCACTTTATGTATGTAGTCATAGTATTGCAACACAGTACTCAACACCTGTACTTTTTCTTTCACACATGTAGGAACAACTTTTCAGCTTCCTAACAAGGAAACAATTAAGTTAAGGATCTATCTACTCAGTGGTGTCTTTGACCTACCAGCTAAGAGCTTAGTATTGGAGGAAATCCAGTTCAATGGATTCTGTGGCTGTTCCTTCTGTGTTGAAGCAGGTAAATCAGTGAAGGCCAAAGATGGAGGACAGGGTCAAGTGCATGTCTACCCATTTAATGACAAGTCAGAAACTGGCCATGCTAAATGGCGCACCCATCAAGACACCATAGCCAATGGAATGAAGTCCCTGGAGGACCCTCTCGGAAAGCCAGTGAGTGTTGTTGATGAACTTCCATATTTTGTTACACATTTTACTATTTCCATTTGTCGGAGGCAGATGTGTTTTTGTTTGACACACAAGATAAGAACAACACCTTCACCTACACGCTGATGTGTAGCATTATGTGTAGCATTATGTGTTCTTGAACAGGTGTTCGGAGTAAAAGGAGTGTGCCAGTTTGCAAATCTTAAACACTTTGATGTGGTTGATGGTGTTGCAGTAGATTACATGCATGGGGTTTTACTTGGAGTGAGCAGACAGCTCCTAACGCTATGGCTGGACTCACAATTCAGTAGTGAGGACTGGTACTGTGGAACCTGTGTTACCTTAATTGATGAAAGGTTAATGGGCAGCAAGCCACCAAATGTCATTACCAGAGTTCCAAGATCCCTGGAACATCACAGAAAATACTGGAAAGGTATTTAATAATAATGAATAAATGGATTTAGTTTCTAACAAAACTGGTGCTGAGTGAGGGTACATATATATGTTGCGCTGCATAGCACTATAAACACTAGACTACGAGCAGTCCCTTTGTTTTCTTATAGTCCGTCGAGAGCAGAGTGGGGTGGTGGGAGTCAAATGCGAGATATGGGTGGTGGAAGTCAAAAATCCGTAACCAGAACTTTGCTCACGAGGGCTGATTGTTTGCCATCTTCATGTGATTCTAGGGCCAAAGAGCAAAAATATGTTTTTGACGTCCTAAAGGTCAATGGCTACCCAAACACTTTCCTTCGTAACTGCTTAAAACCAGTTACTCCTTCTCTTAACACCTCCAGGGACGAGGTTTCGGCTACAGGTTTTGCCGTCATCCCGTACATCTGCGGTGTTACGGAACCCATTAAGAGAGTTTTGTCTAGCCACAATGTTAAAGTTGCACAAAAACCTTTTCAGACGTTGAGTCATATTTTTGCCAAACCTAAGGATCCTGTGTTGAAAGAACAACAAACTGACGCTGTTTATTCTATTCCATGCAATGACTGTGATCATGAGTACATCGGACAGACCAAGCGTCAGCTTGGCACGCGTTTAAAAGAGCATCAAAAAGCAGTTTTTCTTTGCAAAAAGGAAAATTCCGCTTTGTCGGAACATGCTTGCCAAACCAACCATACAATAGCGTGGGATAATTCCAAAATTATCACCACTAACCGGCGGTACCATCAACGGCTTTGTTTGGAAGCTTGGCACATCAACTCCGCCCACGCTCCTTTAAACCGTGACGATGGCGGCCTTTTACCTGACACCTATTTGCACCTTATCAAAACAAAAGGTCGTTAATTAGTAAGCGTATAAAAGGCTCCTTTTTGCAACACTAGATCACCCCTGATGAAGACATTAGACAGGAGTGTCGAAACGTTGGGTTGTGAATTGTAACTTTTTAAGTTACATTCATCAATTTTCAAACCAGAGTAGCATCAAACCACGTCTGATTGTCCACCTGGTTGCAGTGTGAACTTGAACAGGCCTTAATGTCATTCTAACGTTTTTCTTGAACGCTCTAACGCTTTGCCCTAACGCTCAAAATACCTGAATTGCTGTCCGTCAAACCAAGATATTTAATAACTGGCTGTGATGGTAATTGTAGCGTCTAGGTCAAGCCAAACGAAGTGTGATCACACTTTACACTTGATTACACATTCAGTCTCTAGGTTTTCTTTCATCTTGCAGTTGCGCTCACTTCATTCCATGTCTGAAAAGAGAGCTTTAAGCAACGTGGATGGCAACGGCAATGAGAATGACAGAAAACAATCATGGCTTCGCTAATTCATAGTTGTCTTTCAGAAAGCGACGTTGTGTTGACATCGATAATTTGCATATTGGCGCTGTCATGATTTATGTAATACGAACTAAGCAAAAACAATTCCTCTGCATGTGCGATTTTGCTACAAAGGTAAGACCACAAAACATTGTCAGAAAAATAATTTGGCTGACAGCTAAAGTTTATACAATTCATAAATAGTTTTGCATTCAAGGACGACTGCAGTAAATAACCTGTTAGTGCTTGAAGGTAAATCTCTTGTGAGGTATTTTTAATGCTCTTCGTCACTCCAATAAAGAATTCAAATTTAGTTTAGAGCTTGATTTATTTCCCCAACACCCTTAAATGAATCACAATCATGACTGTTTATTATTTTTACTTCTTAGTTGCGTGCACAACGCAAACAGATCTCATATGCAAATTATGTTGAAATTTGATACAACGGAAATCAAACAGCACGCTTGATAATTCAACAATATTTATTTTTTTCAGGAAAATAATGACTCTATTTATTGTGTTTATCTAATAAAAATAATAATTATAATCTGAATCAGTGCAAACAAAATGAAATTAAGTAACATGACGGAACTTTGTGTATTCTTTTAGGCATCCCTCTTAGTGAACTTAGTGGCACAGCACCTAGCATTAATTTTTGTCTTGATGAATTTCCATATTCTTTCCTTTTCCACAACAGATTCCACAGGAAACTTACTAAAAACTAGAACTTTCAAGGAATTTAATTTGTTACTATCGAGGCGTTGTTTTCCATGACTGCCCTCGGTGTTGCTGCTGTTCAATTCTTGGGAGAACCTTTACAGCACATCTGTGTCTCGAGTCTTATCCTTGCAGGGCTGCTTGCACACCCAGCACCTTCTTGGGAGTAACACATGTTTTAATTACATCCTCGCCTATTGGTGTTTTGTCCACGTCAGTGCCTGCGGCAACAGTAACTGAGGGAGTCAATGGCGGGGCTGCGACAGTGGCATCAACTGCACCGGTCAAACTGGTCAAAGTATCTATGTCAATCGTCGCCAGATCTTGGTCGGAGGGAATACTCACGGATAAACCAGCTTATGAGACATCAAAATGATTTTCTTGGCCCCTGAACTGTGGAATAGAAAAAAATCATGTAACTTAACATTCACGATCACTTGCATACCAGTTAAGTAATGGTTCGCGTAACAACTACTGCGAGAACAATAGGCTTGATGCAGCGGGAGCTGTTTGAGTTTCCAGACTGATCCAATTAGTTATGACGATTTCATTGGTCAAAAAGCAATTTAGCGCGAAATTCAAATTATGTTCTCAAAATGCTGGACTAAGAGAAGGAGATTTCCTTTCACACGGCAATATGTTCTTGTTCTCTGTTTTCTTTGTTGTCAAGCAAAAGGTTAAGGAAATCGTATGTCCGGAGCCCTTTCAAAATTCTATAAGAAGGTTGCCTCTTGTTTTGATCTGGTACGTTGATTCCATTTTTGGCAAGTTTTGTCACCTCATCTGAAAGAAGATCCTCAGTTGACGCAGTGCGACACAATTCTTTGCCAGAAATCACACGCAACAACGTGATGTTCACGTCGTTTTGAGCATCACCGTGTCGATCAATCGTGCAATCAATATTTGAGTATCAGGAACTTCTACCGAAAGCATGGCTGAAAGGTAAGCATTGTGGTGAGCTCGAGTTATTATAAATAAGAGCGCAAGTTTGATAACGTGTCTTGCTTACCTTTGTCAGAAAGCGTCCTCTTGATTCTGTGGATTCCAACTCAGAAGAAGAGAGAAGCGCAAAGAGATTCCGAGAGCAGATAATGAATAATCCAGGAATGGTGCGTTTATCAACTAACCTTTATCGTGTTTCTTGTTGCAAAATAGTTTTATATACCCAATTATGCTGGCTGTGGGATAGCAGAAACTAGTTTGGGAATAATTTCATTCGATGTTCAATATTGCTGTGAACACTGCCGTCTGGTTGATCACCATTTCAATTTATTTTTACTGGAAACACGCCGCCTAACGAGACTTTACGGAAAAAAACAACCATCGAATTCAAAAATGAGAGCCTTTGAGGAATTCAAAGCTGGCCGCAGTTACAGAGATAGCGCGGCAACATTGGCAGTTCAAGAAGCTACAGCGGAAATATACACAATTGACGCTTTCGCTGCTGGAGCGCCACTCAACCATATGTGAATGGTAAACTTGCTGGAAATTCAAAGCGAAGATTTTGAAAGAATCAAGTCAGCAATCACGGCAAACTCAAACACTAAATTGGCAACAATACGCGCAGATCTTAACGAGTCATTTTCATATAATCAAATCCGTTTTGTACTTGCGTGTGGGATAAGAGAGCTTGATTTGTGAAGTGGTCCAGTGGGGAAAAGGAGGGGTAGGGGGAGGGGGACGGAAAGTCGAAGGAGGCCAAATGTATGCACCTAGTTTACGTGCAAATTACACCAAGTTTTGATTACTTGCAAAAATAAGAGTATAAAGAAGCAATGCTCCAGAAGAAATTTCAGGTCAAGTTTTCTTGTCTTTCTTCTGTAAGTACAGTGCCATTGAAAAAATTAATGGAGGTTGAATATTATCTTAAAAATATAAATTCTTTGGAATTTTCTAACTACTTTATGTAAACATGATTCAGATACTGACTTATCCATTTATGGTCAGATGAAAAATCTTCATTAGAGGAGAATAACAACATCAGGTGGACAAGTACAAAATGTTATTTCCCTTTGTTCCGGGGCATGGCAATTTATGATAATCAGTTTGAGACAAAGGGAAAGATAATTTAAATCAGGGATAGAATTGAACCGCAACAGATATAATAAGCTCACTACTTGTACAGTGCTGTAAAATAATTATTATAGATACTTTCCAATGTCCATCAAGGGTTCTATTTGTTAACTTCCTTACTAACTACAGAAAATAATAAAATCACTCTAAATAGGAAAAATATGTATATAGTCCATTTGCTCCATTTGCTTCTCCTTTGCCCAATTTCGAATAAATGTTTTTTGTCATTGCAACTGGAATATTTTTTATACTAAAAATTGAAAATTTCATATTATGTTCTTATTGGTTTATGCATGGAAATGTCAATAACTATTTGAAGAACTTGGTGGTTGAGAAAGAAGTCTCTTCCCAGCTTTACAAAAAAGCCTTTCAGTTTTACTGCCATACAGTGTAACATTTTACAACCAATGACTGCTGCAAGCCTGATTGTCAGTCTGCAAACAAAATAGAAGATATGCAGTCTTGGTCGAGGCCCTCCAATTTTTTTTGTCCATGGAATAATAATGATACTGCCTGTATACATGTTAACAACAGCTCAAGATTTAAGTCAGGTTAAAATCTCTTAACCCAGGTTGATTCACTATTTCTCTTGTCTCCAAGCCCCAATTATTCATGAATTAGGGTAGAAGGTAAAGGGAATCGAGAATAAACCTGGGTTAAAAAATATCAACCTGGATTAAATTTTGACCTGTAACATATACATCAATGGCCATAATGAATTCTCCCTGCTTCCTACTGAATACTGACCTGGCAATCAAAACATGGTTATAAGTATCACAGTTATAAAAATTATTGACTCTCTAGAGGCAGTGTTCGGTTATAAAAACCCGACAATAGATTGTTTTCAAATGTGTGGCCAGCATTTGGAACAACAAAAAGCTTACCATGAAATAAGATCTCAATCCCGATGCAATTATGTTTACTTGCACATCAACATGGGTGTTGTTTTATATTTTTGTGCACCAATAAAGCCACTGTGATGCCATGTGAAAACAATCTATAACAAGGCTACAGTGTGCTGTAGAAAACCGGGGTAACAGAACAGACTCGCAAATTACTCTGCCATGTCTCTTGCAACATAGATTCAAACCATTTGGCCAACACTTTTGCACAGTTTGGAGCACAATATACAATTATAGCCCCTGTATTATTTCCGTGGCTATGTGAGTCAACAATCATACATGATCGAGCTTGATTTGCAATAAACAAAAAGCTTCTCCCTGTGGTTACAATAACAGCACAGCTGGATTGCATGGTAGCAGATAAACTCGATGTTTCAAATACTTGAGCCAATTGATCCACACAGTCCATTCCGAACATATCTAAACCTTGTCCTATTGACTCTACAAAGCACTCTGTCCCAGCCATATCAACAGCATCAACCACAGCCACATCCACTCCCTCTCCCTCGAACAATTCATCATGGATTTCGTTGCCCTTTGTCATAGCTTTGTGCAATGCACACTTCCACTCCATCGAAAGGCTGCTGTGCACTAGTGGTGGTAAATTTGTATGATGGTATAGGTGGCCAAAGTACAATGCTATGAAGGTACAGGCATTACTTCCAGATCTTCCTCGAAGTGTTGACTGACAGAAATTAGCAGGGAATGTCCAGTGAAGAATGTCTGCATGGCCAGGAACAACATTCCCTGTAAGACAGCTGCTAGGGTGAACAGACACAAAAGGTCCAGGTGCCTGAGCAGGAGTGGTGGGCTGAGTAGGAATATTTGAGCCAGGTACCTGAGCAGGAGTGGTGTGCTGAGGAGGAACAGTAGAGCCAGTGACGTGGGTAGGAATGCTTTGGTAACAAGGAATATGAGAGCCAGGTGCCTGAGCAGGAGTGGTGTGAGGAGAAGGAACAGCAGAGCTAGTGGCTTGGGCAGGAGTTTGCTGAACAGGAACAGAAGAGCCAGAGGTACATGTGGTTGCATGTAGCCCTCGTAAATAATCAGCTTCAGCGTTCAACATTTGTTTCCTTTTTTGATGGTATGTGCTCCACCAGCTGATAATCTCTGACTCTTTAAGAGGCTCCAAACCTTTGGCTTGCATGCATGCTATGACATCTTTCGGTTCTGCCCTAATGCCAGTTGAAGCTTGCCGATTGTAGAAGGATATCATTATTTCTTTCTGTTCTAGAGAGAAAACCACTCTCTTTCGAGATGCCTTCTTTAGTGCAAATCCACTTGATGGATGCATTATTCTATCAAACTCCCCATTTTCAATGAAGGATGGGGTCTGCAGGGGCTCTGGTGCATGGTTTATGAAATGCATACTGTAAGTTTCACTTTGATCTGGGTGACCCTGCAACTCCCCTTCCCTTGCTGGCGGCAACTCTGAGGAAATTGAAGAGCCTGTTGAACCAGCCATTGGGGCATTTCGCGAAGAAATCTTTTGCAGCTGTGCCTTTGTCTTCTTTACTTCCTTTCCAACACCAGCCAATGAATGGGCAATAATGCCCCCAGTAAAATCTCCTTCTTCAGGAAATAAGTAATTCCCAAACAGGGAAATGTCCTTGAATGTACCCATTTTTTTGGGAGCTTTGCTTCGGTCGATGCTTAACTTAAAACAGGATACATTTTTCATGCTCTAATTGAAAGAAATAAAAATCAGAAAAAAGAACTTAGAATAGAAATATTCTGTACAATAACTTTCTAAAAACAAGCGTGGGAAAAAAGCATTTTGTCAAATTTAACCCCCATCCTGTACCAGACAGAGGAAACTTCACCTTATTTATTTTTAAAATCATTAAGTTAACTCATTCTTTTGAACTGTTTTCTTGATAAGGTAGTGATACTGTCAAAAAAATTACTTGGTAGTCGCAATGGGAATTTAAGGGTGAAGTATTCAGCTTTTACTAAATACAGCCTGTACAGGTGCACTGTGGGTATTAGTTTTTTTCCTAAACAGCAACAAGGATCAACCAAAATATGCATCAATGCTATCTACATGCATTACAAGCAAATGAGAAAGTTGTCCATTGCAAACAACATGTAGATGTGACCTCACAGAATTCTTGAAAGTGTCATTTACCTGAACAAGTTGCCCAAGCTCCTCTCCTGTCTCCAGGTCATTGCCCACACGAACATATCTCACAATCTTGTGTGATATGTGAGCGAAGTGAGTGTCCAGAGCTGTCTTTCCCTCACCAGCCTCAAAGTTGTTGTACTCGAGGAGGTTAATGTTGAACACACTATTAACCTCACTGAGATAAGTCAGAACTGCCGTGTTGTGGTAATGAGGGCCATTGTCTGAGGGAAGAAAGTAAAAGAATAAAATATTATTGCCTTCTTTTTGTCTATTATTTTTTCATGTGAAATAATTGACAATAGAATTTGACACAAAATTATTATAATCAAACTCCTATAGCATTTTTTTCATCATGTGATGTGAATTTCCATGCTACTACAGTTGCATGCTAATAACTCTCTGGTTGTGTTCACTAGTCATATGGACAAGTGACTAAGATTTGAGAATGCATGCATATTTCAGGTTGCATTTCATTCCCACACACTATGCACAGCAATACTCTTACTTTCCATAACTTTTTGTCTAAATTTCCTCACAAAGAATCAAATCCCAACTGAATCAACATTCAAATAAAATAATCCAGAATCAATTTTGAAATAAATTACACACATACATTCCCCAAAACAAAAACAGACAAAAAATCATTCTGGTCACTTAAAATATAGAGTCCTTGGGAACTAGCAGCAGTCACTAGTTATTTTGTGTTTGTTACCCTATGTTATAGACCCTATGCAAAAATGGCTACTTTTAAATTATTCTTTTGTTCTTATAAAACAGCCTCACTAGCCTCGGGTTTCGGATAATAAATTCTTTTCAATTTTTGTCTCAAAAGCAAAGTTGGGGAGGCTATTTTAAATACGAACAAAGGAATCATAAAAAGGCAGCCATATTTGCATAGGGTCTATTATACACCTATAACTGACCATTGCAAATATGTTAATGTGATAAATACAGTGGGCCCTCTTTCATAAAACCACTGTAAGACCACAAATTTCATGTGAAAGAGAAAAGGTGGCAGATTGCAAGTTATGGTGAAAATACAGTGTAGTACGATAATAAGTGGTCATAAGCTTGGGTCCCACTATAATGTGTAAAAATGAAAAGTTTATTTGAACTTTTAAACAACATGTGAGAAATTTAGCAAAGCTTACAAATAATAATTTAAGATGCAATACAACAAATACATACCCGAAATTAGGTACACAGAGAATCCTGGAAATGTCCTCTCCAACCAGGTGAAGCAGACATCCAATGCACTCTGAGTGAAGAAAGCATCCTGCTTGGTGTCATCAGACCACAAATCTAAAACCTCACTGCTTCGTTCCTGTTCTCCTAATCTTGCGACAACATAACAGCCATGTAACGATAACCCCCTCTTGCCATACCAGTCTCGCTGGATCTCCCTGCTCCGTTTGCCCAGTTCCAGCTTCATCTTGTAGTCGATAACTACCACACACTCTCCAGGTTTCAAATTCTTCCGCACAAACTGGTAATATTCACCTTGATGAGGTATGTTCAAGTTCACACTGCAACCAGGTGGACAATCAGACATGGTTTGATGCTACTCTGGTTTGAAGTTTGATGAATGTAACTTAAAAAGTTACAATTCACGACCCAACGTTTCGACACTCCTGTCTAGTGTCTTCATCAGGGGTGATCTAGTGTTGCAAAAAGGAACCTTTTATACGCTTACTAATTAACGACCTTTTGTTTTGATGAGGTGTAAATAGGTGTCAGGTAAAAGGCCGCCATTGTCACGGTTTAAAGGAGCGTGGGCGGAGTTGATGTGCCAAGCTTCCAAACAAAGCCGTTGATGGTACCGCCAGTTAGTGGTGATAATTTTGGAATTATCCCACGCTATTGTATGGTTGGTTTGGCAAGCATGTTCCAACAAAGCGGAATTTTCCTTTTTGCAAAGAAAAACTGCTTTTTGATGCTCTTTTAAACGCGTGCCAAGCTGACGCTTGGTCTGTCCGATGTACTCATGATCACAGTCATTGCATGGAATAGAATAAACAGCGTCAGTTTGTTGTTCTTTCAACACAGGATCCTTGATGTTTGGTGTGAAGCAAGTGGCCTAAATAGTCAAAGTGTACCTTAAACTTGTCCTCTAATCTTTCCTTTAAATCAGCCTTTGAAGAATCTTCATTGCTCAAGGATTCAATGTGCTGTGTGAGAGAGCCATGCACATTATAAATCAATGTTAACTCTGCTATCGTGGAATCATGTGGTTGTGTGCAAGAATCAAAGGCATGAGACAAGCATAATTCAAGGCACCGTGAGTGTTTCTCTGCCAGGTTGGGGAAAGTGGTTTTTAGAAACCTCTGGTACTTCCTCACATCTTTGATCAATGTGGATGCATTAAGGCCGGAGCACTTTGATGACACCTCGGTGATAAGTTCACAAAGTTCGTCAAAGTTTGAATGACCAAAGTCATCGCATAAGTTGCACAATCCAGCCAACATGGTGTTCACTCTAAAATTTACAGGGAGGTGTGTGTAAATGTAAGTTCGCTTTACACCATTTGGAAATTCCAGGAGGTACTGATTGACAAGTCCTTTGACTGTATCCTGCCAGTACCTCACAGCAGTCTCCTCCTCCTGGACCAAGACACTCCGGCATGAAGATGGCCTTGAAACATCCTCTCTATGCAAAAATTCTGTCAGTTCTTCCAGAACGTATGGACTTACACACTGCCTTGTAAATTTGAATTTATCTGCCGGAACACCCCCACGTCCAAACAAATCTTGCAGCTGTAATGGTTTTTGATGAGCAGTTGAACAGTTTTTGGAGGGTCGAGTAAGAATAGTCCATAGCAACAATAGAAAGAAGTCTGCGCTTTTCATCACTATAACTTCTTATTCTTCCTAAGCTTTTGGCAGCATCGACTTGTGACTTAAATACATCTGATGTTGCACCAGATAAAGAAATGCGACTGTCCCGCAGTGTTTGTCCAATTAACACTTTTTGCTTCTGTTTAGCCATCTGGAGTCGTATGGCCTTGTTGGTTTCTTTATCTTTGCAGCTTTTGTATTCAGCTGCAAGGTTGGACAGGAAGTTGCCTTCATGATCTATCTTGCTTTCAAACTGATTTCCAAATGTGGACTTCCACTTCTTACTGCCCACCAAATCACGAACAAAATCAGGTATGTCATGTGGATTGAAATGGACAAATTTACCCGCAGTATCTTGAATGAGGTCAATTGTCTTAGCTCTCATGACCTGTTGAGTCCTTTCTTCGGCTTCCTTGTATGGTCGTAAAGGAATGTCCAAGACCTGTACCTGTTGCTGGAAGACTGAGGCGAAAAAGTGCAAGGCTGTATGGCGTTCATTGCTGCTCAAAACACTTTGAGCACTTTTTAGACGTACAAACACCTCCAACACGTCCAGGATGTCATTTTACTGTCATAAATATTACGTCGTAAAATTCACGACCTAATCCTTGGGCATCCAATTAACGTCTGGTCAACATCAGCTAGACGTGACAAGAATGTACGCTGTAAATATATCATTTCGTAAAATTACGACGTAAAATTCAAAGGACATGTAATTCACGTCGTAATGACACCACGTATAATTATCGACACGTAAAATGACGTCTTTAAATCGAGACGTTATAGTTAGAGTGCAACGTCAAAGTACAACGTTCAATTTTTAAGGAATTTTACGTGGTAAATATTACGTCGTAACCGATTACGCCGTAAACTTAATAAGTTAAGTTCAAAGCGTCATTTTCAAAGTGTGAAGGTATTCTCAATGTTTAATAGGTTAACATTCTAATGTTTACATTCTCGATGTATAATAAGTTGACATTCTCCGTGTAAATATGTCTACATTCTCTGTGTTTAATACGGTGATCCTCTCCATGTTTAATAAGTTAACATTCTCGATGTTTAATAAGTTTACCTTCTCGGTGATTAATAAGTTTACCTTCTCGATGTTCAATAAGTTAACATTCTCGATATTTAATAAGTTTACCTTCTCGGTGATTAATAAGTTTACCTTCTCGGTGATTAATAAGTTAACATTCTCGGTGATTAATAAGTTTACCTTCTCGGCGTTTAATAAGTTTACCTTTTCAGTGTTTAATAAGTTTACATTCTCTGTGATTAATAAGTTGGCTTTCTCCTTTTTTCATTAGATTATACATTCTCGTTATTTAATAGATTAACATTCTCTGGGTTTAATGAGTGAACACTGAGTTGCGTGTTTAATGACAAGTCTGGCTTGTTTTCTCATTGAAAAATGGTCCACTTTCCTTTTTAAGTATTCAATCAAATCGCAATCAATGTATTGTTTAGATCACTATCAACGAAGTCCCTACCCCTGCGCTTTTTGCTTTTCCTTTGGAGCTCACCAATACAATAAAAATGAAATTAGTCTTTTATTTCCAGCACAATAATATTTAAACCAGTCTTCTTATTTCCAGCTACTGCCTTGCGCAACAAAAATCAGCGCGTTTCTATTGTACATCATTTATAAAACAAATACTCATCGAGATCTAATTTCGCCAGAAACTGCCTGATAAGGGGTTCCTTGTATGATAAAAACTGACTCATCTAGTATATGGATCAGATGGAAACAATAACAATTCTACCACTCCTACGTGCATGTGTCTTAATATTGATTATATTTAACTGGAAATAAAACCTCTTCCATTCAAATGATATATACATTCCAGAGTATACATGCACTGTTAATAATTGCACTAAAATAAGTAAGTACTCGAATCTGGACAGAGGAAGCTTGCGTCACATACGACAACTGCTGGTAAGGGAAATGTAAAAACCACAACGAAATTATGAGTAATAGAAAACTAGCAAACATGAAAAATTGCCAAGCGATCATTTAGCAAAGTCGCTACAAATTACAATTAAATAAAAACAATTTATGAACAGGTCATTTAGTAAGGCGTTATAGGGAGGTTCGTTAAATCAAGGTTCCTCTATTGACCGCCGGCCAAGTATACCGCAGTGATGGCCAATTTACAATGAGGATGTACCTTATCAAATCTGTTGCAAACATTTAAGGGGTATCTCTGTTAGCAAATACAGACTGATCTGTTCGGATGCCGTTTTAGGTCATGAATCTGATGCCAGATGTTGTTGGCTTGAAATGCTACGCTGACTCTGTTTCGCACTTTTTAACACATATTGAAATGAAATTTTTGAGGTGAAATTTTTATGAAAAAACTAATTTGAGATTTTCTCGAGAACAAAAGCACCCGAACAGATCTCCACCGAAATGAACCGTTGGGTGCCCCAAATGTACCAAATGTTCACTCTTCGTCATTTATTTCAACTAACAGTGTAGTGTTATCCTGCACTAGTTCTTGTAATGTTACGCCATTGTTTTCTATGGTTGTCCCATTTGCGGACACTGATCTCCTCAGTCTGAAATGCGGGGACGGTAAGGCCAGCAAAGCAAAGGCTGCACGGAAGAGTACCTGAAAATGTATAGGTAAACAAAGAGATGTTGGTGTGACAGTTAGCTAACCCCAAAATATATTTTCTCGCTTAAATATATCTTGCACCTGTTCGAAGCACATTGAGCCTTTCTGCGCCTTTTTAAACCAAATCTTGACTGTCCCACGACCGAGCTAGTAAGGGGCATGGGTCTATACTTTACACGACGTCACAAACTGCTTTACATGCATTTTATAGTTTGTGATGTCATGAAAGGAATAGGCCCATGCCCCTTACAGCCTATAACATGTCAATAATTGCTTGAAATAGGCACAAAACGGCACAATATCTTTCGGACAGGTACTAAGATTTATCTAAGCGAAAAAAATATTAGGTGATTTGTCCTTAAAACCACAAGCGACCACTAGCACCCTCTGAGGTGACCAAAAAATCAATGGATGAATAATCTTCCTTGGAAATTTTTAACGGTTTGTTCTGTAAATTTTTGTACAATTTTTGATATGGACCAAACGTAGCAAATCGTAAAAGAAAGGACACATCCTAAGACACATCCTCAACAAAAATCCGCTGAAATGTGGGGCTCCATACAGATGGCTCAACGATCTTTCCCGAGGAGAGGCCCTGGGGACAAGGCTACCATACCCATGTCAAACTGCAAAATAATGGTTACGTATAGTTGCGTTCTACGTTTAGGAATTCGAGGATGTCGAGAGGATGAGGTGGAACAATCCAGGTAAATAGAAATTATTACATCCGTGAATACTATAAACAGGGCCTTGAAAATGGAAAGAACAGTTGTTAAACTCTAGTTGCCAAGCTCTGAACAGTTTTGAGAGACTCTGCTTTCGGATCTGTTTGGTGTGTCATTCACCTTCACAAACATGAGCTACGTAGCGACAGTATAAGGAACATTACCTCTGTGGTGTCAGTGGTATAAAACGTTCTTTGTACTGTGTTGCCCTGGAGTCCTCTGAGTCTAATTCTCACGGTGTTAACATTCTCCAATGGTTCTTCTGGCAGCTGCTCTAGTACTTCTCTTATTGCATTTTCGTTTACCTTAAAATATGATATGAGAAAATCAGATAAACCTTTAAGCCCCAATATCAACAGCATTCCTTGAGATATTATTGCTATTTCATGCAGTGACATTTAAATCCTAGCAGTATACAGAATGTTTGTTCTGTAGCTAACTGATAGAGCATCTGAAAGTTGTACGGTGCACTTGTAGTAATTGGACTTTCATATGTTAGACTCCTTTTGGGAGAACTTGGATTTCTTGTTTACGAGTTCATGTATGTCAGTGTCGCTGACTGAATGATACTCTCAACATTGCACTCATTATGGAAAAGGGCAGAAGTGACGAGTTCTAGTTAATTATTCATGTGTTACAAGTCACCAAAAAATGTAATTATTAATTAATTTTTATTTTAGGTAAACAAAATACACCATATGTGCTTGGGTAGATTGACTATTGTGTACTAGATGCAAAGGCATCCTCAGATGGAACAATATGTAATATTTGTCCTTTATACTGTGATTCATTACCTCAGTAGCTATCCTTTGTCTTTCCATTGCTTCCTCCTCTTCTAACCTCTGCCGATCCTGTTAAGGACCAAAGCAAGGAATTTATTAAATATTAATGTGCCATCATCATCTTTGAGCTGGGAAGTATTGTGAAGACCGAATTGATTCTAATTATATTATAAATAACTGTCAGGAGATCCCTTAGCTTGTTGTAAGTTCTTAACATAAGGACGTTCACGTGAAAATTTTCCAACATTGATTTTTTTCTGAGACTTTTACCACTTCAAGATGATGAGTCAGTTATAGCAGAAATGTAAAAAACACACCCAGAAGAACCCCTTAATCTTTAAAAATCATGCTTAGTCAGTGAATAAGGCCACAGTGTCCAAAACAAAACAAAACCCATTTTGGAATCAATTGATTTTATTTTCTTATTTCAATAATGTATAATGTGAGAGTAATCCATAACTAAAACTGTTGTGTATCTTACCCTTTCTCTGTCTATTGCAAGGCTTTCCTGGTACTCCTGGTCTTGCCTTTCTCTTATTTCTCTACTCCTTCTAGATATGGAAATTTATAGTAACATGATCACCAATATATTTTTTTTCATCATGAATTTTTCCAATCAAGCAGTCAGTTGACAGTGAAAGTACGTTTTGACTTGTTTTGTGGGCACTAGAGAAATTCAGTTACTTGCCTGAGATGCAAAATTGTTCTCTGGGGTTATTGTCATGGAGAAACTCGCTCCATGAAATTTGGACCCGCGGGATTCCCGAGGACACGTGCGAGAAAGATATACTAGCCACCATATTGTCATGTTGTAAAGTTGTAAGTTCAGAAATAAAAGCAGTGAAATCGCCCAACACGACAGTTATAAAACCACCTAATTCATAAGTTTATACCAAAACATCTATATGTGCAGCTGTACCTTAGCACTGTCTGGTCTTGCTGGCGTTCCGTTGCAGCCAAAATGAATGTCACCACACCTTGAACATCATTCACTATACAGTATGTCAAAAATAAGCAGTATACAAATGTACTTTGTGAGTTAAAATAACAATATTATTCAATAATATTGACATAGTACTTGATTGAAAATGTGCAAATTTTAACACAGTAAACAATTACATACAGTTTGTGAGAACAGTTGGAGGCATAGCATTTCCTGCAGCATTGTGGCAAATTGCAGCAAGCATCGGTGTTGTTGCTGGAAGCTGAAGTATTCCTTGAACTTAAACAAAAGGAAAGGAATTTAATTGAATAAATTGAATTTCTTTTTGGGCTATCACATTTGTAAATTGAGTAGGGTCTAATTTTTGTTTGCTGTACAGATGGCTGTAGTTTCATTTGTAACTATATACATGTACAATGGTCCAACTATTTGAAAGCATGGACAAAACTGGAACTATGATTTCTCTTATGGCTTGTTACTGCTAGCATTTACATATGCTTGAAAAAGATTTTAGCCCTGTGTTGACACATTAATAATTAGGTGTTCTGCAACCTGGTATGCAACAGTTCATTCTTTAAAATTTAATCTTTTGATAACAGACAAATGAAACCAACATGTGTTCAGAACATCATTTCCACCCTTTTGATTACAGCTTGTAGCATGCTAAGTTTTGTTTGTTGTATCTTGGCCATTTGTTGCTTTCAAAATTTGTAAGGGCTGGTTCACACTTTGACATAAGCATAAGCATAAGAAAAAATACATGTGTGAACCGGGGTTACATAAGCATAAGCATAAGCATAAGCATAAACACAAGGAATGGAAAAACTTCCATTCCTTGTGCTTATGCTTATGTTTATGCTTATGCTTATGTAACCCCGGTTCACACATGTATTTTTCTTATGCTTATGTTTATGCTTATGCTTATGCTTATGCGCTTATGTCAAAGTGTGAACCAGCCCTAAGCGTTATGGTTTATCCTGGTCACACTGTAAGTGTTACTAGCTGTAACAAAGTTGTATACTTACTTTCAGCACTGTCAGGGCAGCTCTCAGTGGCCCAAAAGTACACTCTGTTGCATGCCTCTATGACATCTGGGTTGCTTAGTATGTTCCTGACACAATGATAATCATGAATTTGTTAACTACTACATGTATATCCAATACACGTTTGTATGTTTATGATATATGATGTTTCAGTGGAATGTTTTTCTTAACTAATAATAATTATCAGTTGTGAAAGGTTGTACCAAAAAACCGGGAAAGTTCAGCAGAATGTTCTCCATTAACTTAAATTTGATTATCAAACACACTTACAAAAAAGCAAAGCAAATAAATTTCAGTTGATTGTGACAAGGGATGGAAGAAAGATGAAAATTAATGATTATCAACAATGTATTATTATTGTCTTGAATTATTAATATTCTGGGTTTGCTTTTCATGCGCAGACACATGTAAATAAAGAAGTTAAACCCTGTCACAATACAGTACTTTGAGAAAATGTTTTAACATTAGCTAGCTTTGCAAAATTGTACACAAGATTATTTAAGTAATGCTTATTAGTAAATGTTTTGAATGATTTTCTTATGATTATCAAGTAAAATTAATTATTGAGGCTGGATTTGACTCAAATGATATATTTACCTGCAGAAGTCATCCCTGAATATGTCACAAGCATTGTTGTTGGAAAAATACATAACCAATGGCATCATATCTTCTGCTGCTTGGTGGCACAGCTGTTGAAAATTTTCATGATGTGGTTGGCTTCAAAGTGTTCAAGAATGACGGTTTGAAATACACAGAATCAATTCCAAGGCAAAACTAATCAAGAATATGCACTTGTGCTTACCAGCTCTAGTGGCATGGTGATTGTGTTGGGATGTTGCCACCCATATACTTCATTTTGCCAGGCATAAAACATTTCTGGAGCAACATCAGTGAATGCTGCAATTATTTAATACATATAATGTTACTATTAAAAATTGCTTGCAAATGCAAGATTATGTTAACTGGTGACAGGGGAACGTTTAACTCTTGGATTCAAATACACATATACATGTACCACACTGTTCTGATATCTCTACCTTTTCAAAATGTTAATGTGTAGCATGACCTAGTTATCCCCCTCTCACAGGAAACCAATAAATTCTGTCATCAGTCATGTTTAGTAGAAACACATGGCTTAAGATTTTCCCATGAAATCCTGCTGACAGCCGTAATTGCTACATTTCTCTCACTGCGCAAGATGATTTTATTGTGTTGTGCATGCAGGCAACAGGTATTAAGTGCTCATGAAGATTTACATCAAGATAACACGTATTTACTCAGCTTGTACTCACCGGAGAGAATTTGGCTTGAATGTTGATTCAAGTGTTCTGTGACAGACCCCACTTCAGAATCTACATGTATATGTTGTGACAGACATAAAATTTAAAATGGGTTTTTAATGTGGAGCTTACAGGTAATTCCAATTATGTTCTACATACTATTCATTAATGACGTGAAATGATATTAATAGTAAAGGCTCTTTATGACTGTGAAATCTAGTCTAAGTATACTGATCAGAGCCAAAAGTAGCTGTTTATTAGTCTACATCATTGGCATCATCAATCATCTTTATCTCAAGTCGTAACCCTGTGGCTTGTTTAAGATATCATATATATTTTCTGTTGGATGATTAAATTTCAGAAATGTAGTATGACTTAAGTTTATGGAGAATAAATGCACAAAGTGTACATTGTATACTTAATTGGTTACTTATTGTGCAGTTCCAGAAAAAAATTGATACCCACCCCATGGAAGGTCATTGGAAATTCCTAGGTTGAGGTGGATTTTGGAAGTGAAAATTTTAGTTCTAAGCAAAGTATTAAAAGGTAAACTGTAATGGCCTGTTTCGAAGGGGAGTGCAAAACAAAAACCTTCCATGGGGAAGTATAAATATTTCTGAAACTGTACGTTGATGACAGGCACCTTCGACAGAAACTGATGATGGCATAGCAGCCAAATCTTCTGACACTGAAGAGTAAACATCAGAGACCATGTTTAGACATTGATCAAGGAATAATGGACGTCCCTCCAGACTACAGTGTATACAGTGCATTGGTATGATAATTTACTGTACTTCAAGTAAAATTACCCAGTCAGACCTACAGACCTTTGCCCATCTTCAAAAGGATTTCTTGACCTGTTTAAATCCCTTGTTTAAAATTTGAGTTTTAATTGAAAAGCTGTGCCATGTGCTTCATACCTCCCTTCTCATAAACATACAGTGTAGGTGTTCAGTTTAAGAGACAAATTGCTTTTCCACACAAAGGGTTAGTCATTCCCAACATCTAAATCACTAGTATCACCAGTTCTATATTAACCAAGTCAATGTGCACACTGTCATTGGTCAATAAGCTTAGCCTGCATAGCTGGCAGTATTGTAGGTGTGTGACAAAATGCCTGCATTATAGGCTGATAAACCATGCTGAATGTTGGAAGAACACTTTTAGAATTTATAAATCATCAGCTGAATTATCTTTTTTTTAATACTTTTACTTTCATTTATAACACTTGTTTGCTTAACATTGACTTCAATCATTTACTGCTTTTTAATTTTTTTCTGCAGCCTAGTACAAAACAAGATTTTCTTCTCTTCTTTAGATTGTGCAAAAATACCTTGTACAGCAACACGAGAGCCATCCATGTTGTCATCTTCAATTAAATCTATATGTAGAAGAGTTGATGACATTTAATATACTTAATACACACATGCATTCGGGGCTAGTTATCCTCAATTGCAGTCATGTACTAGATAAAATTTTAATGTGTACCAGTTGCCATTCAATATAATTATCTAACGATAATAATATATTATTTTGTATATTTATAATTATGTTATTAATGCTAAACTTACATTATGCTTCAAGAATTTTCTTTTGGTCAAATGCCCAGTTTAAGAATTGAAATAGACTCACTTGCTAAATACATGTACATAATGTTATTTTCACACTGTTAATCATAACTAGTAATTAACTTACATTGTACAATAACTAGTTTATATTTTGCTACCCTTGAAATGAAAATAAATGTAAGCCAGAACATAGATATCACCTTTAGTTTCAATAAACTATTTTGAGGAGCCAATTCCAATACATTATTGCATGCTGTGAATTTGCATGATAGCCGGTATGCCCCAGATGTTTTTGAGGGGAAGAGATGGGTATGTGCAGGGTATTTGTGTGATTACCTTGAGTTGTCGACCCTGTGCTAGAATTAATTGGTGAATATGGAGAATATGGAGAGCCAGGAGAACCTGCAAACAAAATCACGCAAAACATGCACTGTTAAGATGGCCAGGTGGCAAAATTTCAATGGTGAGCAACAACAACAACACTTCAACATTTCAACACAATGGTGATTAAAGCGTTGCCGCTTATGGGGTCGTGCATTTAACTTAAAACCTAAGGAATAAAATATTGAATCACAATAATATATCCAAATGTATCCAAATGATCACTTATTAGCAGGAATAAAATATTTAAATATCGATGTGTACATGTTTATTTTAAGGATTAACCTGTTGGAGAGGACGAGGAACTGGATTCATCTAAATGTATCCTGTTGGGAGAATTGTTGACTGAGTCTCCAAGTGTGTCAATATTGAGATCCCAAGATGGATAAAGGAGATCTGTGGATTATAAGGCATGAAATCTAGTCAAATTCCTTGATTCAAAAGTTAAACCAATACACCTGTATGTTGTAATTAACCAATGACATTTGAAATTTGTTTAAGATGGAGTACTTTTGCTTCTGAACAACCACTGATTATAGTTCATTCATTACTTTATACCTTTAAAAACCTGGAATGTCAAATTAAATTAACCCAGCTAAAATAATGTTATTCCTATAAAAGCCATGCGATTTAATATTGATTATGTACAAAACTCACCTCTGTCACCATTCGAATCCTCAGTTGCTGCACCAGAAGTTGTGTCTGTTTGTGTCCGTGATGGATGATTAGATGTTTGAGCAGTTGCTGTTGTGGTAAGTAATGCTTGAGGTGGAACACTGTGTGTGTGCTGTGTGTTTGTAGTAATGGTAGTGCTTGTAGCAATTGTGTTTGTGGTGGTTGTCAGAGTTGTACTTGTAGTGTATGTATTACCTGAGCTTGTAGTGCTGGTAGTACTTGTAACACTTGTGCTTGTAGCACTAGTGTGAACTGTGCTTGGCATGTGTGCATGAGTGCCTGCATTTGTTGTGTGTGTATTACTTGTGTTTGTTAGAGTACTTGTAGTATTGGCAGCACTTGCACTTATAGTTGGTGTAACTATGGGTGTATGTACACTACCAGTGTTTGTGGCTGGATAGACCCTGTCCCAGCAGCGACTGTATATTTTGCCTGAATAGGAATCCAGGACTTGCTGTACGACTGGAACTTGTAGGCATCTATGAATTATTATGAATTATATCAGTACAATGTGTGATTTTACATGTATATTTCTAATGTTCAATGCTACAGTGCTCAGCCTTGCCAAAATTGCTATGGCATGAGATTATAAAAACTGTCAACTAATATTATTACAGTCATAATTTTTGCCAAGTTTACATAGACTGTTTATATTACTTTTACTTTAATCTAAAGTTTTTAAAAACACCATGATAACCTATGAATTTTGCTACTGAAGCCATGCTTACAACTCCTGTAACCATGACATGGCTTGGACAAATGCATCAAATACACTGCATTGAAGTTAGTATTTTTCTTGTCACATGAGAAGGGAGTAAGGATAAAATAGGAGAAAGTTGATAAAATTTTTCCTGTCACTGGTGAAAGCGTACTTACTGCCTGTGTTGTGTTTGGCAGTGCAAAGTGTGGCCTGATGTAGATGGGGCACTGTGACCTCCACAAGGACTTCAACGTCGTGGCTGTTGGATTTTGTGATTGTGGATCCAACTGCACCAACTTCCTTTTGTTGACCTCATCACAGTTTAAAAAGTCAAACTGTGAACAGTCCCTGCAAAACAAAAAGCAATGACTGTTGTTTGTTTGGGTTCATCAACCACAGTTATTAGTGTGAGAGTGAATCAACTGATAGTACTGTATCAACTGTTAGTACTGAATCAACTGTTAGTGTGTGGGTGAATCAACTGTTAGTACTGAATCAAATGTTAGTGTGTGAGTGAATCAACTGTTAGTACTGAATCAAATGTTAGTGTGTGGGTAAATCAACTGTTAGTACTGAATCAAATGTTAGTGTGTGAGTGAATCAACTGTTAGTGTGTGGGTAAATCAACTGTTAGTACTGAATCAACTGTTAGTGTGTGAGTGAATCAACTGTTAGTACTGAATCAAATGTTAGTATGTGGGTGAATCAACTGTTAGTTTACTGAGAAGTGTGGAACCCATCTATTGGAGAAAAACTCGTTGCCAAACAGGAGTTCAACAACCCCTTGGATGAATTTGCGGTCAAAGTGACAAAAAACAATGCCCCATGAGTTCTCCCGAATGGCGTGGTATTTTCTCCTTGTGGTGGAGAGATAAGCATCAATGTGATCAGCTGCCGATGGCATTGCAAGCAACTCTGCGGAGGAAAGGAAATTCCATGCCGGCTGGAGTTAAGTTGCTCTAGCAAAGTGAAAATCGGTCGCTTAAAGGAGCTTCTAACGAAGATTTGTTGATTTGTTGATAGAATCTACAGAAACAAATGGCTCCTTTAGGAGCCACCACTTCTAGCAAAAGCAATGAACAACACAACAGGTTTCAGTTTGATGTATATTTATTTATCGAAGTCTTAAGGAGGCTCACAATAGTTTTCAAGCTTTTACCACTGTGTACATTTTAGACGTTTTACGTAAAAACTCATAAGCTTTGTACTCTATTTTGGCAATAAGTACCAGTTCAATCATCACTAAACAAAATAATAGTAATTATGACGTCATCAAAAGTTACCATAGCAATGCTGTATGGACGTCAATGAGACCCATTTTGAAGCTTCCAACGTTAATAGCGCATGAACGAACTCGGTGACCCCCATTTTTGTTAATTTTATCCTATTTTACACAAAAAGAGGTGAAACTACAGGAATTTTAAAAAAATTCTCTGGAGCAGATTTTTCGCCACTCAAATATTCTAGCAATTACATAAAATCCGCTCCAGAGAATTTTTTTAAGTTTCACCTATGATTTATTCTCAGTATACACTAGCAAATCCTGCAATAAAAATGTGGGGTCACCAGGCTTTTTTTCACGCAATTTCCTTCGTGACTTTTAAAAGAGCCACGCGCAAGTCTTAAAATCTTTATCTTACAAGATCCAATATTCTGCATGCGCAAGTCTTGTCCGCTGCTTCTAAATAGAGCCCACAATGTATTTGTTTGTTCGATTTCGGACACAGCAGTCGGTTTGGTTCAACATGTCAACTTTTTTTCCGAATTGGATTTGGAACTAAACCTGTGAGCCAACCTTCATTTGTTGCTGTGTTGTGGAGAGTTTTGATCATTATAATCTGACTATTTTGTGCGAGGCACGTTCATTTTCATTGAACACAGCACAGACTTACGTCCGAACATGTGCTGCTTACCCGAGGCTGCTGATTCCTGCTGGCTGGTTAACATTGTGGAAAAAATACAGTCACAACTTACCAACAAGTGGAACTGGACCGATCTGTTCATTCCTCTCTCGGATATGTTTCCTTGAAGTATTTTGCAATTGCCTCGAGGATGCGCTTTGTTCGAGTGACACGAGGTTTTAGCGCTGTGCACTGGGAGGGAGGCATGCTGAGGATCGCCAGCAATCCCTTTGTTCCGAACTTCAAATACAACCCTCTGAGATCTGAAGAGGACAGTCCACTTCCAGCAATTTTCTGTGCCATTGACTGTTTTATTGCACCATTGTCTTCCTTGGGGTCGAAAAGCTTCCCGCTGATTGTTTGCAGAATTTCATGGCGCTGATCCAAATACGACATGCTGGTAACTGCTTGTTTGACACTAATAACTCCAGAACAATTTACAATTTTTTCCTTGCTCAGTTGAAGCGCAGAATTAAGCATGATCTGTTTCAGGGCTAGTGCATCTTCGAAGGCGTCATGGGCTTCAAATTCTTCATTGAAAAGGTGCCAGTAAAGGGCTGATTGGTTTGATTTGCAAGATCCTGATTCAAGTTGCAGAGCTGGGTGTTTGTCTTTCAACAGATTCCTGACAAGAATTTGACTGTCACCAAAGTAAACGTTCATTTCCCTCAATTTCCTGTGAAACGTTTCGCCACTTCGCTGGAGAAGTATAGGAGGAATTGTGGCCGATTAGGACTGTAAAAGATTCTTTGTGGGCTGGAAGTTTCACTTGATCAAGAAAGGCTACAAACCCCCATAGTACTTCATTAAGAGATGCAGTTTCCACTGGTTGGTTTTCTTTAAATAATCTTCAGGTTCTGTTAATGTTTTCTACAGATAGTTTATTCACTTGTGCAGCTCCAGGACTAACACTTCCAGTGGGTAAAATGTGCTTTGAGAACAGGAGGCTATTTTCATCAATGGAAGACAGCTGACACAGATCAGCGTTTTTTCCAGTGCAGGTAGTTTCGGTGTCAAAAAAAAAACCAAAAGTGTAGGTTTTAGTTGGATCAAAAGACAGTTTTACTGGATCGGGTTGTGCGGAGTAAGGTGGTACTATTTGCTTGTACTGACGAAACTCGTTTTCTGATATGTTTTCCAGAAGATGTTCAATCTGAGTGTTTGCTGGTGGTACAGACTGGTTAATACTTGTATCTAAATTCAACCCAACTGCGGTTTCATATGTTGTTCCTTCCTGAGCTTCTTTGTGAGCAGGTTGCTTAGATTTTTGGCCCTGCAACTGGTTCCTCCTGTACTTGAAATTTTTGGTAGACTTTCTATTTCTATCAGTCAATATTTTTTTATCTATGAGGTCTCCGTGAGCTACACAGAAATACCCAGGCTCAATATTTAGCACTTCCAAAGCTCTACTAACATAGCTAACATAGATCTTTGAATCGATCTTTCAGATTGTAAAGACGGGTTGTTAGGGATCGTTTTGTGTGAATTATGTATGACCACTTTTCAACGTTGTATGGTACTTTCTCATGAATATCAGCGAGAGTAGTGCTGTCGTCATCTCCAACATATGTAGCGAATTGAATCCCATTGTCAACAGCTCTTGTCCAAAGTTCAACTGCCACATCTCTTTCCATTGACTTAGATGAACCTACATGATGTTTTCTGCAGTCATGCTTTTTAGCCATTTTTCCTGATTTTTTTCTAGATTCACACACCCTACAGGATTTGCATCTGGTTGCATAAGATAGAACTTTCCCCGTGGCAAGACCCATCGTTACCCCATGACCTGGCAGTGAGTTGTGCCCTTTTCCTCTCTTCTGCCAACCCATGTCGTAAGATACTGCTATACCCTGTATACCATCCATTTCCCCTTGATTTTTTTTTATTTTTGAGCCATTTACTTTTCCTGTTCCAAATATTCATTACAACTTTCCTTTGCTATTTTTTCTGTTGTGTTACCAATTTCCCTTTCTCGCACTTTGTACAGTTGATTATTCATTGAAGGAATATTTAGAGTAGGAAGAAAATTATTTAGTTGTGTTTGGCCAATTCCAATGTGAAGGGAAACCAGAACTGCTCTTGTGTTTAATTAAGTCCCTGGCTTTTGGCCCTCTGGTACCTGCCCTGTGTTTACTGGATGTATGAACATCCAGTAATCTTTCCACAGTTTGAGCAAGCAATGTTGAACAATCTACTTAATCCACTTCTTGCCTCGCCAACAATGCATTCCATAGACAGTGGACCTGGAATCAAACTTGTTTATTGTTTCACTCTCTTTTGTCCAAATTTAATATCAGGAAAAAGTAACAGGCAGAAAAAAAAGTGAAATGATTAACCTACACTGTAATTGAGAGCTTTTTACACGTGTATAAAATATGTTGTCCCAAAGTTTGCTTTTAGTGAAGATCCAGATTGTCTACTACAGGGTGTTTCAAAAGTTCATTGCGATTTAAAGTTACTAAATTTTTAAACAAATCAATTGTTTCTTAGAACTTTTTTGACAAATTGAGGTAGAGAATTTATTAAAATAGCTGGCAATATCAACTTTAGTCGTCAATTAGATGCCTTTGTTTCGATTTTCGCGCCAAATGTGCACACATGCGTTTTCCCGCCATTTTCCCTCCTCTTGTGTATGTCGTTCTTTTCCCGACTTTTTTGTTATTCTGTGATTTTTTTCCTGAACTTTCTGCCTTCTCTGTCACGAAAATGAAGTCAGACATTAGTTTTGCTAGAGCTCAAGCAGCAATATTACGATCATCTGGTCATTCAGTCAAAGAAATTGCTAAATTTTTTAACAAGATGGAATGTTGGGTGAACAAGTGGTCGAAAAGAGAATGTTTCGAAGACAAACCAAGGAGTGGACGACCGTCTGTTTTGACCAATTGTGCTCGAAAATCAATTGAGTAAGCAAAGTACAAACGGAACAATTCAACAAGGAAGATTGCAAAGAGTCTTCAGCAGAAAAATATCGAAGTTTCGAACATAACGGTGTGGAGATACATGACAAGGAAAGGATGGAAGGCTTTCAAGCGAAAAGAAAAGGAAAGCCCGTTTGAGATTCGCCAAGAAATATGCGAACCTGACAGCAGAAGATTGGGACAATTTTTTATTTACAGATGAGTGTCCTAAATATCTTTTCCATTACCCTAATTCAAAAAACGATATAGTATGGGGCTCACAGGAATGTGATGTTCCTCCAGCTTTCCAAGTGAAGCAAAGTGCGAAGGTGATGGTGTGGGGTGGCATGACAAATCGTGGGCTCACAAAGTTACACATGCTACCCACAGGCCAAACCTTAACTTCTGAGTACTACATCAACCGAATCCTTAAGAAAGAAGTGAAACCATTAACATCAAGGCGGCATGCGACAGGTGGCCCGATAGAGAGGAAGTTGTTTAGCTCAAAGAAAGAGATGACATTCGTTCATGATGGAGCACCGGCTCACACTTCAAAGGCAACTCAGTCATGGTGTCAAAAGAATTTGCCAAACTTTGTAGCCAAGGATGGCTGGCCAGCGAACTCTCCTGATCTCAAGCCCATTGAGAACATCTGGAGTATCATTGATGGGACAACGTACAAAGATCCAGCCCCCAAAACGATGAAACAACTTAAAGGGCAACTACGCTTTGCATGGAAAAATGTGACTCTTGACACGCTAAAGGAACTTGCACATTCTATGCCTAGGCGCTTAGAAAATGTCATTAAAAATAAAGGCAGGCATTCTGGTTACTAATAATTTCAATGATAGAATGAAAAATAAGCAAACAATAATATACCTAATTTTTAAAGAGGTAGGTTAAATAAATAATGAAACATTAGAAGAAAAGAAATTGGAACGAACTTTTGAAACACCCGTATTTTACAGCATTATGTCCATATACATGACATTGCATGGTAATACAAAGCTAAGGCTGATCTTTGGTTTGAAAACTTTCACATTAGTTTGATCTTTTTTTTGTCTTAAATTATAGTAATGAATCTGAGACAGAGCTGTGTGGTTGAGAAACAGATTATTGTTATTTTGGTGGGCAGAAAACGGGGAAAATTATTCAGTGTGTAGTCTGGTGGCAGAATATCTGAATGTGTGTTGTGGGTTAACACAAGAAAGCCAACTGTGTTATGCAATGCTTTTGAGTGGTATACCACAGAATATCCGACAAGTCATTTGTGTTTTTGTCTAAGTATACAGAGAAAATACGAGTGGGATACTCTTGTGATACACCATGAGAGAGCTTTGCATGACTGTTTTATACCATGCCATAGAAAGCACAGTCCAACACAATCAATGTGCTGTACAATGGGAAGGTTCAGTGGAATACTGACAAATGTGCAATGGCATTTCCTGCATTCTCAATTGGTTGTATTTTCTATGACATTTATAAATCTAACTAAATACAGTATTGAGTTGTTATGTAATTAAAAATAAAGCTACTACATTTCTCAGACTTGTATTATTTTATTGGTAGCCTGTACCAATGATAGTAAAATAATATTACAAACTGCTCCATTGTCTTGGTCGATTTTCACCAGCAATAAATTAAACAAGCACACAAAGTATGACTCACCTACGTGACAATGCGAGCAAGATTTAAGGTCGTTTCGCAGCACTTCCATATTAACAAGCCTTGTGCCTAAGGGATGAGCATCTCCCTCCTTGTTTTGCTAAAAAAAAAAGATTGGTTATGCATTGAACGTTCTAAAAGAAACTGTGATATTTGCAACGTTTTGTAGCAACAATGTTTTGCGCTAAAAGAATATACATTACCTGTTTTGACCTTGTCACTATTTTCCTAGGAGGCTCAAGTTCCTCTTCTTCAGGTTCGTGTTGTTTTCTTATGGAATTTTTGCTTGTCTTTGTGAGATTTTTCATCACGCTCAAGTGCCTTTTGGAGGGAAAACGACCTTTGTGGTGGACAGAATTCACATGGACACAAGTTTCGTTTTCCTTGTCGCTTTTGCTGGCATAAGCCATTGTCGCAGTGTGTAAAGAATAGCCACCTAAGAAGCCGGCCAAGCAAAGGTAACAAAGTAGGCCTGGAGTACAAGGTTTGTTCCTTGGCAATTCATAGTCCACTCCCGGGTCCTGATGATCGATCGCGCAGTGTACGTAAAATACTTTCCTCGGAACAAAACATGCTGCTTGAAGAACGTGTTTTTCTTTCGAAAATGGTAAAAATAAAGACTCTTGGTCTAAACAATTGGAAAAAGTGCGAATTACTTTCAATACAGGTCGAAACTAGACTTGTTCTCCAATCACTCCGCAGTGAAACGAGAACAAATCATTTTCACTCTAGCAAACATGAAACACAGACAAGAATCAGGAATAGGCATCTCGATTTCCTTACAACTAGCAGCCCAGACTCTAATAGCTCTAGAATAGCACTCAGTAGTGGAATCTGCTTTAGCACCTAAGGAACGTAATGGTAAAGAACTAGCAAAGGACTGAGCTCAGGATCTGTAAAACAACCCCCAAAGGTTAACAAAGCTCTGGTACCTTGTAAAACACAAACAGAAGGAAAAATAAGTAAAAACCAATCAGCGCCAGCAAATATATCAAAACATACTGAACATACAAAGAACGGGGGTCCCAGTGGACCAATCTACATTCCACAATGTTCGTGGACAACAACAGTAAAACATAACCCTAGTCCCAGTGGACTTGCGATGTCGCAGTACTGTCCAGTTTCAAAAACAACACAGGCATACTAAATGAAGAGGAGGCAAAACAAGTCTCTTTGTTTCCACCATGCACAAAAACATCTCTGCCATTCTGGACAAACAAAAAATCTACAACAAAACTCTCAAATCCACCATTTCCCTCAATAAGATGAGGCCAAAAAAGCGACGAAGGCCAGAAAGGGACGACCAAAACCCCACGAGACTTGCAGTTGAGAAAATGAATGAGAACACAAGGAATTAAGTATATGGGAAGAACGAGCCAACAATTTTCCCCACCCCAATCAAAAGCTAATGCATCGACACCCAAACACCCAGGCCCGGTGGCTCGAAAGATGGTTAAACCCCCTAACCAATGGTTAAAACTTAACCATAGATTAGTTTCGGTTGCTCGAACGCCAGTTAGTGTTAACCATGGGTTTAATTTCTTCTAACCATGCATTAAATTTAACGTACCTCGCTACGAGTGTTAACTTGTTAACCATCCGTTAAAATGACGTGTGTTGCAAAATCAGTGAAACAACATGGCAGTCGATTTGCTTTTTCGCAGTGTTGTACCTAGCCATAAAAGAATTTTCAACCTAAATGGCAACTTGCTCGACGGACTCTCTGAAGCCGAGGTTAAGTCACACTACAGATTTTTGCGTAATTCCATTCAGTTTATCACCGACATGCTTGCTGCCGATCTTGAAAGACCAACCGGAAGAAACCGTGCATTGAAACCCCAGGAAAAGGTTCTTATTGCCCTTCGTTTTTTCGCAAGTGGTAGTTTTTTGGAAGTGGTAGGTGACACAGTTGGTGGCATTCCGAAATGTACTGTTTCGAGAATCATCAGCAGGGTGTCAACAGCACTTGCTCGAAAGCAGCATGAGTTCATACGATGGCCATCAACAGCCGCTGAAATGCAAGAGGTAAAGCAAGGCTTTTCTGAAAAGGGAGGCTTTCCGGGTGTTATTGGCTGCATCGATGAAACACATATACGTATTCAAGGTCCAAGTGCTCACGAAAGCGATTTTGTGAACCGGAAAGGGTTTCATTTGATCAACGTCCAAGCTATTTTTGATCACAAGGGTAAGAAACTGGGTTTAATTGTTGACATTTATTTACTGTAACGTATTTCCTAATTCAAAATAGCGTGTACTTCACACAGGATAACAGTACATCTAAATTATTTTATTTTTGTTATTGTTATCATCATATTATTTAGCAGAGTCACGCAAGCTTCACGGTTCGCGTGATCTTCTTCAACAACAAAAATGGCAGAAATAGGTGAACTGTCACAAGCTGTTATGCACTCGACGAAACGGACAAAACTGTCACTGACTCTATAGAAAAGTTTCAAAGTGAATGATTTTATACTCTAATTTCAGCGGAAACTGGGCTTTTTCTCGATAGGCCTACAACTATTGTTAAATATTCTATAAATAAAGGTTCTTATCACCCCTGATGAAGACACTAGACAGGAGTGTCGAAACGTTGGGTCGTGAATTGTAACTTTTTAAGTTACATTCATCAAACTTCAAACCAGAGTAGCATCAAACCATGTCTGATTGTCCACCTGGTTGCAGTGTGAACTTGAACATACCTTATTTGCGAGAAAAATATGGTCAAACTGTTGTTAAAAGAGTCCACCGACTTGCTAACATCAGAGTCCGTATTGCCAAGTATCGCAGTCATTTGTTTTTCAACCACCGGTGCAAGGAAAATAAAGTGCTTCCACCGAGTTTGAGATTCCGGCCTCCTATACGGAGTGTCAAGGGATACAAGCTCATGGAAAACACTGGTTTTTCTTTCCTGAGGTTGCGGATTGACCAATGTCACCAGTTTATACAGAGTTTAAGTTCCTTGTTCTCTCGTTCACTCAGTGAACTCTCTGCTTTGATTGACCACTCCGAAATCGCTTGGGTCGAGGAGTTTTGTTGTTCGAAAGAGCAACAGACGTCTATCAAACAGAGAGAGAGACATGACAAAAAACTCCGCCTTCTGTTCAGTAAGAAGTCTCCTGACAACTCAGGTTCGACTCTGAAAGATAAATGGGTCTTGAACCTTTCTTCTAAGGAGTTATCTGCGTTGGAACGGAGTGGTTTGGAAAAAGGCCTCAAGTTTGCTGTTGCTCCCAGCAAAATACCAACTGCTGAGATCTTCGCTGCCGTCGAGGAAGGTATTTCTCGACTCAACGTCGATCAAAAGCATTTGATAAGAGCTGAAGTTAGTAGCATTCTTAGGCGCGCCAAACCGCCTCCCAAAAACATCAGTAATGATGTTTTCAAGGCGCTCCTAGCTCTTGAGAAAGATCCGGATAGGCTTGTTTTATCTGCTGACAAGGGCAATTGTGTCGTGGTTATGGATAAACAACAATACGATGAAAAGGCCTCCTCTCTGCTGAGTGACAGGAATACGTATTCTATCTTAAAATCTGATCCTACCAGCAAGACTCAGAGAAAGCTCAACAAAATGTTACTTGATTTGAAAAAAGCTGGAAAGATTAGTGAGTCTACGTACAAAATGTTATACAGTAGTGACGGTCTATGTCCTCGTTTTTATGGCTTACCTAAAATCCATAAGACGGGAATTCCTTTGAGACCCATTGTCTCTTTTGTTAATTCTCCGACTTATGCGGTTTCGAGTTATCTCGCGAAAATCTTGTCACCTGTTGTTGGGAATACTGATTACACTGTCAAAAATTCCTGTGACTTTGCGGATTTTATAAGAGGTAAAACTCTTGACGCAGGAAACGAGTTGGTTTCTTTCGACGTTGTTTCCCTCTTCACCAAAATTCCGGTTGATCTTGCCATTAGTGTTGCTGAAAAAAGACTCAAACAAGACACTTCATTGGGACAAAGAACTTCTTTGCCCGTGGAGGATCTTATAGATTTGCTGTCTTTTTGTCTCAACACCACTCAGTTCGCATACAATGGCACCTACTACCAACAGGTTTTTGGTACGGCTATGGGTTCTCCCGTTTCTGCTGTCATTGCCAACATGGTAATGGAAGATGTGGAACAAAGGGCTCTGGCTTCCTCACCGATCCAGCCTTTGTTTTGGAAACGATATGTCGACGATGTCATCTCTGCGGTATCCGGAAATGAAGCGGAGCGCCTTCTTTCACATTTAAATTCAGTTGAGCCGTCTATCCAGTTCACCATTGAGCGTGAGAATGATAGACGTTTGTCTTTTCTCGATTTGAATGTCTATAGGGCGCACCAGGGAAATTTAGAGACAAGTGTTTATCGCAAACCCACGCATACCGACAAATATCTCGCATTTGACTCCCACCACCCCATCTGCCACAAAAAATCCGTAACCAGAACTTTGCTCACGAGGGCTGATTGTTTGCCATCTTCATGTGATTCTAGGGCCAAAGAGCGAAAATATGTTTTTGACGTCCTAAAGGTCAATGGCTACCCAAACACTTTCCTTCGTAACTGCTTAAAACCAGTTACTCCTTCTCTTAACACCTCGGGGGACGAGGTTTCGGCTACAGGTTTTGCCGTCATCCCGTACATCCGCGGTGTTACGGAACCCATTAAGAGAGTTTTGTCTAGCCACAATGTCAAAGTTGCACAAAAACCTTTTCAGACGTTGAGTCATATTTTTGCCAAACCTAAGGATCCTGTGTTGAAAGAACAACGAACTGACACTGTTTATTCTATTCCATGCAATGACTGTGATCATGAGTACATCGGACAGACCAAGCGTCAGCTTGGCACGCGTTTAAAAGAGCATCAAAAAGCAGTTTTTCTTTGCAAAAAGGAAAATTCCGCTTTGTCGGAACATGCTTGCCAAACCAACCATACAATAGCGTGGGATAATTCCAGAATTATCACCACTAACCGGCGGTACCATCAACGGCTTTGTTTGGAAGCTTGGCACATCAACTCCGCCCACGCTCCTTTAAACCGTGACGATGGCGGCCTTTTACCTGACACCTATTTACACCTCATCAAAACAAAAGGTCGTTAATTAGTAAGCGTATAAAAGGCTCCTTTTTGCAACACTAGATCACCCCTGATGAAGACACTAGACAGGAGTGTCGAAACGTTGGGTCGTGAATTGTAACTTTTTAAGTTACATTCATCAAACTTCAAACCAGAGTAGCATCAAACCATGTCTGATTGTCCACCTGGTTGCAGTGTGAACTTGAACATACGAAAAAAAATATAATCAAGTTTAAGAACTTAAGCTATTGTTGTACTTAATTTTGTTGTTACATGTCATGGATACGCAGGAAGCAATAGCTTCTCACAAATTAGAAATTCTTAGTTTAATAGCAGTATGGTATGATTTCTTTATTTAATAGTTCTTTTTTTTGATAAATTAAAAAAAATAATTTAAATTAATGTTTTGATTTTCCTAAAAGCACCCTCATACAGTTGAGAGGTACATGGGAGGGAACATATTTTCCTAATCAGCACTCTTTCCAATGGTAAACTTTGGATTTATTTTTAACTCTGTATGTAAAACCTTGCATCTCTGATCAAATACTTCATTTTTAATTTGCATTCTTTGTCATATTTAACTGTAGGTCTCTTCACCAATGTGGTTGCCAAGTGGCCTGGCTCCACACATGACAGATTTGTTTTCTCAAATTCATTAATACATGAAAGGCTCGAAACCAACCATACATTTGAAGATGGCTATCTACTGGGTTACAGTGGTTATCCGTGCAAGCCCTTTTTTTATGACGCCATACCAAAATACTGCAACTGCAAAACAGGAGGCATTTAACAAGGCCCATTGCAAGACAAGAGTGGCCATTGAACAAACCTTTGGTCGATGGAAGTGGCGCTTCCACTTACTTCATTCAGAGTGCCGCATGAAGCCTGAAAAGGTGTGCACTCTCATTGGTGCTTGTGCAGTACTGCACAACATTTCCATTATACTCAATGATAATATTGATGATGATCCTTTTGATGATGACCAGCCTGAGCTTGTTCCATATCATGGACCTGATCAAGGCAGGTTACTACGAGATCACATTTGCAACATTATAGTTTTAGTGCCTGTTGGTTCATGCGTCACCATGTGTTCATCGAGATATGAAGCATGCAGGAAGTTTGGAGAGCAGGAAAGATGCGTAAGAATCCTCGAGCAACTCTACAGTAGCTTCTTGAGTGCTCTCCAAACTGCCCAAGTGCTTTATGTATTGATGAACTCACAGCTGATGCATGAAACAATATACGGTAGTTTTAAAGAGAAATTCCCTCTGCTATGTCATCAGCGTGCACAATAGGAACATGAAGCATGCTCACGCAATTGAATTAGACTACGCAAATTTACCAGCTATGTTATAAGTCTTTTGGCAGAGGTGAGAAGGGGAGGTTGAGAGAAGTTGTACAGCAAAACAATTTTGGTGAAATTTGCTAACATCGTGCTTAAGTGTTGACTACATGATTTTCACTTCACTCAACACTCCCGAGTTGGAAAATGGGAGTGACTTTCATCTTGTTATGCACAGTTTTTTGGCTTTCTTGAGTATCACACTTGTGTTTCACATTCCTACATGTATATACTCGTTTTTTAGCACTACAAGTGATCAGTAATTTCTCCTTGTAATATGAACACGTTATAAAACAGTGTGGTCATGAGAAATAAGGACAAAATCACACAAGATGAAATTTTTGTGCCTAACCAATCATAACTGCTAAACACAATAGCCACTAATTTTGATGATTTGATGAAGTTCCCCCCACACAACTTCTTTTAAAAATTCGATGTGGTGCAACGGGAGCACAGGTTATCTGAATCTTCAATTAATACTTAGTAAATGTGCCTTTAACCCTAACTTTTAAACATTTTTTGAGTTTTGACCAATGAGATTGCTAAATTAAACAATGAAGAAAGTCAACATTCCATCGTGCATTGCCGTTTAGCGCCCTAGTTCTTATGCGAATCATTACTTAATCTGCTTTTGGTAGAGGAAGTGATATTAAAAACTAAAAGTATTTGGCTTTAGGTTTAAGTTCCTTGACATAAATGTATGCAACTGCTTACATGTATTAGTCCATCAACTCAAAACTTCAACATTCCCCTGTGCAAACTGGAGGCATTTGACTTGTCTGTACCTATGGAGTACAAACATCTGCGTTTGTTCTTTGGTCCTGCTGAAGCAGCAGGTGGGCCTTTCAGAGACATTTCATCAGGCAACTGCAGTTCTTCATGGCCCATTGCAGCTGACATGTCAGCCTCATTGGCGTTACAAGGGGGGAAATGGGCAAATCTGCTGTCTCACTTGGATAAGTCATCATAGCCACATAAAGGTTTTCTTCCCCTGGAATGGTCACAACAACACAATAAATCACACGAGAAAAGCCAATGCAAGTACAAGTAAAGAAAAATGTTCTCAGCCATTTTCTAGTCAAAAGTGCAGAGAGGGAGGCATTGGGGGACTCTGGATACTGCAACAAATTTAACAAACACCACATCACCCAAGAAAAATTGACAAAACACTGACACTGCAATAGTCAAATGATTTTGAAAAAGGGGAAAAACATCCATACATGATAAACCTTTTATGCACGACAATCTATGTCATTATCTCAACGACTTCATACTATCACAAGGCCATGCTGCCATTACCATGTATGGTCTGCCTCTAAACTGTAATGACACAGTTGATGCCTGTTTATCCTTGCTCCAGCTTTTTTTGGTCAAATGTACATGATATGACTGTGAATATTCAGCTGAAAAAGCTACAACTGGCACCTTAAACAGCAGCATTTCCATGCGGGAGGCTGCTTTTTCAGTTGTTAGCAAGTATTGCTACAGTGAGATAAAGTTCGCATTTTATTCCTTTGATCTCTCCATGTTTCAGTTTGATTGGTATGCTATATAGCATTTTCAGGCGAAAATGTCAAAGTTTATTTGTTCATTATATCAGTCTTTTACATAAAGTGGTATACATAATTATGTATACCTGCTACAAAATAATATTATAATGGCAGGAGATCTTAGCAAGCTCTACCGAGCTTTTCAAAGAAGATCCCCATACTTAACTGAACGAAATTACACAAAGCATATGGATACATTCATAAATCTAATATTTCTACAGGTTTTTTATTTTCATATAAGGAATCAAGTAAAAATCTGAGTGGAAGTTTGCTTTTAAACATAAACGTTTGCACATTTTTAAAGGAATTTTAAGATAATTATTTTTAAGTCATTTGGTAACTTAACTATGAGGGAAAATGTCATGATAGATTGTTGAATCGAATTTCCAAAACGTGACCTTTCGCCAGCATAAAAGTTGTTGAGCTTCCAATTTCTCCTTACAAATAATTTCCGCTTCCGTCGCTGGTTCCAACATCATCCTCACTTTTGTTTCACGGAATACCATAGGTTTAAAAACACAAATATCGTGCACCACAGGGTTTGAGATCACCGCAACACCGCACAAAAAAATAAACATCACCACAAAAACCCCAATGTCCTCCTCTACAAAGCTGAGAAAGTGTTACTTGCAGCATATTACCTAAGTTTACAATGCTAATATGCTGGAGTCTTATCAACACTGTATTGCTCAATAAAACACTAAAAGCAGCTAAGTACTTATCTTTTCATTCGATGTCAAAATGCCCCTTGGGGACGTGGAATAAACGTATGTATGTATATCCTGCTTGCATGTAGATGTTTCAAAATACTCAACATCATCAGCAAGGCGTTACCACTGCGAGGAAAAGAGCCTGTTGCTAGTCACATGACAGTCTATTGTTTCAAGAGTAAACAAAGTCGTCTCTTCACCAACCTGTTTCAAATCCTTGTGAACTGCTGAAAGACGGTGTGTCTTTCAATAAGTCCAAAATTTTGTCCGTGCTCTGAGATGGCATTTTTGGCGGAGGGCCACCGCCAGTTTTCCTTTGTTCCTTACGGAACTTTGACAGCTCGTTCTTCACCACTCTTTGGAGCTTTGTCCACTTTTCTTTTACTTCAGCTACACTTCGGTGTGCAGTTCCTACTGCATTTACGGCGATTGTCATCTCTTCCCACACACTTTGCTTCATTGTGTTAGTGTTTGTGTTAGTAAACTTTGATTTCAGTACTGCTTGATTTTCTTCAAACTTTTGAGTTATTATCGCAATTTCTTGCGCTGAAAAATTTGGTTTTCGTTTCCTGCAGGCAGTTTTAACTATCTGCACTTCTCTTGACTGCTCACTGACAGCAGAGACTTCAAGCTCAAGTAAAGAATTTTCGGCAGCCATTTTACTACTAAAAGTGGACAGAAGATAGTAAAAAACTTTCGCAGGAAAACTTGTCAAACCTGTTCAGAGATGGTTAAAGTCTGGGATATTTTATTTAACCATTGGTTAGCTAACCAGTGATTAGCGTCAGCTTAACAGACCTTCGAGCAACGGGAATTTCACCAACTGTTAGTTAACCCACTGTTAGCAAATTTAACTAACCGTTATCAGCTAACATATTGTTACATTAACAATCTTTCAAGCAACCAGGCCCAGGTTGAAAAAACAATGAATAAAACCTAGGAACTTTAGCATTGACAGAATTAGCAAAGCAATCAACAGTGAAGGGGCCCCAGATAGAATCAACCGCCTGGAAATAAGAATCTTTAATACCCCAATCGTCAAAATCAACAATCTTGCTTAAATAATCTGCAACCTCATTATCTGAACGAGGTATCCACTCCATATCAATTGGGATATCATGCTCCTTAGAAAGGGAAAAAATTTCCATTGCTAACTTATTTAAATGAACCTTGTTGCTTCCAGACTTAACAATAGTTGCAACACCCTTATTATCGGTGTACCATTTTACGCACTGTCCCTTAAGAAAATGAGTAAAACCCTGTAAAGCATGTTTGACACACATAAGCTCTCTCCACGTTGAGCTTTGCTTCATCTCAATAGCATCCCAATTCTTGTGCGAGACTGGTTTATCATTCATGGAGATAAAAGCAGCACAACCAATAGCACTAGCATCGGAATAGACAATGCGAGAAGGCAAAACAGCCTTCCTCCATATTGGTCTACAATTCAAAACTCTGTAAATGCTCGCTCCAAAACTTAAGTTCCAGCAGAACGTCAGCGTCCAAAACAAGCTGTGCATTCCAACCCCCGCGGCATTCAATCAGACGGTGCAAGGACTTGGTCATAAGCTTACAAACATCACCCATGATCAAAAAATTGGATATAATTCTCCCTGTAACACGAGGAAGACTCCTTGCAGAAATGCTTCAACAAGACATAATTTCAACCTCTTCGAGAATCCCTGAAATCTTCTGCAGTGGTATAAACATACAGTTGTCTTTGAAATCCCAAAAAATACCCAGCCAACAAATGACCTGAAGCGGAAACCACTGACACTTATCTTTGTTGGCAACAAAACCAGACTTGAAAAGATCTGACCTGATAAGGAAAGAATTCCCTTGGCATTTGGAACAATTTTTGGCCGCAGAAATACCATCGTCAAGATAAACAACAGTTCTAATGGCCTTGGAACACCAGTATTTAACTAAAGGTCTCATAACTTTGGAAAAAATATATGGTCCCACAGAGTCCAAACGGTAAAACTGTAAACTTAAAATATTTAATGATGCCATCCAACACCCATGAGAAACCCAAAAATTGTTCATCAGATTCAAATATCTCAATATGATGATAACCCGACTTAATATCAAACAAACAAGCCCACGCGCAAGGTGAGGCCAGCAAACACTCCAAAAAGGACTTAGCATCCTCAAACGTAATCTTGGATTTCTTAACAAAAAAGTTAACATGTCATAGGTCCAATATGAGCCTTTTCTTCCCATTAGGCTGAACAGAAACAGAAAGTGGATTCACAACTACTGGCAGACAAGGACACTGCACGACCGAACCGACCTTAAGAAGTTTGTGATAGTGCCTAAAACAAAATCGACATTACGCAGAGCAGACTTATTATTCTGAAGAAAAACTGACGTAGGAGTATAGTAAAAGGGAATTTTATACCCTTCCCTAATAACGCTGAGAACAAAGAAAAGAAGCACCAATGTTTTCCCAAAACTGAACATTAGCTCTCAACCTCCCCTTTACGATAACTGATTCAGAACCCTCAAGATAATCTACATAACTGCATTCCAATAAGTCTGTTTCTTCAAACCCAACAAAACTACTAAACGGATCTACAACATTAGGATACTCATCTGGTCCAAGTCTTTCTACAACTCCTTTATTTGCTAACAGTAGGGGTTGAGGTAGCTGGTAAGGCCCTGTTGCTGTAGGCGTGGCTGTAGCTAGGACAGAAAGGCAAGTTTGCCCAATGCCCAAACTGCCCACAGGCGAAGTATTTGTCAGAAGGTTGTGGTGTTCTAGTACTCCGATTCGGCCGAAAGGACTGTTGAGCAAATGCCTGGTGGCGAAAAGGCTGAGAGGTAGAGCTACTTGGAGAACCCCCAGCACCCATAGAGCCATCATGGTCCTGCTGAAATTTACGGGCCTGACCAGAACTTCGAGCCTGTTTCTGCAGGCAAATCTTGGAGAGCGCCCTTCTTTCGGCAGATCGCAGTTTCTTCTCGTCTTCCGAATCGTCAGCCAATTCGTCAGATTTATACTCTTCCACTGCAGCCCAACCGGCGGGACTCTTGTCTGCAAAACGTATAACTTTGTTCCACTTGTTCAGTAACCCTTTGATGTTCTCAAGCTCCTTTTTAACACCTGACAAATCTCCCTCATGGAGGTGATCGAAAGCAATGTTTATAGAGTCTAAGAAACTCGAATTGAACTCAAACTGTAGCTAAAAATTACCTTTAAACTGGAAACTACTGGAAGCCTTCGCTTCAGTCTTCAACTTCTTGATTTGAGAGTTCGTCGAAAACTCCTTCTGCTCGAGAGCATGCTTAAAATCAGCAAATTTCTTATCCAACTTTGAATCCAGGAGACGGAAAATTAATCCCACCGTTTCCTCACCAGAAAGACCGCTCTCTTGACCGATCTCAGAACCAGCGATGTTCGATTGAGAAAAATCAGTGCCCGTTTCGTCCATAATTTACAGAACGGTAATGAGAGATGCTGTCAAGTGACTTTGAATACGCAAAGATCACCTTATATACCTGATAACAAATAATCATGCACACTGTCAAAATAACTCACGCGACAAATACCGACACATCAGTATGCAAAGCACTGAAGCAACATAGATTCTTTGACGCGAGAAAATACATTTGGAAAAACAGTTTTGCGCTGCCATTTTTGTTTTTCTTCTCCACGGATTTTAAATCGTGCGCAAGTAAAGCTCAACACGCGCGACTAGAACCCAGGCCTAAAACTATTTTGAGCCTCCTTAAGAGGTATTTATGACCGTTATTGACTTCCCAATGAAGATGGTCTCGTAGATAAGCTGCACCACCACTTTTGAGGCCAAATTTGGGGTAAAAGAGTGCAGCTTATACATGAGTGTTTACAGTGCCTCTGAGCAAAAAGACATTGGAGATATTCCGGGGTAAGACCATTCATTCTTTTATGCATCGTTAAGGCTTTCTGTTTCTGTCGTCTAATTGATAGTCTCTCCCAGTTAACGGTGGATAGGAGGTGGTCTGAATTCGTATCAAAAGGCGATTTGGTAATTATTCTAGTTGCACGATTCTGCAATTTTTGGAGCTTATCACTCAAGTAGCCACTGAGACATTCCCAAACCGGGCTGCAATAATCAAAGTTTGGCAAAATTAAAGCATTATAAATCTGAACAGCAGTTTCCTTCGGAATAAAGGGTCGCACTCATTTGAGGGCGCCTGTAGCTGAGGATACCTTCCTGCTTATTTCTTCAACGTGTGTACACCAAGTAAGTTGAGCATCTATGGTAACACCCAAGGATTTGGTATGTCCAACCTTCTTGGTGATTTGATCGTCAATCCTTATTTTGATGTCTTTATTTCAAACAGATAAGCTCTGCCTTGACCCAATTATCACTAGCACTGTTTTGGCAACGAACGTTTAAACTAAGCTTGTTGGCTTTGAGCTAGCAGCTTAACTTACTTAGCTCAGGGGTTAAGGCTTGTTTGAGATCTGTTAACGTTTTAGCCGATAGTGTAATATTTGTGTCATCAGCAGGCAGTTGGGGAGGTCATTAATATAAATTAAGAAAAGTAAAGGACCCAGTATACTGCCCTGTGGAACGCCACACCTGAGATCACGTGCAGTTGATAGTTTGCCATTTACATGACATTGTTGGGTTCGACCACTAAGTTACAACAGGAACCACCCAATAGCTGCCTGGTCAACACCCAGGAATGACATTTTATGCAAGATAATCTCGTGATCGATGGTGTCGAATGCCTTTGTAAGGTCAATGAAAACGACGCCATTTAATAACTCATTGTCGATGTTAACTGACCAATTATTTGTTGTCTCAAGCAAAGCCATAAGAGTACTATGTAAAGAGTGGAACCCTGATTGGCAACTTGATAGTAATTTGTTATCATTTAAATAATGGTAGAGTTGGTTGTAAACAATTTGTTTGAAAATTTTAGAAACTATCGGAATAACAGAAATCGGCCTATAATTATTAGGGTCCGATGTAAGACCCTTTTTAAAAATTGGAGTTACTTTGGCTGATTTCCGTTCCTTTGAGTATATCGCAGTGAGAATGGAATTTGAAAATATGGCGGCAAGCAAAGGTGTGATAATGCTAGCAGCCATCTTCAACAGCTTGCTTGGAATCTTATCGAGACCAGCGACTTTTTCATCATCAATTTTCTTCATAAGACTTAAGACAGTATCAACACTAGGAGTTTGTAAAGAATGACGATTTGTCAGTAGTTTTCACATAAAATTAAAGATTTACTTCTACAGCAGCGATATCTGCTGCTAATACTTGTGCAATATTAGTAAAGTGTTCGTTAATAGTTTCCACAATGTACATTGGATTACTAACTGCTTTGCTGTCCGCTTTCATTTCCAAGGTATTGGATGTCTTGCGGCTATTGTGGAAGGTTAGTTCGTTAATCAGATTCCATGTTTTTCGCAAATTTCCTTTATTAGCTTTCAGGTTGCAAGGATTGCCTGATGACTTGCATACCAGCAGCTCCAGTCGTTGATGAAGTTGATGGGGACTGTCCAGAGTTAGATGAACCAGATTCTGAGCTGAAGCCTTCAGAATAAGAAGCTTGTCTATCAGCAAGTTGAGTACAGCCGTGAAAAAGGGTTGAGTTGTCCACCGAGGAATAATTTATTTATTTATTTCTTTATGTACATTATTTATACAGAAATTCCAGTTCAGCATAGCTGGTTTAAATGGAGATCTGTAACAAGGGTTCCCAATGCTTGCTCATGAGTTATCTTCTGCACACATCTAGAGATAAGACAAAAAGGTGGAAAATCCTGCTGACAACCAAATATTTCTTTCCCTAGCCCAATCCCAAATATGTTTAGTAAGAGAGTTGCATTCTATAGACTTACAACCTCCCATGGAATTCATGTAAGAGACTGTGGTAGTGTTATCAGACATAACCGTGACATGAATGTTGCTCCTGTTATCAAACAGGGATGCTAAGGCAAGTTTAACTGCGAACAGTTCTAAGTAATTTGTGTCTGAGTGACTCAGACTTTGACCAGACACCACATGTGTTGTTGCCATGTTCAATATGAGCACCCCAACCGGTTTTAGATGCATCTGTGTAGACAACTACATCTGGGCTTGTGCACCCTCAGACTTCAAAGTCTGCATAGATCTGGTCTATGGATTCTTGCACATTAGACAGAATATCCTTTTTGGCACCCTCCAGGAGCACCTGCAATACTCTGTTTGAAGAAACCGCTGTAATGGTGTATTAAATGGATGACTACAATAGCAATGTTCAAGGTAAATTTCACTGGATTTTGTTGATAGGTTTTCAGACTTTTAGTTGCAAGTAAGACAGAGTACTGGTAAGTATTGTTTTATTAACTAAGCTGTAGAATAGGTGCTAAATTGTGACCTAAGTATAAATTTTAGTTGCAGAAGTTAAAATGTTATGCACAAGTGCGCCTTATACTGGTGCAATTTCGAGCCCTCTGACGGACCAAGTTTGAGGTGTTTTCAAGAAGAGTCTGACTGCTGGAATAACACATCCAGGCTGGGTCATTGTAATCCTACAGTAGCTCTGTGGTCTCTGCTATGTCGTACAGAGCAACAAAGAAAGGACATGGGCTGTCACTGTTTTTGTCAATGATGAAAGGCTTGACGTTGACATTGTTTCGTGAATGATTTAGCTTGGCACCCCACATTAACTGACGAGTTGGTTCACCTTCATGTAGATTGATCCTAGGAGACAGAAAGTGACTTTAGCACTCAATCAATGTAAAAAATATAGTGGAGACAAGCGGTAATAACTTCGACTCTTACACTTAGAGAACTTGAATTTTTAGGTCGGAAAAATGAATGTGATAGGGAATGAAATACATACATCTTAATAATGGAGTTGGAGAGCTGTAAAAACAACGATCCACAGCTTACAGTAAGGACCTCGAATCTGGGTTTGTAGGATAGTTTCACTATATTTTAGTTAATCGGGTGCGTGGGAAATGGAACTAGTTGTAGTCAAGCCACCACTTTTAAATTTAACGAGCCAAACAGTAGAGTACAGCCCTCAAAATTGGGCAATCGCAGCAACCAATTTTTGATGTATTTCTTTTTTTCCATGAATCATGTCAGGATGATAGATCATCAAATACAAAGATCTTTTCCTCAAAACTCATGATCTATCAATTTCACGGAGGCATCATCTGATAAATGTAACGATGTAGATGAAAGGGGCATATTTAAGGTGTTATAAATTACACATATTCTACTCTATGAGATAACTACTTCGTGAAAAATATGTTTTTGTGTTTACTTTAAACACTTATGCAACATGTGTCCCGCACTTTTGATTACCATTATTGTGCAGAGCCTTCCCTCAGCTTTGTATAGTTTTTCCCTTCTGTTGGCTTCTTGGAGGGAGATACTTCTCCCTCATACTCACATATAAATTCCTCGTTTTTAATGTCTCATGAGGCAAAGGCGCACATTCCCAATCCACAGAGATTGGGACACGATGCAACTACAAACAAAACAAATAACATTGAAATGTTATACCACCAAATTTATAAGTATTATTATATCAAGGGAAATCAGTTTAACTATTCAGAATTAAAAAGACATTAATACATACCTCATTTGGTGGTTCTGGCTTGGGATTAAGGGACTTGTATGCTGCAATGTGTTCGGGCATTACCTGTCCCCCAAATTCTGTAACTGGTCTCTTTGCTGCCATTGGAACCATCTCCTGGAATAACAGCGGCTTGACATCCCACAATCTATTTCTTGCCTGTGGAGAATAAAGAAACAGTGTGAATCATCTGAGTGTAGTACAAATCCACTTTGTATCACGAGTTGCACTTTTCATTGGAAGTAAACAACGCAACAAATTTAACTATTTTTCCATAGGTTAACATTGCAGAAACGTTCACTATCAATCCATGTCACTGAAGCAAGTTGTAGTGCTCAAGAGCTTTACAAAATATGCTAAGCTGGCCTTGCCAGCTGAATAGATAGAAGCGCTTTGTACAAACACTTTATTCTGAGCACAGTAAACAAGCCTTACATCCTCAGGGGTACCTAATGCACGAGTGTTTCTGTTAAGTGTGATATATCCAAATGTTGGAATGGAACATTCAGGTTTTTATTTAAAATAGCTTAGCTGACTGGCTTATATTCTTGAATTTCCCAGCTTTTGTTGGCGTTTAAAAATTTGGTCAATTTAAATTTTGCTCCAAGATCAAAGATTGGGGAGGAACATGTTAATTTTTCATCTCAATGTGAACTGAAAATAGTTAACTGGGTTACACTGCATATGATAAAAGAGTATAATGTTGCGGTCAGATTAGCGCTAGAGATTTCATGCTAGCATGCTTGCTTATGACGTCACTATAGCAAGTGTTGGAATGCGAGAATTCTTGTTGCGGTCAAACTGCAAATTCACTGCTTGCTTGTTTAGAAAGTGTTGACATAAGTAATCTAAACACTGTCATGTTCTGCGCCAGTTTGTAGTGAGTTGCGATGGATGCACATTTGGCTCTGTTGCTTATTTTTTTTATGCTGTACCGATTGCGTTGCGTAAGAAGAAGCATGGCTATGAGACGAAGAAGGAGAAGGATTTTTTTATTCCTACAACGTGGTTTATTGTCACAGACCCTGCCAACAGCTTCATCAACCACGTTAACGCTTTTAAACTTTGCACAAATGCACTTGGAAAATATGAAAACAGAATGGCCTTGGACACATCGTCGTCCACGCTTTGGCTGGTTCGAGTTGATGCTTGAAGACGAGAGCCAGTCCCGCTACTGGAAGGAACACTTTAGGATGCGTAAGGACACGTTTCTTCGGTTAGTTAACCTTGTTTCTCCAGAAATTTCAAGAAGAAACACCAGGCTGCGAAAAGCCATTCCTCCAGCTAAGCGAGTGGCAATTGCTTTGTGGAGGTTGGCTGGAGGGGGAAGCTTTCGTGAAGTTTCTACACACTTTGATGTGGGCAAGTCATCCTGTGTCACAATCACCAAAGAATTTTGCCGCGCGCTGAACAGATTTTCAAGGCGTTTTATCAAATTGCCAGTGAACCACCATGACACGACAAGAGCCATTGCACTGTTTCAAGATGAATGTAAAATTCCCCAGGCAGTCGGAGCAATAGACGGGACTCACATCGAAATAGTGGCCCCAAAGAATCCTTTCGATTATTTTGATCGACAACACTGCTATAGCGTGATCATGCAAGCTGTTGTTGGAGAGAATCTAATGTTCTTGGACGCCGCAATTGGTTATCCAGGTAGTATGCATGATGCTCGAGTTCTTCGAAATTCCGAGCTGTACAGGAAAGCAGTGAATGGCAATATTCTGAGAGAACCCGTGGTAAACATAAACGGAAACGATATTCGACCTCTGCTGCTCGGGGATGGAGCATACCCTCTCCTTCCATGGCTATTAAAGCCTTATCCTAACAACGTTGTTTTAAACCCGATTCAACGACGCTTTAACAAAGTGCTCTCCTCGGCAAGAGTAACATTTGAACGGGCTTTTGGTGTTCTCAAAGGGAGATGGAGAATTTTGCTAAAGAGAATCGATAACAGGTTTATCAATGTACCAGAAGTAATCCTCACATGCTGCATTTTACACAATTTTTGTCAAGAATCAGGAGAAGAATTTGACGACCATGAGATTTTGAGAAGAGTCATTGCCATTGAGAGAGAATATTTGCAGTCCAGACGTCTACATCACGCTGTACGGAATCCGGCAGCTCAAGCCATTCGTCAAGCAATAGAAAATGACCTACAATGACTAAAAAGCTTTTAGTTTATCCTAGAAACTCAACTGTTCATAGTTTTTTTTGTTACATAAGCAGATGCACGCTTAAACGTTTTTTATTTCAATGAAAAGTGAACAGTTTAAGAATAGATTAAAAAACTAAAGAGATTTCTAACATACATCAGCAATACATGTATATAATGGAATTATATTTTACCTATTACCAATGTAACGAAACTGTCACGCAATTCGTGTAAACAACAAAACCCATGAACATGTCCTTTTCTAGTACACGTTATATACCATGTCTTGTTTCATACTAGTAAGTTTCACTTGTTATTTGTTTAAAAGTTCTGCCATGTGAAGGAAAAATTCCTGATCCCTTCTTCTGCTTTCTTCATCGATTTTTCTCTGCTCGATTTCCATCTTGAGCAGAAGCTCCTCTGCTCTTGTTTGTGATCGCTCGATCGCTTCCACTTGAGCGTTCTGCATTTCGAGTATTTTTGAGGACAATTCTATGAAAGCGTTTTGATTGCTTTCTTTGCTTTTTCTTGCTTTCTTTTGAGCAGGCTCATCAGCCTTGGCCTTCTTTCTTTTGTTTTTTTCTTCCTTTGGCGAGGAATCTGTGTCCCCATCGGAATCACTTGAATCAGTATGCGAAGATTTGCTCGATGAAGGCGAATTACTTGTAGTGGATTCGCTGCATGACTGAAGCACCCCGGGCATTTTCACAACGGGTCTTGAGCCCAAAACCTCTTCAAACACATCAAAGAATGGACTGGTTTTTGCTGCACGTCCGGTCTGCGAATTGTTGGTCTTCGCATCTTTGTAAGCCTGCTTCAAGTTTCGAAGTTTGTTTTTACATTGCTTCATTGTTTTAATAGGGCCTGCCTTGTTGACCGCTTTAACAATCTTCTGCCAGGCCTCCAAACTTCTACTACTTTCCACTTCTTCTACCCTTTCCCTCCACTCTTCGACGAGCACCAAAGCCTGAGTATCGGACCACTTGCTTTGGCTTGGTTTCACGCCATTTTCTTCGCTTTGACTGCTTGACCCTGCTACAGGTCTACACGTTCTGATGATGAGGAAAACATCTCTTCGACGACGTCTGCATCCCTTGTAGCTCTTGGAAAAACTGCAGGGTAAAAAGGCTGAAAAGGGGTAGCTGAAGGAAAAGAGGCTGGTGGACGCTTGATAGCCAAATCTGGGACTTGTGTGACAGCGCCATAGTTGTTTCTTTCGGTTGCATGGCCAGTCTGCCGAAAAGCTCTAACATCGCCTTGAAGGGGAAATTGGACTGGATAGCCATGGCCATAAGTAGAATCAAGGAAGGGATTCGGTGAAGTGTGATCCCCAGACATTTTTCTAATAATTTTTGCCGCCTGTTTGCAATTCGCGAAACTCTGATGCTCTGAATAAAATCGACACAGGTCAAGCCATCAAAAGTGCTGCGGCTTTCCCATTGGATAAATCGCACAAGAAAAACATATCTTATTTATTTAGCACATCTCAAGAGCAGTACACACCACTCTTGAGCTGAGCTTCGGATCCTTTGTACTTTTATTTACTCCAGCATTAGATTTCAAGCAAGCAAGTTGTTACACGCCTGATAGGTCACACTGAATATCGTGCTTGGAATTTGCTATCTAAACAAAAATGACATGTCAAGCAAGATTCTAGCGCGAATCTGACCGTAGCATAAGTCATTCCTTCAATTGTGTCACATCAGTCAAAAGGAGGACTTGGAGAGGGAAAGATTTGAAGTTAAAAACATGGCCTGGCTTAATTTCGGTTATGGGAAACAGTGGACGAGCACTGAGACCTTCAACTGCTATGTCATCCAGACAATGTCTTTGTAAGATTTGAAATGGATTCTAGACAGTTGTGACCTGGAAAGGGAAAACCGACACCAAGACTTATTCATTAAACAGGCAAGAAAAACGGATGGTAAACAATTATAGATGGTCAAGACAAGTGTTTAAACTGATATCTCCCCATTTAAACGCATAACCAGAAGCAGTAAACAGTCGGGCAAAGACGAAAAACGGATTGAGCAAAACATTAAACGGTTGCAGAAATTTTTAAATGGAAAGGAGAAAACGTTAAACGGAGAGCTCAAAATGTTAAATGAGCAATAAAATAAATGGTTTGTTGGCTAGAAAGAATCGTTTACATGTTAAAACATAAACAGAAATCTTTGTTTCGGCTGACTCATTTTGATTTCATCCGGCAGGAATGTAATTAAAAACACAAGTGATCAACTGTTTATGAATACATGTACATTTCTGATGTGCATCAGCTTAATACAAAAATACTGGAATCTTTTGAATCAAAATCTAGCCGATTTGTTATAGTTTTTTCTATTTCAAGAAAGATAGATACTTGCTGTGGAGTAGATAAAAGGCAAATGACAATTATAAACTCTCACACATGATGTCATGAATTTGCATAATTATTGTAAACAATAATACTTGACAGGCAAAGGTCACAACTGTCTTTCTGTCGCTGATAAGGAGTTCTTTGACTAAGACAATTCATTACGTGCATTAATAATTGTAGCCAAGAAATACTAATTGCTTCTTGAAACATTTTATTACAAACTTTGCCTATCAAAGCAGGGTATTTGACTGGTTCAATCACCTCAATATGCGCTGCATAACCAGAGAGATGCGTTTTTACAAACTTGCCATGACTGATATACAAATCAAGTTTGCTGTTCCAAGGGCTTCAGATGGGCAGGCCCAAATCATTCGCTGGTAAAATTACAACCAAAGTACCAGGCATGATTTTATCGTGGAAATCTTTATGTTGTGTTCAGACGCGATACAGCTGGGCCATTTATAAAAGATAGGTTGAGAGTTGTAATTATTTTGCTTTAAACGGAAAAGCTAACCATTATGTAAACGTTTTGGCTAAGATGTGAAATGGATGCTAGGTTCTTATGAACGGATAAGGAAAGCATTTAAACGTTTTGTCTAAAACGTTAAACGGATGCTAATTTTTTTACATGGATAAGAAAAACGTTCAAACGCTTTGCATAATTTGTTAAACGGATACAAACAGATCCTTCCATTAAACACTAAAGTGTTAGTGTCTGGTTTCGCTTTTCAGGTCACAGTTTCTGCAGAAAATTTCCTTCCTAAAGAAAAAAACAATGCATGGAACTAAGGCCAGAACTTCTTACTACCATGAGACGACAAAGAAGGGCAATCCGTAGTGATGTGAAATGATCTTTTGTTAAACTAGCCAAGAAGTACCTATCTCAATCTGCTAGTTGATTCCATGAATCCTTACCCAGTTCGACAAGTGAAGAACATGAAGGCAGTGAACTGGAGG
>OX419336.1:25483004-25578004 GCA_948470475.1 Galaxea fascicularis | reverse complement strand
AGTTTCTTGCAGATCACATCACGGATTAAACAGCAGCCAAGGACTCAGGAAACGAAAAAGTTTAACCAAGAGTAACCGCATGATAAATAGCAAAACAATTTACCTTCCACAAAGCTACCTCGCACTGCAGGCAATGAAAACTAGTTTCCACAGGCCGCCCAGAGGGAGTCCTAATTCCTACTCTTTTACACTGAACACACTGCCTTAAGTTTTTTCACAGAAATGTTTGCCAGCATTTCCCACCCGAAGGGAAAGATTTTCAATTTTGCAGTGTTTAGCTGACTAAGTGGCTGAAACGCTGGAAGAAAACCCCGCAATGAGTTGTTTTGAAAGCCCAGTGCAAAAATCTACCTGCTTCAATTTAGCCTTACCTGCCCCTGTAAGAAAATGATTCTGTGCTATAAAAGCATTGCAAACTGACACATCAATTGCAAACCAAAACAAATACTTATACCACTTCTTACAAGAACGACCAATAAAACAATACTTACGAAATTGATTGGCAAGGTCGACCCCTCCCATGTGTTCATTGTACTGGGTGATTATGGCTGGCTTGCTGACCTGCTGATTGTGTCTTCGAATGACAACATCAGGAGAATTTGGACTTAAATTTCAAGAAATGACACTGACATCCCTTTTGTCGTGCCATTTCGTGAAAACTATCTTACCTTTTTGCCTAATAACCTTCTCTCCGGGACACAATTTTTGCTTAGCACATGGTGGCAAGTCTACCCACACGGTCGTGCAAGCGAAAGTGTTCTGAACCCGTAAATGCTCTAACAACCTAATGGAACTGAAAAAATTATCAAAGCGAACATGGTGGTTTTTGTTCATAAACGGGGTGATCATCTTGGTCACAACATCATAACCCAGCCCATGGATTTGCCGGTGACCTGCCTTTCCCCAAATCAAAATTCAATATATACTCGTTGCTTGAGTCGGTGGCCATCCAAACTTTGATCCCGTATTTCGTGGGCTTTGCCAGCATATATTGTCGAAAAGAAAGCCTACCTCTAAAGGGAACCATACCTTCATCAACAGAAATATTTTTAGTTGGACTGAAATTAGTTTCGCACTTAGATCGAACATGATTTATCACAGGCCTTACCTTGAAAAGTCGATCATATCCTGGAGATCCACAGGCTATTTCTTGAGAGGAATCATGGAAATGCAAAAAAACTACTTAATTCAACAAACCTATTCCTCTGCATTACTTTCTTTATACTTAGATTACCAAAAAAAATCATCACTAGACCAGTAAGGACTTACACTTGGCAGCCTAACCATGCCCATAATTATATTTACGGCAATAAGAGCTTTCATTTCAGCGAGTGTGACAGCTTGAAAATTGGCGAGACGCGTGGGGAATTCCGCAAGCTTTTCACGAGTGTACACGTTAGTTTCATTCATGATCTCAGTCAACAAATCATTGCCTACAAAAGCTAAAAAGAAATCTATTGGTTTAGGGTCATCAGGGAGCTGAAATCTAATGCCAGAAGCCTCAACGAAATCGGGAATACAGAGATCGGAGAGCTGATCGGACCATTGAAGTTCATCGGGATCTTCTTCATCACTTACCTCTGGTTGTGCGTCTCCTTCAGCTTCTTCGTCATCATTGCTCACCAAGTCAGAATCATCATTAGAATTATTCCCCCCAGCATCAAACCCATAGAAACTATCTTCGTCTCGTGAGTCCTCGAAATCTGGTGCGTCATCTGAAACGTGATCGCCATTGTCAGCCATTGCAATCGATTGCGCGAGACAAAAAAATTCTGAGGAATTCCAGACCTCGTGGCTCCTGTCATAACCTGTCAAAAAATGTGCAAAACAGCATCTTATTGGTTAATTTATTGTCATGGTATCTATGACTACAAAATAGGACAAAAACACTTTCGGAGGGTAGGGAGGGTTCGTTTATTATCGCGCGTATTTACGGCCGGTTTTGGCCTTTGATTTCACATTTCAGCTTCACACTATAGAGGGCAACTGGAATTCTTCAAAATTCTGATTTCGATTTATCTTCAGAATTTTGCATCACATTAAAAGAGGAGCACTACTGAAACTGTCCTGCCCCATCAAAAAATCAATATGGTTTGCCTTGTGTAAATCCTACTTGGTTTTCTGTAGAAAACAATCACTATAAGTCTGATGCACATTTAGTGTCTCTATTCTCCAAGTGTTGTCTCACAAATAAGTTTTCTAATAGCTGGCACAACATTTAGCCAATATGTGTTTGGCACTGCCCATATTCATACCAGCGTTATTGCAGAGGAAATCAATCAGTTTGGCAAAGGAGTATGTATCGCTGGCTATGCTGTGAAATCCACTCGCAGAAACAATGTCTGGTGCCCCATGGAAACAGGCAAGTGGCACAGCATCCACTTGTTCAACGTTAGTTACTGTGCAGTTGTTGTTTTCACTTGCTTTTTCACCAGGGAAGGCTGATGTGCTTCCCGAATGGTTGCCTAATTCCACTTCCAAGTCGTCGTTTAACAGTCCCAAAGATCCTGGATCTGGTTTTTCACCCTTTGCCAACCTACTTCTGATGCTGTCAAACTGCTTCAGTCTTTGCTGCTTGCGTTTCTTCCTTTCTTCCTCTTTCCTCCTCTTTTCGAAGGTTTTTGAAGTACAGCCTTCTTCCCTTCTTTCGATGTTCATTGAGTTTCATGTGTGAAATGTTTTGGTTGAATGCATGCCTCAGTGTCAACTTTCTGTCACAAAAAAATAAAGTCCGTGATTGGTCCATTGTCAGTAACTAATTCCTCGGGATTTAGGTTCAGAATATCTTAAAACTGTCCTTACATATGAATAAAGGGGATAGTTTCTAAAGAAACTGTGGTGCTGCGTCAGTGGGGAAATAGTACACAATGATTCTCTCTGACGAAGGGCTAGCGCTTGAAACGTCAGCTTTTAGAATCCCTGTACGGTGGTCAATTTACATTTATCAACTCTGTTGATAATACCAAAATCTTTGTGTCCTTACATATGTTTCCCAAGCTCACAATGCAATGAGATATATAATAGCTCCTGTGTTTACCCTGGGCAGTATTCATAGCGCAAAGACTAGTTGAGCTGAGCAAATAACTGAAACATAACAAGGTTAACAACACTAACTGGCCGGAGGCAAACCACCTGGCTATTTATAAGCGTGGTCAAGGATTTGAATTTAAGACTACTGAGAAACAACTCCAGTTAGCAGCCAGGGTAACACTTGAACTTGTGACCTCCAGATTGAAAGACTAATGCTCTAACCGCTTGGCCATACCACCTAGAATCAGTTGGGAAACGTCCCTTGCTAGAATCTGGGGTGTTGTGTTACAGATGCAAGAAAGAAAAAAAAGACACTTAAGGACATTCAAAACATTTTTCCAAATACAACCAACTTGCCTTGTATCCTTAGTTGCTTGCTTGTGTCAAAGCCCATTTTGATTTCAGTGGTGAAAAACTTTCAAAACTGGAAGCACAAGCAAATAAATATCCCAGTGCATCTGTTTTGCTCACATAAAACAGTTCACGCAACTACACAACAGATACAATGCTAGCTTAGACTCAAAACAAACAGTAAGTAAAAAGTTATGCAAATACTGAAATGCTCCAGTGAATCTGTTGTGAACAGATAAACAGGTCACACTAGTAACAATTCAATACCAGTGCTTTCAAAACTGCTAGCTTTCACTCCAAACAAGCAACATTAGTAAAAGTTAGTTGACACAGGCAACTGAACCCCCCAGTGTTTCTGTTGAGAGCTGGTAGTCAGATAACCCAATTAACAACAGAAAGAGTAATAGTGGTAATAATCTAATACTGGTGATTTTCAAAACTGCTGGCTTACACTCCAAACAAGCAATTATTAGCAAAAGTTAGTTGACAAAGGCAACTGAATGCCCCAGTGTTTCTGTTGCAAACAGATAAAGAAGTCACCAGGCAACCCAAGGACACACGTTGTCGTGTTTTTGACTCCTTCAGGTAAAGGTGTTTGCTGTCAAAAGGACCAGTTGCAATTATTGTTCGTTCTCCCTCTACTTGTGTTTCTGCAGCAGCAAATCTACAGTAAATTCTCTGCACAGGCAAAATATGTGAAGGACTACATGCCAAAAAGTCGTTGAGCTTCCAGGTCTTGGTAGGATTTCCCAATCAATCAAGGTTTTCATCAGGTTTATGCCACAAAACACAGGCAAAGACATGTGGCTTGCTACATAAGTTGCATGCAACAGTTGTAAGCAAAAATCATGCCGTGTAAATCTGCCTTAAGATGGGTAAGGTCAGACCAGTCAACTCCATTTATGGGGTGGTAGACATACTGTAATATATATATATATATATATATTTAGGCAAGCCTAAAAGCGGAGCTCCACAGTTATTTCCTTAATATTAGCATTTACAGATAAACTAATATGGCAATGCCACAGGACTCAAGCCATGACTCCAGTAAAGACTTCTCTATATTGTGAAACATTTTTTTACTCTTTTGCTGCAGAGCCAAAGCTACCATTCAATCAAGTGCAAACGTAGATTTTCGAAATATCATCAGCCTTTGTGGCTCAGGAACTATATGATTCTGATGAGGAAAAACGATTAACAAACTTTTCTTCATCACAGCTTAATTACATCTGATCACATTTATATACAAGTGGTAAAAATCACTAAACTAGGTTAACACTTCTAGTGTCCCACTATTAAATCCAACTTCACAACCGGTTATGTCCTTTGGGTGAGTCACAAATTCTAACATGTATCGGTGACATTTTAATCTATCAAAACAAAACATTTTACAACAAAAGTGCGATAAAACTCCAAAGTGAGCACTCTTCGATACCGCCCATAAAAGAACAAAAGGACTTTTCTCACCTTGTTTTGAACATTTTATGGTGTCATTGTTGTGATCTATTACAGTAAAGACGATAGAAAGTGCTGTCGATGTCCTTTTTACAATAACATCAAAGAAAAGTGACTGTGACAGACTTATCGAGCATATTATTTTTGCGTGAATCAACTCAGGTGATCAACTGCAATTATCTAGTGATGTTGAGAATGGTTTTATTCTTGACTCCGATCAATTACAAATATTGCAAACAAGAAACCTTGACTACAAGTCGTGTGTGGTATTATTTTTTTATATCACTGTTAATGATAACATCTCATTCAGGATTTCTGAAAAACATTTTTCAGGCATAAACATTGAACAAAGGACAAAGTTTTTAGTGCAATAGCCTTGAAAGTCTGCGATTTTTTTTAACTAACAACGACAATTGCTGTTGAGGGACAACATATTGCTGGGATTTCCAATGTTGCAGCTGTTAAAAATCGCTGTGTTTACATTTGGCAATGAGTTGTTGATTACTCTTTGGGAGTTTCCAATAATGTCAACAAAGTGAAGCTGAGGATATAAACTGTCCGGACTTTGCTTGGTTTTTCTTCAACCAATTCTTGAGTGAGTGAAGAGTTTAGGATCCAAAATGAAATATTGGATAGAAAATATGCATTTGGAAAAAAGACGAGCATTTTTTAGTCCAAACAGCATGAAAACAACAAAACGTAAGAAAGCAAAGAACGATGCCGGCAAATGTTTCTTCTGCGTTCCTCGTAGAAATTGGAAAACTAAGACAAGTAACAAACATAACTTGTAGTCACAGAGACAAATCACTATATGCCATATAAAAGACACAACAAGAGTACTAACCTGCGGGCAGTTTAAGCTTAAGTCAGTCCACAATCACTCCAAACACAGAGCTAAAGCAGAAGCAGTCATTTCACACAAAAGTATTCATTTGCTAAAAAAAGAAAATTCCTTAGTGGGCCTTGAAGTTTTTCACCGTCACTTTGTTACTTCCCATGTCTACCAAGGAAGCTTCTTCAATTAAGAAATTTTAGCGGCAAAACCATCCAGTTTAATACACAGCAAAAGTCAGCAATCAAAGACAGCGCCGCCTTAATAAAACCCTGCCAAACCACACGATTTTTTTATCTCACATACAGATCTGTAAACTATAAAATAGTAAAGCCAGGCGATCCAATTTGCTGCTCTCAACATCCAAAGGCTGATTCTCATCGGTTTAAACAAAAAAAGAACTGAGAAATAATAGGTGGCGAAAGGTAGGCGGCGAATATTGTTTATACAAGACGGAGATCTGTTGATCCTGGCAAAAAATTAAGCCTCGTTTTGGTCTGGTCTGAGCCTGCAATCCAATTGAAAACCAGTATCTGGTCAGCGGTTAACTTAAAAAACAGCTGACCTCAACAGCTCATAACTTGAGTCCGCAATATGATCATGTGATACTGGTCAGCGGATATGTTGTTTTGACAGGTGTCAATTGATCATAACATGGATGTGATGAGACATGGTTTGATGCTACTCTGGTTTGAAATTTGATGAATGTAACTTAAAAAGTTACAATTCATGACCCAACGTTTCGACACTCCTGTCTAGTGCCTTCATCAGGGGTGATCTAGTGTTGCAAAAAGGAGCCTTTTATACGCTTACTAATTAACGACCTTTTGTTTTGATGAGGTGTAAATAGGTGTCAGGTAAAAGGCCACCATCGTCATGGTTTAAAGGAGTGTGGGCGGAGTTGATGTGCTAAGCTTCCAAACAAAGCCGTTGATGGTACCGCCGGTTAGTGGTGATAATTTTGGAATTATCCCACGCTATTGTATGGTTGGTTTGGGAAGCATGTTCCAACAAAGCGGAATTTTCCTTTTTGCAAAGAAAAACTGCTTTTTGATGCTCTTTTAAACGCGTGCCAAGCTGACACTTGGTCTGTCCGATGTACTCATGATCACAGTCATTGCATGGAATAGAATAAACAGCGTCAGTTCGTTGTTCTTTCAACACAGGATCCTTAGGTTTGGCAAAAATATGACTCAACGTCTGAAAAGGTTTTTTCTGCAACTTTAACATTGTGGCTAGACAAAACTCTCTTAATGGGTTCTGTAACACCGCGGATGTACGGGATGATGGCAAAACCTGTAGCTGAAACCTCGTCCCCGGAGGTGTTAAGAGAAGGAGTAACTGGTTTTAAGCAGTTACGAAGGAAAGTGTTTGGGTAGCCATTGACCTTTAGGACGTCAAAAACATATTTTCGCTCTTTGGCCCTAGAATCACATGAAGATGGCAAACAATCAGCCCTCGTGAGCAAAGTTCATCTGTGGTGGATGTCTAATATCAAAGATGTCCGCTGTAAACTAGGTGGTCAGTTGGAGTATGGCCACCATGTTGGAATATTATTATTATTAGGACATTATTAATTATTGTACAAGGTCATCGTCGTTGGTCATGCCCACGAGCAATACCGCTAGCCAAGGTTACCATGAGAAAAGCAGTTGACGGGTTTCTATGGTTATGGGGCTTTGCTTGGCGGCCCTTTGGGCCGCCGGAGCTCCACTATAATGAGCTGGCAGTTTACAGCAGAGGATTACTTATGGTGGCATTGGATGTAAATTTCGCGTAATCTTACGAATTTTCGCCGACTTCCGCGAAATTTCACATGTCAAATGTGCGAAATTTCGCCGAATTTTCGATGAGAACAAACCACGAATTTCATCGAAATTCGCTCTCATTACGTTTGCACAGTACTGTAGATGGATTGCACAGCAAGTGTTCAAATTAAGTTCTGTACTGTGATGGCAGCTGAACACTGTCAAGAAATCGAGAAAGTATTAACTTTCTCATTAACTGAGTTCCAAAGATCTGGTTTGTAGAAACGCTTCCCATGATACCATTGTACCTTTCGAAAATGAAACACCAAAAACTATGGACTGGACCATGGTCCACAATAATGTTCTTTAAGTGACAGTGAAGATGGATGTTTGTAGTGAAAGCTTTTTTCCCAACAATTTTTCAAACTTCTTGCAAAATTTCAGTAGGAGCAGGGCAGCTCGGTGCAGATCTAAAGTAGTGAGAGTGCATCAACACAAATATTTACCAGGTTTGCCAACACCACAGATGACTTTCTTCAATAACTCCTTTAAGGGCATACATTGAATAGAATTTCTTTGGCAAACACCCCATGTCAGTTGGGAATATCCATCTCCATTGTACTTTTCTCAAGGTGCTTCATCTCTTTCTTCTTAATCACACCTTGGTTATCCCACAGTTTGATGACATACTTTGCAGTTCCCAGAAATAAGTTATACATTGGTTATGCACTGTGCGAAAATGAACAATTCAAAATATTCAAGATATAACAAACGACTCCTGTGAGTAATGCCAAATTCTTTACTCAATTTGTTCCTAGCTGTGACAGTCTTACATGACTCTAGTCTTCTGGCATTTGACTTGTGCTGCCTGTCAGTAGATGGCCAGTTTTCCCAGTCAAAACCTGAATAATCTCTCTTCTCTCCAAATCTACCTAGAAACACTTTGAGGTAACGAGAGCAACCTTGATGTGCAATGTGTCCTTTGAAGCCGCATCACTTCCATGCTATAGGGATAGCAGCTGTTAGGCATAACAATGTTGCATGGAATTTGAATGAAACGGAACTAAGGCTAGACTTCAGTTGTACACCTTTCCAAAGAGCCTGCAGGTCATCAACTGCTTGTTGTAGAAACTCATTGAGAGACTTTGGTTCTCCATCTAAAGAGGGAACAATGCCAACAACAATCACATTTTCCCATTTGAATCGCAAGTGCCTCTGGAAATTTAAAAGAACCAAATAAAGAACTCCAACCGAATAATCCTTGCAATGTTTGATTAGTTGGAAAAAATCAAAGTTCAGCATCAGTCCATAATTCCTTGGAAGACGAAGAAAAGGATTTTCCTGATAATTCTTAAAATTCTTCCATATTTAGCCACTGTAGACATCAGAGAGTGTTCCCTCTGTTTGTGGCTGTTCCCTCTATTCTTTGCAACTTACTGGGATCCCGTTTTGCCCAAGAATCCTTTCAAGTTCCTCAATTGTACTGATGGAACAGTAGTAATTGATTGGATAAGACTGATATTTGCCATCTTTTAGTTTCACTTTTTTAAGCAACTGTGCATTGCAGGTTTTCTTCTTCCCTCTGGACATGAATGTGTTTGAACATCTTTTAGCCACAGTTCTATTGTTTTGGTCTACCATTAGGTGTGCATCATTAGCATAAAGCTTTGTGCATTTTGGGCAGACAACATATTTGGTAAAGTAATCTCTATCCAAGTTAATGAATTGGTGCAGCAGATACAAAGATGATGGTAGTATAACAATAAGTTTGGCTAAAAAGTCATTGGAAACTGAAACACCAAGAACTGAAGTAAGCACACAAAGGGCATTGTCACTAAGTTTGCAGGACGTCTGCCAAAGAAGAAGGAAATAAACCAACCAAAATACCAGTGCATTCATCTTCTGCAGTTTGCTTTTCCTCTTTTCAGGCTTAGGTAAGTGGAGTTGCAGTAGGAATATCTCTCACCATTTCTTCTGTTGAAACTCCATCCCAGTTCTCCAAGCCATCACTGTCATCACTGTCACTATCAACATTACCACTTTTCTTCTTATCACTTTCATCTGCATCTAAACAAAAATCGCTGTGAGAAACATCTTCTCCAGTGTCATTTTCCAGTGTAGTGTAATTACAAAATAATTTTGCTATGTGGACACTGATGCAGTGATAAATGCTCTAAATACGTATCACAATGAAATTACTACATGTACAGTCAAACCCCACTTTACATCACAAAAATGAAACTTTTGTAATTATGGGATATGATATGATGCCATATTCTTATTCTTTGTTTGCACCTGACGTCACCAATGTTTCCATATATGGGCATCTGCCATGTTGGAGCCCCTCGAGTGTGAAATTTATCTAAAGCAAAGGCCATTTCTACACTGTTTTTTTTATGTTTTGGAGTTTAAAATGGTTTCCCTGAAGAAAAATGCGACCAAGAGACGGGAAAAAAACATTCCTGTGCTTTCTGAATACGCTAAAAACCTGGAAGGCCACATAAAGGTACGGTATGTACAGAAAATATCTGTAGTCAGTGTAGCCGCTGTATAACAACTCAGCACTCTACGTTTTATTCAGGTCACCTAGACACTCACCACGTAGAGTATAAACAAGACTCCATCCCAGAACGGTTCTTATAAAGGAAAAATTACAAAAAGATGTTAAGGTAGGACAACAGAAAGCTTGGAACAATACAGGAAACATGCAGCTAAAATACAAATGGACCGTATCGGTGACTCTATGTACGACACACAAAAAAAACCACCAGCAGTGAAATGCATAAAACTAGACAACATGACTTACACTATAAGCAACGTTTCGAAAATGAAAAACTCGCACAAAAAAGATTGGCTTTTAAGAACTGAGACGAACAAGAGGTGTCAGCATACATGGACATGAAAGCATTATGAAATGAAAGTGATGAACAATTATGCAACTGTGGTAACAGTTGGAGTGGATCCAGCAAGCCTTCCAAATGAACAGTTTGATTCAGAAAATCTTATGCTGATAGAATTCACCAATTTGCTCAGCTATTTAGTATTGGAGACAAGTTACCACACAAAAGAACAGTTCAAGGCTTTCAAACGTTTAAAAGCCTTTAATCAGATGGTCTCTGGATTTGTAACGTCTGTTCAAGGGTTGTTGTCAAGGTGAAAGTTCATCATTCACAGCGAATGAACGACCCACTTGTAGAAATATGGCTAATAGCAGACAATGAAGGCTGTGAAGCTGGCCTTGCTGAATCATGCTCCCACGTTGCTAGCGTTCTCTTCTACATTGAGGCATGGAACAGGCCCCATGGAAAGTTGGCATGCACCCAAGTTAAATGCTCATGGTTGCTGCCAACTTACGTCAACAAAGTAGAGTATGCGAGAGTAAAAGATATAGATTTCAAATCTGCAAAAAAATTGAAAGAAAACTTGGACGAGAAAATCAACTCCATTTCAGAAAACACAACAACATTTGAATGGAAGGGTGTGATCCCAAATCAGTCTTCATACAAAGTTAGTGCTTCTTCAAGTAAGGAAATGTCAGCTCTTTTCGAAGAACTGAATCAGTGCCAGATTAAACCTGTGGTATTGAGTGTAGTTGTAGATTGTGGTGATCAATTTGTAGCAAAAAGGTTGTACTGTCCCTGTTGTCTCAGACCTGTTTTGGACTGAAAATCTTAATCTTGACTATCCTGCACTGCTGAGAAAATGTGCTAGTTTGAAATTAGATATTTCAGCTGAAGAAATCAGTAAAGTTGAAATGGACACACGGTCACAAGCTAAAGGTGCAGGATTTTTTCAACACCAGCCAGGCAGAATTGGTGCCTAAGTTAGTTGTTCTGCTTTTAATTGCAATTTAGCACAACCCCCACAATCCTTAATCAAAACCATTTGCTACCGCACTTATTTAAAATCAACAAACACTAAGGCAACACAGCATGGCTGCAAGCATGAAGACAATGCCATCAAAGCCTGTGAATCTGAAATGAAGTTTACACATGTAAATTTTCAACTGACAAGGTGTGGACTGTTCACAAATGAACAGTACCACTTCCTTCGTGCCACACCTGACTTTCTGACTTCATCTGATTTCTGTGCTTTGGGTTGTGGGGAGGTAAAATGCCCTATTTGTATTGGTGAGGACTGTGACTTTGATAAGTATGTTACAGAAAAGAGTTCTTGCCTGGAGAAGGTAAAGCCAGTTTCAGTTTTTTTAAAGTTTGACAATTTCAGCTGAAGAGACGCTTTTATCACGAGATAATAAAGATACTTACAATACTCGCAAACAATTTCCTGGATTCGAGCAAGGACATGCTTTGCACTCCTTCGGTCGGCCCTGGTTTGCCTTCAAGGATTGCGGGTGAAGCGCCGTACTGCGTTTGATTACAACAATTGGGATATTGAAATTGCAGCTGTCGAAGGAGCCATTGACATTGTTTAGTGTTTGTTTTCTTTTTTTTTTAGCAGCCTTGTATAGGGTTTTAGTTTTCATTCATCTTTCGCTTTTCTAATTTTGTGTCTCGAGAATAAAATCTAAGTAATCGAACTCCAAGGAACAAAGGGACACATTCCATCTTAATCATAATGATTTTTTTTATGACTTGTAATTTTGCATCTATTAACGTTTTTTTTTTTTTAAGTATCATGCATGGACACTTTTTAACATGAAGTGCAGAATTTGAAAGCGTTTATGAAATTTTTATCTGAAACCTTTCTGTATTTGTTTTCGAAGAATAATTGTAAATAAAGTTTTGCATTATTTAAACAAATTATTATTATGATTATTATTATTATCATCATCAAGTGCAGCAGCAGCTATTTGCTGTAAAGGACAGAAATTTCTGTGACTTTGTGGTTTGTGGAATTGACAAAGAAAATGATGCACATATAGTGAAGGAATGCATTTATCCTGATCTCAAACACTGGGAAACTGTTTTACTAAGCTTGAGATTTTCTGGAGAATTTGTATTCTGCCAGAAATTCTTGGCACAAGGAAGTGTTTTGTACCTTTTCACTCACCTGATGTGAATGGAATCTGCTTTTTTTCATGGTCATTGGGATGAAAATGTCATCTCATGCAATAATAGGAAATGCCCTTATGTGAAATTCCACCCTGAATTCTTTGCACTGATTTCAGTGAAAATTTCAAAAACATGGGTTTGTCCTCACTGTACCAGATTATTTCAGTTTAAACGAGGAAGGAATGCTAAACAAAGTGCAAGGTCAACTGTAAAAACCCAAGCAGCGTTGGTTTGTGGCAGTATTTGTATCTGTAACTCCAAGCCAAACTCTGGTTACAAACTACTGGAATGCCACAGTACAAACTGTGAGTGGAAAAACGTTCACTTAAGTTGTTTAGGGTTGAAGAGAATGCCAAACAACTCAAAGACTACCTGGAAATGTGCTGGGTGTAAAAGGGCTGTACGGTCAGTCTCAGCAGCTACCAGTTGTGCTTTTCCTGCAGTCTCATCATCAACAGCTTCTGTTAGTACAAGCCCTTCAAATATTGACAGTGGTGAGGTTTCCTTTGTTAAAGAGGTCAAAGGTGAAATCAACAAACATGGTGCTCTTGCTAATCTAGAAGACTCTGACTATCAAATTATTGTTAATGGTTTGAACCCAGGAGTCATATCATAATTAAGTGGAGTACGATCGTCCAGGTGAGTGTAGTCCTGAGAAGGACTGTTTGTGGTGACATTGACTGACGTTTCAACAACCTGAGTGGAAGTCATTATCAGAGTCAAGTGATTTGTTAAGGTTTTTCAACATAAATGCAGTCAAACTCTCACAGAACTTAGGTATTTGTTGATTTTTATTATCTGATTAACAAGCGATTTAGGTAGCTCAATCAGATTGATGACCAGTTTCATCAGAACTGTATTCTACAACCATGCTAGGCTCACAGACATCCATGCTCAGTCATGTCACCGCCCAGAAAAAAATATCATTAAATGCTGATAAGTTTGGGGACTAAAATAGAATGTTCAATTCCTAACATCCAAATACAGTGGCTGTATTTAGAAAAAAACCACAATCAATCAAAGTTAAACAGAAACATACAAGCATGGTCTACAGTTAAATGTCTGGTTAGGTCATTGGTTTGTCTGGAAATGTGATGGAAACATGATGCTATGCGAAATTGTCCTTTACCCTTTACTGATATTAATAGACCATTAATAGGAAAGCGTCATTTTTCACTGTCAAACTTCTCGCAATTCATTGTCTTCATTTGCAATGTAATAGTTCCAAAAGTCTAAATTAGTTAAGGCAAGAAACAGAACTGACTTAACTGTTTCCCTGACGGACTTTAATGTCTTCTCATTGTGTGGAAGTTGTGCCCGAAATTTCTTCTTGCAAAGAAACGAATTTCCCCTCTTCCCCTTCTCGTAAAACTAAGCTACGCAGCTAATAACATCGACAACATGGGCGCGTTAAACTACGTAAACGATAACAGTTTGTCTCCCTCTTGTCAAATATCCCATGCACACCGATCAGGATCTGCCTGTATAAACGGTCAACAAAAAACAAAGGTCACAAAGACATTGTGAAACTGGATTCTCATTACGGCCAAGGATCATGAAATAGACCAAAGGGGTCGTGATAGGGTCGTGGAAAACATGCACATATTTCAGTCTCTGGAATTCCCAAATCTCGGTTTCTTTAAAGCGACAGTTCCCGATTCCCGCCTGTTAAAAACGCCAAATCCCGTGTCCCAGTCATAATTACAATCCCGAATCCCATCCACCTTTTCCTTCAAAATCCCGGAATCCCGGCCTTGAAATAAGCCAAATCCCAGATTCCGAAAACCTATTGGGGACCCTCAATCATCGAACCTGGACAAGTGGTGGCCCATGAGGATTACATGCAAGAGAGTCAGTGGTAAGTGGACCCTCTAAAATAGTATAACTGAAATTGATGTTCAAAGGAACATAAGGAGGAAGCTCGAACATAAATGGCGACATACAAGATTATGCGCAGATAGAGAACAATGTTGTTAATGACATAATTGCCTCTGTGAAGCACACATTTTATTGATCAGTGATCCAGGAAAATTCAGGGAACTCTAGACTTCTATTTAAGACAATAGAGAAGCTTCTGCACTCCAATCCGGTCCAGCGTTACCCATCTAGGCCTAATAACTGTTCTCCGTCCAAATTATTTGTTGAATATTTTAGTGACAAAATTGTTAATATTCGCAAAGATCTTGACAAAGTTGATGGAACTCTGAATGACGGTCAAGTTACTTCATGCAATGCTGAGTCTGAAAGCTGTCTAGCTAAACAGCTACTAAGTGAATTTAAACTGGTCAACGAGGAGGTCATATCTGGTTTTGTGAATCACCCATGCTCAAAGTCCTATATACTTGATCCAATTCCATCTTCAGTGTTCAAAAGGTGCCGTCAGTATCTGCTTCCAGTGATAACTCGTATCATGTTCAAACCATTGTTAAAAAAGAGTGGAGCTGATCATGAACTATTTTCTAATTTTCGTCCTGTCGCGAATTTATATTTTTTGTCCAAAGTTACAGAAAAAGCAGTCGCAGCACAATTAATGGACCATCTTAATGATAATGAAGGCTTATTAGAAGAATTTCAGTCAGCATATAAATCTCATCACAGTACAGAAACTGCGCTGGTGAGAGTTCACAACGATATTTTGAAGGCTATTGACAATAAAAGATCAGTTATTTTACTATTGCTCGATTTATCGGCTGCATTTGATAGTGTTGATCATTCGATTTTGTTATCAAGACTACAGAATCGTTTTGGTATTAGGAACTTTGCTCTTAATTGGTTTCATTCGTACCTTCACTCACGTGAACAGTTTGTTTCTACTAATGGAATTGAATCGTCAAAGAAGCATTTACACTACTGTGTACCACAGGGTTCTGTGCTGGGACCCTTATTGTATTCCCTTTATACAAGTCCACTGGGTGACATAGCCAGGCAGCATAGCATACCGTTTTATCTCTGTGCGGATGACACACAGTTATACTTGTCGTTTACATCCAATTGTCCGAATGATTTATCCAGCACAAAGATGGTAGTAGAATTATGTTTTAAGGACATTGGTGACTGGATGCTTCGCAACAAAGTTAAATCAGGATAGGACTGAACTTTTGGTTGTTAGTTCTAAATATTGTCCACGACCATCCCTCAACTATATAAGAGTTGGCGAAGAAGTAATCAAGTCTAGTAAACAGGCCAGCAACTTAGGAGTTGGATTCGATCAAGGTTTAGATTTCAAAGAACATGTTAAAATAACCTGTAAGAGCGCATTTTTCCGCATTCACAGTATAGTTAAAATTAGGCGATACCTATCCCAGAGTACGACTAACAAGACTATTGTTTACATAACATCGCGTTTGGACTATTGTATGGTCTCCCTGAGTATCTGATTAATAGTCTTCAGCTTTTACAGAACTCAGCAGCTCGCCTTGTTACCTTGACTAGAAGGCGGGAACATATCACACCAATACTTAGGAGCTTTCATTGGCTGTCAGTTAATTACAGGATAGTCTTTAAAGACCCATGACGGACCAATATGTGACCTGACTTGGGAAAACGTACACTAACGGATATCCGTTAAACGGCTTGAAAAAACGGATAGCAAACGGATAGTGAACGGCTATAAAAAGCGTTTAAACGGTTTTGCCAACCGTTAAAACGGATGAGAAAAATAATTAAACGTTTGAACAAAATCATAAAACGCTTTCCCAAAACGTTCAAACGGATGTGCAATAAACGGACTCTAACCGTTTAATCAACAAGACCGATAATTAAACGGACAGTCACTTTCTCGAACCGTATAACAATGAATCTTCCTATGATAAGAATCTTTCCCAATTGGATCAGACCGGTAAACTGTGTGTATTTACATTTCTAAACACTTCTCGCTAAATTGCGCGAAAATGTAAACAAACAGCCTGACTGTGAAACTGAAACAAAAATCCTGTAGTCCAGTAAAAAAAAAAATCATAACTCCCGTTCTAGAAAAGATATTTGGATGCTTCTGGTGTCTATTTGAAGCTAAAAAAGAGCTCCGTTCAAAAAACATATTTGTTATAACGCGCAGAGAACTTTAGAGGTAGAAAAGTGTGGGAAAAAACTCTTGCGGTAACGCGCACAACGTGTGAAAATTATCCCGACACTGTCGCGTATGCAAATGTCGCAAGAAAGATTATATTTTTGTTAAAAAAATCAAAACTCTGTCTAATAACATTTCTCTTTCGTTTTGTTATTGATTGCTATAGTTTCCATTAAATTATGCCAGCGTATGAGTGCGATTTTCATCCAAAAACATTTCTTGCTATCACGCGAAAATGTAAACAAACTGCTTGTGAAACTGATACTACAGTAAAAAAAATCATAACTCCCGTTCTAGAAAAGATATTTGGATGCTTCTGGTGTCTATTTGAAGCTAAAAAAGAGCTCCGTTCAAAGACCATATTTGTTATAACGCGCAGGGGTAGAAAACTGTTTAAAAAAAGTGTTGCGGATAGTGCGTCCAATGTGTCAAAATTTTATCCCGACGCTGTCATGTATGCAAATGCCAGCATAAAACATTAAAAGATTGTGAAAAATCAAAACTCTATCCAATAAGATTTGCAATTTGCGCATTTCTCTCCCATTTCTTCTGCAAAGTACTGTATAAACCTGGTTTATTGCTTTCATAAAAATTTTTCTCTTAGGAAGAAATCGAGAGTACACAAATTTTAAGCGTGACCAACAAATAAAAAAAACGTGACATCGAAGCAAGATCGACACAGAAAGCAAACGGAGACTTTGCAGTCTGTCATCTCAATACGTAATATTTTAGTCAATTGACTCAAAGCTTAAGTGGTTTGTAATGTCATTCGCATAATGCATCACACCGAAATAATATAACTAGATGCTGCAGTTTGATTTGTTGATGTTGTTTTGGCTGGAGTTACCACTCAATTCTCCGAACTGTGTTGTTTTGAAATGTTGTTGACTCGGCACCGTCAAACGCCAAAAGACGTGTATGAAAAAATTGGTGAAATTGCGTCAAAAAAACGGACATCTTGCTATAAAACGGACTACGACTGTCTATAAAACGGATGAGGTTTTCCGTTGAACGGACATCTATTCCGTTTAAACGGAAAACCAATCCGTTTAAATGGTGTGTAGGTTATTAAAAACGCTTTCTTTAGTTTATTAAACGGATCATAAAACGGATTAAACGCTTCTACAAACCGTTTAAACGGTTGCTAAACGGATGTAAAACGCTTTTTAGCTGTTAAACGGTTATCCGTTATTGTACGTTTTCCCAAAGCAGGTCACATATGCTTTGCATGCGTTAAGTCAAGTCGCCATATTTTTTGTGAGTCGAAAAGTCAGCTGAAAAGTCAAGTGAAGACCGTTGAATCCACAGCAATCTACTTCCATCCGGCATTTATGGTGCTTGATTTTATGTTTCGTTGCCCAGAGGATTTCACTATTTTACTTGTGTGTTGATTTTGATGATTTTTTTGGAATTGCAATATCTGTAGAGTGAATATGATGAACTCCTAGAAAACTCTGATCGTTTGGCATTTTGATGGCCGTACCTTCGCGTAAGTGGAGGCCACGTTTATCTGGTTGTGCCCGTTATATCATGGTACGATCATCTGTGTTTGAACTATGGCATGAGAGGAAAATTACTCTTGGGTTCTCGCCGGAAAGCAACGAACTGCCTTTGCTGAGTATCTACTGCATCAAACAGACCACAGAGCATCAAGTTTAGGACCTTGCTAGAATTCGATGGTTTGTTTATTTCTTATAGGTTTGTTACAATGCTTATGTAGCACAGCTTTGTTCATTTTAACAGCCCGTGTGAACGAGATGGAAGGCAGGGAACATTTGGAGATACCGAAAATTTTTCTCAAACCTCTTCAATCTCGATGGCTTCGTCTTCCTCCTTCTCATTATCCGCTACTATTGAGCCATCTTTCGCCTAAATGTCTCTCCTCCAGAGAGTTTTCCAATAAAGACAGTGATGAACTCATATTGTGCTCTGATCAACCGACAAGCACGCGAAATATTCAAACTTCGGCGACCGCATCACACAATGGCGCCTCTGAATGGACTGGCTCCTGATTAGATTAAAGACCTATTGAAGTATAATGACTCTCATTGCACACTAAGATCTTCAAACAACAGGTTGCTTGATGAGCGTAGAGCGAATCTTAAAACGTATGGTGAAAGGGCTTTTTCCGTGGCGGCACCAAGACTCTGGAATAAACTACCACTCCAGGTCAGGCTTTCATCATCAGAGGCAGTTTTTAAGGCTAATCTTAAGACTTATCTTTTTAAGCATGCATTTGATTTGTAGTTTTTACCTGTAGTTTTCACTTTTATATAGCATAGTTAATTCTTAGGATCTTAATTTTTAGGGTTTTAGAGTATTGTAAAGCGCCATGGACAATTAATGGAAGATGGCGCTATATAAATGTATATTTATTTATTTATACTTCTGCAGAAGCAGTCTAATCACTCTTTCTACATGGATGCGAACGTTTGCTATGCCCCCTGTTTTATCTACATCAATTGGGTCCAGTTGGGATTTTCCTTTGGTGAATGCTGGAATAACCAACTTTGCTAGCTTTAGGCCAACACCCTCTGTAATAGTGAACTCCCTGTATGCCATCATCATATCCCTAGCTAACAAATGTTCTACAAATTCACAGAAATCTGTAAGGAACTTGTCAGATGTGCGGCCTCCCCAGGTTTCAGATACATCGTATATGCTTCCTTGAGGGGTAATTCCTGTGAGAGTTTTTATGGTGTTATGGTGCTTGTAACAAAAGGTTTGGGCCCTAGCTAGTAGATTTGTTGGCCTTTCAATAAACACCTCAAAACAGTCAATGTGACTTTTTTGCTGAAAGTATATTGAAAACGCATTGACATGGTATGCCACATCTGTTCTCGTTTTGGGCAGTAAACAAGAGGAAATAGCTTAGCATCCATCACCACCATCCAAGCTGAGAAAATACGCGAGACTGTAGCAATAGATCCAGTGGATCTGTGGGCCTAGCCTGCGTGACAGATGCCTTTTTCGGCTCTTGTTTCACACGCCGAGAAAAGAGCATCTGCGATCCCAAGCTGGAGAACGATTTCCGTGACGTCAGAAGTTTTAAACCAATCGTAAGTCGGCTCTCATTTTTGTGGAACCAACACGCGCGGGGTCGCGTAGGGATCTCGCGGACATCCGCGTACACAGAAAACACTGAACCTATCAGGTAAAATGGGGTTGGAAGGCCTACACGACTCCTGTTCGCGCGTTTGCCGCTTCTATCTCGGTTCTATTGACCGATTTAGCTTCTTGCTTGTTTTAAATGGGGCAACACGGCGGTTTAGAGGATAGCATGATGGTGATGGTGATTGAAACAGCCATGTGCTTAGATGTCGCATGTAATGTATTTTGATACCAAAGGTCATTTCTGGGTTTAAATTCTGCATTTATCGTCTATTTGTTTTGACCCTGGTTGTTTCTATTTAGCGACTGTGGTCCTTTATATGCCATCTGAAGCATTTTGTCTAGCTTTGGTTTGGCTCGTTTCAGTGCGTTCAGTGACAGAACAGCCTCTCTCTTGTGATCAAGGATAGGAATTTTGAGCCGCATAATATGATCATCTTTATCTTGCAGTGTTTGTACATTACCGGGCCCGGTTATTTGGTTTTGTAGCACGACGTTGTGTTTCTTTTGCGACTATTCGTCTCTTTATCCTTTCTTTAGTGTTGTAGCTTCTTAGAGAGTTATGCAACACGTGAAGTTGAGCGCTCAAATCCGCTCTAATTACGGCTGTGTCTTTGTCATCGTTTCACTCCGCTCTGTAACTGCGGTTATAGTATTTTCCTTGTTTTGTTAATGCTGGTTTATGCCAGTGGTTTTGGCTGTATTTGGGTACGCCATTAAATGATAGACAAGACCATGGTTTCGATCCTCCCTTGTGGATCTTATCAGTTGCCGGGAATGACTTGAGTAATAGAGTTGCTCTTTAGGCAACGTCATCGTCTTTCTGTGAGAATGGCAGAGCATGCTTGTGTTTTTATACCCACTGGGCGGATCGAAAATACTAGGTTGCAAAATGGGGTTGAAAGGCCTACACGACTCCTGTTCGCGCATTTGCCGCTTCAATCTCGGTTCTATTGACCGATTTAGCTTCTCGCTTGTTTTAAGTGGGGCAACACGGTGGTTTAGAGGAGAGCATGATGTAAACGTAGCTGGCGACATTGATTTCCGCGAATTTTCGCACTTTACACTGGAGCCAAAGGACAAACTTTTCTTCGCTTCCGGTGGTTCTAAACCTTTAGCGAGTCTTTTTATACGGACCGGACCATCAGTTTTAATTTTTGTTTGAATTCCATCGACGATTTCATCCACTTTTTTCAAGGCCTTCTTGTATCAATTCAGAGTATTATAACATAAGCGGCATATTGCGAGGTTCTTGCCACAGACGTAAACAGACAAATCAATTCCAACTGAGCGAAAGTGTCCAATTCACTTTTCCCAAAGATCTTTATCTTCTCCTTTAAACTGGAAATTTTTACTTTACAGGGATAACAACAATCTTCAGACAACATGAGTTAACCTTTTTCGGCGTTTCCCCACTCATGCGTACACACATGCTACCGCTAAGATCGAAGACAGTAGCCCGCGAGTTCGCGAGTGTAACTCGAGTGTAATTGATCGCATCATTTTATCACTCAATTTTATTGGCTAAGGAAAATACAAAAGCACTGACGTCACGGAAATCGTTCTCCAGCTCGGGATCGCAGACGCTCTTTTCTCGGCGTGTGAAACAAGAGCCGAGAAAGGCGTCTGTCACGCAGGCTACTGTGGGCCAAATCTTGAAAATGGCATATTTAATCTTGGCTTCATCAGCACCATAACATAAGTTCTTGAAATGTGTTAAGGGTTTGTGTGCAGCGATTAACATGAGGTGCAACCTGTTCAACCATCACCATGAGAACTTTGTAGAATGGAAGTCCTGTGTAAAATTGCACCCTTTCATCAGATTTCAAAAACTCACTGTATGGAGCTTGATATCCACTTCTCTTTGGGGTGAGGTAGTCAAACTCTTCTGTCTGAGTTTTCACATCCCTATCAGGTGCTTTAGAATCACTTGATTTCCTGTACAGATAATCAAACACCTGTGTTTGGGTTTCAGCATCCACATCAGGCAATTCATGTTTGCTTGTTTTCCTGTAGAGATGATCAAACACTTCTGTCTGAGTTTCAGCACTAACACATCATGTGGATACCACATTCTCAACCAGGTGCGATTGAAGTGTTCCTCTTGCAAAGGCTGGCGAGGCATCTTCAGGCTCCATCTCTACATTTTCTGCATCAGCATACTGATCTCAATTACCTTCTGTGTTCTCAGAAAGATCACGAGAAGTGATTTGTGTGCCGCTTTCAATAACGCACTTACGTTTTGCAGAAGTTTTGAGTTCCTGTCGCTGTATGGCACTCGATGTGCTTTTGCTCTTTCAGCCCTTTCTTGCGCCATCTTCAAATTCCTTTCTCTCTATTCCTTTTTTCCAAGGTTCAGTGTTGGAATCCAGTCAACGTTATGATTGTCCCAATGCTTAGTAGAGCTACCTGACACAAAGTGGCGCCCACAAACTCGTTCACTTTGTAAGACATTTTTGTATTCTGTATCACCCCGGCTAATTGCGGAAATCCACCTTGCTTACCCTGTTGTCATCAATTCCTCCATTTGTTCACCTTGATTTTTAATGGTAGAAGGAACACGAAACATTCCTATACCATCTTTATTGCCGGTTTTGGTTCCACAGCCCACTACAATACATAAAACCATGCCTGCGTCTCTTGCCAGCTCTTACTTTGTTTACATCCAAGGGGCTCCAACATGGCGGATTTCGCATGTGGTCAATTTAAGGTCACGTGGGTCAAAACCAAGAATAGAGCATCCTAAAAGACACCCTCATCCCAAAGATTAACTCTGAATTGCAATTCCCAGTACAGATATAAGGGATTTGATGGTATCCCATGCAAACCCATCAAAATTTGTTTCAGTTCCTTCAGTTTAGAACTGACTCAAAATTATAGAGATTTATATGGGGCAGTATCAGATTTTAATCCTTTATGTTTTGGCTGGGAATTACAATTAAGAACTAATTTTTGGCAAGGACCGTTTTTTGAGGATGCTCTATTCGAAAATGGCACCAAATCCCATAATTTCACAAATTAATGTTTTGTGACATCACACTAGAACTTTATAGACATATCTCTTTGTCCCTGGGAAAAACCCATACGTTCTTTTGAAATTCAACCTACTTAATACCGTCAATGAACACTTTCCTTCCCCATCAAGTAATTCTCATAGGAATTTAAGCTTGCTAATAGGGACTCTTTTGTTAACTTTGTCTTAAATGAGCTTTATCTTTTGTGAAGGGACTAACCAGATGAGATGTCACAACTGTCTAGCTCAAAGTGTATGCAGTTTGTACCATTCTTACAGAATTAGCCAATAACAGGTAATGCACACAGTATAAATGAGCGGCTTAATTTTTTGCCTTCTTATAGACTTAGCTACAGAAAAATGACTACTGTACGTTATAGACATTCAATTTGTTGATGTTCATGTTTTGTTTTATAGTGGAGCTCTGCATGTGCCAAAGGTGCGCGCATGCAAAGCCCTATCGGTAAATAAATATAGTAACCCATAGATCCAAGAAATTTTGGTTATGACGTCACCATACGACCGTATATAAGCCAAAGTCAAATTTGACGCTTCAGTTAACCCTATTGTTTGCAAGTGCGCATACATACTCGCTTCCATATGTGGACTGTTTTTCAACAGATCATTTGCCAATACACACAGTTCTCAACCTGCGTTTTTGTGGCGCAAAACTGTGTGGCCAAATTTTGAAGACAGTTTTTAAACAAAGTCAATTTTGTCTATTTGCTGATGGAGTATCAGTGACAAACAGCATGAGAAAGAACAAGAAAGGGCATGAGTAGACAGGCCGAATATCAGTGAGAAAGAGCAGGAGTAAACAGGCTGAATTGTACTGACGAGCAATGAGAGAAAGAACAAGAAAGTCGAAAGAAAGGGCCCAAGTAAACAGGCTGATCAGTACTGAACAACTGAACAACAAGCTGTCAAGCTGTCAAAACATCACCAAGTGTCACAGAGTTTCAGCTTTTCCTTCTGTTTGCCTGCAGAAGCTTTAATGCTTATATATAGTTGACAGGTTTTTGAGAGAAAAGATTGTGTGGTTTGGCAAGGTTTTATTCATGTGCTGTCTTTGGATGTTGCTCTGCAGCTTTGTTAAATTGGATGGTTTTACTGCTAAAAATCCCACGAGGGGACGCAGCAGTGTCTTGTAAGTACTGCAAAGGAATGCTAGTGAAATACACTAGCATTCCTGACATACCTCAACTTAAGGCCCACTGGGTTTCTTTTCCTCTGAGACCAACAAGGTGTCATAATCTGTTTTAATGTCATGGATGATGTCATTGTTTCGGAAATGAACCAGAAAATCGCCTTGAGAATATGATCTTAACAAATATGCCATATTGATTCACGCATGATAAATAAAAACACCTTGTGGAATTAGATTGTGAGTTAAAAAACAGTGATGGTGAGTGAATTTATTTTAGACTCACAGCGAGACGGTGGGCTCCGCTAGTGAAAGTAATTTGCAAAAGCAGAATTCAAAGCAAGTGCGTGTCCCTTACTCTTGTGCAAAGAGCAGTGAAGAAAAAACCAGTGTAAAAAAGAAAGCGGAAGCAGCAAAGAGCAGCCAAGCTAACCTTAATAAGGTGCAGAGAAGGAAATGATTACTCCTTTGTATTTGAATGGGGTTTGCAGTAGTTATCTTGCTGCTGGCATCTTGCACTTGTGTAGAAGGTATCACCAAACAGTGCGCAGCTCAAGGACGATCGAAGTAGGGCTAAAATCAATAGCATTGACTGAATGTTCCATCCTCCCTAAGGGTACTTTTGTCTAAATTTTGCTGTAGTGTTACCACTAGCAATCCCAACGGTGATGCTACAGTTTCGTGTTCAGAAGAAGCTTTTCCATCATACGGACTTACATTCGCAAGCTGCAATGAGTCCATTTCTACTTGAACAAACTCTTCTGGAAAACCAGTAACTACCACGCTTCTTTTAGAAAACTGGTCTGGGCTCATAGCACAAATGCTCCTGCTTAGCACATATCAATTTTTTTCCGGACAAAGTAACTCCAGATTAATGACACGAGTGAAGGGAGTAAAGCCCTTCCTCGGTGCCATCATGTTGCGTTCTGGAGTTCTGGTCTGACCACGAGATTCGATAAAGAACGTTTCTCCTTTGTGAAACAAAAAACCATTGCTTTAAGGTGAAATACGAAACTACAACATCTGCTGCATCCCCTCATGCTCTTGAAGAAGCTTCCTTGGTTGGCTTGAGCAGTAGTAAGAGTTACGTTTGTGTGAAATGACGGCTTCTGCTTAAGCTCTGCATTCAGAGTGATTGTTGACTGACCTAAACTGTCTGCAGGTTAGTACTCCTGTTTTGTCTTTTAGATGGACATTTATACCGGGAAAATTGACTATGTAAGCTATGAGTGCGGAGTTTTTGTTAACTGACCAAACTGTTCACAGGTTAGTATTCCTGTTTTGTCTTTCCTACAGACACTTACGTCAACAACACTGACAAGCGATTTGCCTAGGTTACTCACAAGTTATGTTTGTTACTTGTCTTTTTCAATTTCCATGAGAAACGCCAAAGAAACATTCGCATCATACTTTCTTTTCTTACGTTTTGTTGTTTTCACGCTTTTACATGTATCTGAAATTGGTTTGAACTAAAAAATGCTGTTTTTTTTCCCAAATGTTTTCTATCCAATATTTCATTTTCCCTGCTGTCACTCATTTTTAGGTACAAAATTGGTTGAAGAAAAGCCAAGCGAAGTCTGGTTTATATCCTTGGCTCTGCTTTGTTAGTAACAAGAGCCAGAGTGACATAATTTTGGAAAACTCTCGCAAAGAGCAACAATAGTTACTCCTTGCCAAAAGTAAACACGATTTTTAAAAGCTGCAGCATTCGAAATGCCAGCAATATGTTGTCCTTCACAGCAATTCTTGTTGTTAGTAAAACTTCGTCTTTAATTCAATGTTTACGGCTGACAAACGTATTTTTCTGAAATCCCTTTCTTTGTCTGTTGTTATTGCCAATCAGATGTTATCATTAACAGTGACGTCAAAAATAGTACCACCCACGACTTGTAGTGTACAATATTTAAGCAATAGAAAACGTTTTCTGTGTTTGTATAGCCTGATATAAACACTCGAGGGGTTGGGAGAATTCTCGGGTTTGCATAACTGTCTCGAATTCTCCCAACCCCTCGAGTGTTTATATCAGGCTATACAAACACAGGAAAAAAGTTGTCTGTTGCTTTTATAAAATAACTTCCTCTAAAAACTACAACGCGTCACACAACCATCTTTACATACTCATGCAAATACACCTCTCGGCCAATCAGAGTGCGCGTACTATCTTAGTTATTTTATAAAGAAGCATATAGACTGTGGTTATGGATATAAGGTAGTTTGTTCTTACGATGACAAATACACAAAACCAATACAAACATACAGAGGTGAAAAAGCCGTGTATAAATTCATGGAAGCTATGTTAGATGAAGTTAAATATTGTAAAAAGGTTATGAAAAAAGAATTTAACAAACCACTGAAAATGACAAAAGATGATGAAGATAAATTCCAAAAAGCTGATGAATGTTATATCTGTAATAAAAAATATAATAAAACCGCTGTAAGAGTTAGAGACCATTGTCATATCACTGGTGTGTATCGTGGTTCAGCTCACCAAGATTGCAATTTTAACTTTCAAATGATAAAATTCCTGTAATATTTCATAATCTCCGTGGGTATGACAGCCATTTCATAATGCAAGAGATCGGTGAAATACTGTAGTCAAGAAGCATACATACACAAACAGAAAAGGTGAAAAGTGTCCAATGAACATCAATGCAATTCCTAATAACATGGAGAAATACATGGCATTCATGCTTGGTAATCATCTGACCTTCATTGACAGTTTCCAGTTTATGAGCTCAAGTTTAGAAAAACTAGTAAGTAATCTACCCGTAATTTCCGGACGTTTACCCGCAGTGGTCTATTTTTGTCATAAGGGGAAAAAAAGTTCAACAGATTACTCGCACTGGCCTATTACCCGCACCCCAAAACCAAAGAAAATTAAAGAATAGCAGAATAGGTTTTTATTTAACGGACAACACCAGACATCGTCCTTGCCGTATTTTGTTGTTGTTTTGTTTATAGTTGCTGCGCGAAATTTCGCTTCTGCGAATTTTCGAAATAGCGATTTTCCTTTTGTCCTTCCGAAATATCGTGCGATATTTCCTCGAAATGTCGCTCGAAATATCGTTTGACAGTGAAACTTTTCGCATGAAATTTTGCTCGAAAGTTCGCGAGAACAATGAACGAAATTCGTCGATTTTTCGTTTGCATTACTTTTGTTTTGTTTACACGCGTGCCAACAATCATGTTCTAAATTGGCCATTTTGAGGTTGCGCGTGAGACTGGGTCGGTTCCGATTTCGAAAGGCACTATGGGGCTGTTTTGGGGGACGCTGTTGTTTTTGCTGTCTGTAAGTACATTTGTAAAGCTTCGAAGAAACCTCGTTGAGAAATGGTTAAATATAGCTGCTGCATATCAGGATGCACCAACAACTGGAGAAATTCACCAGATATGAGCTTTCACACTTTGCCGAGTGATCCCGGAGTAAAAAAGGCGTACATTCGACTGATACGAAATGCAATTTTGAAGAAGGACGCACCGACCACAAGGAGTTGTGGCGCACATTTTACGAGAGGAGTGAGGATGAGTAGAAATGAACTTCCTTCAATATTTTTTTGGACTATCAGCCCAAAAAAGCGTCGAGTTATAGAGGAAAAGGAACCGCCCCTGAAATGCAAAAAAACGCGTTCGCAACCTCGACAAAAAGATCCGGTGGTTGACATTAACGACTGCGAGCACCCGGAGCAAGCTGTTGATGTAAATGTAGGTAAGCTTAATACAATTCGTAAAGATCAGGCTTGCCAAACGGAAGTTATTACTGAAGATCAAGCTTGCCAAACAGAAGATCTTAAAGAACTGAGAGATCTTAAAGATGAAATTGCTACTCTTAAAAAAGACACTGAATCGCTGAGGAGAAGTATCACTGAAGCAAACACAAAACCAAAGTTTGACGTTGTTGATTATAAACATAGTGATGAAGACATTTCCTTCTACACCGGATTTCCCAATTTTGACACTTTTGTGTTTCGATTTTCCATATTTGACTATAGCCAATTTTAGGAACACATGATATTCCGACTTCGAATCCATCTTGCGGGAATAGAACATCTGTTGATGGGCTGATTTCTTTTTCCAAACCAAGTCTTAAGCGCTTTTTCTGAGGATTGAAACCTCCATCAGGGTCCACAAGATTACAGGATAATCCACTATCTATGTAATCATTTACTCTGAAGCCAAAAAAAGATTTAAGTGAATTATTAAACAACACCGCGCGGGGAAATGGAATGGAAATGACTGGGAATCGTCTCACCTTTTGATCAAATCCTGTCGTTATCTTGATACTTTCGCACCTCTGCAAGCTAGCCAGCGTTTAAGAATTGCAACGGTACAATTTTCGGCTGGTTTAGGCAATTCTGCGCCAGGTTTATCACTTTCAGTTAATTTTAACTCTTGTTGAACATCAATGCTTTCTCCTTGTGTAGACGCCATGATTGAAAAGCGTCCCCCAAAACAGCCCCATGGTGCCCTTTGAAATGCGAACCGACCCAGTTTCCTGCACAACTCTGAAATGGCCAATAGGTTGGAGTGATGACGAAAATATCCTTTAGCTTGAAATTGGTAAGTTTTCACACCTATTGTTTCTGATCTTCCATTGATTGATACCGCTTGTAAAAATCCGTTCTAAAAAAATCGATATCTCGGAATCTACTGGCTCTATAAAATCGCTTGAAATGGGAAAATACTCTCTACCTCAAGGCAGTGCTTGGTAGGAATATTTTACTGATGCGCTGAATATTTTGGTGTTTTAAAATTTTGTCCGTGAATGTTTGTTTACACATGTGCCGGCAATGACCTATTATGTGGCGGCAGCGGCACCGGCACCGTGAAATAAACAAGTTGGCATCATTTTTTGTGTGCGAATTACCGTACTTTAAAAAGCTGCTCTTTCACATATTAAAATTTTTTTGTCCCAGTTAGTGAATAATGTTTTTATTTTAAACTAAACAAAGAAAAAAGCTTTGAAATTAGCGAGGTAAGAAAGTAATATCACACGCATATCTGGATTGCCAATGATACCTGTTGATATGTTTTCAATTTGCATTGGTTTTCATCGAGAGGATTAAAGTCTATCAGGCAATTAAAGTGGGATAAATGAGGCAATACATAGTTTTTAGGAACAGTTTCTCTAATGACTTTTATATTTTTCCCCTACTTACGGTTTTAAAACTATACCAAAGATTTAAAAATTATCACATAACCTGCACCTTCCTATAATCCGCACCAACAACTGTTTGCGGAAAAATTAACACATTACCCGCGGGTAATCACCCAGAAATTACGGGTACCAAAAGAATTATTAAAATACACCTCCCAAAAATTCAAATATAAAAAGCTTGATTTAATGTCTCAAAACGAGTTTATCCATATGACTTCATGGACAGTTTTGATAAATTCAATGAAAAGCTACCAACAAAAGAAGAATTTTACAGCATCCTGAATAATGAGCATATAACAGATGCAGATTATAAACATGCTCAAAATGTGTGGAATACATTTTCTCTCAAAAATATGGGTGACTACCATGACTTATATCTCAAATCTGACATCCTTCTTTTAGCTGATGTTTTCGAAAACTTCAGGAAAACTTGTGTAGAGTACTATAAACTTGACCCATGTCATTACTTCACAAGTCCTGGTCTGAGCTGGGATGCTATGCTGAAAATGACTAATATTAAACCAGAGCTTATGACTGATGTTGATATGTTTCAATTCATTGAGAAGGGTATGCGTGGAGGTATCAGTTATATAGCCAACCGATATGGAGAGGCAAATAATAAATACATGAAAAAATATAATGAGAAGGCGCCCTCAAAGTATATTATGTATTTATATGCTAATAATTTATACGGCTGGGCTATGAGTCAGTATCTACCAACAGGTGGTTTCAAATGGTTGACTGAAACACAAATCAATAATCTAAACCTTTCCAAATACGAAGAAGACAGTAATAAGGGTTTGATACTTGAAGTCAATCTAGAATATCCTAAAGAGTTCCATGACCTCCATAACGACTACCCCCTAGGACCAGAAAAGGTCAAAGTAACTGAAGATATGCTATCAGGCTATTGTAAAAAAAATTGAAAAATATAAAATATCAACTGGTCTGGTACACAAACTCATTCCAACATTGAGTAATAAGGAAAAATACGTGCTTCAATACAGGAACCTTAAAGCAATACATTGACTTCAATACCGGTACTCAGAAAAGAACTAATGCCAAAAATGCTTTCGAGAAAGACTTCTTCAAACTTATGAACAACAGTGTATTCGGAAAAACGATGTAAAATATCAGAAAGTGAGTAAATGTCAGATTGGTAACAGATGAAAAGAAACTATTAAAAATGGCGGCTAACCCTACTTATGTGAGTAGTAAAATCTTTAACGAAAATCTGGTTGCTGTGCATAAGATTAAAGAAACACTTACCCTAAACAGGCCAGCATATGTGGGTATGTGCATCTTGGATTTAAGCAAGATGTTAATGTACGATTTCCATTATAATTACATCAAACAAAAATACGGTAGAGAAGCGAAATTGTTATTCACAGACACAGGCAGCTTGACATATGAGATCGGAACTAATGAGGTTTACTATGACTTCTGGGGGGATAAAAATAGATTCGATAACAGTGATTACCCCGAGAACTCGCCGTATTTTGATAAGACGAATAAAAAAGTAATCAGTAAATTTAAAGATGAGGCGGCTGGTATTCCAATAACTGAATTCGTTGGATTGAGATCGAAAATGTATAGTTATATGAAAGACAACCAAACAGGTGGAAAGACTGCTGAAGGAATTAAGAGGAATATTATTAAGAAAAACATCAAACATGAAAACTATAAAGAGACTTTATTAGGAAATAAACAAATGTATCACACTATGAAAACCATAAGAAGTCAAAACCATGAATTAGGAAGTTATGAAATCAATAAAGTATCACTTAGCTGTTGCGATGACAAAACATATATACTAGAAGATGGAATAACAAGTTATGCTTACGGCCACTGTAAAATCTAAAAAGCCCAGTTGGCTGCTGATGTTACGCCACAGCTGTGGTGTTTTGTCGCTAACATTATTCAAACCATGACCTTAAATCTCAACAACAAACTTTACTGGTAAACTTTACTAACAAACTTTACTTCAAAAACAAGTTCACCTGATGGTCATATGACAATCATATGACCTTGAATACAATAGCTATAGGTGATGACTCATTTTACAGGGGGGTTTCCCTATTTCTCCGAGAAGGTCACGCTTGGTGATTTTTCCGAGAAACTTGAGTCACGCATAGGGGTTAAACGTAGTTTAATTTTTTTATATATAATATATAGTACCATCTGGTCATATGCTTGTAGGCTTTGAAATGCTTTAAATTGCAGTTTTGTGTAGTAACTTGTATCTAAGAAAAGGTAAAATAGTAGATCGGTTGATTCCACCGGAGGGGAAAAAATGGGGTTTGAAGTTCTTGCTCATGACTAATACAGGATCGACCCCAATTGCTGATATTTTTTTGAGGTAACGTTTCTCAACCTTTGGCTCCAACTTATTAGCATAATCTGAAAGAGATATGGAAGCTTTTTCGTGGATATTTTCGCTTGACTTCACTTCATTTTCTTGAGTACCGAGTGTCATTTTAAAATTCCTGCGGGAAAAGTACTCCACCAATATGGTAACCAGAAGTTATGTGACGTCACGTGAAAACTAGCTTTCTCAGCAACAAGATGGACGAGATCTTGCAACCAATTTTTGTTTTCAATGGGGGCAGATGGGCCTTACCATATAAACTGTAATGATCATGCTATCATCATGCTATCTGTAAGAGTAAACGTCTTAGTATACAGCTGTACACTAACATTGTGAGCTTAGATGCACATTGAGACTCACTATTATTACTTATCAGTAATCGAAAGGGCTTATATAAACATTAAAATACCATACCATTTGAGGACGACGACTTCAGGAAACCAGCTCTTGCCACTTTCTCATTGTCATGCATGACAAGTACCTCTTCCCTAAAGTAATGAAATGTGACCCTCCATGGGAAAACAGTGAATAAGATGAACGCATACACTGCACGTTTGCATCTTGAAACAAAGGAGCGTGACTCAACACGTTAGTTGCGTGTTACCATTCTACCTCATTAAAGTTGAGGCCTTTGTTTTTCACGCATGCTAAAGACAAAAGAGTGTGCAACAAGTTGAAGCTTTGCGTGCACTTTGGCTCAAACACGTTTACCTTGTCGACTTCTAACACGCTCAACATTCGTTCGTTCTATGGTTTGAACGGCCAAAGCCATTTACTTGCCGGTTCGTACAAGTCTGCTCCGATCCGTTCCTAAATCAATTGGGATACGAAACACACGTAAATAAACTCTGTCTAAGCTTCAAAACCCTCTTGAAAAAGAGTCTGTTGGATGGTAGTTCCATTCACAGCCGAACGATTTCTATCATCACTCTTCGTCTAAATGGTGAAACAAACTCAAGACAAAATTAATTATTCTGATCTGTTTATGGCGCTACCTCCACAATGTCTTGTCAACATGTCTTGTCATCATAACACTAACAATATGTTAGGCCTTAAACCCCATTTACACCCGCTAAAAAATCGGCACGGCACGGCACATCTTTGCACTGTGCTGACCATTTTTGGGCACAGCACTCCAAATTTTCGACATTTAAATGAAGTGGTCCCAAATGAAATGTGGCACCAGTGCCCAAAGTTTTTGGGGTGCCGAGACTACCCCCTGGAGGTAGTCTCGGCACAGGTAATCAAGGCACTGTGCCGAGATTTACGTTTGTGTAAATGCTCTCCCTTACCATTCCAGGCCTTTTTGGCATAAATCAATCCTAAGCGCATGCGTAATTGTCACAAAAATGGTGGCCAAAGAGATGCAAACACCTTCCCGTCAGCATGACTAACAGCTGGAGCAATAACCGGAATGCAAGTAATATCGTTTGCACCTGCGCACATATGAGATTGCCACTTGCTTTTGTAGATTCCCATGAGCTCATTTAGCTCTTCCCCTTTTGGAGTTGTGATGAATTTTGCTTTCATTTTTTGGACTATGATGATTAATACTTCCTTTATGCAGCTGCACAAATGCTGCAGATACAACAAAAAAAGCAATAGTGCAGTATTCCACTGTAGAAGACAAACAATACAGAAAAATAGCCTTGCGTCTTGAACTAAGAGCCGGCACATGGTTCTTGTCGTGTTATTTTACCCTTGATCTTGTTTAAAATGAATTTAAATTTATCTCTCGTAACTTGGAAACTCTCATACAACTGTTCATCGAACTGCAGCATGTATGCCATTTCAAACCAGGCCTGATTACCCAGTCTCGTCCACAAGCTTCTTTCTTGAAAGCTTTGATAAGCCATGTGTGCCATTATTACCAGGCCTCTTTCTTTTTTTTTGCGTCTGAGTTTTCCTTGGAGATCTCGATAACTTTTCTCTCTGAATCGACTCTTGACATTTTGAGGTAAGGCACGTTTCACGCTTAATGCGTGCTGGAAAACGATTGCTTGTTGTCTGTCCGCCATTTCCCGGGAAAAAAACAGACAGAAATTAAAGGGTGCCAATTAAAAATTGGAACTGTGCCCAGCAGGAGGAAAATATTGAGGTTTTGGTCGTGTCATCCTGGATGGACGTGATGTTCACTCGCTATATAAATGGATTGGTGATCACAAGAAGTACATTGCCCTTGATAAGAAAGCACGTTAATACAACATATTGTAGATTGTCTGTGCATTAAGGGGCCAGCCACTTGATTTTTAGGGTGTGTGGGATTTTATTTGGGTCATTTTTGAAGTGCTCTAGCTTAATACTTCTTATTAACCAAATGTGGAGACCGTACTGGGAGAATGCATATATTTTCTATCAGACTAAATACACGTGTGTACACACTTATTTCTTTAAAACTCTTTTAATTAATTAGCATGCGATGTTATATTATATTTCCTTTCAGACTAAATACACAGGTGTACACATGAATTGAATTATGGCAGTCAAATTTATTGTTCAACCTTATTTTAAAAATTAGTCTGAGTTGAAAGTTGTCATCTGATTTGTTGGAAAAATTGAATGCCATTCATACTGTATCTTTCATGATAACTGAAGAAATTCTTTTGTGCTCATTGGCTGATTTTCATTTTCAATAAGTGAACAGATGATTTATGTAGTACTTCAGTAAGAGAGAGCAGATAATTTGACAATTTGTTATCATAGAAAAACAAGTTGACGTCAGTTTGTCATGCGTCTGTCCTGTTATTGACAATGAATTTCATCACAACATTGTCAAAGTAGTCTGAATCCACTTGGCTATGGCCACTGCTATGACTATGTCATGATGAAATTCTTCATCAATTACAAAACAGACACATGAAAAACTGACGTCAATTTGTTAAATTGCAGCCTTCATTATTTGTTTGGGCACACTAAGATCTGCATAACAAAGGAAGGGAGTAAGGCAATGACTTAAACATTGTTAAAAACATATACTGCATCAGGGAAGTTATAGTCTTCAAGCTGTACGTCTTTATCATTGCAGCCATGCTGTCTTCAGTGACAGAGTCATTGAATAGTTGCACCCAATCATCATCACATTCGTCCTCATTAATGTCACTATCTTCTGGTGAAATATCTGGCAGTCATTCATCTGCAAGGTCAGTAAAATGTTTCTCATTAACTTCCAAATTTCAACAGCATGCCTTAGTTGCCAGAACTCTATGACCTTGAGAACGTCATTAAATGATGCAATCACATTGCAATAATCGGGATGTGTGTAATATCGATTGCGCCTTTGCCCATATGTAATTGCCACTTGCCTTTGTAGATTTGCATGATCTCATTTAGCTCTTCCCCTTTTGGAGTCGTGATGAATTTTGCTTTCATTTTTTGGACTATGACAATTGATACTTCCTTTATGCAGCTGCACACAAATGCTGCAGATACTCCAAAAAGAGCAAGGTGTACATCTTCATTATTGCAGCCATGTTGTCTTCAGTAACAGAGTCATTGAATAGTCGCACCCAACCATCATCACATTCATCCTCATTAATGTCACTATCTTCTGGTGAAATATCTGGCAGTCTTTCTTCTGCAAGGTCAGTAAAATGTTTCTCATTAACTTGCAAATTTCAACAGCATGGCTTAGTTGCCAGATTTCTATGACCTTGAGAACGTCATTAAATGATGCAATCACATTGGCATTTTCAGTGACTTAAACAATATGGAAATTTCCAAATTCCAATAAGAAGCTTGGACAAGAAATGGCAGACACTTGATTATGGGATGGGGATTAATTTTTTTCCATACAGTATGCAATCCATTTTTTCAAGGTGGAAAGCTGCTCATCTGAGACCTCTCTTTGACTCGACTGGTGCTGGTGCTGCCGCTGCCCAAGCAGGATCATAATTGCAAGTGCCATTGTTACATTGACACAGTGCTGCACAGCTGTTGCAGCATTTATGTCCAGTAGGTTGGTACATTTTTTGGGTGATGAAGGAGCTATTGATTTGTTCCACGTGACACATAGCTCCAGATGTCTTTAGCATAGGAACTGAGCATTCTCCCTAGATAAAGAACTACACAACTTCCTGGCTGGCCGTCTCAACTGCAACGTCCACGTTCCTGGACATAACTCTCCAGATTGCATGATGGTCCAAATTGGATAATTGTACGGACTTCCTTAGCATCAACATCCATGCCAAATGCAATAGTACATATAAGTACCCTCACATGTCCATCATAGCTTGCCATTGAATTTAGCACTGTTTCTTTGACAGTTTCTGGGGTCTTTGCATGCATCATTTCAACAATTCGTTCTCTGGGGTTGCACTTTTCTCCATTCAAATACACGCTTGACCCAAGACAAACTGAATAATGAATAAAGTGTGCTGCAGTAAATAATACGCCTGTCTGACTGATTTCCTTTAGACTTAATAATTTGCAAAAGCCAGTCAAAATACTCCATTACATGGATCTTGTTTGACATTTTAAGCACTCCATACATGATATTAGGCCTTTCAGGAGATACCATAACAAACTCTGGTTTGTTCATGTTCAGGGCACTGCAAATTTTCTCTCTTGTTATTTTCATTGCAGTTGCAGTGAGGGCAATGAATGGTGTCTGACTAGGCAACAGAGACCACAGCTCTTGGATATTGTTATACCATCGTCGGAAAGCAACATTCCCTGAACTTCCACTCTGGTCCCTAAAATAAATCAACTTTATTGTAACATAAAACATTGAGAACAGACAGGCCACGAAAGTGTTTTGACATGGATTATATACTTTCAGGATAATATAAATATATGTTGTCATTTTTGAAAACGTTTATGTGATTCAAACAACAAGAGAACAATGTCAAAATCAGTTCCAAATGTGAAATAACAACGAACAAAATAGGAAATAATTATATACCCTGGATAGAGAAGATTTTTCTGGCTAATCTACAGAATGCAGGCCACTTATTTACATCTCATTGAATCACAAAAGTGTCTATTGTGTTATGCCTTGTTCTTCAAAAGGTGGTCCAAAGTGGTCCTGCATTCTGTAGTTGCTCTGATTTTCCATTTAAAAAGCTAAATGTTCGCCTACCAGTGAGTGATGCAGTGGGCTTAATCTACCGCTACAACAACCACATTTTTTTTTGGTAAACTTGAGCAAATCATCTCTTGCCAGCGATCATTTGCCAGCATCACTTCTGGTGACGAATACACAATGTTCATTTCCCCATTCACAATTTCCTTGAAATTGTCCTCCTCTTGACTGGCACCGATAAACGAAGCCTTAATTTCTCTCTGTTGAAGACCTTTAACTTGATCTTTAATCAAAGCAACCAGAGGTGAGAGTTGATATATTAGACTTTTGCCAAAGCCTGTAGGAAGATTGATGAAAACATCCTTTCAAGAAAGAAGATAAAACAAAGCTTTCTTCTGTTCATCCTTCAACTCTGTTAAGCCAAAACGCAGTAAAATACTCTGCAAACTTTCTTGAATATTGCTTTAAAATTGTCCAGCGTGTCTTGCGATCCCGCCATTTTTTACAGTGTACAATCCTTGAAATGTCTTCCTTGGCGCGTTGAACCAATAATAAAAGGTTATAGAATTCAAACCAATCAAAAACTACCTACCATATTCGAATAAGTATGTGACGTTGCCGGACGACATTATAATGCTCGGAATTCAGACATCTCTCTCCTGCGGCACCTTTGAGGTAAAGGGAAGAGACGGCTGAATTTCAGACTATAGTTATTTCAGCCTTGTTCATTACACGCTTTTTCTTTGTTATATACTCTCACTGATAAAACATGGGTTCTGGACTAACCAGAGTGTGTGCAGGGTCCTATCTTAATTTGTATTATAGTAATAAATAAATAATAATAATAATAAAACAAAATATGCAGAATGTGTCCAGCTTGGCTCGGAAGGAAATTATGGATTGTGCCTCAACAACATTCAATTCCAGTCATGGTAGATTTGTTACAATATGTCCATAGTTGAAATGGTTCACGACCTCTAACAAGGAAGCAAAGAAGTGAAAACTTTAACCCTTTCACTCTGAATACCTGCTATTCCTAGAGCTAATTTTGGCAGTCACACAAAATATTAACACAAATCCAAAACATGTATGCTCAGTAAAATTTGGGGACTCTATGGATAGATCTGGCTAAGGAGTATTAAACTTAAAATATTGTTGTTTTAAATAGAGAGGTGAACTTAACCCATACTGGTAAAGCTTTACACGTGAATTCAATTAACTTCATGTTCATTAAAAAATTTGAATTTGCCGCCATGAGCTCCATTTGAATTTCAAGAGCTAAGGTTTCTTTTGGGTCAAAAAACCAACAAGAACAGCATTATGATTTGACAATGTACAATAAAATGAAAAAAATAAGTGTTGTTTTCAGCTTCAATTGCATATTTACATTGTTTGCTTATTCTAAAAAGGTGAAATTAAGACTTGAACTGACGGATCAAATGTTCAAGAGTTTGCGCTGTGATACTCATCAAAACATCACAGTTTACATCACGCAACATTGCACTGTTGGCACTTATTCTTGGTTTCAACTGGGTACACTCTCAGTGTCTTCCTGCCAGAAGCCTTGCATTGGACCTCTAAACGAACTGACTGGTGATCTCTTCTTGGCTCATCGGCCGGGACTTGGTTTGCTGGTTGCTTTCGATAGGGGTAGCCATTGATCAAACTCTTCCCCAATTCTAAGCGAAAATCAGCTTGAGGCCATTTTCGCTGATTCCTTCTTCGGTGTTCACACTCTAAAATATATGCATTGCATGCAGCAACATTGAAGACAAACCAAAAAATATAGCGATACCACTTTCGTGACTACCTTCCAACAGTGTAAAAGGATCGTATTTGATCAGCTCGATCAATGCCTCCCATGTTCGCGGTGTAAACATTGGACACACACGGTTTCTGTATGCCAAATTTTCTTCCATTTTTCCTGCGTTGAACAGTTCTGGAAGGTTCGTCTGGTGACGCATTCGTTGACAATAATGCCACATCACGTTTATCATGCCATTTTGTAAACAAAAGACTCCCTCTTTGCCAAGTAATCGTTTTTCCAGCATTGCAAAGTATAGTTTTGGCACATGGAGGAAGGCCTTGGTGCGCGGATTGCACTGTCGAACAAGTATAGGTTTGTTGAGCAAGCAAATGATCTAAAAGAACTGGACTTGAAAAGAAATTACAGAAACAAAGGTGGTGCTTTCTATTCAAGAAAGGACACGCCATGTTCATTACCACATCATAACCTAGTCCGTAAAGCCTTCGATTCTCGCCTGCGCTTCCAAGGTAAACAGAAAAACTTAGAACATATCTGTTCGAAGAATCAGCTGCCATCCACACCTTTATGCCGTATTTTGTTGGTTTTGCTGTCAAATATTGGTGGAATGATAATCTGCCTTTAAAAGCTATCATTCCTTCGTCGATACAAATGTTTTTAGTGGGGGAATAACAGTGTTGAACATTTCTCAAACTCATTGTCAAAGCGGGCCGACATTTGTAAAGGTGATCATAATTTTCTTCACCATGTGCGGGCTCCCAAGTTGAATCCTTTACCTGGAAATACTGACTTATTTCTTCAAACCTATTTTCCAGCATGGCTCTTTTTATTGCCTCATTGCCCATAAAAACATCAGAAGACCAGTAGTTGGCAATTTAGGCAAAATATTTAACCCCATGATCACACAGATTCCAAAGTAGGCTTTCATTTCATCTTTGTTTACATCCCACCATCGACCGAGGCGCTGTTCATTGCCGGCTAATTTTTGATGAGCATAGCGATTTGTCTGCACCACAATTCTATCAAAAAGATCCTCGCCAAACATAAATGAAAAAAAATTATCAGCTTTCAGATCGATTCCTACATCTATGAGAAAACCAGCTTGTGCTGTAAAGTCATCAACTGCGATGTTACTCAGATGATCGGTCCATTGCTCTTCTTCTTCATCATCGGTATCAGAGGCGCCTTCAGCAGCTCTTTCATTGCGAATCCTGCCACCCACTTCCTCGCTACTTTCCTCATCATCTTCATCAATTCCTGAGAAATCGATATCTGAACCGTCTCCCTCAATATCTCCGATGTCTTCACTATCAGAATCTCCGAAAATCGCTCTGTACTCCTCGACACTTACATCTAGACCCCTTGCCATTCTCACCTAGTTTATGATTAACTTGGAGTCGATAAAGCAAATAATCCCATAAAGGAAGCTTCTCTGCTTTATCGGCTCCAAGTTGATCATAAACTAAGTGATTGCCCAGCTTGCAGACGACAATTCACAAACGTTTCTTTCATAGAAAAGAAACTTGATGGTCGCCATGTTTTCACGCTTCACACGAGACAAGACGAAATTTGCAACCCTCTCTCTCTTCCTTGGGAGACCTTTGTTATGTGCAGTAACTGCAATATGATTGGTCAATAACTCCTAAATAATGGACAAATGTTTGTCTATCTAATATTTAGTTCTAGGGGAGGGGAGAGAAGAGCAAAACAGAGTCGTGTTTTTCGGCAGGTTTTGGCTGGTTCAGGAAAAGCAGAGCATATCCGACCAGCTGGTTTTGGTTGGTTCAGGAGAGAAAGGGTTAAAGATCCACCGCATCTTTCCTCAGATCCAGTGTTTTTGTAGGCTTGCTTTGTCGTGGTTCGGTATTTGCCATTTGGTAATCAAAGGCTCCACTTCTCCAGGCAAACTGGCCTGAACCCCGGATGTTTGGTTATACATTGCAGCTCTTGTCCCTCTTCAAGATCATCCCAAACAATTTCACTTGTAAGCGCCTCACAGCAGCCTTCAGTTTCTTTACAGCAGTAGCATTCGCTAATGTTTGTCAAAAGATCGTGGCTACAATTACGACAGGTACACCTAAAAGTGAAGTAATTCACATGCTAATAATAGAAGAACCTACCAGTCTGACATGTACAGAATTTTCCAAGCATTGTTTCAACTCATTTTCTAGCTGATCTTTTTCCTCCTTCCCTTTCTTATAGTTTGCAAGCCACTCTTCATCCGTTAAGGGTTCATCCACATAAGGTTCTAGCGAATTAGCTCTTGTTGGCGACTCATCGAGTTCCAAACACAATCACTAGCTTCAACTTCAATTCGAGATTCTTCATTTCCACTGCTATATTGGTTGCGTTCTGTTTCGGAAGCACTCTCTATAGAGGACATTAGTTGGTTTGTATTCAATGAAAACAACTTTCGTAAATGGTTTGAACCCAGGAGTCATGTCATAATTAAGTGAAATATAATCGTCCGGGTGAGTGTAGTCCTGAGAAGGACTGTTTGTGGTGACATTGACTGACGTTTCGACAACCTGAGCGGAAGTCATCATCAGAGTCAAGTGATTTGTGTAACGTCAGTAGATGGTATAAGTACTCTGGTCGTTGATGTGATTGGTCAACGAAGTCATGATGTTATTGGTGGACTGTCAGTTAAGCCTGGCCTTGCAGAAATCGTTATGCAAAACATCGAGGAACAAGCCCTAGCAACTTACAAACGAACGATACCACTCTGGCTACGCTACGTTGGCGACACTTTTACAGCCCTACACAAAGACGAAATCGACGAGTTTCACAAACACCTCAACAGACAGAACGACCACATCCAGTTCACCAAGGAGATCGAGGAGAATGGTAAGATACCTTTTCTAGACTGCTTGGTTACCCTTGACAACAAACAACTATGAACTACAGTTTACAGGAAACCTACACATACTGACCGACTACTTGACGAATGCTCTTACAACCCTACTTCACACAAAGCAATGACAATATGTACCCTAACGAGTGCAACTAGTTTGCGACTCACACAACAGTTTAACAGACGAACATGAGTACTTAGACAACGTTTTCAGTAAAAACAACTACAACCGCGACTTTGTTAGACGCAACACCTACTGTGCAGAACCTAACGTTACAAACACGAATGCGACACCTGTCACCACAGCTACAATACCTTAGATCCTACAGCCCTACAACATCCGTGTTGCTCATAAACCCATCACCACTTTACGGCAACTACTGACAAACGTTAAGGACAAAGACGAACCAAAGAACAGACAAGGAGCAGTTTACAAGATCAAATGCTGCGACTGCCAGGCCACCTATATCTGTGAGACCGGCAGAAACTTGAACGTCAGACTGACTGAACACAAACGAGCGACGAGAAATGGTGACCTCAACAATAACATTGCTGAACACCATTTACAGACAAACCACAGAATCGACTGGGACTCTGCCGAATGTGTTACATACAGTACTAATTACTACCAACGGATTGTACTGGAAAGCTGGTTTACTAACTTAGAACAGACACCACTAAACCATTGCTTACAACTTCCCGCACCTTACAAATGACTTGTCGACAACATAAACAACGGACAAACAACAGACTGACCGACAACGACACACATACAGACATTAGTCTAACAAAACATGGATCGAAACGCACCAATCACTGTTTACAACAGACAAACAACAGACCAACTAATTTTACTAACAATACACGTACACACATTAGACTAACAAAAGATGGATCGAAACGCACCAATCACTGTATACAGTCTTCTCAGCCAATGACAACTAGGCTTAACTGACAGTCGACCAATAACATCACGACTTCCTTGACCAATCACATCAACGACCAGAGTACTTATACCATCTACTGACGTTACACAAATCACTTGACTCTGATGATGACTTCCGCTCAGGTTGTCGAAACGTCAGTCAATGTCGCCACAAACAGTCCTTCTCAGGACTAACTCACCCGGACGATCGTACTTCACTTAATTATGACATATGGTTAAGTGTTGGAATGTGCCAGTGGCTTATCCGATACTGTAAACTGCCACTTATGAGCCCCCCCCCCCCCCCAGTTATAGGCTCACCTACATGCAAACCAAAAATAAGCTGATTATAAGCCCATCCGGGTTTAAGACCCCCTCAAGTTTTTCTTGTTTTATTCATATTAAGTACTCTGAGAGAACACTATTAGTTAAACAAATAACTCGAAAAGGTTACGGAACAATAACTTTATTACCATTTCATTATGAACAATGTTTATATCTTGATTTCAATATTACGCCAAATTCTTTGAAGTAACTGTTCATTGTTCTCCTGTAGTGTGACAGTGGGATTCATTTACAACTTCGTTTCAAAGTTCGCGATTTGTCTGGCAACTATGTAATAAAATTGCTCAGTATGCAGCGAACTGCAAGAATTTCAAACGAACTTTGGAAACCGTCTGTCAAAAGTTTTGTGAAACACACTGTAAATGTAGAAAAAAAGGTACAATATACAACCCGACATTGATAAGAGTTTGTTTGTGTATGTTGTAGTAAATTTTATTTTTTCACTAGTTGGTTCTTCTTAACTAGGTAATTTTGTTTTTTAACTGTATTAGATTTAGATCAGATTCGGTTTTTGGGTTCACTGATTAGCTCTAAGGGTTAGGGTTAGGGGTTAGGGGTTTGGGGCATGTTCATCCGCGCCGTCCTTCAGGGGGGGTTTTTGTGCCCTCCTGACCGTGACAGCACCCTGCTCACTGCAAACTGCGCATTCCTTACATTGCACTAAACTTACACTGCATTGTCCTTAATCTTTTAAGTAATGATGGGGAATGATGTAAAACTGGTGCCACGTTAAAGATTAACTTAAATCTAGCTGTTTGGGTCAAGTTTTTTGCTTACCCTAGAATTGCAATTTTCTTACAGGAGTTTTGAAAATTGTGCCTATCTTACTTTTAGAGCGTCCAAAAGACTTTCTTTTACTTAGTTTATAGCTAAAAGAACTATTTTCGCGATAAACTAAGTAAAAGAAAGTCTTTTAGACACTTTCAAAATTTTGATCAAAATGGTTACAATGTGTACAACCTTGTGTAATATTCTGAGGCCTCTTCTCAGAATATGACGGGTTTTATTTTTCCAAGAGTATTTAACAGACGTGCACAAAGATGTTGTAGCCCCTTTAGTCTGGCCTCTCCCCTTCAGACCTGTACAGGTCTGAGGTTCTTAAAGGCACACAAGCCTGTCAACCATGACAAAGTAGGACTACTGTGAGAGGGACACAAACACACAAACACCACAAACATTACAACAATACAAAGCCCGTCACTGTCATTAAGTGATTCACCTGACCTTAATAGGAATTCTTGAACCACGCTCGGATCTGGTCATATTCAACAGAACTAAGATATACGTTGCATGATATACAACATTTACAGGTTTTTGTTGTTGTTGGGTTTTTTTTTTTTTTTTGACAACAGTCAAGCAGACTGAGAACATTCGTGGGGCACTCCCCAGGGGTTGGTTTATCCCTAATGAATGTCTCAGACTGTGTGTTGTTGTTGTTTTAACACATAACAGATGCATTATGAGCCCCATCACGAAGGGACACAATTAACATCACTAACATACACATAGCAAATGACAGGACAATGTGTACATTAGTTTTTTCTTTTGCCCACAACCACCACGTGCACAAAACCATTTTACTTTTTTTTTTGATACTACTAGTACCAGTGATACTACTAGGCATCTTAGGGAAGTGGGTGAAATGCTGTTCTATGGGTTGTGTAGCTGTGGGTAAGCGATTTTGTGAGACCGAATGAAGTGTCAAGGATAATCGCGCCCAAAGAATCGTAAACCAAACGTGGGGATACTTTACGGACTGAAAGGGTCCAAATCAACTAAAAACAAGTCGTAAACTACAAAGAATGCAAACACAAACCGAATCACTAAAGGAATAGTAAAACTATTATGCAATAGCACGTGGCACTAAAAGAAATATTGAATAGCGAAACTAAGGGCAAATCAGTTACAATAATCAGCAATCATGCGTAAAGGAATAAACATTTGGAAAGCTACCTAAGCCTACGCTTTCCCTAAAGAAGTGACATAAATACATACTACAAGGGCCTAAATAAAATAACCAAAATGACATAACATAGCCCGACCCAAAGATAAACAAGCAAACGCCAACGGAACCTAAAAAGGGGCGATTGCCACAATACAAAAGAATAATAAATATTGACTTACATATCGGTCCCGGTACGCTGGTGGCGTGACCAAAGAAACTTTAAAACAAAACGACTTGAATAACTTGTACACGTGACGAGACCACAGGACAAAAATGCAACACTAGTAACACTATGATCATATAAATCAATAGACAGTGAACGCCCACTGGAAGTCTAAATTAAACAATAATGTAACGCAAGCATTAACAGCTTGTGTAGAGTCCACAGTCATGGGTGACATCTTGCCAGCACTGGAAGAATAGATCTTCCAGATTTTCGTTGCTGTCACTCTTAAATCTTGTCACATGCCTGCCCGTCACTTCAGCAACATGAGGGCCAATGGTACCTTTTCTAAAGGCGTGGCCATCATCCCTAATGAAAAGATGTTCTTCTCCACTGGCTATAAAGCATGGGCAAATGTACTGAACATACAACTTTGTGTAGCCAAAGAGCCATCCGTCCATTGCAATTTCAGCAGGGCCCTGGTGGCTTGTGATTTTGTGCTCATTCCCAATGATGGTCCAGTGGTTGTTGGACTCAGTAAACTCTGCTTGTTTGAAGCATGTCATCTTTGCATTCTCAAGTGGTCCCGATCTAGCACCATTCTCATACATTGCTGTGACCAAAACGTAGTCACTAACTACTGGGAATTCACCTTTGGTCAGGGGACAATGGTTGATAGTGTCGGCCAAAAGCTTCACAGCATTCTTTGCCAGCTCGGAATTCTCAAATTGTCTTATGTCGTCTGGTTTTAGTTTTTTGAAGCAATCATCTACCTTTCTTGTGGTTGTCGACCTGTACTCTGGCAGGGGGTATTGAGACTTATTATGGCCACTTTGTCTGATTCACAGAGTAGGTCTTTCTTGTAAAACAAATTCTTCTGAATGAAAGTGGTTAACATTTCCAGGCTGCAGATATACACCTTCAAAGTGTTGCCAGTCAGCTCTTTGCTTGTTAGTTTTGGGCCAGCTAATTTATCCCAGTAATCGAAACCATTGTTTCTGATAAGGCAGTTGGGAGGCAGGGTGGCCGAGTGGTTAGGGCGCTGGATTTCAATGCGTGTGACCCGGGTTCAAATCCCGCTCTGGGCACTAGCTGGTGTTGTTCTGGGTAAGTACCTGGTTCAACTCCTTGGTCATCCTTGTAAAATAGCCAACCGGTTTGCCTCCCGCCGGCTGGGATTCTTATCATGTTAAGTTTATTTGATAAATGCTCGGAGATATTAGCTGCATAAGCTACTCTAAAATCCGAGGGTAAATAAAGTAATTATTTATTTTATTTTTTTATCAGTTCCACAAGGGTCTAAGGTTTCGAAAATGATATTTAGTTGGCGAGTGTGGATGAGTGCCTGTTCTTCAGAATGACGCCGTCGCCCCGCGTGGAGAATATAGCTGAAGAAGCTGGATAATAAGTGGCCCCTGGTGGTGGCATCTCGTTGCAATTGACCCCATTTCATTCCTTCTTTAGGAAAAAGCTTCTCTGCACCTTCACATTCTTCAGAGGATTCTTGAAGGGAATCATTAGAATCATCATCATATTGTACTTCAGATTTTTCTTTCTAGGGGGCTTTTCAAGGGGCTTAGCCTTGTTAGTTAGCTTTTCTTGGGAAGTTACTAGTTGCTTTCCTTTTTTAGATGGGCTGGCTTTAGAGCTTTGCTCTGGCCTTGGTTTTTAACGCCTTGTTTTTGTACCTGAAATCCTCATGAAAGTTTTCTTGGCAGCTGATATCCTGCCAGGGTCCGCCAGCTTGTGTGCTCCCCACAAGTGCTGTGACATTCGGCTGACTATTGTGGTGCAATCAGGAAGCCCACAGTGGTACAGAGGGTCGTTGTTTTTCCCTTCTTTTGGTTAACCTCCTCATCAGCTCTGTACACCAAGCATGCACGCTCCCTTGCAGTTCCAGCATGTTCTGAATGTTTTGAGGCAAGGTGTCTTGGTAGATGCACACCAACAAAGTCGCAAAATGGGCAGCTGTGCCGTTTGTTGTGACTATTTTCCTTGGTAGGATTGAAGATGGTTATCGTCGCTTTTGGCACTTTTCCCACTCTTATTGCTTTCATTCCCTTTGGGGACCACATGTTTGCCGTCACCACTTTCCTCACCAGTTGCAACAGGAAGCTTACTGTCACCACTATCATCTTTGTTAACTGCAACACTAACTGGAACTCTTAACATGCTGACTTGTAACCTTTCTACCAACCCCACCAGTTCCAAGAGCAACTAACCCTAGACCACCATCACCTTTGCTAGCTACAACACTAACAATATCACTAGCATCTGCATCTGCATCTTCAACGTTTCCAAGTACAGTGTCATCAGATCCATAAACAAGAGTTAGTTTTTCTTCTTGTTCACAAACAGTTCCAAAATTGTCATCATCTTTGTTGTCTTCAGCGTGTTTCTCCAGTTCTGAAAGCAACCCCTGCATAGATTGCGCATAACCTTGTGGATCTATAGTTAGAGGCTTCAAGGGTCGCTTCAATGTAGCCTCGCGTAAGGTATTCGTAGCACACTTCTCAAATATTGTTAATCCAAGGGCTCCTGCCACAGCAGCAACCTCTGAGAAACATTGCTGTTGCACAGCGATCTCAGTTGGGGTGAGCTTGATGTTTGGTTTGTCCACTTTTATGGGCTCCAACCCCAATTGCTGTTCTTCTGTTGGATCACCAGTGATAACCTTGCTAAACGAATAAGATTTTGGAAAGCCATTGTTGATTGTTTTGGATGAATTATGCAGCTAGAGAATTCGAAGACTTTTTGGCGTACAGCGAGAGCTGTGGACATCGATTAATTAATGGTCATTCACCAGAAACTGTAAGTGGGACCCATGTCACAGAGCTTCAAAACCACTTAGATTATCTCCAAAATTTTAAAGGGTACTTCCAGACATTCTAGTGCAGAGTGAAACCAACAACCTAGCAACAGTGTACCTCTCAAGTTTCAATTGAAAAACTTTTAGAGCTTTTGGACCCCTGGCACTTACAGACATTCAAGTGTGGAATGAAACCAACAGCCTAGCCAGAGAGCCCTTGGCCCACTCTTTAAGGCCAAGGAATTCTGAGCAGTACCTCAATATTCTCTAAGAGTTAAAGGCACTTAAAGTATCACCTTGTTTTCGTGTTAAAAAAACCCCTAGGGGCATGGTACCAACAAACTTGTGTCCGCCATTTTGTAAAAACTTAAACCACTAATAACTTTGCAAGGATTTTATCAATTGCGACAAAATTTGGCACGTAGCCTACCTATGTTGAGGCCAAGCTCGATTAAAGTGCCCATAACGAAAAAGTTTTAATTTCTCATATGATTCTTAGCATCACCCAATGAGCTTCTATGAAAAATTTTTTTGGATTTCAGTGAAACGCGAATTTTTTATGATTTTTTAAAAACTGCAAAATCCTGTTTTTTTGCGGTTGACCCGCCCTGCTGGAGATAGGACCAGCAGGCTCATCATAGTCCCATGTGACAAAGTCTGTGATGTATGTTCAGGAAGATACATATTCACCAAACCAGGCATCAGTGTTGATAATCCGCCGGATTCGATTCCCCATCAGAAAATAAACCGCTTTAACAAGTATTTGCCATGGCTGAATACTGGTACTTATCTGGCACAGAAAGTGAACAAACCGCCGAAGAGAGTAGTCAAGATGAGTTTAACACTATCAAAGTTGAGGCAACCGAAGGACAAACAAGTGGACTCGGACATGTGCAAATTCACAACATCTAGATCCCAGCTAACCAGACTGAGATTTTTCCATGTAATTGTGATGTTGACTCTTGTTGAATTTAACAGACTATAAAGATTATAGCAACACTAGCCAGCCAAGCTCATGTAATCAAACCATAACAAAATAACTGTTATTCTTTGCTATTTTTTGGACAGTCTGTTATAAATCTCTGTCCTCTCATTGGGTTTTTGCAAGCAGAACAGACTGGACGTGCTCTAGTAGACTGCCCTAGGCTATCCCTTTCTGTCTGAACTGGCACTGCAAATAAGAAACATTTTACTGTTATTTGTTAGAAGTGCATGTAATGATATCTATGCTGTAGTCAATATCATAAAGGATAAAGCCCCACAACACAGAACCAAGGCAACAAAACAATCAATTACAAAAAACAAACAGACAACCAAACCAATAGTAACAATGAAGATAAATAAACAAGGACGCCCTCATGTGACCTTAGGATTCCTGTGTCCGTGGTTTTGTTTGTAGCCTGGCAACCGTCGGGAGTGTTTCAAACAAGCCACAAAGCCGCAGTAATGTTACCACTTCTTATCATGAAAGGCGAGATTAAGGTAAGAAATAACTCCAAGTATTTAGTAAACTATTCTTCTAGCTTTCCTTAAGATTTTTCCTGATAACCCTTTCCCTACCAAGTTTCTCAGGAGAATTAACTTTGAAATCAACATGGTTACAAACAAGTGAGCCTTTAAGATACTGGTTTACTTCAAAGTAGCCATAAGTATATATTTTATAATCCTGGAGAGTTCAGCTTTCCATAGATGTATCACTCACAATACCTTTCTGTTACCATGGAAACTGAGTGACCTGTCAATCAAATAAAACTTTTTCATGCAAAATGAGACCAAATAAACTAAAAGCTCTACTGAATTTTTGTTTGTACTAAAACCTCACTTTAATTCTGCTCCAAACAATGTCCAGACATTGAATATTCCAAAATTCTTCACAGGAATGGTCTTTAGACTGTGATTACTCAGTAACCCAACCTACAATTGTAGTAAAGATCTTGACAGTGTTGCACAATAATAAAAAATGTTGTAGATTCAAACTAAGCAATTTTATACTGAAAATTTAGCAAAAAAACAAGCAACAAGAGTCTTCTGCTTGTTGTAAAACTCTTCATTATCATTTTGCTTTATTTTAGATTTTTTTTAGCTGGTTGTCATGGAAACCAGGCAACAGATGAGAGTTGTAGACATAAAAGATATTTATTCAGCATCTTGTCTGGCTCTTTTTGTTCCACTCTTTGACCTTGTGTTTGATGGATCATTATACTTGAACTCTGGAAGAGTGTGGTATCTGAGGAAACAGGGCTCGACACACATGGATCGTTCACACACGGCACACCGATACACAGTTCTGACTTCCTGAACATGCACAATGCAGGCTCTCTTGCTTTCAGTTTTCTCCAGATGGTGAAGCTGACTTTTGTCAAATCTTGTTTCAGCAGGCACAGGTGTTGAAGGCCTGCCTGTCATCTTTACATAAGACTTCCCACCAACCAGCTGTTTGGCCAAATCTTGACGAAACTGGTGTTGGGTACGTTTCGGCTTGACATGGGCTGGGGTAGCCTGGGTTAGCCTGGTAGACTTCCCACCAACCAGCTGTTTTGCCAAATCTTGACGAAACTGGAGTTGGGTACGTTTCGGCTTGACATGGGCTGGGGTAGCCTGTTCCACGATAAAAGCATTCAAACAACTTTGCTCCAGGCAGTGATAAAATAGAGCCAAGTACCAAGTGGATGTCTTGAAATGCTTCTTGTATGTTGCAATGCGTTGATCTGCAAGGTCTACTCCCCCCATCAACTCGTTATATATCTTTATGGCAGCTGGGCATCCAAACTCCTTTTCCTGCCATGTCCCTTCTGTCTAAACAGGGAATGACCTCTCGTTAAGTTTTTGACAAGAGGGAGCTTATGGTCCATTATTTCCTTCGGTAGGTCCTTCCGGTTTGGTCGGACAGTTCCACAAGCTTGAATTCCATGTTCCCTCAAAGTAAAAAAAAGATCGGGACTTGTGTAAAAATTGTCTGTGAACAGCCGGTAGCCTTTATCCTGAAGAGGGTTTGTAAGGCGAACAACAACATTCTTTGTTTGATTCTGCTCTGCCTCCCCTTTGCGGCCTGTGTAGACTTCAAAATTCCAGATGTAACCAGATTTGGATTCCGCCAGGGTAAACAATTTGAAACCAAACTGGATTGGCTTGCTTGGAAGAAACTGTCTGAAGAACTTTCTTCCCTTGAATTTTACCATAGTTTCATCAAGGGTATAATTTTGTTGAAACTGGCGCACAAGCTCCTCGATAACCGGCCTTATCTTGAACAGTTGGTCACGGTCTTCCACCCGTGGCAAAACAGAGTTATTGTCCATGAAATGTAAAAATCGCAAAATGCTTTCAAATTGTTGCTTCTGCATGATTTTTCCAAAGGCAGGAGTCGATGTCTCTTAATTCGTCTCCCAGTAGGTTGAGATCGACGGTTTTTGCACTAATCCCATTGCAAAATACAACCCCAGCCACGTACGAAACTCTTCGATGGACAACTCTCTCCACTGCAGGTCCTTGCCAAGGTGCTGCTGTTCCTGCCGAGCATATCTGTTTGTTTCGCGGACAATCAAACGATACAAACGTTCGGTGAAAAACAAGTCAAAGAAGTTGATCGCTTTCTAGTCTGTGGGTAAATTTCTGACTGGACCAGTTCTCTGATCAAAGGGAAGTTCAGTCTGTGGAGTCAGAATTTCGCTCCAAACTAGTTCATCATCAGCTGATTCGCTCCCGCTGTCTTCTTCATCGCTGTCATTGTGAAGAAATAAGTTAGCATCTTCTTCACTGTCTGTTTCTTGGTCAAAGTTGCCACATGCAAAGAAACGTAGGGGCATTTCATCCAAATCAAAGCCCTCAAATTCGCTTTCTTCTTCATCTGATGTGAAAAAATTCAACTCTTTGTGTTCTGCAGCATGAGCACTGCAAGACGACGCCATTTTGAAAAGCGAAAATCAAAATACACACTTCCAAATCACTGACAAAGCAGCTCGATTGAAGGGTAAACCTTTCTTCTTGATCTTGGCAATTATTCTACCCCCCTATTGGGCTTTTTGGCTTAGTACGATCGTGTTGACTTTTGGGTGTCCTGCGGACCTACTAAAGTGGGTCTTGGTAGGGAAACGGATAACGATTTACAAACTGACATTTTTGTTGCGTGCATTGTCTGTGCTTGCTAACTGCCACATGATTAATTATTCAAAATTAGCCTTTGCGGAATATGCTCGTTTGCAGCTAGAAACTGCCTTCAGATTACTGTAACTGATATCTGAGGCTTAAAACAATTATTTAACCAGATTGAGACCCACAGGCAAACATTTCAGGGTCAATGTTCGAGATAATAGTCCCGGTGTGAAAGGTCAAAATGTCAAGCGATTAGCTCAAGTGCCTGGTTTCAAAGACACTGTCAAATGTTTGCGTTTTATTTACCCAAGCTAGATTTGTGATAAAAAGTAAGATAAAGTGTTACTTTCATCCAGAAAAATAGTTCTGGGAGGTAAATTAATGTACCAGATTGACTTTTTGGTCCACGAATTTGTCCTAAATTTGGACGTGACGCGTCATCACCGTCGCGTATAATTTTGAAAATTTGTTTAAAATTCAGGTTCATTTTACATAAGGATCTGACAACATGAATGAAGTACTAAAGCATTATATTTTAATAATATGGGTTAGCATTTCTAGCCACACACAATATTTTTGCTGCTAGCCTTCGCAAAAAGTGCAATTTCAGGGCCGAGTTTGGCTCTTTTACAGGCAAAATACAAGAGGCCGCCTGGAGAAGAAAATACAAATTCAAACAACCTCAAAGTTACAGTTTTGAAACAAGTTAGTAGACACCTTCTTCCTGACAAATTTTCAGAAAATCGATTTTTTTCTATCTTGCATAGGTATAGGTGATCCTTACAGCAAGTCGCTCTTAAGAATGACTTAAATTTAGCCCTTATGACCTTTCCATTGCCATCAGAGGTAGTAGTTGCGCTCCAATAGAGGTGCTTTTAACAAGGCTTCACCCATTGTTGGATATCTTCATTTCCCTTTTCCTTGGCAATCTTGGAGAGTGCTTTTCAGATCTCTGAAATAATGTTAATTGAAGCTGTGTTACTACATTTCAGTAGCCAATTTCAGAAACCTAGTTTTTTCCAACAATGCTGAAATATTTTCTAATTCAATCTCCTCTTAGCAGCTGCAGCAGGGGAGATAAAATATACAGTGTTGGTCTATGGTCATGGTTCTTGGTTCTGCCAATGCAGTATGTTATGGCCTGGGTTGCACTGCTTTGACTGGCTGTTTTAGAGAAAGTTGTCTACTTTGATGTAGCAAATTTTGTGATACTGACTCAAAGTAAAAGTTAGGAAGTACATACAGATGTAATTTGTAGGTCTGAAACACTGTACATAATCAGACAAGTACTATCCAATGTCATACTTTTTTTCAGATGCCAGAGGTCAAAGTAGTGGGTGATATTCTTCAAGACATTTCTCGTATGGCTTGCAATTTGAACATGTCTGTCTGATATCAATGTTGTGATAACCACGCCACATCCAAGGAGGAAATTCATGCATGTCTGGAACCCCATGAATTCCATTGCAGGGCTGCTACCTGCTTGATTTCTCTGAAATTTAAATAGGAAGCTATGAAAAAAAAAACCTGTTGTGTTTATTTAGCTGGCTTGCAAAAGTTAAGAATGGTTGCAATGAAACAGGCAAATAAAATTAACTTCTATGGCCAACAATTTACAATTATTATACATTCTGTAAAAGTGTCAAGTAAGGAGCAAACAATTTACTGACTGACTGAGAACTTTCAAACAAACATGCAATATGTTCAGTTAATGTGGGGGTACTGCATGTACATAATTAAACTGTACCTGAACAAGAGCAAAGTGGATGATGCGAGGTAATGTGCAGCAGAAGATGGTATAAGCACAGTATTTTGCACAGTGACCCATGCTGTCATGGCGCCCATCCCCTGCTATTGTTATTCCCCCAAGATCCTTTAGCTGTGACAGCAGATTTGCCTGATACTGCTTCCAGAACAGGTGAACAGTGGGAAACAGTTTATGCTGCAACAAGAATGGCCCTTATGCATGATAACATCAAGATTTCTTTGGTAACATCAAAGCGAGACTTGGTGGTGATCATTCGTGGGAAAATCAAGACAATATAGGGCACTTTGAACATGTCTGTAAGAAATCCGCCGAAAATTACCTTTACAGAGGATGATATTGACAGAGCTTCTATACGAGGAAAGACCCCTGGCCAACTGCCTTTTCCAGAGTTGAAGAGATGGTTTCCGTGCGGTAAATGAGTGAAGGAAAGGAACAAAGCGACGGATTGTTTACATTATGCAGCGCAGATGTTACAGAAATCTAAATGTATTTCACTGAAAAAGATTGTATGTTCCTCTCAGGGTTCAGAGTTATATTGACGGAGTTCTCAATAAGGACCTTGTTTATGTGGACAATGGAGAAAATATTGACAAACATTGCTTCCCAGGCATGGATCATTTTGCAGTCTGTGATAATAAAATCATTCTCTTTTTCATAGGCAAAGTTACAAAGAACCTGCATCACAATTTTCATCCATTCCCAATAAAATAATGTTTGTTGCTTTTTCTGGAATCATTACAGTCAAGAGCGTCGAATTGTGGCCACCAGAATAAGTTTTTGACATCTTTTTGGCAGGTTTTTGATTAGTTTGATGGGTTATATGGCTTCTGGTTGCTGTAAACTACCAATCAGAGACCTTAAAAATCGAAGTTGGGATATCAAAGACACACTTTTTCGTTCAGTTCAGTTGCAAAAATATGGTATTGCAGGTGGGGAAAGATTTGCGACATTTCTACTGAGAAATGTTACATACACCCCTGTACAAAACCCTGCTTCAGAGTATATGGACGAATTGTTCAGCTCTTGCTCACCATGGTCAAGAGTCTATCAGACTTCACCATAAAGACGAAGATAGACTTTGTAAACATCAGTCCAGACGATCTTTCTGCTTTTTCTGAAATGTTGTGAACGGCAAAGCAAGTAGGCGATCGAGACTACAAAAAAATCTACATCAAGGCCTATGAGGTGAATTCTCCAGTGCCACAAAAAATGAGAAGGCTTGACTCCAGTTGATTATCAACTTCTGCTGATTTCAGTGGCGGTGAGTTAGAAGCAAAACAACTTACCTACAGAGCTTTGGTGTCAGTTGCCACTTCAACTGCACAAACTACAAGTTCTACAGTAGCCAGGGAAAAGAGTTCATTGGATCTGAAGGAAGAGGAACGAAAGGAAAATCTTGCTGTCTTCAAGTGCAGCCATCAACTGCAAGAGAAGAATTGAACAATCTGAAACAAGATAAACAGTTTTTGTCGCTGTCCAGTATTCGAACACGTATGTGCACAGTTTGCCACGTCGCTGGGCACACAAAAACCACCTGCAAAAATGAGCCTTGTACTAACATCAGCTGTTGGAAAGTACAAGAGAAACATCCAGAACACAGAGCAAATATACAAGAGCTACAGCATACGATAAAGAATCTTGAAGAACAAAGTGCAGACGAGGAAGTTAACATCAAAGGTCTCAGGAATGCACGTGAACGAGCCAAATCATCATTTTTCGCCATAATGCGGCCGAGATTACAAGCCCTAAATCTCATCAAATATGCAAGTGGGAAACGTCATCAATTGGATCGTGATTTACTTGCTCTTCAAAGGGCACTGAATAATAGAGTTCCCGAATGGGGTGTGGAGAAGGATTGGCAACTGCCATAAATTTTGGAACAGTTCCAAAATTCTCATGTGAAAGCACTGATGCCTCACAAAGATGTAAACTAAAGCACAAAGACTTGTGCGAGTTCTCCAAGACCGCGGTGACATTACGAGCGGATTATTTGTTGCATTATCAGACTGCTTTTGTAGAGTTATGAGTTGTGTTTTTATGAAGTAAATACATGGTCCCACTTTATAGTAACTCGATACTGGCTCTACTGCACAGCAGTGACTGTATCTGTGAGTAGATGAATCTTGATATTCAGTTGATACTGTTAGTGTTGAGTTTTACTTGTGAGCGTATTTGTACAATATTCAATCAGAATAATCTTGGGTTTATACCGTACTGTAAGTAGATTATCCCATTGTTATTTACAACGTTTTGTTCGTTTACTTTATACCGGTGAAGTGCGGTCGCCCAATTTACATTTGGAAAGAGCAAACACGGGTGTTGTTGATGTTCTGTTTCTTGGTCTGAAAAGTTGTGAATGTATAGTACACCAGTTGTTCAAAGGTAAAACTAATCATGGTAGAATTATTCAGTGAAACAAAATAACGTTTTGGTATTCTGGAAACCAACACAATGTTAGACAGTCCAACGTGTGGAAGCATTTTTACATTCAAAGTAAAATTTGTATTTATACTTATAGGCAGATGATAGGCAAATGCACAGGAGCAAGAAACAAACCTATAAACCAGCCGGGAACCCAGCTTGAGTTCTTTACCGCCACGTTCTGTGTACATCTTTCAGCCTTGTCTTTCAAAGTGCTGATTACAATGAGCCAATCACAAACGCTGAAGACCGGTGTTTATTTCATCATTCATGTCTATGCAAATAAAGCCACAAATTCAAAACGTGTGATTGGGATCCAAACATGTGCAAAGATTATGGGGCTGACCTCGCTGGGACTTCAAGTCCGTTCGTTAGTCCCTCATTTAGTGTTTTTTTTTCTCTATGCCTTATTGACTAAATGGAAGCTACTATAAATAAATAAATAAATAGATTACTGCGATACACTGAAAAACATGGCTTGTACTCTAATTCTGGACTAACACAAAATACAACAAATTGCTTGTCTATTACTTGCTGACATGGCTATCAAGTGTGCTATTAAAAAACGTATCTGACTTGGTGAAAAAATGACCAGGATTGTTGTGGAGTAATCTCAAGTATACCAGCAGCAATAGCAATTTTCGTTTCATCCTCAGCTAGCAGTTGGGTTCGTTGCAAAAAGCCCTTGATTTGGTGGAAACACAGTTCACACATGTTGAAATCTGGGGAATACGGAGGCCGATAAATTAGTCCAACCCTGCAATCCCCAAGCATGCCCCACAAATCGAGCATGGTGAAAACCACAATTATCCATAATAACACAATCCCCACGTTCAAGAACCGTGCTTCCATCTTCCCGCTCCAACTGCAAAGCTTCATCACAAAACTTCAGAAGCTCCATGCCATTCGATGGGCCATCTAAAATGTTAAAAAAGTCAACCCCAGTTATCGAGTGCATTAAGTTAACTGTGTAATTCGCATTTGATGCGTAGTGCTGCACTTCGAATGTGGGTATGCCTACAGGTGTGCTGCCATAAGTTCTATTTCCTGAAGTTTTGATCATCCCAGTTTCATCGAAAAAGTGCAGTTCAGTTGGGTGAAAGGTTGAATAACTGATATTTTTTTTCTCGTCATTGCATGCTTATTTCACCACAGTTTGTTTATTTGTGAACTGCTTGGCAGATCAATGGGATGACAGACTCCAGCAAGAAGCAGTCTGCCTGATCTCACTGGCATAAATGCTAGGCTTCATGAGTCGCTGAGCTACTATATATTCAGAAGCGTAAAGATCAACTTTCTTTGGGCCATGACAGACTTTTGGGGCTCTAACCAACATATTAGTTTCATTGTACCGCTTGATAACATTACTCACAAACAAGCGGCTCACACGAACTTCTCTAGCGATTCCTTGCTCGCTGTTGCTGTCATGGTAAAGATCTAATACCCGTTCCAGGTGACAAAGTGATAAAGCCCGCCCATTATCGTAAAACCGCCGTTTTGGTTCAGGCGAAGCTGGACATTTGCTGTTGAATACAAAAGACAACAAATAGCTGAAATAAACAGTCATAGCGCTTGAGACAACTTCAAACTGGAACTTACTAATGTTTTGATCGGCAGCCATAATATCTGTCTATGCTTAAAGTTGACGGTCGTTTACAATCTAAATTTACTGCCAAATATTCCTTGCTCTGAAAATCCGATTGGCCCGCTTAAACCGGAAGCCATCAAACTAGTCAAAAAGATGTCAAAAACTTAGTCTGGTGGCCACGGTTTGATGCTCTTAACTGCAATAATGTCAAAGGATGATATTAGTTGTACAACACAACTTTTGCGTGAAGTCCACATGGCCATAATTTGATTATTTCACAATAATATACTGAAGGCAAAGATGAAAAGTGAGAAACCATCATACAGTGTTTTTAGTATCTTTTTAAGGCAATGAGGGAAATATTTAGAAAAAAATCGACAAATTTTTAAAGAACTTGACAAAAATATCGTTAATAATACTGTACACTACAACTCACCCGTTAGTGGGTGAAGAATGTATTCAGTGAGAGGCACGAAAGGCCCATGTGCTGGAAGATCTGTGCCACTTTGGTAAAGGAACCACCAGAAAATAGCGTAGCCATGCATAGTAGGAAGTTTCCAGCAGCACTTTGGTGCGTGGCATAATAGGCTGGCTGCACCAGATGGACTCCTTTTGACAGCCAGGATCGATACATGCAGTTTTTATCTCAACCTCAGTTCCATTCTGTGTAGCTGTCACTTCAGGTTTGCTTCTGGTACGGCAGAAATGGCAGAACTGAAACAATAGCAGCAGTTTGGATAAAACACTATGTGTTTTGGCTCGGTCCTGATGTTGTTGTGGGCTGAGAGAGGAATACTGGAAATATAAAACAAAATCAAGAATTTTATACATGTTGTTACTGTGGCGATTTTTTATGAATATCATTACCATTGCCATATCTTGCCTACACAACAAATCCAGATTAAAAGAATCATGAGACAATATTATGTAAAGTGACCTCCTTACAAGCTGGGTGTCTAGCCTCTGGGACCCATTTTGAGAGAGAAAATGTGACCAAAACAAAGTAAAAACAATGAATTCACAGTGACTTGAACAGTTTCTATCACATACTGTACTGGCTGAGGTTAAAGAGTCATGTTTCGTTTGTAAAATGTCTTCTGCTGGGGATGCCTCAGTAGACTTCTCTTTGGACCTGTCGTCATCTGGTTTTCGTTTCGATGAAACAGGCAATTTTGCATTGGGATCTTCTTTTGATGATTTTGTGTGTACCTCGATTTGCACTGCCTTGGCAGCCTGTTCTGTTAGGCTTTCCCTGAGATACCATTCATTGGCTGTTCTGTCAGAATGGCACATCAGTCTTCTCTTAAGTTCCTCATCCATTGGAATGCCTATTTGTTTCATCTCCGTGACGCTCCATTTTCTTTTGTCCGGCCTGATCCTATCGTCCCCTTCTGGAATAGGGCCCCATCAGCCTTCAAGAAGATTTTCACCTTTGCATCAGTGTCATCAGTGACAATAGGATGAAGCTTTGTGACGAAGATATTCATGAGATACTCTGTGTCTGGGCTCATTGGAATGGGAGCTGGCCTATCTTCTAGACGTTTATGCTATGAAACAAGCATCACCATACGTTTCTGATCATCCCATTTGGCCTGGTTAAACATTTGAAGGGTGACATTCTCCAGCACCCCTGGCCGAGTTCTTACTGCTCAAGTAAGGGCCACAATGATATAGTCACGTGCCTCACAGCATTGGGTGATTGAGAGGCGTTGGACAAAAATGCCATTGGATAAAATTTCCTTCCATCGCACGATATATTTGATTCCATTCGATCTTATTTCATCTTGTTGGATAATATTTTTTTGTTTGGATTAATATCTGCTATTTCATTGGATCATATCTTCAATGACATTCGATCACATGCGGTCATGCCATTGGATTATATCGGCCATGACATTGGATAATACTTTATGCCATTGGATTGGGTGTGGAAATGGCATTCGATTATATCTACGCTAAGGCATTGGATCATATCTGGTCATGCCATTAGATTATATTGGCCATTGGATTGGGTGTGGCAATCTACGCCAAGACATTGGATAGGGTCATGCCATTGGATTATATATCGGCCATGACATTGGAAAATACTTTATGCCATTGGATTGGGTGTGGTTAGCCTCGATTTCACTCCAATGACCAAGCCAAGATGGCAGCGAACATGGCGGATGGTCAACAAGAAAGTCCTCATGTTCTCATAAACAACAGCATGCAAAATGTTCTTCTTGATGTGATTCGTTGTCTTGAAACTTATACAGGGTATGATTTCGCCATTTACAAAATAGAATGGCTTTCATCTTTTATTTTGCAGCTGGGAGGAGAATATGAAGCATCCATGCTTCCCAAGCTGATTCAAGCTCGTGAGTTACTACTTTCAGTAGACAAGGATACACCTGCTTGTAAACAAGTAGATATTACACTTACAGGAAATAAGGGAAGACCAAAATTCTTGATAAGTCCAGAAAAGCGAGAGTACTTCTTAGAGAAAGGCTTCACAGCTACTAAAATTTCTAGATTGCTTGGAATAACCAGCAAAACAATCTACAGACGGCTAACAGAGCTCGGGATGTCAGTGCGTTCCATGTATAGCAACATGAGTGACATGGAGTTGGACTTGTGCATTAGCAATATCCTTCATGATTTTCCTAACAGTGGCTATAAAGCTATGCTTGGTCACTTATTGTGATGAGGCCACAAAGTACAGCAAGAACGTATCAGAGAGGCGATGAGAAGAGTTGATCCAATAGGTAAGTGCATGTATAAAAGCTTATAGGCACTTGATTTTATTCGTAAAAAGCTTACCACTCAAATCCACTCATTTTTAACAATAGTAATTTAAAAACTTCAATTTTTCATGAGAATGGTCAAATGCACTTTAAATTTATATGACTTAAAATAGGACTAATTTAGATTTTATGAAGTTACCCACCTATCCCCTCTCCCCCTTTTTCCCGTTGGTGAGAATGATGATGAGTTTACCCTATACCCTCAATCAGACAATAAACAACAACTTTTCACTGGTAAATAGGATGCTGGCTGCTGCACAAGATTAAGGGCTCCACACAGATATAGCCCGGCTTCCGGTGAGCGACAGACCCAATTTATTGATCGTAACATCAAACATGATACATGAAGTATGCCTGTAACAGCTGCGTGATAAACTAACATGCTTGCTGCCCGTCAGGAAAAACCCCCTTTCTTTTGGAGGAAACCTGATCCCTCCCGAAGGCAGAGCCAGGCACTTAACAAAGACCTTGAGGGAGAAAGGTCATCAAAACTACATGAACATGATACCCGGATGGGAAAGTACACTAGTAAATAAAATCAAACTAGAACCCGGAGGTTGCAGCGATGCCAGTGTAGAATGATTCCCCTCAACAAAATCCCGCCAGCACATGCTCTCAACTCTGACGTTGCCATAGCAACTGTCAAAACTTCAGTGAACCGTGAAAACGTTAATTTGCTGCTATTCTTGCGAACCGCAGCAAATAGCAAGTTTACCCTATACCCTCAATCAGACAATAAACAACAACTTTTCACTGGTAAATAGGATACTGGCTGCTACACAAGATTAGACTAATTAAAGAACGGGAACGTATAAATGTATTAAACAAACTTAGTCAAATTCCTAGAGATTGAGAAACAAGTAAGCGATTATCGACAGAGTCTTCAACATAGCCATCCTTTGCCGAATCTGACCGCCATCTACCATGGCGCTTCCAGCAACGATCTGGAACCTGGGCGTTGGCTGCTGCAGTAGCACCCCCTGCCCTAAAAGAATGCAAACTAATGTTGGTGGTATCTGGTACGAACTCCTTAAGCAGGCCTACAATGGACTCCCTTGCTCTAGTGTAGCTCAATGGCTTGACTTTCTCGATAAGTTTGAAACCAGACCTTACTTTAACTAATGGTTTAAACAAATAATCTGAACTGGCTTTAGAAGCATCAATATTTGCCAACAACATGTATTTCTCTAGGTTTACCACTGGACAGGTCACTTTGTCCGACCTGGCAATCACGACCTCGTCACCTTTCCTGTACTGGTCTGTCTTGCTCCTAGTAACTTGTATAGTTAAGTGAGAATCAGAGATAGCTATGTCCTTAATAGTGAGACCTGCAAGTTCGCTGAACCGAAAAAACCCGGCAAATAACAACAATGCAATAGAAATATCTCTCCGTATTGGCAATTCGTTACAAGTTGCATATTTTTCGCAACATGCCATGAGGACATCTTTAGAAATAGGTGTTTTCTTTACAACTGGTTTAGCATTTTCGCGTTTTGCCCCTTCAACAACGGTTTTGACAAATGGGTTGGTCATTGGATTGGCCACACCCGCAATATCGTGTACCCATTTAAGTGCAGAATAAATTGTTTCTATAACAGAAGCTGATACTCCAATAGAAGTTAAGTGACTAAAAAACAAGGCAATATCAACAACAGTGGCAGGGAAAGGTACTAAATTCCTATCCTTAGAAAATTCTATCCAACGCTTAAGAGAATTGCTATAATTAACAACAGTTCCACTGGCTTTTGCTGCCAGTATAGTTCGTTTAGGTACATCAGCTAAACGTAGGAGGTGTGCACTTCCACTTGATGTGGCTTGTTCCTGGATCTCTGCCCAAATGCCTTGCCTGAAGAGATGCAAACCTACGAGAAATAAAAGAGAGAACCTTTGTGCAAAATGGCAATTTTGGCGAATGTCAATTAGAACGTGAAAAACTTCCCAATAAACCGCCTATACCTACTTGAAACAACCCTGTAACAATCAAAACATGCCGTCTATGCACGACATAGCATGAGCCAACTGCGAGACATCAATGGTAGGCCACCTGTGGACTAAAGTGATAAACCACCTGTGGGCTAACATAATAAGCCACCTGTGGGCAACGTAACAAAAATGATTAGGACTTTAAACAGTCATGACAGAGACCTTTGGCTGACAAGCAAAACCCTCGATTACTTCTTTGCTCATGAAGATTCTGCCAATCGACATAAACTGCTATGAGCTTGAAACTGAGCAGTTGACCATGAAACATGGAATTGTATGTTCTGCCTTTAACAGTCGCTGGCGAATTAAAATCTGGAAGAGCCGCCCAGCCTGTTACACATTTGGCCAGATGAATGCCGTCAGGGCACAGGCAAGGCCAAAACACTGCCCCTTTCCAAAATGGAATAATCAATACCCCTCTTGCCTTACAAATCTGAAAATGCTTCCAAGCCCTTACAATTTGGCTTGGTGGGGGCACCACCCAGTTGTTTTCCCCTTGCCAGTTTAGAGAGAATGCGTCGATGCCCTCGCAACCTGGATTCCAGAAACGGGAATTGAAACGATTGCAGTAGTATAGGTCGCTCATCAGGTCCCTAACCAATCAGGATCGAGTATTTTGATCAGGTGATACGATTCGACCAATCAGAAGCCGAGTTGCTAATTTATTCAAGATGTCTGACTTATGCTAATGAGGTGAAAATGACAGGTCCATGTCAAAAGTTTATGCCCCTCCCACATAAGGAGAAAACCCCCAGGAAATGAATGAAAAAACGGAAAAGTGGAAAAAATGACAAAGTTTTAATATGTACAAATAAAAAATTTACAAATGACAGCAGCTCCTTGATTGTTTTTTGGAAAAAGTGGTGAACAACAAGGCAAACAGGAAAAACAAAACCACAGTTCAATGTTCCATGCCACTTGGAGAGTTCATTCCCACAACATCACCCAACGTAGGCTGTGCCAGTGAAATCCCGGGAAGGTTCTCCGTTGGCTGCAATACATACAGTGGACACTGTTGGGTAGAGGACGTATCCACCATCTGTTGAAAAAAGGAGAAGACGGTCATCACCTTCTGAGGAACGGGTTTAGACTGCAAGATGGACAATGGCAGCGTATGTCGGAGAGGGAGTGATGTATGCAGTGGTGAGAGCCCGTGCATCGTCGACACCAAGCATAGTCCTGGAACTCCTCTCCCGCAAAGGAATCGTCATCGTGACAGTGACTGCAGATGGCACTGTGAAGGTAAGGAGATGCGGAATTATTTCAGAAGGGAAGGTCGCACATGACTGCTGGTGGGGGGTTCTGCCGGCAAGATGGACAATAGCAGCGTCTGAGGACGGGATGAAACCAAAAGAAGGAAGGCTCGGTGCATCGTTGACACCAAACGAATCCGCCGAATTCCTCTGGATCAATGTAATCGTCCAGATTGTAGACAGGACAGACGGCACTGCAAAGGTGACACTGAATCAGCGATAGAAGGAGCATTGAAAATAACCGGTGGGGTCTATGTGATGCTGGATGCAGTAAATGGCTCCCGAACAAAGTGGACAGAAAAAGTGTTCGTCATCGTGCCAGTCGGGAGTGGAGTGTTTCAGGGGACAGACGCGTAAGCTGTGGGGTGAAAAGAGAGAGAGAAACACGACATCAGGGGCAGTAGGTATGACGGCGACAATGCGGACACCAAATGAATCTGGGAGAAAAAAAGGCAGAGAAGGAAGTGTATGTCAATCGATGGGATGATAGGCGTGGGCGGGGTTGAGTCGTCTGGTGGAGCAGTACGAGCACCACCAATGAAGGATCCCCTGCCACTCCCTGAAAGAAAGAAAAACGGCTCACCCTCAGACCCTCAGTCCACCCGGGAATCGACGGAGATACACTCGATGAAAAGAATGGTAAATGACTCCCATACAGAACATCGAGTGGAAACTGCAGTAGGCGCACGGGACGGAATTCACTGAGCGAGGGGGTCTGAAAAGAAGAAAAATGTTCGGAAGTTGTCATGACTGACCTCTAATCCCTGTGAAAGGGGGTGAGAGTGATCCATCGACCCAGGTGGAAGTGAATGGCCCCGGGAAGATCAGGATACTCGTATTGGGTGCATCGACCGCATCGTATCGAGTCTGGATTCCATGGAATGTACCAATCCCGATGGGGAAAACTGTGGAGAAGGGTGTTGTGAAAAAATGAAACGAAGTGACTGACCTCTAATCCCTGCGATAGTGGGAGATGACACTGATCCATGGAAGCAAGTGGAAGTGAGTGACCCCAGGAAGATGAGGATACTGGAAATGGATGCATCGATCGCATCGTATCCAGTCCGGATCCCGCGGAAGGAACCAAACCCGATCGGGAAAACTGATGGAGAAGGATGATGTGAAAACATGAAAATGGGATGAGAAGAAAATTGAAAAAACGAAGGGACACTCACCGTCGTCCTAGCTGCCGTTCCGTGAGAATGGCGAAACCGTACCGCGGACAGATGGGCAGACTGTATATTTCTTGGCAGACGGCTTTCATCTTGTCTTGATGTTCGGCTAGGTCGACGTAACGCACGATGCGGTCCCTCACCAAGTCGGGCAAGCCACACCAGAACTCACTGAAGTACAGGAAGGCGAGGCGACGAGGGGTGATGTAACGTCGTCGGCGTCGCCACCATTTGGAACGGGTCGGCTTTTCCAGGGAACAGCAGAGGGCAGGACGTTTGGAGCGCGTGCATTCTGCGGGCGGTAGATGGAAACCGTCTCCTACACAGGCCAAGAACAAAATCACCAGAGATAGCATGATTGTTTCACGTTAGGTCGAGACGTTCACTCACATGAAAATGAACCGACACAACACGTGTGGGTTTTATATGGAAGTCACGTTGCTATGGAGACTGAGAATGGGGGATGGGGGGTATCCCCCTGACATGCGAAACGAGGGTTGGCATGGCAACGTGACGTCAAAATGAGAAGCCTTATATAAGGAAAGCCGCAGGATCGGTGGGAGAAATGAGTGAAAATATGGACGATCGAAAGAAACAAGAGGGACGAAGACGATATGCCTTGACCAAAAAACGCATGGAGAAGATGAAGGAAGAGGAACCGGAAAAGTACGACCAGGAAATGGAGAGAAGGAGAGCATGTAAGAGAAAACATTACCAGAAGGACTATGCTCGTAAGAAACTGAAAATAGCGGCCATGACGGACGAAGAGAGAGCGATTCTGCAGACTCGACAAAAGGGATACCAAATCACGTACGTGGAAAAATTGAAGAGAGAAGGTCGATACCAGACCTGGAGAGAAAGGAAGTGTGCGGGGCAAGTAAAGTACAGACAGAACGAGAAGGCGCGTCAGAAGAGAAGAGGTTACGAAGCGAATTATCGGAGTAAATTGAGATCGGACCCCGTTCGATCGGAACAGTTCAAAACTAACCGTAACGTACGGGCGAGACAGAAAAGGGAAGAGTTGAAAGAAAAGGATCCCGCGAAGTATGAGGAGAAACTCGAACGTGAACGTACGGCTTTGCGACGCAGTCGAGCCAAGAAAGACGCTGCACAAACATTGTTGTCAATGCATGACTTGTTGCATGCAGCTTTTATTTTACAAAAAATCTGTGAAAAAACCGAATGTACAGCTGATTAAAATGCCATACGTAAAGCGCGTTCTAGATTGACAAAATTAATGTCTCTGGGCAAATGCAATGTTCGCCGTATCCATTGCACGAAATGATAAGTCTCCACTTGTGGGCAGTGATGGTGTAGAGGGTCGGCATGATGTCCGCAACCTCCCACGGTGGTCAATCGGTTCAGGCTTTCGAATTTGGGACACCCCCAGACTTCCAAGTCGACGCAGGGTATCCCCATCTTGTCCAACAGGTTTTTTTCTACGTGTCCACCCTTGTAAGCCACCAACGGTCTCTCGGGGGTTCTGTGAAGGTTGTAAAGGTTACGAAGGTCTTCGTGGAGTTGCCAAGGAGGCCGGGCTTGTTCCTCGGGGGTGGGACGATAGGGTAGACCGTGAATGTGTTTGCTGACATAGCGACACGTCTTTTGATCCTTGAGAAGTAAGGTACGAAACTCTCTGAGGTTGAAATATCGGTACGACCCCACATCGTGGGCATGACCGGGCCAGGCGCACCATCCCATTTCTCGCACCAGAAACTGTTTAGGGTTTCCGCGCGAAGCGCTGATGTGAAATCCCTCCAAGTCGATCACCAGACACACGCGTTCCAAATCAGAGGCTCCGATCATGCTCTAGCCGTGAGTAATAAGTCAGGTAAAATGTCAAAAAAGACAGGCTCGTTTCTCGTCAAACGTCTGGTCCCAGCTATCAAACAATGGTGATTTCGCAGAGAAGGCAGAGCTCCGAAATGAGGTCTGAACTGTAGCCCGGTGTAATCAAAAGTGAGCCAAGTGTTTGTGGACAAGTCAAAGAAATAGAGAGGTTTGTGCTCGAGAATGGTCACGTGCTGGATCCAACCGGGTCCTCCCATTTGTTCATTGCTGGAGTGTGAGGGGCGAATCAAATTGCCAATGAGGTACACGGCATCGGATTGGACCACCATGTCCACGTCACGTCTCAACAGGTAACGTAGAGAGGGTCTGAATTGATCGTAATCGGGACACAAGGCTCGGCAGGTCGTGTTGAAAGTTTCGTCGTGATGCTCATTCATGCACACCACACGGCTATGCTTGAGTTTATCCCCTTCCAACATCACTCCGTCCGTCACGGGATACTTGCCTGGTATGACTAAATGAGGATGTCCTAGGATGGGTGGAAACCCTACTTGTAACTTGGTTACATCACCTCTTTCGTCATCGTGAGGTAAGAAGAAAGCGCAAGGAACCCCCAATTGCTTGCACAGGAAAAGCACTCCGGCACACACACCCATATCACCTCCAGTGATCACGCACGTAGTCATCTTGAGAAATGAAAAATGTTCGAGAAGAGGAGTTCTTTATGTACAGAGGTAGAGCGTTGTGATTGGTCGGAGGTAGAGCGTCGTGATTGGCCGGTGGTGGAGTACTGTGATTGGCGGGTTTCGATCCGGTGTTTTTAGGAAGCTTGCAGTTGCTGTCTGTGTTGATGCAGGTAATGGGTCGTAGGATCGTAGGCGTTGTGGGAGGGGTCGACGTGTCGATCACCCACGATGGCGCATTTACCCTCCAATTTAGGTGTGGCAGGAGCGGGTACGAAGCGTCCTTGGTCGTAATCGTACCACAACCACCGTTCATTCGTCAAGTCGTACAGGTGTACGGGTTTGTACAACCTTTGCGCCAATCGTACCGTCCACCCCGTTCCGCCGCGCACGAAGGACGTCTCATCATCGTCGTCCGGTGTCAAATAACCGAAAGCCAACACGCGGTCGCAGGCAGCGGCGATGGTATGGTCTCTCTGTAGGTACCTGCGAGAAGAGATGTAGTATTGGTCGAAATTGGTGTTCAACTCGCGACAGGCTGCGGCTGCCTCGACATCTACTTCGGGTGCCACTTCAAAACGATCCCTCAACGATTGGTGGTCCGTCAAAGGAAGAAGGACGGAAAACAGAGTGTCGTTGAGATGCTCGCGTCGTCGGAAGAGGTGGATGCCCGTCGATACACCCATGCCAATGTGCCAGGGCGCAAACGGATCGTCTCGCAAATCGTACTGCATGCTGTGAAAAGAAGGTAGGATGCAACGGAAAGGAATGTGGTAGCGATCGGCCCAATACATGGCGGCCGCATCCGTACCCTTGCATCCTCCCGTGATGATTTGAGCGGTCATGATGATGATGAAATGAGATCTGTTGTGGGAGAGAAAGGTTCTTATGTACACGGAGAGAGGTCTGTGATTGGTCCGACGTAGAGCGTCGTGATTGGTCCGACGACGTAGAGCGTCGTGATTGGTGGGTTTCGATCCGTTCGGTGGGTATAAAATGCGCTGCACCAGAGACACCTAGATCACACTCGCATGGCACGAAGAAGAAGAAGAAGACGAAAGATGGAAGGTGTAGACATTGTCAGACAAGCGGCCGAGGAGTGTGCGTTGGAGTTGGAAGGACAAACTCAGTTGGAAGCCATCGATGATGCTACCATGAAGGAATTGTTGGAACCGCTACCGGACTACCAGACCGAAGTGCTCGAGGAAGGAGACGCGCCCTTAGGACCTGGCGAATATCCCGGTGGTATTCCTCCCTCTCCGTCCCGACCGGTCCAGTACACGTGCCCCATTCACGCTTTCCCTTTGGAGTTCCGCATCTCGGAAGCCAAAGGTTGGGAATACTACGTGTGTGGAGAACGCGGTTGTCCAGTCTGGTTAGACGCCCGTCAATGTCAGGAGTTGTGTGAGGCTTGGGAGGCACAAGTCTGTCCGGAGATCAAGAGGGGTCCCTTCACCTGTCATTGCCGACGCCCCTACAAGTGGGTACTCTGTCGCTCGTCCCAACGAGGGAATGAAGGACGTCTATTCCTGACCTGTCGCGACAGGACCTGCGACTTTTTCCAGTGGGCTGATACCCCTCCGGGCGAATATCGAGCCAGTACCAGTTTCCCGGGCCAAACGCGGAGACGACAGATCCTAGCCCGTCAATATGCCCGTCCCGTACGTCCTCGGTACATACCGGAAAGTAGATCGAGGGACAACGCTCTCACCATGTGGCAGAAAGTGAAAGCCCGAGGCGAGAAACGGAGGCGAATGGAACCCTCCCTGCCAACACCTCCACAAACCAAAAAGATACGCCACGAGGGACACTATCACCCCTACGCCCGGATGCATGCGGCGCCACCCCCTCAGTCGGACGGGTGGTCAGGTCAGCGGAAAACAACCCAGAAACAGACCGACTGTGACTGCTACCCAGGGATGCATGCCAGCCAAGACCCCACCCCCAGAGAACGGGTGGAAGAAGACAAAGAACGCGTACGACGCGAGAAATATCTGGAAGAGGAGATGCATCGGACCGGTGTGACCCGCGAGGACTTGCATCGGTATGCCTTGACGCACATGGACGCTAAATGAAAAAATTGTACATAACCTGTAGATGGCACTCAATAAAATCATTTGTAACCGAACCTGTGTGGTGTCATGAGTTGTTGGGGGTGGCGTAGTCGCTGGCTCATGACCAGTTGGGTGTGTCGACGGTGGGTGGGTAAAGAGTCCCTTCCCTTTGACGATGCCATCGATGGGTTAGCAGAGGTGATGGACCTCTGGCGAGAAGTGGTGGAGGCGCCCGAGTTTCACGTGGGTCATTATGCCGTGTTCGTGGAATGGTTGAGACGCTCGTTTGGGACCGAAGACGGTGAATTTTACTGGCGTCACACGCATAAAATACACGAGGAACGCATTCCCTCTGTCAAACGATTGATCCTGTGGTGCGGATGAGAAAGTCTCAAACGTACACTCATCCGAGTGTGCCCGGAGCTTTGGGCGGCTTGGTCCGGTACGCCAAGACCCACCGAATAACTCTGCCGGAAGCACGACGCCGTTTAGAAAGAGAATTGGCGTTTACTCTACACCGACCCATCCGACGTCGGTTTGCCACGTTACCCGTCCTGGTCTTCGAGAAAGACGAACAATGGGTGGCGGATCTGGTGGAAATGCAAACCACCGCCAAATGGAATAAAGGCACCCGGTACCTCTTGACGGTCGTCGACGTCTTGTCCAAATTTGCCTGGGTCCGTCCTTTGAAGAAAAAGACCGGAGAGGAAGTGGTGAAAGCGTTTCAGAACATTCTCAAGACCAGCGGACGTAAACCTCGGCGTTTACAAACGGACAAGGGTAAAGAGTTTTACAACACCAAGGTACAGACCTGGTTGAAAGAGAAAGGCATCGAACATTTTTCGACGCACGGCGATGCCAAAGCCAGTGTGGTGGAACAGTTCAATCGCACGTTGAAGGGACGGATGTACCGATACTTTACGGCCGCCAACACCTTGACGTACCTGGACGTACTACCGGCTTTGGTGAAAGCGTACAATGCGGACGTGCACCATAGCATCGGCATGGCACCCCGAGACATCACGGAGATCAACGAAGCCCAAGTGTGGCAAACCTTGTACGGCAAACGACTGGGTAAACCGTCCAAAGCCAAGTTCAAGGTGGGCAATCAGGTTCGGTTGAGCAAGAGGGTACGAACTTTCAAGAAAGGTTATCTACCTCAATGGACGGAAGAAGTGTTTGTGGTGTCGCGGGTCGTGCCCGGTCCGGTGACCACTTACCGCGTGGAAGAAATGGACGGTACCCCGTTACGAGGGACGTTTTACGAACAAGATTTACAAAAAGTGATCGTGGACGAGAAGACGTTGTGGCGCGTGGACAAGGTATTAAAACGTAGAGCCGGTCGGATGCTCGTCAGTTGGAAAGGGTGGCCTGCCAAGTACAACAGTTGGATCGACGATGCCTCAAGGAAGAGGAGAAGGAGGAGAAGAGTTTGAAAGTCTTTACTTGACGCTTCCCAGCAATGGAGGGGGCGCTCAGTTCAACGACACCAATCGAAACAACGATTACAAGATCAAGTTACCATACCGGTTGCGTCTGCCTGGCAGCGGTTGGCAAGTGGCCTTGAGTTCCATCACCGTACCGCGACCGGCGGTGCCCGCGAAATTGGATAGAGCCGCCTTGTTGGAAAAAATTCCCGGGAATAGTAACCTGATCAGTGCCCAGATATGTCTCTACAAAGGGAGCACTCCCGTCTATCGACGAACGGCGTGGGTGACGATGGGGGAAGTCATGTATTACGACTCGGTCAACGATGGTGCGACCTTCATGAGACGATTAAAAGAGCTGTTGGAACGCAACATTTTCGAGGTGTTCTATGAATACGGTCAGGGAAAGGAGTACACACTGCGACGAACCAAATTGCAGGGTGGACGAGACACAGGGGTACGAGGTTACCCCTTGTTAAAATGGAATGTCGGCGAAGAATACATGGAGGTCGACTGGTCTGGCACCGACGACGACCTTCAACTCGAATTGAGTGTGGATAGGAAGTTTGGGGAACTCATCGGCTGTGTGTCGTGGTTTGACGGGGATCCGGTCAACGAATGGCATTACGGACCTCATGTGATCCTCTACCCCAAATACAATAATGCCGTAGGCACAGCATCGTACATCTCGTCGGAAAGGACCGCCGATTTGAGGGGACCCATCTATTACACCTCCAATGCGGGTCCTTTCTTTGGTTTTCGCAATCATGCCCGGTACCGTTTCATCTTGAACCGGGATTGGTTTGTCGCGAAAAAACGTGTCCGGGAGGACGGCGTGTCCAAAGACTCCATGATCTACGTCTACAGCAACGTGGGACGCGGAACCATCCTGGGGGGACAGATCACCGACCTGTTGCGTCAAGTACCCGTGACGCATGAGGACAAGGAAGGATTCGTCTATTACGAACCCAAGAACATGCAACACATCGATGTGCGTAACACCGAATTGGACGTGGTGGAAATCGCCATCGGCAAACCTAGTGGAGGACTGGCCGAATTGGGCGAAGGGATCACCACCGTCACCTTGCATTTTAGACGCGTCCCTTGAGCGCGATCGTCATTCGTCGCGGAGTGATGAGCGGACACGGTAGTACCGTGCGATACGAACCGGTCTTTCCGGAGACCATGAGCGGAGGGAAGTTGCGTATCTTCGTACCGCATCCGTCCGAAGAAGGTCAAAGTGGAAGCGGATCAAGGAGAAGAAAAAAGACGAAAAGGAAGAAGAAGAAACGCGCCAAACCGTATGCCCGAGGGGATATATTCTCGTGAGAGGGGGCGAGAACCCTTCATTCGATGGTGGAGAGCATGCCCGGTAGACGACGAAAAACGAAGAAACGGCAGCGTAGAAAACGCTCGCAACGCGGTGGGACAGTGTGGGGACCTCTGCCGCCAGAGATCGAGTGGGCTCGACGGATGGTCCCCTACTACGCGAAACGGTCGCAACGCGGTGGTGGGTTCATGGAACCTCCCATGCGACCGGTGCGACCCTATCATCACCGACGACGGGTCTACACGCACAGTCTCATGACATAAAGGAGGGAGCATCGAGCCGACGTTCAATCAGTTGCTCCTACTCTTTGGAACGTACACAGCGACCACCATGCCCAAGGGACAAAAACGCCCAAGAAACGTAGGTCGGTTGGCCGAAGGTCTGAATCTGGCCGATCCGAGATGGGAAAGACCCGTCAAACGCATCGGATTGGGTCTGAACGTCGATCCCAAGTTTGCACTCTTCACCGTCCCTCCGGTGGACGAGAGTGTGGCCTCGCGACGTGTGGTGGAGATACCACCCTCGGTCAGCGGACAGATCAACCCCATCGAATTCGAGATCAAACCCAGCACGGAGTACGTGGATCTGAGTTCGAGTTTCTTCATGCTAAAGTTGCGGTTGCAAGCGGCGGGTGGCGGCAACATTGCTGCTGACACCTATCCCTGTCAGAATCTGTGTCACACCATGCTCAAGCAAGTGTCGGTCTACGTCAATGGGGTGTTGACCACGGTGCAATCGGACACGTACGCACTGAATGCCATGCTCCAGACCATATTGAACCACGACGAGGACGATGCCGTATCCGTCCTTCGACCGCAAGGCTTCATACCTGGCGCCTTGAACGTGCCCAATGTCTACGCCGCCAACACATATGACAGTGCCACACCGCATGCCGATTACACGGCTCTGACTGGCACAGCGAAAACGTCCGTGGATGGTGTGATAAAGGAAAGAAGTTTGTACACGGGTGGTGTGCGTCGCACGTTGGTCTTCAAACCCTTGGTGGAAGTCTTTCATCTGAACAAACCCTTGCCACCCAACACTCGCGTGCTGATTCGCATGCACTTCAACGAACCCGCGTATTTCGCGTACGGTGGCACGGCACCACGATTGGTGGCCGACGATGTGGACCTGAAAATGTACGTGTCGTCGTTACGTCTGAAAGCGCCGTTGTACAACACCCTGACCCATCTGAGGGATACCAACCACTACATGCAGTACCCGGTGGTGCGGTACGAGACCCGCACCTTCACACTGCCCGACGGCGAGACCAACTTCGACAAAGCCGACATCTTCGAACAACGGATTCCCAACCGCGTGTTCGTGTATTTTCTGGACAGTCGAGCCTTCAACGGCACGATCGGTTACTCACCGTTCGCTTTCCGGACGTTTGGCGTGGAATGGATCAAGCAGTTGATCAACGGGGAAGAGTACCCGCATACCAATACTTTGGAACTGCAACACGACAATACCAGCAAAGACTACGATGGGTATCATCGCTTCTTGTACGACACGGGGGCTTTGAAGAGAGGCAGAAAACCGTTGGTGAGACCCGAGGATTGGGGCTATCACAAGAACTGCACCATCTTTTGCTTCAACAACGTGGAGAGCGGAAATGCCGACAGTCGCTTCATGAATCCGCAGAACCAGGGCAATCATCGCATCCAAGCCAGGTTCAATGCGGGCATAGGCCACGCCATCACCATCTGCGTGATGGGTGAATTCGAAAACGTCATGAAGATCACGCGGGAAGGGGGTGTCCTTTACGAAACCTATAATGGCATGTGAACATCCGCTCCGACGACAGAAGAGACATGGAGTTCGTGGCGACCACGACGCAACAATTGGAGACGTTGGCGCAACACGATGCTCGGTTGCGACCCTACTTTGCGGGGGTCTTTGCCAGCGATGCCTTACCCTCGTCGCCGTCGAAAGCGCATCCTCAAGGGTACATCGTCAATGTGGATCGTCGGAAGGAACAGGGTTCGCATTGGTTGGGGGTGTGGACGGAAGACGAGACCTGCGAAATCATGGATAGTTTTGGGATGAACGTGACTCGGTACGACATACCCTGGTTCGAAAAGTGGACGCGAGACCATTTCTGGGTGGTACGAGAAAGTCGCAAGACCTTGCAGGCCATCGACAGTCAGAGCTGCGGCATGTACGCATTGGCTTTTCTCATCGTTCGTGCCACGGGCATCTCCATGGACGGATTCTTGTCCATGTTCACCACTCACGATTACGTGAAGAACGATCACAGGATTGCTCAATGGTTCAAGAAGACGGTGAAAGACGCGTTGGTGTGGGAAAGGATGAAACGCGAACAGCCCGCTCTTTTCCAAGGCAATACCGTTCCGGTACGGTTATTGGACATGCGCGCCATGTGGCGTTCGTTGGACGAGGAAGAGTGCGGCGATACGGTCTTTTGAGAGATTTCCCACAAGGATAAGCTCGTTAGCAAGAAGGAACATATAAGGCACGTCTTCCCTCCCGTCAGGTGCGGGGTGGGGACACTCGGGAGGTGGTGTTCTTTGTAGACGGGTTGGCAGTCCACCCGTAGAGAATATGGAGTTCTGTCATTAAAAAAGTCTTGTTAAGTTCACGCCACTCGTCTTTGCCTCATTCATTTTGACTTTGCACTTGCCGCGAACACAACCCAAATGGCCAGGCGCGTGCCTTTGACGACTTTGAATGAGGAGGCAACGTTGTTGGGACAAGCGATGGGAGAAGCATTTGGGCAGGGTGGACTAACAGCTGGACAATCACGCTTCGCCGAAAAGATTCATGACCTTGAGCAAAGGCATTCCCGAAAGAGATCACGCAAGACGAAAAAACGTCGAACCCTCGGCGTGAAGGATTATCTGACGTTGAATAGTTTCCTGCGCAAAGTACCCGTGGAACATCGTCGGTATCGTTTACCCATCACCCGCGGCATGACCATGACGTCTTACTTGCGTCGATTAGGGCAGAAATTAGGGTGGACCCGCGTGAAATTGGATCATTTGCTTTGGAGTTGAAGGCATGAAGTTCTTCAAGACACCGTGCAGCGTGTTGATTGCCGGACCGTCCAATTGCGGCAAAACGGTGTTCGTTTCCAAACTCCTTCACGATGCGACGCATTATTTTCAAGGATTGAAACCCAACGTGCATTATTGTTACGGGGCCATGCAAGACAAATTCCAGGAGATGGCCAAGACGTGCAAACCCAAGATCCATTTTCACGAAGGTGTGCCGACGGTAGAGGATTTGGACGAGTGGTTCCGTCCGACGGGAGGTGGATTGTTGGTGATGGACGATTTGATGGACGAGTGCGGGAACGACAAGACGGTCATGGACATTTTCACCAAACATTCTCATCACCGCAACGTCTCGGTGATCTACATCACCCAAGATCTTTTTCCCGCCGGTAAATTCGCCAAGACCATCTCGAGGAACGTGCATTACATCGTGGCCTTCAAGAACCCGCGCGATACGGTGGGCGTACGCACGGTTGTTTATTACAAGCGTTTCCTAAGAACTGGAAGGATGTCATGACGGTCTTTCAGAAAGCCACGAGTCGACCCTACAGTTATTTGGTGATGGATTTTCACGCGCAAACGCCCGACGATCATCGCCTGTGGACGCACATCTTAAAAGAGAAAGGCACCTACCCTAGACTTTACAAACCCAAGAAGACGTCATCGTAGAAGCATGAGTTCGTTCGACACCGCACGCGAGGCGGAAAGACAACGACGTCTGTCGACTCCGCGCGTGACGCCTTTCCACTCGCAATTGGGGATAACCCACGGTGCGGAGGATCTCATGTTCGATCCGGACGATGTGCTTTCGGACCTCTTTCCCCATGCCATCATTTCGTCGTCGTCGCCCCTGACACGAGACTCGACGGACAACATCGGGGTGACCTCCGCCTTACAGACCACGTCTCTTTCTCCCGTGCCTATCCGCGCGGGTCCTGCACCCCCCATCGGCGTCTCTCCGAGGGGAGTGAACGTCGACATACCGGTCGGAGCCGCGGGATCGACCACCGTCACCAGTGCGTCGGCACCTCCGTCCGGTGCGTCGGCACCACCGTTCGGTGCCGTGGGAGCCGCGTCCTTGTTACCGTCCGATGGAGTGGCACGAGCCAGAGCGGCCAGCAACGCTCGTCGATTTGGGGACCCACCGGCTCGTTTGAGAGCCTTGGTCGAACGACAGAATAGACGTCGTCGAACGGGGGCCATGACCAGGACGACCACGACCACCACGGCCACGAGCCGACGAGGACGTCCCAGGGATTCGGACGATTCGTTGGGGACGCCACGACGCTCTCCTCCCAGTTGGGGTGCACCTAGCCCGACGACCAGTGCACCGGGATCCGTCGCTGCCAGTCGTCATACTCCTCCGACACCCGGGTCGGCCGCTAGAGTTCCGACACGCAGTCTGAGAAGAAATTACGACAGAGTCGTGGAAGGACAACGTCGTAGGATCGGACGTCGCGGGGCTCATTCGGTGACCGAGACGCATACCACGACCATCGTGTATAAGGACGGACGACCACCCGAAGTGCATCGCAATTCGTCGAGACACACGACACCGAACACATCGAGTCAATCCGGCAGTGGAAAATTGTTACCTTTGGAGTGGTTCGTCGGATAGAGAGACATGCCCAAGACCGGTAGACGCAAACGAAGAAGAAGACGAGGTCAAAGAGGTGGTGCGATCCCAGCGGCCTCAGTGGTCATTCCGGTTTTGAAGGCCTTGGGGAAAGCAGCGGCCGTGGGTGTGGCAGGGTCGGTGGCCAAAGCGGGGGCCAAGAAAGCCCTGACCACTCTGAAGCGCAAAGCCATGAGTGCCCTCAAACGCAAAGCCAAGGGCACAGCGCGATCGGGATTGAAGAAAACGACGCAAGCCTTGGACGGTTGGATCTCCAGACGATAAAAAAGGGCACGCACTGTCTACGAGGGGTCACTCCACAAGCGAACATGCCCAAGCAAAGAGTGACGCGACGACGACGGACGACTCGTCAACGAGGTGGTAGTAAAAAGAAGAAGACAACGACGAAACGTCGCAAGCAGCGTGGTGGTATGATGCCTTTTGTGGTGGATGTCAAGAAAGGGTTCGAATTGCTCACGGATCCTAAAATGTGGCATATACCTACCAAGGCCGAGAACCAGCATGATAAACGGTTGGTGGCAGGTTACAAGAAGGAATATCGTCAGAGTGGAAGCAACGACTCCTACGATTCGTGGTTGTTGAAGAAGGGATACGCCAAGAAAGCCGATGCGTGTACCATCATGTAATAAAATGGCCGGGAGAAGGGTCCGCTCCCTTCATTCGTGCGGAAACCATGGTGGTGACAAGATCTCAGTTCCAACGTGCATTATACAAGGTCATCGAGGGTGAATTGGAGCACACGCCTCGATATACCGCCCGACATGATTTTTTAGACGATCTCTTGTATCTACTCGACAAAGGGATATCGTACGACAAGTACGCCCGCGGTCGAGAATCGGAGTTCCCGCACTTGCTGCGTAGTATGGAAGAGGACGCGGATCGTCAAGTCAGGGGTGTTCACGACCTCATGCAAATTTTGAAGGACCGAGGGATGACACGGCGATAAAAACGGTCCACACCACCCTCCCACCCATCAGACGGTATGAAACGCATTCGACGACAGTGGGGATTCCTGAGGTCTCTCTTGGACGAGGCCAAACATCAGACCCGCAAAGACATTTTGCAACATGCCAACAAAGATCAGATCAACGCCGTGAGCGAGATCGTGATGAACACGTTGCGAGGTAATCACGCGGTACCTCCGTCGGTCGTGGCTCGTCTCCGCAGGTACAAAACACCCTTGCGACAGTTGGTCCGGCGCAAAGACAGCGTGTTGAAGAGACGCAAGGTTCTCCAAGCGCAAAAGGGAAGTGGATTTTGGCAAGCGTTGAAGCAGACATGTCATTACCTCACTTGATCGATCTCCTGAAGGAGAGTAATCTGAAAATCAGTCACTTGCAAGCCCAGTTGGAGAAGAGAACCGACGAGAACCTGAAACTGACCATTCTCGTTCATCGTTTGAAAGGAATTTTGTTGTGTCCGAGGTGTCGTTTGGTGTGGAACGATCCCCGAATAGAAGAAAAGGGGGTGTGCGATGCCTTTCGGCTCATTCTGGAGACCTACGCGTGCGATGGAAGAGTTCATTCTGGTGCCTGCCAGTGAAGACCCTCAGACCGTAGCTCAAGTGAAAGCGGATTTGACAGAAAATGCCGCTCTCACCAACGCTGCTCGATTGGGAGCCAAGAAACGACGTCTCTTGCGCGATCCCACCTTGACGCCGGACGAGAAGATGGCCAAACTGTTACCCGTATCGCGCGCTTTCGCTTGAGCGTCCAACAAGATAAGACAATTCAATCTACCCAGCTCCACCGGTGCGCAAGAGGAAGAGGACCCCTTCGAGGGGGACGAACTGGTGACCCCTTCCCTTCACAAGTGGATGAAACGAATGGTCCGCGCCATGGGTCCGTCCAAGTCGAGTGCGACACCTGCGCCCGGTCAGACCGACGTGACACCCAAACGCAGACCGCCACTTCCATCCAAACCAAAACGCAAACCCAGACCGCTGACCTTTGGCGACGACGACGACGAACCGTTTCCACCACCGCCGCCACCCCTTTCCCCTCAGCCGGGTCCGAGTGGACGCGATCCCAGTCCCTTTCCCTTCCACGATGAGGATTTGGCCGATGCCATCAAGAAATTGAAACCGACTCCCAAACCCAAAGGCAAAGGCAAAGGCAAAGGCAAAGCCCCCATGGAGTCGATCATGGAACGTGCCCTCCGGGAGAAGTTCAAGGGGACAAAAGGCAGTGACACGGACGAGGATGACTCAGATTGGGACGACAGACGACCGTTACGGAACTTACGACCGTTACCTCACCGCACGAAACAATGGGAAGAGTGGTCGGACGGCGACGGGTGGTGAGACGTTCCAAACGTAAGCGGGGGCAGAGAGGACACGGTCTAGACGTGCAGAAATGGTTGGGAAAGACCGGCCTCGAATTTCATTGGCCCGGGTATCAGTACATGGGACCGGGTACGCATCTCAAGAAACGTCTAGCCCGAGGGGATCCTGGGATCAACCGATTGGATCGCATTGCCAAGCAACACGACATCGATTACGACAAGGCCAAGTCGTTGAAAGACAAGCATGCAGCCGACAAGAAAATGATCGAAAAGATCAAGAATTTACCGGGCAAGAAGACGTGGACGGAAGCCATCGTCAAAAACATCATGCACGCTAAAGTAAAACTAGGTTTATGAGTTCAATAAAAAAACACACGCCATGCATATATGTGTGGTCATTGACTTTCTTGACATTTAAGGCGGGGGTTGAAAAACCCCCTTGGGTCTTGTCCGTGGGGCGGTCCGGGTCGTCAGGGTGAAGTTCCTCGGCAGAAAGAGCACTGGCACGGCGAGTGTGGTATGTGTCTCACTTCTCGGCAATGCGGGCAGCGGGGTATCACTCCGTCCGGCGTGTGATCCAGGAGCTGCCTCGCACACGGCTCGTGGATCGGCACACCGCAGCAGGCCATTTTCCGTGGACGAATGGGTCCTCCTCGGTACATCGGTCCTTTGTATTTCTCTAGACAAATGACACAACGGTCATTGCTTAAAGGCGTGGGAGCCAACTCCCACATCTCACCATTGATCATAACGTATTCTCTTTTTTCTGACATATTCAAAGACTCGAGAAGAAGTGAAAATGGCGGTCCTCGCACTCGTCCCTTCTTATACACTCTGGGTTCTGACGTCACATTGCCATGCCAACCCTCGTTCACGTGCTATTGGGGGGATACCCCCCCATCCCCCCATTCTGACTCTGACGTCCAATGCATCGCCATGGTGACGTGACGTCACATTTCCATGCCAACCCTCTGCTTTCACGCTATTGGAGGGATACCCCCATTCAGACTCTGACGTCCAATGATTGACATGGTGACGTGACGTCCGTGTATATAAGACCCGGCGCGTACGAGAGAGCACTCATTTTTTCCTGTGTGTGCTCTTGCAAGCAGTAGTAGTTGACCATCATCATGGATTGGACCAACCACGTGACAGACGAGGAATTGAATGAAATGATGGACACGGTCGAGGCCAGCAATCAAACAGGTGGGAATTTGTTCGATTTTCATCTCGTGCCCACCGCTCCGCGCCAACGCTGGAGAAACGTGGCGGACAGACGCGTGTTCGATGCCACCCTGACGCACCGTCGCGACCCGACGCGGGACGATAATTTGGGGGAAGAATTAACGGGTGCCCTTCATCGTGCCGTGATGGATCAAATCCGAGCAGACCCCACCATCGAGCCTCACCATCGTCTGCACTTTGTGTTGCAGACCACCACGGATACCTTTCGCCACCCTTTTCAGTCGGCCACCTTCACGGTCCAAGAGTTCTGAGACGGCAGCGATCGATTGAACACGTACCTGCACACGTTGGCGGGCAAACTCAATTCCAATGAGTCTTTTGATGCAGACACGCCACTGCAAACGGAACTGACTTTCATCCGTACACCCGCTCCCGGTCGAGGACACGGCAAACGTTATCGTGCCGCTACCGCTGCCGTCAAGAAAATAGACAAACAGTGTATCGTCACCATCAAAAATGACGATGATCTCTGTTGCGCGAGGGCCATCGTCACCATGCAAGCCCTAGCCGACGAAGGTGCACGCGGTCCCAACTACCGCAATCTCCGAAAAGGTCGTCCCTTGCAAGCTCGATTGGCTCGTGATCTCCATCGTTCGGCGGGTGTCCCCGAAGGTCCCTGCGGTTTGGACGAGGTGGCCAAGTTTCAAGCTGCCCTGCCCGGCTACCAGATCAAGGTGATGACCGTCGACCCTCCCTACAGCATCATTTACAAGGGTCCCACTGAGTCCGACAAGTTGATATTGCTGGTCAAGTCGGCCAGTCATTACGATGGTTGCAACTCGTTCTCCGCCTTCCTGTCTCGCTCCTACTATTGCCACAAGTGCGACTGTGGCTACGACCACGAGGATTACACCCATCATCCGTGCCAGGGCAAGTGGTGTGGTGCATGCCGCACCAAGAACTGTTCCGATCACGTGTCCGCCAAACGGACGACCCGACATCCTCGTCCTACCGTCCCTTGTCATATCTGTCATCGTTCGTTCTTCGGGGATGCGTGTCTGGCTCAACACTACCAGGGTACCGCCAACCGACGCGCCTCGTCCCTCTGCCATACCTTGAAAAAATGTACCATCTGTCAGAAGGAGTACAACGTGGGAGGCAAACATCCGAAGCACAAGTGCGGGTGGTCCGAATGCCCTTACTGCACCAAACGCGTGAAGGTGTCCGACCACCGATGTTACATTCAACCCGAGGGGGAGGATTGCGACGCTCCGCGTCTCAAGACCGTTCCCCTTAACAGCGTGGGTGCTCAGGCCGTCGTCTCCATGAACGTCGAAGAAGGCACGGCTCGTGTGGAACGTCAGTCGCCTCTCCTGGTCTACGCGGACTACGAGGCCTACACCACCGCCGACGGAGAGCAGATCCCCATCCTTATATGCGCCGAGTCCGAGGAGGAGGAGCAGACACACACCTTCTACGGAGTGGACTGTACTTCGGAGTTCTTCGACTACCTCGACAAACTGTGCATGGACGAAGACGGGGACGACCGTTCCGTCATCATCCTCTTTCACAACTTCAAGGGGTACGACGGGATGTTCGTCCTCAAACATTTGTACCGGACTCACCGCGAAGTCACCGATCAAGTCACTGTGGGGGTCAAGATCTTCTCTCTCCGCTCCGACCTGTTGACGTTCAAGGACTCCTTGTGTTTCCTGCCCATGCCCCTCAAGAACTTTCCCGCCACCTTCGGATTGACGGAGTTGCAAAAAGGGTACTTTCCACATCTCTTCAACACCCTGCCCAACCAGGACTACGAGGGACCCATGCCAGCCGCCGAATACTACGATCCGGATGGGATGTCCTCCAAGGCCAAGGCTGCCTTCCAGACCTGGTACGACGACCAAGTCCGTCGCGGGCACGTCTTCAACCTTCGTCGGGAGATGGAAGCGTACTGCGTCTCGGACGTCAAGCTGCTGAAGGGCGGTTGTCAAAAGTTCCAGGAGGAGTTCTACGCCGAAGCCGAGTTTCGTCCCATGGAGAAATGCATTACCATCGCCTCGGCCTGTCATCGTTTCTGGTGCAAGAAACTCCTGAAACCCGACACCGTGGCCGTCGAACCCCCTCGCGGTTGGCACGGGGCACGCTCCAACCAGTCCTTCAAGGCCTTGCAGTGGTTGGCATGGCAGGAATCCCAGCGTCGGACCCAGCACCGGGAAGAGAACGCACCGGAGGTTCTGGCAGAGGACGAGATGATGGCAGCGGCCTACCCCGACACGCCCGTAGCCGGAGTGACTTGCGATTTCATCCGTCACGCCAACAACGGAGGTGAAGTGCGATTAATCGGACGTCATCTGGTGGACGGTTACGACGATTCTAAAAACACTGTGTACGAGTTTCACGGTTGTACGTCCTGCTTTCCCAACCGTACCTCCAAATCCAAACTCCACCCCGACCGCACCTTTGGCGAGATGAGGGAGGCCACCCGTGCCAAGGAGGAGGCTTTGCGTGCTGCCGGTTACACCCTGGTCGTGGAGTGGGAGTGCGAGTGGGACCGTCGAGTCAAGACGAACGCAGACCTCCAGACCTTTCTGACCGACCTGCAACTCGTGTCGCCTCTGGCACCCCGAGAGGCCTTTTTCGGTGGGAGGACCAATGCGGCCACGCTCCACTACCAGGTCGACCCCACGGTGGGAGAACAGATCCGTTACGTGGACGTCACCTCCTTGTACCCCACCGTCAACAAGTACGACGAGTACCCCGTCGGTCATCCCACCGTCCTCACACGACCCGAGGACCAGGACATTGGTCATTACTTTGGACTGGCCAAGGTGGACGTGGTGGCGCCCCGCGGTCTCTACCATCCCGTCCTGCCTCATCGCAGTGGCGGCAAATTGACCTTCCCACTCTGTCGAACCTGTCTGGCGGAAGAAATGCCCAAACCCTTGCACGACCGTTCCCATCAATGTTCCCACGACGACGACGACCGCCAGTTCACCGGCACGTGGTGCACGCCCGAACTGGTGCAAGCCGTGGAGCAAGGGTACCGCATCGTCAGGATCCACGAGGTGTGGCATTTCCCTCAGCGACGCCGCGGTCTCTTTGCCGACTACGTCAACACCTGGCTGAGGCTCAAACAGGAATCCTCCGGCTATCCCGCCTGGGCCCAGACGCCCGAGCAAAAACGACAATACGTCGCCGCTTACCGTGAGCGGGAAGACGTGGCTCTCCAACCAGACCTCATCCGGAAGAATCCCGGTCGCAAGCAGACCGCCAAACTGGGTCTCAATTCCTTTTGGGGCAAGTTCGGCGAAAATCTCCTCAAGTCCTCCACCCGTGCCGTCTCCACCCCCGCCCAACTCTTCGACATCGTCTCTGACCCGCTGGTCCACGTCAACGCCGTCCGGATCTGCACCGAGGACAAGTTGGAGGTCGTGACGACCCCCCTGAAGGACGATCTTCTCGACAGCGGGAAAATCAATATCTTCGTGGCGGCCTTCACCACTTGCCATGCCCGTCTTCGTCTGTACACTCATCTCAAGACCTTGGGTGAACGGGCCCTCTACTTTGACACGGACTCTGTCATTTACCGTTGGCAGCCCGGACAGTCGGAGATTCCTCTCGAAGACTACCTCGGTGAGATGACCAACGAATTGGAAGGAGACGACTACATCATCGATTTCACCTCGGCCGGTCCCAAAAATTACGGGTACAAGACCCAACAAGGCAAAGTCTGTTGCAAGGTGCGCGGTTTTTCACTCGGTTCCGTACGTGGTTCCTCCCAGCTGAACTACGACGTGATGCGCGCCAACCTGATGGACGAATTGCGAGATCCTCGGGACCAAAGGTGTAACGTGCCCGTGGTGAATCCTCACTTCTTCACCCGGGACCCAGCCACCAAAACCATCACCGTAGCACCGCGCACCAAACAGTACGGTCTCGTCTTTGACAAACGCGTGGTGGATCCTATCAGTTTCAAGTCGTACCCCTACGGTTACGGATCCACCGACGACGACGACAAAATTGCACGTGATGCAGCCGTGCTGACATCGCTGTTGTCGGACTATTCGGACGAGGAACTGTGAACATTGAACTGTGGTTTTGTTTTTCCTGTTTGCCTTGTTGTTCACCACTTTTTCCAAAAAACAATCAAGGAGCTGCTGTCATTTGTAAATTTTTTATTTGTACATATTAAAACTTTGTCATTTTTTCCACTTTTCCGTTTTTTCATTCATTTCCTGGGGGTTTTCTCCTTATGTGGGAGGGGCATAAACTTTTGACATGGACCTGTCATTTTCACCTCATTAGCATAAGTCAGACATCTTGAATAAATTAGCAACTCGGCTTCTGATTGGTCGAATCGTATCACCTGATCAAAATACTCGATCCTGATTGGTTAGGGACCCGATGAGCGACCTATACTACTGATTGCACTTGGTGTTGTACCAGGTAGCAAATCGGTCAATGGTGAAAGGACCCCAAAGGTTTGTTACCCATTGAAAGATGTGGGGTTGAATTCCCCAGTCGTCCACGTCTGTTAATTTACTGAGATAGTCAGCAAGGTGGTTATCTTCTCGGGGAATCCAAACCGGAGTGAGTACAATATGATACTTTGCGCACAAATGGACAACGTCCTCAACAATGTCTTGTAAATTGGTTTTCATACTTCCCCTATGGATTATTCGTGCGATGTTCTGGTTATCTGTATGCCACTGTACTTTGTGGCCCTGCAAAGTACTACCCACAGACAGTAACATGTTGTGAACTGCTTTGAGTTCTCGCTAAGTGGAGCTCTCCGCTTTCTCGTCACTTGCCCATTGCCCCTGACAAATTAACTTATCTTTGTCTGATCTTACGTATCCACCATAGCCCTGCTCAGAAGCATCTGAATATACTACAGCATCAAAACTTTGAGGCTGATCAAAAAGTTTCTTGCCATTCAAAACATCTAAATGTGTGTCCCAAAAATTTAGCTCTTCCATCAATTTTGGAGAACAGAGGATAACTGAATTCCAGGATGTTCTCCTTTCTATTGCATAATACATGTGTCTAGTATGTAAATAGACACTTGAGCCAATGGCTTCTGACATGGAGATAATGCGACCAGTAACTTGGGCAAGACCTTTAGCTGTAACCCTATCTGGATTGCTCAAAACAGTTGAAAGAGATTCTTTAAGTTTAGTGACCCTGGATTGAGTGACATACAACCGGTTCTCCGACATATTAAAGACATGACCAAGCCAGGTCTAAACTAATGCTGGCTGCCAGTTGCACTTACTTCTGTTCAAAGTAAAACCTAATGTACAAAGGCCAGTCTCCACTGCCTCAGCGTCCACTGATGCAGACTCTAGTGAAGAGTTGCCACCTAAGCCATCATCCAGAAACATGCATACCCTGATGCCTGAACCTCTCCAGTGACTTACCACTGGTTTTAGAAGTTTAGTAAATGTATATGGGGCTGTTGACAAACCGAATGGCAATACGTTAAAAACAAAAAATGTTGGTTTGTCATTATGCTGCCACTGGAATCCCAAATAAGTTCGATGGCTTTCAAAAATATCAACATGGTGGTAAGCACTCTTAATGTCAAACGTGTAAAGGTAATAGCCCTCCCCCAAGAGTTGCTGTGCAATAGCAATGTCTTCGCACTTAAACTTATATTTATAAAGGTGGGGGTTTACATGGCGCAAATCCAGGACTAAACGTTTTTTCCCATCGTCCCTTACTGATACAGATAAAGGGTTAACCACCCATGGTTGACTGTCGACAATATCAATGCACTGGTTGGCGAGAAGATCATCAATTGCTTTGCAAACAAAACTACAATTATCGAAAGCGGACTTGTTGTTACGCAGTAAAACAGACTGAGGGATAGTGAGCAGTGGTAGTTTGTAACCCTCTCTTATTATACTTAAAACGGGCTCGGTTGCCCCTATCTTCTCCCAGGAATGCAAATGTGCTCTGAGGCGCCCTTGAACTTGACCTGCTTGAGGGGTTTCGTTCTCAAGAAAATCCCCTTCGTTAGCAGATATCAAGTCGTCTAATTCTCCGCCTGACACGCCCTCCTGGCAACTATTAACATTACAAGTATCATCATCAGTCTGTAATATCAGGCCTGTACTGTTTACACTCATGTTAGGTGTACTTAACTTCTTTCCTTCATGTGTCTGCGCTACGGCTAGTAGTGGACATTCATTTCTCCAGTGTCCTACTTTTCCACAGCTGAAACACGTTCCACTTCTCCTGACCTGGCCACAAAAGTCGGAAGCGCTCATTACACCAGCCGTTGTAGATGTGTGATGGTTGATGGTCCCGGAAGGAGCGTACTGAGTAGGAAATGAACTACTTCTGCTAACTGGCCTTAGAAGCCTACTAAAAGTAGCGCGGCTCTTCGCCATCTTGCTCGCACGTGCGTCAGCTATCTTCTGCTGCGCTTCTTTTTCGGCTTTCTTCATCTTTTTGGCATCTTCGTCGTTCTCTCCAACCGTCTTCCAACCGAAGTCTGAGCGATCTGCCATAAGAATAAGTTTCTGACGTCCATCGATTAATTCAATACCTTCATCTAGCTTCGCTATGCAGGCGTCTTGTTTTCGTGCTAAGATGGCTTCCTTGGCTTCTGTCACAGCGGTTTTCACTTTCTCGTTGTGTTTGTATTGCTGTTCATGACCTTTTTTCTTGAATGACCGTGGTTCAGCAAATTGCATCCGCTTCAGTTCGCTCATTTGCGACTCATGTGCTTTGCTCGATATGTCTTCCAACTGCCGTTTCATACTGTCTATCTTGCTGTCAAAGATGGTAGACAGCTTTTCTAACAGCTGGGACTGTTGTCATTCTATCTCCGCTTGAATGTTCGGATCCATGTTACCTAAAGATCAGAACTGTCCAGTGTTCCTTAGTATGTGCATTTCTTCGTACTAAGTATGTAGAATGGTCGATATGATGTAATACCAGGTTGAAAAAGTACAAAATCAAACTAGAACCCGAAGGTTGCAGCGATGCCAGTGTAGAATGATTCCCCTCAACAAAATCCCGCCAGCACATGCTCTCAACTCTGACGTTGCCATAGCAACTGTCAAAACTTCAGTGAACCGTGAAAACGTTAATTTGCTGCTATTCTGCGAACCGCAGCAAATAGCAATTACTTGGATCTTAACAGGAACCACTGTAAGGGCTCTCCAAATTCGAGTAACACACCAAAGGACATACAGTCTGAGGGGGCCCCTGGAACTGTGGCACATTGATGGTAATTATAAGTTGTTAAGGTAGGTTGACAGCCAGTGTCACTAATCTAAGCTTTTTCTTTCTTTTCCAGAGTTGTGTATATCATTTCTCTGCCTGTTATAAATTCCAGGGTTGTATATATATTCACTGGATTATACGTACATAGTCCCTTGATTATAACTATAGCCTTTGAATACCTAATGAATACATCACCATGTTATCCTCTTCCCACACTTCCTTTTGGGGCTAGTTTTTTTGGGGGAAAACATCAACCTCTTTCCCTGGGTCTCTCATCTTACCACTCCCTGGAGCGAATGAGGAGAGACCCTGGCACACACTGGTCACGTGTCTCCCATTATGTTGGAGATGACAAACAAAAAGGTTTAAGGGAGGGGCGCCTTAGTAGAAAGTTTGTCAAAATGGAGACCAGGGTAGAAGGGAAACATTTGTCTTCAAAACAATCACAAGTTTGGCGAGCAGTTGCAGCGTGACAATGTCAAGTGGAGGTCAATTCAACACGCCGAAAGATATACATCATCTGCAAGCATAAATACAAGTTCCTGTAGACTGTGGCTCCGTGAAATACTCTGCCATTCTCACAGAAAGACGATGACATTGCCTAAAAACTCAAGCCATTCCCGGCTACTGATGAGATCCAGAAGGGAGGATTGAAACCATGGTCTTGCCTATCATTTAATGGCATACCCAAACACAGCCAAAACCACTGGCGTAAACAAAACGAGGAAAATACTATAACCGCAGTTACAGAGTGCAGTGAAACGATGACAAAGACACAGGCATAATTAGAGCGGATTTGAGCGCTCAACTTCATGTGTTGCATAGCTCTCTAAGAAGCTACAACACTAAAGAAAGGATAAAGAGACGAATAGTCGCAAAAGAACTAAACACAACGTCTTGCTACAAAACCAAATAACCTGGCCCGGTAATGTACAAACACTGCAAGATAAAGATGATCATATTATGCAGCTCAAAATTCGTATCCTTGATAACAAGAGAGAGGCTCTTCTGTCACTGAACGCACTGAAATGAGCCAAACCAAGGCTAGACAAAATGCTTCAGATGGCATATAAAGGACCACGGTTGCTAAACAGAAACAACAAGGGTCAAAACAAACAGGCAATAAATGCAGAATTTAAACCCAGAAATGACCTTTGGAATTAAAATAAATTACATGCGACATCTAGGCACATGGCTGTTTCAATCACCATCACCATCATCTAAACCACCGTGTTGCCCCACTTAAAACAGGCAAGAAGCTAAATCAGTCAATAGAACCGAGATACAGTACTGTGCAAAAGTAATGAGAGCGAATTTCGACGAAATTCGAGACATTTCGTCACTTTTCGACGAAAACCAGCGATTTTTTTAACGAAACGAAATATCGCCGAATTTTCGAAAGCGCTATTGTCTTGACACTTTCGAAATTTCGAAATTGTATGGGAATGTTCCAGCGAAAATTCGAACGACAATTCGAGAAGATTCGCAAAATTTCGAAGGAAATGTTTCGAAATTTCGAAGAATGCTCAAAGCGTATTTCGAAGAGTGCAGCGAATTTTCGAGGCTGAGGTAAGTTCATTGTACAGTGTAAGAAGGCTTTTGCTTCCTTTGATCAACCCTTTGCATAAACAATTCTATTTGAGACAACAAGGCATCATGTGTTACAAGTTGCGTGACAACACTAAGAACGGCTGCGTAGGAGACTACTAGTTTTACAACGGGGGCAAGTAATAGAATGGTGAATTGTTGAACCAATTCTATGTTTCTCTGAAATCATTCACATTTTCGAACTACTGGTATGCAAGTTAAAGCGCTTTTTGTCTATAAAGAGGATCAAAACATTGCAAGCTTGGCCTTCAGTCGGAGTTAGATTTCAACCAGAAATATGTATGCATAATCAAGATCGTGGAGTATAATCCTGCTTGTTGTCATTACGATTCAGTCCTTGATGGTTAGTCTTGTCTAAAAGCAAACGGACAGTTACTCTACTGAAGCAGAGTGCGGGTTAAATCTCTCTAGCTCATTTTTGAAAGGCTCTTCAGTTGTGGTGTAAATAAATCAACAAAGCGCGTTTAGTTCTGAGTTATGTATGTTACTGCAATTATAATGTACAGTGTATTTCTAACGACAGCAAGAAAAGTTTGTTACTTCGAAATTTCGAAAGAGTTCGCAGCAACGAAAGTTCGATACTTCGAAATTTCGAAAGAATTCCCATCATTTCACCGCATTTTCTTCGAAATATCGCATTGAGCGACGCGAAATACCGCGCGAATTTTCGACGATATGTCGGCGAAAATTCGCAAGAACAATAGACGAAATTCGTCGAAATTCGCTCTCATTACTTTTGCACAGTACTGTAGAAGTGGCAAACACGCGAACAGGAGTCGTGTAGGCCTTCCAACCCCACTTTACCTGAATACATGGCAGATGTCATGATTCGCACCAGCCTCACTCCTGCGTGGACAAACCCAACAAGCGACAAAACCTTCAGAACAAGGCATCCCTACTAAGGATTTAGTTTGCTCTGGGAGACAGGTGACCAGCGTGTGCCAGGGTCTCTCCTCGTTCGCTCCAGGGAGCAGTAAGATGAGAGACCCTGGGAACGAGGTCGGGAAAACATTTGTGACCCTCCACGGGAAAACAGCGAATAAGGTGTTCGCACGCGCACGACACGGACCTAACACGTTCGCACGCTACTTGTTCGACATGCTTAGCGTGCGCATTATGCAAAGAAAAACAAAAGAGTCGGAGTAGCGTGTTTGTGCGCTTTGTTAACAGTCAGTTAACACGGTAGAGCTTTATACTTTAACACGCTAGTTTAACATGGTTTATTTCTTTGTCCTTGACACCGGATAGATCTTTATTCTTAGATTCTTACCAAACGTAAATAGTTCTGTGGTAACATTCGTTTGTTTACCTCAAAAAGCTCTAAATATAGGCTACGCATGTTATCAGACTTTTCGATCGATTCATCCGTAGCACGTGTTTCGGGTCCCGACGTGAGTCAATGTGCGATACTTTCAACTTCTCTTATTAATCTTTTTACACGGTTAAACTTTAATAGTTTAAAATCTGACAACTTCACAGAGTTACAAAAACTACAAACTTCTGTTTCAGGTTTTTGTCGGCGGGTATGTCGCGTAAATGTTTTGGGTCAACTCCAGTTAAGAGGAAGGTTTCAAATTACATGTGTTGCAGTTATGCAAATTTCTCAAATTTGTTGTCTGATGATAAAATCTAGAAAACGGTCGCCGTCGGTTGTTTGTGGCGAACTGACACTTAATTTTATGCCCCCAACGAATTGAAAAAATTAGAGTATTTAACGTATCGACGATAGACTCGATAAACTAAGGCCCCACATGTTGTTAGTGTTACGGTGACAGGGCATGTTGACAAGACAGTGCGGAGGTAACGCAATAAACAGATCAGAATAATTAATTTTATGTCTTGAGTTTGTTTTGCCATTTAGACGAAGAGTAATGAAAGAAATCGTTCGGCTGTGAATGGAACTACCATTCAACAGACTTTTTCAAGAGGGTTTCGAAGCTGAGACAGAGTTTATTTACGTGTGTTTGGTATACCAATTGATTTAGGAACGGATCACAGCAGACTTTTATGAACCGGCAAGTAAATGGCTTTGGCCGTTGAAAGGGATAACCATGGAACGAACGAATGTTCAGCATGTTAGAAGTTGACACGGTAAACGTGTTTGAGCCAAAGAACACGCAAAGCTTGTTGCACGCTCTTTTGTCTTTAGCGTGCTTGAAAAACAAAGGCCTCAACTTTAATGAGGTAGGATGGTAACACGCAACTAACGTGTTGAGTCACGCTCCTTTTGTTTCAACGTGCAAACGTGCCGTGTGCGTGCGTTCACCTTATTCACTGTTTTCCCGTTGAGGGTCACATTTGATTTTTAAACAAATGTTGATTACTTTGCACATTGCCATTAAGGCGTCAAGTAAGATGGAACATTGCTTAAGCTGCCATTGTATTTTAGTGATCAAACTGAGGATTCACTATAAGATATTTCTCCCTTCATTAGTTGGAAATTTGTTGTACATGGCTGCATAGATGGATGCTCCAGAAAAGTCATGTTTCTTCAGTACAATGGAAACAACAGGGCTGACACAGATCATGGCGGAGAGAATGTTGAAGTTGATGATGATGATAGTTTATTAACACTTCTAGCAGTTAAAAAAAACTGAATAAACAGTGTAACTTACAAGAATACTAATATTAATCTTACTGGATAAAAATAATTCAGTCCATTTACAATAATAAGTATTACAATAATTGGGATTACGAATACCTAAAAGTAAAAAAGTCGTTTGCTCTTTTTGTTCTTTTCACTGTTGTAATGGCTCTTGTATTTCCTGATCTTAACTGATATGGTATAAATCTTGTCATAGCTTGCGGAGCTAAGAAAGATATGGGGTGGTCTTCATTCCTCATATTTGCCATCAACTTTTACAAATGGATATCCTACGATCTACTAAAAATGTCAAATTTGCTTGATCTAGGGCTTGTTGATCAGTAAAATTTGGAAGTATTATTTTTAAAGCTCTTCTTTGTATAGATTCAATAGCATCAGAAAGGTATCCAGGAATGTCTTGCCACACTTCCACAGCATATTCAAGGGCTGATCTAATATTACAAGTAGATACCTTGAACATGTCTTCTGGCATGACCCCTGTGCATTTCAACAACCTAAGAGCGTATAATCTCTTAGCTGCCTTGGCAATTACATATTCAACGTGAGTATTCCATTTAAGGTCATCTCTAATTATAACTCCTAAAAGCTTATAAGTTCCTACTCGTTCTACTTCTTGATTTCCAACAGTTATAGGTCTCATTGCAGTAATGGAATTCTTCATGAAATTTACGTACATTTCTTTACATTTTTGGGGGTTTAGTTTCATCCTGTGTTCTATGCAATAGTCGTGGATTTCTCTGACAACTACATCTAGCATACTAATAGAGTTCCTTGGAATAATCTCAAATGCAGTAGTGTCATCAACGTACTTCGTACGCATATGCCAATTACTGAGGAGCTTGTTTATCATAACAGCAAAGAGCGTTAATCCGAGCTTTGTCCCCTGTGGGACTCCACCATTGACTTGTTTCCATGGTGACAGGGAGGAGCCGACACGCACAGCTTGTGTTTGGTTGGTAAGAAAGGAAAGTATCCAAAAAAACAGTTTGATCAATGTTGAAGGATCTGAGTTCATCCAGTAATACTGAGTGGTCTATATTATCAAAGCCTTTAGTAAAATCAGCAAAAAATATCCAAACAGAGCAGTTACCTGAATCAATAGCTTTGTGTATAGCTTGCATTAAATGATCATACATGTATTATTTCATTTCTAATAAAAAATCTACCAAATGTATTATAATGTTTTGTATATTGTATGTGTTTACTCTACCTAGGGGTGGAATGAATATGGGATCGACTGTGATGCACCACTTCCTGATACGCTTGGGGATGATGAAAATGTTGCTTTCACAGTTACAAATAATCCATTGTCAGAAAGTAACTTCCAGGAATTTACTCAATTGGTAGACCCTTTAATGGTTGATGACTGCTATGGAATTACCATATACTTGGAAGCATGTGCTCTTGTATCAGTAAGATTGCATTCAGAATAGTACGTAAGGTACAAGTGATAGCATAGTACTGCATGAGGAATCTCAAAACTTACACAATTAAAAAAATTCTCTAACGGTAACCTGATGACTGCTTCATGAAATCTTAATTGACTCCTAAAGCTTGTTCAATAATGAACTATAACAAAAAATTTCAACAATTTAAACAGTTTCTGAGTTATGCATCAAAATTGGAAGAACATTCCTGCTGAGGATTGACTTGTGGCATTACACAATACATCATTCTTCAAAAAACAACGAAAAATTGTGGAATGGTATATTGCTCATACAATATATCATTGTTGTTTTTTGATGAATATAGATGTTCTCATAATGTAACTCAGAGCCGTCCATATCCAAGTGCTGCCACTTCCAATTACGTGCAGGATGCTTCTTTAAAACTGTCATAATCCTTGTAGCAGATTGGGAAGGTGAGCTTCTTAAAACAGCTATCTGCTTCAAGCAATATCTTGGTTTCCTCGGTTTGGAAATAGACTTCTATCTTTAGGTCTGCATCCATTATTGTTATCCCAGTTACAAATAGGACCAAGGACTGAAGCAGGGTCTTTTGGGTGTTAATTGTAAACAAAAAATAACAATACTTAAAACAAGTATAATGAATAGAGTGTTGACATTAAAACCACAAAATAAACACAAAATTGTTAAGTACAAAGAGTATCTGTTTAATGACTGTTAGTCACCAGAAAGAAGAAAGGGATTATGAAGGTCTCTTTCATGTTTATCTTTGTGCAAGCATGTTCTGGATGAGGGATGGACCATTAGAAAAGTGATGGGGGTGGCAAAAGCAAAAAAAATTCAGTAAAAATCTTACTGATATTTCTTACCATTTAAAGCATTCTCATCAACAAACTTTAGCGGCCAATTCTTTGATATCTCTTCTTGTTGTGACAAATTTCTCTTAAACTTTAGCTTTCCCTTCAAAGTGTCTGGGTTCACAGCTGTTTCTTCTTTGGTTGGAAGCACACAGGTTGAAATGATGGAGTGCTTTCGGAGTAAGTCACCCAATCCATGGATGTTGAGACGTTTGAAAAATGCTTGTAGTGGTAGAGTCCTAGTGACAAGCACCTCTGCAGTTATAAGATCTTTAATGGCTTTTTCTTTGATGAGGTCATTTAATGGAATTGAATCTGACAATCCATTCTTTACTAGGAGATCCTTTAATATGCCTCTTACATCACTGTCCACACTCTTGATCTCATCTTAGCACAGGTACTAAATATTGATATTAAAAAAAGAAAATCAAAATTTTTCCCCTTAAACTGCAAAGATAAAAGTGAGGCTGATTAGGCTATCCTCTCAAGTTCAAATTTCCAGTTTTTTGGGTTGAAGCTCAATATCTTTGCTCAATTTATTACTAATATGAATATTTTACATGTGGAATAAGTGTTGAGGCATACAAAGTCTTGTTTATTTTTTATATATGGCTTTTCAGATGGGTACTTGGGTGGGTTAAAAAGAAAGAATAAGTAAAGAGAAATTAAAGAGTAATTGAAAACAGCCATTAAATATTTCAATTTAACATACCTGTGTTTGAAGGATTTCTCTGAGGTCTGTCTCTTGCCTTGTCAACTGATCCTGTAGTGAGCAAGTAGTTTCCCTGCCATTTTGAAACATCCACTAGAAATGACATCAATGCCATTCAAAGGAATAAGGTGCTCCTCCTGTCCTCCAAAGAGCTGCAAATTGTAGAGAGGATCCACTTTAGTAAGTGTGCATATTGCTTGGTGAAAAAACTCCTTAGTTGGGCCACCAACGTTTGCTCCCTGTTCTCCCACAAAATCTACGTCAAGTGGTTTTTTGGGTTCTTGTATATCCTCATAAGTTGTCGTATCAGAGATATCTGCATTCTGTTGATTGTTACAAACTCCTTCCCCATTGTTCGCACTTGCTCCCGATACATGTGCAGGACTTCAGCCACACTCAAAGGAAGTGGATTAGCACTACCAGCTTCATTTCCTTAAAGGGACAATAAAAGAGAGAGAGAAAAGTAACAACAAGAACAACAATTAATGCAAGTAAAATGGCACAGTGTATGTGGTCAATCAAAACAGATATATATAGTGGAATTTAAGAGTGAATGTCTGTAAGGATAGAGAATCGAAAGACAGTGGGGAAAAATCGAATTTTTTTATTTCACCCAAAGAACCCCTCTGGTAACCTGTTTCAGAAAATCACATTGAAAGATCCTGAAGCACTTTGGTTTTCTAGAGTTTTAAAAAAGTTTGAAAATCCGATTATTTCACCATTTTATGGTATTTTCACAGCTGATTTTAGTCGAAATTGAAAGTTTTGCCAAAGTCACGTGGATAGCTTTACAAACCTGATACTTTGCACAATTCTAGGACAATATCTCATCTTTTGATTCGTGTAAAAAAATGGGGAGGAATTTGCTGAAACTCTAAAGTCTCTATTGTTTTTGGACAAGGTTGTTTTTATACAAACTGCTCATCATTTCATTTGGCTTCTAGACGCTGAACGTTTGCTATCTACAGAATATTATAAATTATGGTTCACCTTCTGTGT
>OX419336.1:25445504-25478004 GCA_948470475.1 Galaxea fascicularis | reverse complement strand
TCGCTTGTATCGAATTTAGCCACCACATCGTCTGCAATATCCTTGTAAAAATCTTGAGTCTCGATCTCATACAAAAGACTGTCGGTGTCTGTGAAGAGTAGCTTTTGTTTTCCTCCATATTTGGGTAAGATGTAATTGTAGTGGAAATCATACATCAGAGTCTTGGAGATATCCAGAATAGCCATCCCACAATAAATAGGTTTATTGAACAGTATCATTGTTCTCTTCATGTGAATTGCCACCAGATTCTCATCGAATATCGTGAGGTGTTTAAAATTCGGTTTTGCCACAAGTTTCTGTACACGCAATTCATGATTCACCAGTTTCACATCCTGTCTGTTTCTGATGTTCTCCATCGTCTTTCCAAAGACGGAGTTGTTCATCAACTTAAAAAAATCTTTTTCGAAAGAGTTCTTTGCGTTTGCCCGAAGAGCTGTGTTTTTCATAATGTAACTCTTCAACCACGGCTCTTCCTCAAATCTAATCCCACGATGTATCTTTGTCAACTTCATCCCAAGGTGGAGATACTGTTTCAGGTTTCTGTGGTGAATCACATACTTTTTCTTGTCATTCAGATTTGGGATGAGTTTTTCGACTCCGTTTACTATAACTCTCTCAGGTGTGAGAGGATAATCGTTGTGGAGATCGTGTAACGAAGTAGGGTATTCGAGATCGACTTCTAGAATGCAGGGAAAGTTTCTCCATTTCAGCAGGTCTTTTTCAGTCATCCATCGAAAACCTCTTACCGGGAGATTTTCACACATTGCCCACCCGTACAGATTATTTGCATCCAGGTATTCAAGATACGTTGATGGTTTACTTTTGTCATAGCTTCGCATATATTTATTATTCGCTTTCCCATACCTGTTGGAGATCATCGAAACACCACCTCTTATTCCCTGTTCAATCATTAAGAGCATGTCGTAATCCGTGAGCAACTCTAGTTCCACATCACCCTCCTTAAGAGCTGCGTCCCAAGCCAACCCAGGAGCTGTGTAATACCAAGCGGGATCGAGTTCATAATTTTCAAGACAGACACTTCTATACTCTTCAAAGACATCCGCAAGAAGTAAAACATCTGTTTTGAGATACAGATCATGGTAATCACCCATCGTTTTCATGTTGAAAGTTTTCCACACATTTTGCGCATGCTGGTAATCTTCATCATTCACATCCTCATCGTTCAGCTTTGAATAAAACGCCTCTTTCGGTGGAAGTTTCACATGTCTGAATTTTTCAAAACTATCCATGAAATCATAAGGATAAACTCCTTTTCTCGAGACGAAATCTTTGAATTCACCAAATTCTTTCTCAGTCTCTTTGAGTTTATCGGTGCTCAGGTTCTTGACTAACTTATCCAACGAAGTTGCCATAAATTTGAAACTATCGATAAACCTAAGATCATGTTTGATCTCCTTTTCTTTCCCTGCCTTGTCTTTGTATTTTCCAACCACGATCGTTTTTGAGAAGGAGATGTATTTTTCCTCGTTATTTGGGATACATTTTATGTTTCCCTCAGATTTTCCAAGATTTTTGACGAAGAGATGAGAGTCATAACCTGTGAGATTGTGGAATATGATAGGGGTGAAGTCTGATTTTTCATATTCAAGATTACACTTGTTGTGAGCTGCTCCTCGATACTTTCCGGTGAAATGACAGTGATCTCTAACCTTCTTTTCTTTCTCTTCGAAAGGCTGGTTACATATCCAACATTTCTTCGCTTTCTTAAAATTAGCTTTGTCGGCCTTAGTGAAGATCATCGGTTTGGAGAAGTCGAACTCTTGGTGTATGGCGAAGATGTCTTTCTCAAGCATATCTACAAAGATCTGAGCGACATCTTCTCCTTCGCTTTTCATTCGGTAATGCACCGTCTTCGATGGATATATACGTTCATCGAAACACTTGATGTGGTAACAGAAACCACAAGGTTTGTGCTTTTGGTACTGATTGGTGAATGGTTTCTTTGGATCATTCTCACACCTATGTATCGGTTGGACAAACGCCTCGAAATCAGCGTAAACGATGAATGGAACTTTTTCCATATGTTTATAGTTTTTAAACCAAATCGATGGGATTATCTTTTCCCCATCTTCAGTAATTTCGATCTCTGGCATAACGATTTTCTCCGATGCATTTTTCCAACAGTACTCTTCATGCTTTTGCAGATCCGCTTTCGCATTATAGTGTTGCATGCAATTTCGGCAGAGAAACATTTTTCCTTTATGCTTACTTACCTGCATCGAGACCAATCTGCTCAAATCTTTGATCAGGCAATAATGACTATTGGTTCCATCATCGTCTTCGGTGGTTATCAAGAGTAAATCCACCACACCATCAGCATTCCAGCTAAATCTGAGAGGATATATATTTCCATTTTCATACCCAAAGACATTCACATAAATGTTGTTTTGTTTCTCGAATTTAGCAATATCGGACAGCTTGACAGGGAAATCGATACCGCTCATATTCAACTCATCCTTATATTTCTTCAAGGAAGAGACTCTCTCCGGGTGACTGTTTGTCGGGTGTAGATGTCTCAAGATGCACCATTTGAAGCACTCATTATCCTCATTTTTGATGTTTATTATCGCCTTCTTGTTTTTGAGCACATCCAGTAGCGGTATGTAAGATGTGCCATTCAACGGTATGTAATTTACCGTATGAAGTCCCAGCGAAATGATGGAATCGAATATCCAATTACTCCCCTGCCTTTGAAAGGTTGCTATCTTCTCCAACATCAGCTCAGCCGCTTTATTGTAGAGATCACTCACATCAGTAGCTTCAAGGTTAATCTCGATGAGTGAATGGAAAGCTGCAGGTACTATCATTGTTTCTCCCGTTGATATGTCTGTTTTTGACATGTTACATATGAGAATGAGTTTGAACTTTATGTTACGATGTTCTTTCAAGAAGTTGACAACAACCGATTTGACAGCTAACAGAAATGTTTTGGGAGTGTAATCCTCTACTCCCTCAATGGTATATTGAAAAGCGAAATTTTTCAATGCTGAGTTTTCCTCTACAAGTTCGAAACTGTGTGGTCTCTTCTTATAGAGCTCATTCACATGCCTCTTGAAAGACTCAAGCTCATCATGCACCACGAAATGTGGTGTATGCGAGGCCACCTTCATCAACCACTCACCCCAATTCTCCACCTCTCTCTTTCCCCAACGGACCACCTTTTTAATCTTCTTTGCCTTTGAGGGTTTCAGAATCGTTTGCCCTCTCGGGATCTCATTCACAGGTATCGGTTCATCGAGAATATTTCTCTCCTTCTTAATTCGTTTAGGTGTTGGCACTGGTACCTTTTTCTTCCTTATTACTGGTACCTTTTTGACATCAGGCTTCTTTTTCTCTTGCTTCAATTTCTCCAATTCACTTTTATTCATCCTTTATATAATATATGAAATATTTTTTTAATATCTATTTTTAAAAAAATAGATATTAATTTGATTTCTGAGGTTGTGAATTTTCAACATTTCTCTTATGCATTTGTGTTTTCAAATGATTTGTTTTACCTGTATATCCGTAGTTACGCCCAGTATTACATATATCACAATACCATTCTTTATTTAACATCCATGTTGTTTTATGTTGCTTGAGTTCTTCAGCTGTGAATTTTTTTGGTCTTCCTCTTCCTCTCTTTTTATTTTCCATCTATATATATATAATTTATTTTTTTTAATAGATTTTTATTCATTTTTGAATTCTATTCAAGAGCAGCAGGAACATCATCTTCACTATCACTATTCAACAAGCATTCGTCATTATCCAATCCTTCAGGGGGAAAGACTCTAATTTGCTGAGCTTTAGGTTTAATGCTAGCCCCGTATGTACCCAATGCTATACTCCCCCACATAGCCATGAGGCTAATTTTACTCCATTTTGGTAGTACCTCATCTATGTTGTCTGTGTCAACCTCAGGTATTAGCACACCAGAAGCATCGAAAAATCGGCTCTTGAATGTGGCACTAGCATGTAACAGTCCATCACTACCTTCTATATCTTCAGCACATGATGTTGGAAGACCAAAATCCATACGTGGTGGGTAGTCCTGATAGATACGTTCCTTGGTGGTTTTATCAACCTTATAGGAGTATTTTAAGATACGTTTCCATTTCCCCTTATCACCTTTATCATCATATCCCGCTATGGAAGAGGGATTAACCTTTGTGGTTTTGGAACCACCAAGACACCAGAGTACTGAGTTCTCGATACATTTCCCTATTAGGAATTCATCAATTTCACGCGCCTTTTCATAGTAAGGGTCATCACTTTGCAAGCTAATGGAGGTGCCATATCCAGTAACCTTTTCATCCTTGGGATACCTTCCCCTTTCCTTAGTTTTACTAACATCTACAGTATTGGTATGTAAACCAAAGGGACAGACACGTGCATCATAGAGTACATAGAGTAGCTTACCATCATAACGTAATGAGACATAACTTCCACCATAACCGTTTGGTTTTGGAGTGTTAAAAGTAATTTTGTCGGTATCAATATCAAGAAAATCAACTATTATGAAGTTGGGTTCTTTTTCAGCTTTGGTTTGGGTTTTCCTTTTTAGCATATATAGTTATTCTGAATATTTTTTTTAATTTCTCTTTGACCATATATAATTCCTTCTCATAATAAGCTTTCATTTCATTAACATTTTCCAATATCTGCTCAAATGAATGGCTGCGTGATTCTACGTTTTCCATTAATACCATATATATCTCCTCTAAAGTATCCAATTCATATTCATATTCTAGCTTTAACTCCTCCAAAAGCCTATCACTTTCATATTTAACTTCAACTTCCATATATATTTTATATGGTATTTTTTTATATGGTATTTTTTTTCACTTCAACTTCAACTTCTTTTGGTTCATGAAACAATTGCAGTTCATTAATATCTTCTAATACGCTATTCACTTCATCCACAGTTTTCTTACAACATAGTATGAAATCCCTCAATCTCTTGAATAGTTTCCTAAATCTCTCTTTATTCATATATATAAGGTGAGATTTATTTGTTTTCATAAGAAGCAATTTCATATATCTTTTAAATCCTCCATTGGTATCCAACTGTTAAATTCATCACTATAACCCTTCCACTTCACCAAAGCTTGTTTCTTTTTATAATCTCTCCGAATGACTTTATCGATACGGAATACATCCTGTTTAGCTCTCAGTAATTCAGGTTCATAAAAACTTCCTTGTATTTCTTCATCGTTGAGATCCTTTAATTTATAAGTGATTGGGTTTGTATATTGGATTTTATCAACTGTGAATACTTCCTCAGTCCAATTTGGAGTGTATCCTTTATCGAAAGTCTTTCTTTTATACTTGGATATTCGGACCTTATCACCTATTTTGAATTTCGGTTTCTGTTTTAATGTTTTCATATCACCATAAAGATTGAAGTAAGCAAGTCCCTCATTCTTCTTTTTACTAGCTTCTACAGGTGTCATTTTAATACTTGAATGTTTGGTATTATTATACTGTTTCAATATTTTAGGTAGCATGTCTAAATACTGTGTATTACCTTGAACAGTGAACTGCTTCCACATTTTAGTTTTAATTGTTCTATTCCATCGTTCAACCACTGAGGATTTCTCCTCATTCTCTGTGGAGTATATCTGTATATTATATTTCTCCAACAAATCCTTCAAATGTTTGTTATAGAATTCCTTTCCTTTATCAACCCATAGATATTGTGGTTTTCTACCTTCCTTGAATATTTCACTGAATGCCTTTGTAACACTTTCACCCTTCTTATCCTTCAATGGGACAATCCAACCGTATTTACTGAAAACATCAATGACCATAAGAAGATATCGGTAACCCTTATTCCATTTACTGAATTGTTGCATTTCAACCAGATCAGCAGCCCATATTTCATCGATATGATTTACAATTACACGCCGCCGAGTAAAGTTCCTTTTTATAGGTGTATGTAATTCATCTGCCAATTTTTCTTGCCAGTTTTCTTCACTCGACGGCTTTTTCCGTTTTTTGAAACACCAAGGCCTAGTTTCTGTTTTGTATTTATTGCATTTCGAGCCAACCAATGACCCCATTGTCTTTCATTGTATGGTACCTTGTCTAAAGCTTGAACCATTTTTCGGTCTGCCTTATTTTTACATTTCTTGTCATCCTTACAAACAGAATAATCAACATCATGCTGCATGGCGATTGCATCCGTCTTTCCAGTCGGTTGTTGATATATCTCCAATATTTCTCCAGTTTTTGGATTATATCTAAGCTGTTGTTCAAGTGGATTATATGGACCTGTATAGTTATGTCCAGGTAATGTAAATCCTTTTTTTGGTTTTGGAAGCTTTCCAATGGCTTTATGTATATCAAGCGAACCACCTAATCCTTTTCCATAACCTTTCCATTTAATCCAAGAACCGTAACTACGAGAGCCACCTTTATTTTTATAATCAGCATACTGTCTTTTGTATTCTGCTATTAGTTCTCTTCCCTCTTTTGCAGACACTTCAGGTCCCTTATACAAATTTGGATTAGATAATACATCCCATGCTTTCTTAAAGTCAACTAGGGGAAATGGAAGACTACCTCCAACTATTTCAAGGTATTTTTTCAAAAGCTTAGGATCTGTTGGAATAAAGGTGCCTGGATGGAAAAGACCTTCACCTCTTTGAGTGGTCTTCTTAAGTTGCCCACCGCTTTGGGTGGGCTCCACTAGTTTCCCTTAACAAACATTGATTTTTTCGCACCACATTCAACACAAATAGCTTTCATCCTTAATCTACCATTTGGTGTCTTAACAATTTGTTCACTACCAGGAGCATTTTCAGTTTTCTTTTTTTGTCTTACACAATATGATTTCACCATTATATATATGAATTAGATATTTCTGAAATAGTTAATTATAAATTTATGGTTCACTGATTTATCCATTGGATCAAATGCTTTATTATGTATGATATGGAGTATTGATTTCCCTTTCTGTCTCTCCAACAGATAGTACAAACACCAATAGCCGCATAAAACTGAATCGCATTCTTGTATTTCATCTGTTGAATATATTATTTTTTCACCACTTGTTTGTAAATATTTTTGTATTTCAGTTGGCATTATTAAACCGAACGAATCGAAATACTCACTGAAGTGTTTGTCATCATTTCTGTAACAAACCCAATGAGTGCCAGGTCCTATTTTTGAATCTAAATTTATTATTCCAACTTCAGGTTCATTTATTTGACCTGGTAAATCATCTCGACTGAATACACCTCTGAAATGTTTTATACCTAATTGATTAACCAGATTTATCAGGTCAAAGTTGCTTAGCGGTTTATCTATGAATTCGATTTGATTTATATGAGTTGACCTAAGAGAGGGATTTTTGACCAAACGTTTTTTGTTGAATGCTGTATCCTGATTTACTCCGAGAGCTCCTGTTAAAAGTCCCTTGCCTTTCTTCCTCTTCACCGTTTTTTTTTTTTTAAACACTTTTTTTTTACACCAAGACCCACCATAGGACCTTCCCAAGTACCAATGAATGGATCGCTTCTATAATCAACAGGTAATACAAGACCTCCTTGTTTTGGGGGTAGTTTGACGGGTGGTGATTTTCTTGATCTATTCGAATCGATTTGAAGGCCTTTACCCATTACAGCGTCTAACAGCATCGGAATTCCAATTGAAGCGAGAATAGTGCCAATACCAGATCCCATCTGTCGTTGTGTTGGCTTAATATGGACACCAGATCCTGTTTGTAAAGCATTAAGAATGTCTCGTTTTTGTTTAGCTGTTAGATGATCTTTATACTGAATTAATCTATTTACTTTTGAGTCAGGGATAAGAAATCCACCTGTTTGACCGCTTCCAAATAATTTATTAACACCGAGAGAAGCCAAACCACTCATTGCTCCTGTTGCAAGAGGTGCAATAGCCTTTTTAGCTAATGGTACCACCATCGGTAACACTTTAGACGATAGACCTGCTAGTGAACTCCATAGACTACCTCCATGTCTTGCAACCTTACGTAATTGGCTTTTTGATATTTTTATGTCAACTCCTTTATTCATCTCCATTGCCCTCTGAATCTTTTTGATCTGTGTTTTTGTCAACATAAGTTCATGGTTACCTTTCAAATCAGATTTTCCTAATCTGAGTGTGATCGGTTTTGATCGATTGGCATAAGCTCTTGAAAGCTTTTCCATTTGACCTTTGCTTAGTTTAACACCATAAGGAAAATATTGCGTCATATATAATATATGAAATTTTAATTTCATATGAAATTTCTTTAACGGAACAGGAGTTTACCATCTTTCTGAACAAGTTCGGCTTCCTGCTCATATAAAATCAAAGCATAGATACTATAAGCGGTTGCTGTTGTACCACTTAGTTCATATCTGAAAGTTAGTTTAGTTGTTCCATCTCTGATATCCAGTTTTTGTTTTGTGAGATCAAAATACATAAATGGAAAGATTGTACTGAAATTACTTCTATTAAGCAAAGTGCCTTCACCATATTCATTGTTTTTATGGACGTATTTCAGAACATCTCTATACACTCTGATCATATCTGTAGTAGGGGTATAATGTATTTCTGGGTATTCATTACCATTTGCAACAACAAGATGACAATTTGAAAGAGTTCTTGGGTCTGTACTAACTGAAAAAGTGTTATACAAAAATGGATTAGCTGTTTGAGCGCTAATATTGGCATCATTGATGATAAAAACAAATACATGCCTTGGTTTGCTTATTCCACTTGTAATATTGAAATGTCCGGATCGTTGCTGTGAAGAATTTGATCTCATGATTTCTTCTCTTAGATATGTCCATTTTTTATTTGTAATGAATTTACTAGTATATAATGATTGACCTTCAGAATTGAAAGTAATCCGAGGAACCATAAGTTGCATTTTTGTTACTACAACTCTACAATCAGCACCTGCTTGCCAAATTAAATTAGCATCCGATTCGAGTTCTAAATTTAGTTCTAAGCGTGTATTCGGCAGAAGTTCATCACGTAGTGCTTCGAAAAAACTGTATCTATTAAGAGGTATTTCAGTACTGACTGTAGTTGATGTACCAAGAAGAGCTTTTCTCGTAGCAAAACCTTTATTATAGGCACCCTGAGCTGGTCGTTCTTCAGCGCTTCGACTTGTGTCTAAATAGAAAAATTCATTAGTAGCAGTACTTTCAGCATAAGATGGGCTATACTCTAAGAGATTTTTGATATTTACACAATGGTTAGCGTCGTTCAGATCATATACTTTTTTTCCATTCAAATTAACTTTAAAATTATTTATCAATGAATGAGAACCATTTACTATACCGTTATGATCTGCTGCTGCAATGTTGCCACCATCAGCTGCTAATACTACTTTAAAATCTACTACAATACGTGAATTATACCAATCAAATGGAGTCACTTCACCTGTATTGTCAACAACGAATCTATGACCATCTTTTTTTTGATTTCTAGTCACTGTTGTATCCAAACCTGTTTCTAGTTCAAAAACAACGTCTTCATATCGTTCTACATATTCTGAGTTTCTAAACATATAATATTTGATTACATAATTTTTCCAAATTTACCTCCAGAAATTATTCTGTTAACTCTCTCATTGATCTCATATTGTGACATAGGTGTTTGTGACATTACATTTGGTGAAGCTTGATTTAGTGAAGCTTGATTTAGCGAAGCTTGATTTTTTTTTCTTAATAGTTGAATTATTTTATCACCTGCTTTTTTACCAACATGTTCACCGGTCTTTGTAGCTGCAGTTTGAAGAGCCTTTTTAGATGCTGTTTTTGCCGCCTCTTTCATGGTTTTACCAAATAAATTACTTGCAACAGATTTGAAAATATCACTTAATGCTCCACCTTGGATTTCTCCACTATGAACATGCTTCTTAACATACATTCCTAAATCGGGATCGTATCGTTTCTTGTATTCAAATCGATTCATATACAATTAGATTATATTATATTATTATGTTGTTGATCGCATAATTAATGTCATAAACCAATCGACATCATTCAGATCAATAGGACGACCGAGTGTATCAGCTATATAAAATCGCATCTCATTCAGTTGTGTTTTATTCACCTCATTAAACAACAAACGTCGAGGTTCGTATTTAAACGAATATGAGCGGGTTAAATTGTCGGTTGGTATGACTGCCAGTAGATTATCAGAATAACCACTCAGTATTGAATTTTCAATAATATCTGAATGGATATTTATTTTATCAACGCTGTTGGTTATATTCGGTAATCTAGCACTATATTCAGTCGATTCCACTATTTTTTCATCAAAACCAAGTAAATTACCAAATTCAGTCCCTCTAAGATCAACCTGATAATTATTATCCAATTCAATAATGACTCTAAATGAAGATAGAACGAACTGGATATTTATTGGATATTTATCTTTTGTTGTATGTGTCTCTCTTACCATATACTGATGAATGTAATCATTTATGTCTTCATAACTGTAGCTACCATCAACAAAAGTAATTGTTTCCCAGTTTTCACCTCCATCATGACTATATTTAATCTTATTGTTTCCAATCTTTTCAGATATGTTATGCCAACTGTATGTCATCATCACTGTATCAACAGCTATTTCATACCTCTTATCTTTATCCAATTTATACGTCGTTTTCAGTTTGATTTTGAAATCGTGAGTTTTACTAACACCAATTTTCTCTCTATCAACAGATGATATATAAATCACTTGTTCTTCCATTATATATTATATTAGATAATTCTTAATAAATCATTTAATTGATTATTCAGATATGTTATGCCAACTGTATGTCATCATCACTGTATCAACAGCTATTTCATACCTCTTATCTTTATCCAATTTATACGTCGTTTTCAGTTTGATTTTGAAATCGTGAGTTTTACTAACACCAATTTTCTCTCTATCAACAGATGATATATAAATCACTTGTTCTTCCATTATATATTATATTAGATAATTCTTAATAAATCATTTAATTGATTATTGTTGATAACTCCTATTTTATTCAATGTATGAGCTATTTGTGTGAATTCTTTTGTAACACCATCATTACCTGCTTGAATCGATCCTCCAAGTAATTCTAATCTAGAAAGTAAATCTTCTGTATTGTTGAAATAAATGACACCCGCTCCCATTTTCTTAAACTTATTACTAGTACGATGTATAGGAATCTGGGATATTTGATTTAATTCATTAAAAATCATTTTTGATAGATCACTGTATTTCTTTTTACTGTTGAACCTCTTTGTTAGAAGATCAAGTGTGTCAAAGTCAGCTTGTTTATCATATACTTTCTGACCGTCCTTATGAGCTATAACTTTGAGATGTCCATACAGTTTAGGAAGATCAATAATCAGACCACCATACTGACCATTTTGTAGATTTACTTTGTAAGCATTTCTCTTTTTCTGTGTATATATCCCAGACCCAATTGTTTCCAGACCTTCAGGTATTATAGCAATTCTGTTTCTATATTTTTGAATGGTCTTGATTTGATGTGTTAGTTCATCAATCTGCTCCTTATTACCATCTCGTGCCTTTTTACTTTTTGATAGTGCTCCTTTTCGCTGTCCTAAATCTTTTAGTAATTTACCTAAACTCTTATTATAATTATTAAAATTAATGTCTTTATTTTGAACACCTTTCAATATATCAGATGGTGGATTAAGATCATAATACATTAATGTTTGAATATCATCATGATCGAATCCTTTATCTAAATCCGATTTATATTTATCCATCATTGCAGGTTTATAACCAATTGGTAATTTTGTATCTTGTGCGGAGGTTTCAGGTAATTGTTGATGAAGAATTAAATCATCTAAACCACTTGTGATAGCTTTTTGATTTTTTTGGAGTTGTTCAATTAATTCATCCTGTTTCTTATCAATACTTTTTTCAACATCAATGATAGGTTGTAAACTTTCTGATACTCTCTCATAAGCATCTTGTTTTGCTTCATTATACTGTTTCAACACATTTCTCACAGTTCTGGTTTTTCTTCCTGCTTCAATTTTGGAATTACTAAGCTTTTTGAATTGTTTAATATCCATTATATATAATAGTTATATAATAGTTATATAAACTTATCTTAACTTATCTTAACTTATCTTTATTTATCTAATATATATATATATGGAAATACCAAATTACGATTTCAATGAAGATGAAAATACCAATTTCAGACAAATAGAAAGTTGTATGCCGGATAAACCATTCAGAATGTTGATTTGTGGTAATAGCGGTTCAGGAAAAACTAATTTATTGTATCATATGCTTATGACACCATTAGTTTATTTTGATCAGGTTCATCTTTATGGTAAAAATCTTGAACAGGAAAAATATAAACATATGATTGAAACACTGAATGATATCAGTAGACATTCTAAGGTTGGTTATGATGTTATACATTACAATAACAATGAAATAAAACCCATTGATAGTCTGGATAGTGATTCTCAGAAAATAGTAATATTTGATGATTTCATTTGTGAAAAAAATCAAAAACCATTAATTGATTATTTCATTCAGGGAAGACATAAAAACTGCTCAACAATATATCTCAGTCAGAGCTTCTATAAAACACCAAAAGATATAAGATTAAATTGTAGCCATTATGTCGTTTATGAGTTTCCAAGTAATCGTGAAAGAAATTCGATTTCAAGAGAATTGAATGTCACAAAAGATCAATATGAAAGGGCAACTAAAAAACCGTATTCATTTCTATATGTTGACAAACCAAAGAAAACCGTTAAAAGGAATTTTTATGGAAATATATGAATCAATTAAATTATAATATAATCTAATAGTATATGGGGGTAAATAATGATAATATTCATAATCCACATACAGTGAATCCTGGTACTCAAGGAGCAGTTGGTCCGCCAGGTCCGCCAGGTCCTGGCTTTAAATTAACATCTGATGGAAATTATGATATCGATAATAAAAAATTAACTAACGTGGCGACGCCGACAACTGATGCTGATGCAGCAACCAAAAAATACATTGACGACCATGTCACTAATGTTCATCTGACAGGATATATCAAAAAAGATGGTAGCGTAGCTATGACCGGTGATTTGAATATGAATGAACAAAAAGTCATAAACATGTTGGATCCTGTTGACGAACAAGATGCGGTTAATAAAAGCTTCCTTGAAGGACAATTGTATGATTATGTAAGGACAGATGGTAACAATCCCATGACTTACAATTTAAATATGGCTAATTACAAAATAATAAATTTGAAAGATACAACAAGCTCAAGTGGTGATTCAGAAGCAGTCAATAAAAAATATGTTGATGCTAAAGTGGTATCACCGGTGGATTATCTCAAAAAGGATGGAAGCGTAGCTATGACCGGTGATTTGAATATGAATGAAAAGTCATAAACATGTTGGATCCTGTTGACGAACAAGATGCGGTTAATAAAAGCTTCCTTGAAGGACAATTGTATGATTATGTAAGGACAGATGGTAACAATCCCATGACTTACAATTTAAATATGGCTAATTACAAAATAATAAATTTGAAAGATACAACAAGCTCAAGTGGTGATTCAGAAGCAGTCAATAAAAAATATGTTGATGCTAAAGTGGCATCACCAGTGGATTTAACACCCTATCTCAAAAAGGATGGAAGCGTAGCTATGACCGATGATCTGAATTTGGATGGAAATAAGATTGTAAATGTTGGTACGCCAGCGGTTTTTGAGAACGATCATGCTGTCAACGTTAGCTTTTTCAACACCCAACTCAACGCTTCAAATCAAAATATCACGCAGCAGTATAAGGACTACATCTCTAAATCACACATTGTCTCCTCTGACAAGAAGAACGCTTTCTTATACCTGAGAGATGTTAATGAGAGCAGTTCCGAGAATAACATCACCATTAATGGGATTGTTGATTTCAACGGTTCACCTCACCAGTATAAGAAGGCTTATAGCGCTGTTCTGACAAAGGATTCAGGAACAAACAATTATCGATCCAGGATAGGTTTCAATCTCAATCCTCTACCTCGTGGGACATACACAATGATATTTGAATTCTTTCCACCAGAAATGATCAATATTCAGCTGTCAGCTAATAGTTCTGGTGCGGGCATCAACAAAAACGTTCAGCGTAACTTCACTAATTTCAGCAAACTACTCGTGCAAATCAACAACAACAAGTTACAAGTTATCGATTACATCTATATTGATATGCATGGTACAACAACGTCGACACCGGTAAATGCTCATATGATCGCCTACGGTGTTAAAGATTGGGTGGATAGTGTTGATCCGAGCGTCTATAACCTCGAACTGTTTGTAAACGATAACGATGAGATGAAGATGCAGACTGACATCAACATGGATACTCACAGAATCGAGAATGTGGGTAGTCCAATTAACAACACAGATGCCAGTAATAAGTTATACGTTGATAGAACGCTATGTAATAACACCACACTACTCGGTGTTCCTATTCTTGAGAACCTAACACTCAGTCTGATACCATCGCTAACTCTCTTAGATGTTGATGAGAATGATAAGATAGCAGGGATGACTGACCCTGTTAATAACAGAAAGTTTGCACAATCTGTCAACAACAGGAAACCCTTATTAAAGTTTGATACACGCCTTGGAAAGTATCACGCATATTTTGACGGTACAGATGATTTTCTCGCGTTTAATGGATTTCCTTCAACAGATGTCGGTGGTTCTTCTCACAACACATCAACAACGTTTATGCTTGTAAATACACATAACCAACATGCTCAAACACACTTCTTTTGGGGAAATTATAATAATAATAACGGATTCGGTGCACATTTACCATGGTCTGATGGTTTAGTGTATGTGGATTGGGGGACGCCTCAAGTTGGGAGACTCACTAAGTCTGGTCTGTCAAACTTAACAGATAAAATAGAGTTATGGACTATTCGCGTTACAAAAGATCACAACCCCTCGCAGGCTACGTTAGACCTATTCAGAGGAACCGCTAGTGTGTCACCTATAGCGTCAGCAGTAATTACAGATCTCTTACTATCCAGTTCCCACACTTTTTCCATCGGAAGTATTGTAGACAACGCAACGCCCGTAAGTAGTACAAAAATGAATCTATACGCTTTCTTGATCTATAATAAAAGTTTGACAAATGTAGAGTTGAAACAGATGTTTAGATACTTTCAAAATGAGTTCCTTCGTTTCCAACAGTAATCTCTTAACTTTTATATAAACCAATTTATATGGTGGAACCAAGAAAGTGCATATTTGACTGGAATCATATTTCAGACAAATTGACTGGGGAACAAATTGAAGAATTGAAAACCTATTACCATACCTATCATAAGAAGTGTTGGGCTTACAAACAAGCCATGAAACGTTTCAAAAAATGGGAATTATTGGGAAACTCTTTATCAGTAGTCTTTGCATCTGGAGGGATAGCTTCATCAGTGGCGACTGGTGGAGTTAGTTTAGTTGCTATTAGTACAGCAGCACTTTTAATCCAGGGTTGGATGGAACATAAAGACCTTAAATTCAAAATTCAAAATTGTACATACGCCTACCAAAGCTATCAACATTTGTTAAATGACATTAGAGAAATGATGAGAAGTGGTGATTTTCAACCATCTTATTTGTACAAAAAAATGAGCAATATTGACGATTACGTGACAGACAACAGTCCTATCGTCGATAAGTATCTTAGCAGATATAATGACAAATTCACCACTAACAAAAATACGAACGCAAAAGTCTGGTTGGGTAACAGACAATAAATATTCCCACGCGTGGGAAACTATTTTTCCGAGCTTGATGATTTTTCCGACAAACTTTGCTGACAAACTTTACTTCAAAAGACAATCATTTTTCTAACAAACTTTACTGACAAACTTTACTGACAAACTTCACTGACAAACTTTACTGACAAACTTTACTTCAAAAGAATTTTCCCACGCGTGGGAAACTATTTTTCCGAGCTTGGTGATTTTTCCGACAAACTTTGCTGACAAACTTTACTTCAAAAGACAATCATTTCACGGGGGGGTTCCCATGTGGGAAAAGTAATTTCATTTAAAATTCCATTTAAAAATGTGTGGTGTAATGGAAAAAATACAGAAAAAAATAATTTTTTCTGTATTTTTTACTGTGAGTTTGGTTAGGAAAAAAACTGGCCCAGAACCCACATTCCCATGTGGGAAAAGAAATTCCATTTAAAAGAAAATGTGTCATTTCACGGGGGTTTCCCATGTGGGAAAATAAATTCCATTTAAAATTCTATTTAAAAATTTTAAATTTTTAAAAGAAAATGTGTCATTTCACGGGGGTTTCCCATGTGGGAAAAGAAAATGCTTGATAGACAAATGTTAGCTTTGTAAAATCCCTGATAGGCAATTTGCCTATTAGGGATTTTTTTTTGGTTTTGTAAAATCCCCGATAGGTAAATTGCCTATCGGGGATTTTTTTTGGCTTTGTAAAATCCTCGATAGGTAAATTCCTAGGGGATTTTTTTTTGGCTTTGTAAAATCCCCGATAGGTAAATTCCTAGGGGATTTTTTTTGGCTTTGTAAAATCCCCGATAGGTAAATTCCTAGGGGATTTTTTGGTTAATCCTCGATAATTGAGTGGGAAAAGAAATTCCATTTAAAATTTTTAAAAGAAAATGTGTTTAAAATTTTTAAAAGAAAATGTGTTTAAAAAAACTGGCCCAGAACACCCATTATCTAACTACTTCCACAATTGACACAGTCAACTTGTATGGTCGTAACGGTAACTACAATATTTAGATTACAAAATAGTAAACAAAATAATAAACGAAATAGATTTGTTCTTGTAGGATCTGTGGATATAATTACTATAATCTATATATTTAGGCAAGCCTAAAAGCGGAGCTCCACAATTATTTCCTCAATATTAGCATTTACAGATAAACTAATATGGCAATGCCACAGGACTTGAGCCATGACTCCAATAAGGACTTCTCTACACTGTGATTACATATTTTAAAGTAATAAAAAATGCGCCGAGTGCATTGTTGAGTTATGTAAGCATGCGGGAATTTTTAAGAACATGAGAGAAGTGCCTAGAGAAGCACAAGCCGATGGCGAGTGCTTCTAGCACTTCTCGAGTGTTCTTAAAATTTCCCAAGTGCTTATATAACTCAACAATGTACGAGGAACAAGTTTTTTATTTCTTTTATAAAATGTCCCAGAGATTTAAGCGAGCTTACATACCTATTTGCTCCGCATGAGCTTGTGAAGTAGGCAGCGTGCATTATAACTCAACAGTGCATGTGTGTGACGTAGAGGACGTGCTTTATTGGGATATAGTGAACTCGATTCGACCAATCACAGCACGCGTAACTCTTCCAACATTTTATAAAGAAGACTTTCATTTTTCATTGTTTTTAGTATCTTTATTCGACACAGAAGTTTACTTTCTTTATATATATATATATATATATATATATATATAATTCGCACAATGGAGAATGGACTTCCGTTTTCAACGCTTTATTCAAGACCCAATATATACTGTTTTGCTGCAGAACCAAAGCCACCATTCAATCATGTGCAAACGTAGATTTTCGAAATATCATTGGGCTTTGTTTCACAGGAACTATATGATGCTGATGAGCAAAAAGGATTAACAAACTTTTTTTCATCACAGTTTAATTACATCTGATTACATTTCGATACAAATAGTAAAAATCACTTCACTAGGTTAACAGTTCTAGTGTCCCACTATTAAAGCAACTTGACAACGGGCATCGGTGACATTTTAATCTATCAAAACAAAATACTTTACACCAAAAGTGCGATAAAACCTCAAAGTGAGCTCTCTTCGACACCGCCCATAAAAGAACAAAAGTACTTTGCTTGCCTTGTTTTGAACATTTTATGGTGTTATTCTTGTGATCTATTACAGTAAAGACGTTAGAAAGTGCCGTAGATGTCCTTTTTACAATAACATAGAAAAACGTTGAGCGAAATCGACTTTACTTTTCCTTGAGAAAAGTGACTGCGAAAGACTGATCGAGCATAGTATTTTAGCGATGAATCAGCTGCAATTATCTAGTGATGTTGAGAACGGTTTTTTTCTTGACTTTGATCAATTACTAATATTGCAAACAACAAACCTTGACTACAAGTCGTGGTTGGTATTATTTTTGACATCACTGTTAATGATAACATCTGACTCAGGATTTCTGAAAAACATTTTTCAGCCATAAACATTGAACAAAGGAGTTTTTACTGCAATAGCCTTGAAAATCTGCGATTTTTTAACTAACAACGAGAATTGCTTTTGAGGGACAACATATTGCTGGCATTCCAATGCTGCAGCTGTTAAAAATTGAACTTACGTTTCGCAATGAGTTGTCGATTGCTCTTTGCGAGTTTCCAATAATGTCAACAAGGCAAAGCCGAGTGTATAAGCTGTCCGGACTTCGCTTGGCTTTTCTTCAACCAATTCTTTGACCAAAAAATGAGGGACAGCAGGGAAAACGAAGAGTTTTAGGATCCAAAATGAAATATTGGATCGAAAATATGCATTTCGAAAAAGATGAGCATTTTTTAGTTGAAACAGCATGAAAACAACAAAGGGTAAGAAAACAAATAACGATGGCGGCGGATGTTTCTTCGGTGTTCCTCGTAGAAATTGGAAAACTAAGACAAGTAACAAACAAAAGTCGTAGTCACAGAGACAAGTCACCATTTGTCATATAAAAGACACAACAGGAGTACTAACCTGCCCTTCAACAAATTTATCACTCCAAACACAGAGCTAAATCAGAAGCCGTCATTTCACACTGCAAAAGTATTCATTTGTTAAACAGATACAAATCCTTAGCGGGCCTTGAAGTTTTTCAACGTCACTTTGTGCTACTTTCCGTGTCCACCAAGGAAGCTTCTTCAATTAAGGATTTTTAGCAGCAAAACCGTCCAGTTCATTATTACACAGCAAAAGTCAGCAATCAAAGACAGTGTCTGCATGATTAAAACCCTGTGAAACCACACAATCTTTTCTCTCGAAAATTCGTAAACTGTAAAATAGCAAAGTCAGGCAATCCAATTTGTTCCTCCTAACATCCAAAGGCTGATTCTCATCGGTTTAAACAAAAAAAGAACTGAGAAGTAGTCAAGGTAGGTGGCGAATTGTTCACAGGACGAAGATCTGTTGATCCTGGCGAAAAATTAAGCCTCGTTTTGGCCTTGTTTGAGCCTGCGATCGAATTCAAAACCAGTACCTGGTCAGCGGTCAACTTAAAAAAACAGCTGACCTTTACAGCTCATAACTTGAGCCCACAATATGGTCACATGATACTGGTCAGCGGATATGTTGTTTTGACAGGTGTCAATTGACCATAACATGGATGTCCAATATCAAAGATGTCCGCTGTAAGCTAGGTGGTCAGCTGGAGTATGGCTGCCATGTTAGATTATTATTGTTATTATTAGGATATTATTAATTATTGTGCAAGGTCGTCGCCATCGTCAGTCGCACCCACGAGCAATACCGCTTGCCAAGATTACCATGAGAAAAACGGTTGACCGGTTTCTATAGGTATGGGGCTCTGCTATAAGTACTGTTCCTGGGTTTAATGAAGGCATAAACATTAAGGCAAATATTGAACAAAACCAAAAACCATACAATAACAAAATCTCAGTATGATTTAGCATGTGTTTTCGATGTCCCTAGTCTGATCCACAAATCTGTAATAATAATAAAGCCTTTATTTATTGAGGGTAATAAATAAATGAATCTAAGAACTATAACATCATGGCTGCAAATGCTTTGTAGAAATGTGCTGGCTTGAGTACAAATTTTTTGGTGATCGTCAGAACTTTCGTCTTGTCATCATTTAAGGAAAGTTCATTTGAAGATGCCCAATTTGCTCCAGCAGGCTAGGGGAGGGGAGCAACCCATAGTTAATTGACTACTAAAGTGAACCTTTCTTGTGCGATAGCAAAAACCTTCATCTGGGGGCTAATTATTGTAAAATTCACAGAAGTTACCTGAATTACTTGTTTTTCGTCGCTCTAATTCCTTTGCAAAGGCCTAATATAGGCAATTGATTGCCCAATTCTATCCTTTAGATAGGGGGCCATATGTCCAAATGCACGTATACCGTATTTATTCACTTATAAGGCGCACCCGGTTATAAGACGCACCCTAAACTTTTGAATAGAATTGTGACAAGTAAGCAAAATAAAAATTTAACCTAAATACCCTGTTATAAGGCGCACCCAGAATTACGGGAAATTTTTAATTCGCTTAATCTTCGAGCATTCGTTCAGCGCACTGTAAATTTACCGTAATTATGCCAAGCACTCGTTGTCATTCCTATGATCTAAACTTCAAGTTGAAGATCGTAGCAGAAGTGGAAGCCGTCAACAACAATCGTGAAATTGCTCGCGATTACGGCATATCGGAATCGAAGGTCCGTAAATGGAGAAACCAACAGCATGTCTTGTTCTCCGGCGAGTTAAAGATGACTGCAAATCGTGCCTCGATGGGTCGCTCAAGAAGGCCTGGATGGTTAGGAATTTGTTCGATTGTTTCTGACATCAACAACTTCAAGCACGTGCTTTTCAGCACGTTCGCTCGCGCTTCACTTCAACTCGGCTTTGTTTATGTTTTGGGAAAAATTATATTCTGTTGCGCGAAAATACTCGGTTATAAGACGCACCCCGAGTTTTGAGAAGATTTTGATTGAACAAACGTATTTTCTCGGCAAAAATGGTGCGCCTTATAAGTGAATAAATATGTACGTATATTTTAAGAAAATAAAAGAGTTGCAGAACAAGAGATTCAAAATTTAGATATGGGAGGAGAACAGAACAAGCTGAGGTCTTATAGTTTTGCTATTAAATTAGATAAATCAATAAATCAGGTTAACTGAGCTCAAGTTAGTGATTTTGATCGCGAACAAGCATCTGCACTAATTAAACACTTTCAAAGAGGAATTAGCGCCAAAAATACCTTCAAATGTGTTGCTCGAGTTTCCAAATAGCCACAAAAAGTTACTCAGGGTCCTTGTCCATAAAATACGAGGTGAGACGAGTGAAAACGAGCCATGGACAGCCGTTGTAAACAGCAACCATCTTGAAAATGGCAGGGCGATCGGTCAGTGGTGAGTCTATAGGGAGTGTATGACAGCACTCTGGTGTCCACATAACGAGAACACCCACAAATTAACTCACGTTGAGAAATTCCACGTATCCCTCAATGAGAGGGACTCGAAGAAAGCAATCTGCATTGATCTCACCATTGAAGAGTGCACTTTTTAGGTAGCCAATGTAGCCTGAAGAAAAAAACCAAAATCAATACCAGGTCATCAGTCAATGTCAACTGAAAAAAACCTAGAAAAAAAAGACTTACACAGGATGCATTCCTGTGCCTTATCGTAGGTGGTTGGGCTGAGAGCCGGCCTCCCCCGCTCGAAATTGACCCTTTGTGTGATGAAGCGTCTTACATCAGACAGGAAGGCACACATGTGCTCAGAGTGTTCATCAGCTTCTTCTTCGGATTGTGGATCACACATTTTCTTGCTTCCCAGGGTCTTTCTCTTGATCATCCAGCAAGGCATGTGAATCGTCAGAGCAGTAGGTGATCAGGCCACTGAGGGAACGATCCATATCACCAGAATTTGAAAAGGTGTGAGAGATGAGTTTTTCGACGGGTTTGGCAGGCAGGGAACGCAAAACTTCTGAAAGTTGAACACCTCAAAATGCGAGCAACGTTCTCGAAAATATGTCAATCAGTCCTACATCTCATCTTTGAACCAATCAGCTAATTGTAGGTAGGTAGGTAGGTAGGTAGGTGGAGTGTGTTTGCCCAGTGAAGCCAACAGACAAACAAACAACACCCAGTCAATCGTTATTTTTTTCAGTTTTCTTGCCAGCCTGTCTAGCGTGATTAATTACACCAAAAGCCAGTTGAATCCAGCTTAATGGTATTGGGGAGTATTTTTAAACAGAATATAGTTTACTCGGAATGAGCAGTTTTTGCTCTGTTTTCGTTATTCTTACAAAAATGCGTCCACATGTGGGTCGTGGGCAGTTTTTTCATAACAGCTCAAAAAATGCGACTCTTCTAATAGCGGAGCTCCAGCGGCCCAAAGGGCCGCAAAGCGGAGCCCCATACCTATAGAAACCTGTCAACTGCTTTTCTCATGGTAATCTTGGCTAGCGGTATTGCTCGTGGGCGCGACCGACGACAACGACAATAATTAATAATACCCTAATAATAATAATAATAATCCAAAATGGCGGCCATACTCCAGCTGACCATCTAGTTTACTGCGGACATCTTTAATATTAGACATCCATGTCAATGTCAATTGACAACTGTCTAAACAACGTATCCGCTGACCAGTATCACGTGACCATATTGCAGGCTCAAGTTATGAGCTGTCGAGGTCAGCTGTTTTTTTGAAGTTGACCGCTGACCAGGTACTCGTTTTCAATTCGATCGCAGGCTCAAGCCAAGCCAAAACGAGGCGTAAGTTTTCGCCAGGATCAACAGATCTCCGTCCTGTAAACAATTTGCCGCGTACCTTGACTACTTCTCAGTTCGTTTTTTGTTTAAACCGATGAGAATCAACCTTTGGATGTTAAGAGCAGCAAATTGGATTGCCTGGCTTTGCTTTTTTATAGTTTACGGATCTGCGAGAGAAAAGATCGTGTGGTTTGGCAGGGTTTTAATCATGCAGACGCTGTCTTTGATTGCTGACTTTTGCTGTGTAATAATGAATTGGACGGTTTTGCTGCTAAAAATCCTTAATTGAAGAAGCTTCCTTGGTGGACACGGGAAGTAACACAAAGTGACGTTGAAAAACTTCAAGGCCCGCTAAGGATTTGTATCTGCTGAGCAAATGAATACTTTTGCAGTGTGAAATGACGGCTTCTGGTTTAGCTCTGTGTTCGGAGTGATAAATTTGTTGACTGGCAGGTTAGTACTCCTGTTGTGTCTTTTATATGACAAATGGTGACTTGTCTCTGTGACTACGAGTTATGTTTGTTACTTGTCTTAGTTTTCCAATTTCTATGAGGAAAGCCGAAGAAACATTCGCCGGCATCGTTATTTGTTTTCTTACCTTTTGTTGTTTCCATGGTGTTTCAACTAAAAAATTCTCGTCTTTTTTCCAAATGCATATTTTCGATCCTAAAACTCTTCGCTTTCCCTGCTGTCGCTCATTTTTTGGGAAAAGAATTGGTTGAAGAAAAGCCAAGCAAAGTCCGGACGGTTTATATACTCGGCTTCGCTTCGTTGACATTATTGGAAACTCACAAAGAGTAATCGACAACTCATTGCCAAACGTAAACACGATTTAACAGCTGCAGCATTGGAAATGCCAGCCATATGTTGTCCCTCAAAAGCAATTCTCGTTGTTAGTTAAAAAATCACAGATTTTCAAGGCTATTGCAGTAAAAATTCCTTTGTTCAATGTTTACGGCTGAAAAATGTTTTTCAGAAATCCTGAGTCAGATGTTATCATTAACAGTGATGTCAAAAATAATACCACCCACGACTTGTAGTCAAGGTTTGTTGTTTGCAATATTTGTACATGATCAAAGTCAAGAATAAAACCATTCTCAACATCACTAGATAATTGCAGTTGATCACCTGAGTTGATTCATCGCTAAAATACTATGCTCGATCAATCTGTCGCAGTCACTTTTCTCAAGGAAAAGTAAAGTCGATTTCGCTCAACGTTTTTCCATGTTATTGTAAAAAGGACATCTACAGCACTTTCTATCGTCTTTACTGTAATAGACCACAAGAATAACACCATAAAATGTTCAAAACAAGGCGAGCAAAGTACTTTTGTTCCTTTATGGGCGGTGTTGAAGAGAGCTCACTTTGAGGTTTAATCGCACTTTTGCTGTAAAATATTTTGTTTTGATAGATTAAAATGTCACTGATGTCGGTTGTCAAGTTGCTTTAATAGTGGGACACTAGAACTGTTAACTTAGTGAAGTGATTTTTACTATTTGTATTGAAATGTAATGTGATGAAGAAAAGTTTGTTAATTGTTTTTGCTCATCATAATCATATAGTTCCTGTGAAACAAAGCCCGATGATATTTCGAAAATCTACGTTTGCACTTGATTAAATGGTGGGTTTGGTTCTGCAGCAAAACAGTAAAAAAAAAAATATATATATATATGTAATCACAATATAGAGAAGTCCTTACTGGAGTCATGGCTCAATTCCTGTGGCATTGCCATATTAGTTTATCTGTAAATGCTAATATTGAGGAAATAATTGTGGAGCTCCGCTTTTAGGCTTGCCTAAATATATATATTATTTTATCTATTCAGGTTGACCATTCCATCTTTGATCTGTGGTAATGTCCCACCGAGCCTACTTTCTGGCCTTTCTTCTCACACAGGGCAGTTTCTGGCTGTAAAGGCGTGGTTGTACCTCTTGTCATTGAGTACCGACACTGGTCCAGGGTCCGACCTGTTTTCCCATACATTTCCCTTAAAAATCGAGCAGCTCCGATGCACTGCTCCAAAAAGCCATATCTTGGTTGGGTTTCATTAGTTTTCCTCGGTCTTTACTTTGTTGCATAGAACTATTTCTCAGCTTCAAAATGCTGCTTATCTTATTGGAGTACAATCAGAAGCTGTGAGGATAAGTCTTTTTCTGGACACCCCTGTTTTGGGAGTACTTTTACTGGGTAAATGGGTGAATTCCAGCCCTTAAACGTTCGATATCTCCCCAACGTTAGAAGATCGTCTCACCAAACTTAGCACTCACACTTAAAACATCTGCAGCCATCATTTTTAAACAATTGGGGGAGATTGGCTGAGAGGGCTTAGAACACCTGACAAGTAAAACTGACCTGACATTCGACTCATCTCCCGTGGGTGGGGTCTCACTGACAGGACTCTGTTGCTGTAGATTGTACAGCCACATACTCACAGGTAGGCTAGAGAAGTTAAACTGACCCGATTTCGGCTCGTCTCTTGTGTGTGGAGTCTCAATGACAGGGCTTAAAGCCTCTTCACTCTAAATTGTATAGTCGTGTACTTACAGGTAGGCCAGAGAAGTTACACCGACCTGATTTTGGCCCATCTCTGGTCTGGAGTCTCAATGACAGGGCTTAAACCTCTTCGCTCTAGATTGAAGAGCCGTTTACTTACAGGTAGGCCAGAGAAGTTACACCGACCCGATTTCAGCTCGTCTCTGACAGGCAAGACTCTCGGTGAAGTTTACAGGACGTCTCTGCTCTACAGTCTTTAGTCTGTGGTGTGTACTTACAGATATTCTGGGCAACCCCAAATTATGGGATCTCAATGCCGCAGTTCTACTTACTGGTGGCATAATGACCAGTCTTGGTGAAGGGGGAGGAAGTGCGGTGATCTGGGAGTCATGATAAGGGCGGACCTCAACGCCCGAGTGGGTTTGGCTGCCGTGATGGCAATGTTTGTGATTTGGTTAGGGTACCAACTCCCTAATGTGTGCCCATCCAAAGAACTTCATTGCTCTCCCACAGAAAAGAGGCCAAAAGTAGGTTGCGACGACCCCACGATACCTGCGAGAGACTGCTAAACCGTGAGGTAGGGTACTAACCCCCTAATGTGTGCCCACCCAAAGAACACCATTGCTCTTCCATGGAATCAAGCAAGAGGGCATTGGAGGAGTGCCTGTAGACACTCACATCCAAACAGAGAAATGTAAGCCAATGCAACTTTTTAATTATCCTGAATCAACTGTCATAATAACAAACAATCATTAAACATGGAGAACTTACACATCCCTTGCCTGCATAATGAAGCAATTTTTAAGCTGGAAATTTTAGCAAATGCAAAGTGGCAGTCAAATATTCACAAATTTGTGAGCTGCGAGTTTTCCAAATGCAAATTGGTCTTGTCCTTAGTTATCCTGAATTCACTGTCATTATCTTTAATAACACTGAGAAGTTACGCATTCCCTGCCTGCATAATTCAGTAATTTCTAAGATACAAATTCCAGCGAAAACAAAGTTGCAGTCAAATGCTTGAGTTGCAGGTTCTCCAAATGCAAATTGAATACACTGTCAACAGCTTTAAGCATTGACAACTTACGCATCCCTTGCCTGCTTGGTTTTCCTCGAATTCTTTCCTTAGATTTGCAAAGTGGTCTGTTTTCCAGTGGTTTCACACTCAATTCACCATTTCTAAGGCGCAAATTCTGGAGAATCCAGTATGGTCCTTTGTAAGTACTTCTGGAGTCAAAATTCACAAATTTCCGAGTTGCAAGCTCTCCAAATGCAATTTAGCCTTGTTTTCTTTCATTCATTTCAAAGGTTCAAATTCTAAACATGCAAAATGGTCTACTTTGCCTTTGTCAGGACACTCAACAATTCACAAGTGCAAAATGGTCTCTTTTGCTTTAGCCTCTGTAGTGAAAATTCAGTAATTTTTATGAAATTCCATGAAAGCAAAGTCAAAAGTTGCTACCCCAATTATGCAGTGGGTCCAAAAATGAAGCAATTACTACATATCAAATGCCTACTAAGGTCCACATATACAACATGTTGTCCTTTAACTCCCAGGATCTCATTAACCATTTCTCTCCAATTGACAAATGTGTCTATTCACATGACCTGTTTGCTTTATCCTTTACTGGAATTGTGAAGAGAAGCTGCATGTTCATCAGTCCTGGGAGTTGAAGGCTCAAATCATGACCTAAGTAAAATTCCAAACACATTTTTATAACTTGATCTGAGGAATTCTGGCAAGTAAAACACTATTTAACTGACTTTCCTGCCTGAAAACACAGGCATTAATAGCAATTGCTGTCACTTTTAACAAAGGACACACCAGTTGAAGATGAAAGCAACACCACAGATTTTAGTTGCGTTTAGGCTTTTCACCGGATCCCATCAAAGTCGAGTCAACCTGAAAGAGAAACAAAGATAACATTAAAAATTTTGAAAAAAGTAGTTTATCCTCTGGCACGCAAAACAAATCACAGTTTTTATTTCCCCTCCCTGCTAATTAATCCAACATCTTCAGATCAGTCTTGACAGGACATCTTGTATGGTATGGGCAATGATTTTAGTGAGGACTTCACAAAACTTGGCAAAGAAATCACAAGTGCTATTTTCTCTTCCTGGCAATAAGTTTGATGTCCTCCGGTGAGGTTTGAAAGGACAACCTTTGTGTATGCTACTGCTCAATACTTTTGGTGGAAAGATCAGAAAATTACTCACACACCTTGAAGGACTTTGTACCTGATTTTCAAAGGCAGCCTTGTGGACTGCATGAGCAGAGGTGAAGCGGCAAAACACTCCTGGGCGATTCTTTGCTGCCTTCACTGTTACAGGCACCAGGGAAGCCAAGCTCTCAGTCCACTGCTCGCCATTGAGTTCAAGGTTGTATAGGCCTTTGGCGATCTTCTTGTACCAAAGCAGAGACGCCTGCTGTTGTCCAGTGATTAAATGGACTTGAGCTACAAGAATTTTGGGACTGTGTAGCATGCTGTCTTCCTCTGCCACTGCCACAAAGTTGCCTGGCTGGATATCACAGTTGTTGAGCTGTTGCGTCAGGGGCAGATCAGGGTTATCATCAAGCACTTCTGCATATCGTCGGACGAGGCTCACGGCGAGTCCCTTATGGTCATTAGCGGTTCGGCAGTCATAAGTTCTCTGGCCTTGTTCCTGGGAGTGCCTTAGAGCGGCTGCCAGTGAGGACTTCAGTGCATCCGTGCAGTCGCTGTGAAATAAAAAAACCCTGTGAGTGATGGATTTTGACATAAAGAAGGCAGGCATTCTGAATGCCATGTGGTAACACGATTCAGTGCTTTGAGAGCATCAACATTCAATTTATCCAGTCATCACTCCCTTTAGTGCAATTGTAGCAAGTATACTCGTGTCATTGACGAGCTCCTTTAAGTAAGGTTTCTTTCCCAACAATAACAAAGACAGGAAACCAGAAATGCAAAACAGGAATTACATGCACCAACATTGACTACAGTAAGTAATTCATGTCATTTTTGTCTGGGCATATCGGAGTGAAAATTTAAAAAATTATACCAATCGATGTGTGACTACATCTCGACACAACGGATACAACCAAAAGAAACCATTAGAAAAGTCACTTACTTTCTGCCATATGCCCAGGTTATGAAAGCCGATCGAAGCATATTCACTGTGACTAGTTTCCCAGTCAGACTGTGGAAAAGGCTTTTTATGTCTGCAGAGAAGGCATGGCCTGAGTATCTTTCTCCATTCTTGTTCTGTAAGGACAGAGACACAAAAGAAGCAAAGGCTAAATAAGTAAAATTGAGGCGACTTTGACTGGTCTCTCACAGGCAAGACTGTTGGACAAGTTAAAAGTTCAGGCGTCCGTTTCTCAAAAGACCTGTAAACTTCTCGGGTCCGAAAATGGTCCCGTAAAGCTCCCAAAAACGATTTTTCCTGTTTCTCAAAACGCACGAAAACTTCATGCCCAGGAAAATCGCGTCATTTTCCCCCGGTAATTCACGGGAGCTCGTAAGCTCCTGAAAAACGTTTTCGGGTGTTTTTGTAAAAAAAAAAAAATGGCGGCCATTGGGGTATTTGTAGGTCGAAATAGAGAGCCCTGTGCAATTGATGGCACGCTGATACCTATCAGAGCCCCTCACAAACCAGAACATTTGTTCGTTTGCCATAAGGGCTATCACGCAATTAACGTCATGGCTGTTTGTGATGCCAACTTAAATTTCACAAACGTTGTTGCGAAGTGGCAGGGTTCAGTACACAATTCCGCTGTGTTTAATTCAAGTTGACCTCAAGTTCACCTTGAGTCGGGTGGTGACAGGGGTTATGGGCTCACCCCATACTTGATGGCCCCATTCCATCCGAACAAAATCAACACTGCTGGAGAGCAGAAATACCAGAAGTGCCACACTAAAACCAGAAATGTTATGGAGCGATGTTTTGGCGTTTTTAAACAAAGATTTCGTTGTCTTGATTTTTCTGGTGGTGTCATGTAATTCTGTCCAATGTTTTCTGAAGTTGCTGAAATTGTCTGAGTCACTCAGCAATGAGGGCAAAACACACAAGTGATATTACATACATACATACAACTTTATTCTCGTCCCAAAAAGGCTTTTCAGAGAATACATGCTAAGGGATAAAGAAATAAAATACAATAAACAAAAATAAGTAAACATAAGTAAATAAGAATAGAATAAATATATAAGCTATTAACTATCTACAGAAGCATCATGATCAAGTCTAATTAATAAATTACAGGATTAAGCTACATTGCACTATCCATGAAGTCTTTTAATAAAATGCTCTCCAATTTTCGTTTGAATTCTTGTAGTGTTCTGCTTAATTTGAGCAAGTTTTCCAGCACATTCCAAATCTTTACAGTCCTGTAGTAAAAGGATCTCTGTCCAGTTGCAGACTTTAAGAGGGGAATCTGAAGTTTCTGTGAATTTCTTGTGGTGCGCATCAAAACGTCTGAGCATTTAATGAACTGATCCGTTAAACTATAAGGTGCGCGACCAGTCATACAGTTAAATGCCATTACAGCATTTCTGTAATAGAGTTGGTTCCTGATAGGTAACCACTGCATTGCCCTAAGGACTGGTGTTATGTGGTCAAATTTCTTCACTCCACTAATTATACAACAGGCAAAATTCTGCACTTTTTGAACTTTGTCTAGATTACTCTCGGTGGTGTTGCTCCAAACATTGGAGCAGTAAAAGAGTTTACTAAATACTAGACAATTCACTACTATAGTTAAGGTGTCCTTGTCCAACACGTGCTTGACTCGGTTGATCTGACCCAGTCGTGACCTACAAGTTGACACAGTTTTTGTTATATCGTCTTCGTACGTTAGGTTGGGGTCAAGTATTACACCAAGGTCCTTTGCTGATTTGGCTGGGGTTAATTCTTTACCCAGTAAGGATAGGTGAAGGCCTTCAACTTTGCGGGCTAAAGGTTGACTGCCGAAGATAACCAGTTTTGTCTTATCCAGGTTAAGTAAGAGCTTGTTGGTAAAAGTCCATTGACATATTCTCTGCAGGTCTTCGTTCATTTTACTAACTGTGTCTTGCTTATCTTTTAACCTGAAGTTGAGCAAGAGTTTGGTATCATCAATGTAGCTTTGTGTTGAGCAATATTTGCTTAATTTTGTGAGGACTCATTCTATTACCAGTGAATGACATCAGGGAAAATTTTTTCTTAATACTGCTAAGGCACGTCGAAAAAAAGGCAGCCAAAACAATTCAACTAGTTTTTAATTTGACTGTCCAGAGCGAGTGTAGGTAAATATTATTTACATTCAGTTGAGAGATAAATACGAGTTTCACTCCTGAACAAAAGTAACAACAATTAAACCAAATGTTCAAAGCTTCCATTTATTTACTGAATTCACCTGTGTTGTAGAGGTTTCCTCCACTTGAAAATACATGTCCACTTAAAAACACACATCCGTAAACATACAGTAGCAAACAGTTTGTCCAAACAAAGCACTTATAGGTCCTCCACCAAGTTTGACCTACATGTACTTGTTGTAATCCTCCCATTAATGGTAAACTGTTCTGTCATGCCTTGTTGAGCTGCAACATGCCGTGGTAAAGTAAAAGCCCTTGACGATTTGACTGATTTTGTTTTCCAACTACACAATCCCGCTACACTGGGCGCCATGCAAGTTGATTCGATTTTTAAGCCTTTCACAAGAAAAATGTTTTGCTCTTCCTTTTATTACTCGAAAATTCATCTTCCTTAGTGTCTATTAAAACTAGGTCACTTGATCTTAACGCCTTTTTTAGAGAAGGCATGACTTTGCTTTTGGATGAAAAAAACTTGGGAATGCATGCTTTACAACAGAACAGATCACAGGCGAGGCTTCTTTATTTGTTAACTGAAACATATTTCCCATGAACTTACTAATAAACAAGGGTGCTTCTTTTTTCAAAAAATGTAATATCAGTCAAAAAGCGGCATACACTGTACACCCTTTCCTTTTCATTTGCAGGTATGACATCAAACCCTTCAGCTTTGACTTCTGTTGAAGTACTTTATGTACATGTATTAAGCTTGTTTCATTGAAAGTTCAATGTGTAAAAACTCTGCAAACTCATAACTCTAATCAGAAGCAGGCTGTGCTTAACAAAGAAAAAAAGCAAACTTTGCTGAAGTGTACAGAATTAAATGTTTTATTATGTGTACTGTACATAATGTAAAATAATTATGACAATTTAGTGTCTTTTACATCTATAATCAGTAAATTGTTACTGATTATAGATATAAACACATTTTTTCCTTTGGATTCTTCTTTTTTTCTATATGGAGACAAAAATATAATTAGGAAAAACAGCCAGATTCTGTAAATTATCATTTAAATAGCAAGAAAAGAAGAAGTGATTAAAGACTGGATGTGGGAGTTGTATGTATCAAAGAATGTGAGTGGTTGTCTGATGAATTTTGGACAAACATTATCCAATACAATACTGGGAATTCGCAATATAATATATGATATCTCTCAGTTAGTGCACATGCTGTGATTGGTCAATAAATTATTATCCAGGCCGTATTCTACAGTACGGTTTGCTACATTATAAGGTTTTCTTTCCTGTGCACCCAATGAACCTGAGAGATATAATAAAATATCTTACTAACCTGGTTATCTCAGTCTGTACGGCAAGTTAGGAAAAAACTGTTGAATCATGGGCCACGCACTTCGTGCTTGGGCCATACATGTAAATCAATGGAAAAAACTCTGGCCGTAACTTACAGTATGGACTTCTAACTTTGTTAGTAAGAGGTGTATCTGGAAGTGCCAGTTGATGTCAACATTGGAAAACAATCCCAATCCAGAGAGTGAGCAAATGGGTTGAGTGGGAACTGGAGAGAAGCAGGAAAAAAAGAGACCATCTTTCTTCCCGCCTCTTTCCAGTTTAATTTCAGCTTTCTCTGTTTTTGTTTCCTTCAGGGTTCACTTGCTCACTTGCTCCTTGGATTTGCTCTCATGTAACCATCATGAGGGAGTGCCTGCAGTCTATTTCAAATTTGATTGTGTAAAATCTCTGTAACAAATATTTTCAATTTTAATTCTGCTAAACAGATTTTTCTATGATGGCTTAAAACAAAGTATTTCAGAATTTATGGAAATGTATGGCCAATTTAAGCTAAGTATTCTAAGAAAGGTCAACATGCACAAACCTGTTTATGAAGTATATTCAGTTACAGTAAAGGATTATTTTCATATTTTGTAAATGTGACTATTAATACCTTTGTTGTACTTTACTTCCTTTGGCCTGGGCCTGGGGGTGGGGCACACAGGCTTTTTGTGGCCCCACCCACTGCACGTGTAGCATTTAATATCCTTGTCTAGAGGAAAGTAGATGTGCAAAAGCAAATGATTAACATATTTATATGTTAGGAACAGCCACTGTTGCAGATGAGTTTAAAAAAAAGAAAAATAGTGAATATCCCAAGAAAGATGGCATCCTGACCCAACACACTGAGTTGTGAAATAAGAAAGTTTGAGAAGATCCCTGTCTAGAGACCCCTGAAAAATA
>OX419336.1:25415504-25438004 GCA_948470475.1 Galaxea fascicularis | reverse complement strand
GAAGGTGAAATTAACAACGGCATCCTTGTCAAGCAAATTAGAATCTTACTCAGTAATTCTGAAATTATTATTAAGTTTAGTTTAATAGTTTAATAATACTTCGTCATTCAAATACAAGTCAAATTGATACAAAATAAATATAATAAGAGCCTATATGACAGGAGAATAATTGGGGGAAACTAAATTCCCATACAAAGATTATTCTCCAATATTAAACACACTAAAACAAACTAAGACATAGAATTAAAGTAGACCTATAAATTAAGAAATAAAATTTAAATACCGTGTATAGCTAACCTGAATTTGAAAAGTAACCGAACAACAAGCCTTTGAATGAATGAAAACAAGCTTAAAAATAAATTTACCTTTGGTTGAGCGGGATTTTCTTGCAGATTCATGGTTTGAGAGATTTCCAGTGGCTCCGGTAAGTCATTCTGAAGGTGTGGGAAACTATTTGAGGTGTCACAATCGTGAATCACCATACAAACAACTAAATAAATGGAATACTGTCGTACCCACGCAGAAGAATTATTAATGACACAAAAATTATATTTTTCTTTTTCTAACCTCCTTTTCAGTTAAGGCAAGTCTTGTTTATCACCAGCAACGGCGAAATTCAGACCACAGTGACGATGAGTACTAGTATCACTAGTATCATCCTTCGCACTCTTCAGAGTTTGGGGCGCTGATGGTGACACTTCAATACATCTTTTCACGCTATTGCTCCTTTGGAATTGACTTTGGCTTTCAGTGATCATGGCCCTCAATGCTTTGAAATTATTTAACCGTCGTTCACTAGGCCTACATAGTAGATGTGGCCTTAATTCATTCCGAGGCAGAGTTCCTCCATACACCGCCTCAGCCGCTGCGAGCAATTCTTCATTTGACTTCTTCAAGAGATTTTTACAATACTTTAAGTCATTAACTGAACCACACAACCTACAGCAACTTTGATTTCCGCTATCAGACGATGGATAAGTTTTTTTTTGGCGTTTGCAAAGTATTCCCGTCAGACATTGCATATCTTGGAAGCACATGAAACCGGGTGTATTTTGGTGACAACATATTCCGCACTCACATAAGCTCAGTATGGACAAAATTAATAGTTTTGATAGAGCAACATTTGCAAACTTTGTAGGAATAAGCAAACTCTGACGTTCGGACGGGCTTTTCTCAAGAGGCTGGACACAATCCATCACATTTCCAAGTCTGAGCAACAATTTGTCTTTAAATGTTGATCTGCAGCTGATGGAAGATCTGGGAATTTCAATTTCTGCTCTTTCTGCCTTTACCATATATCTATTCCATGCATCATTTAATTTGATTACATTGCCTTTGTCAGCAGCGTATTCCAACTCTTCACACAACCAAATCATGGCTAGATCACTCTCCATTGTTTCAAGCCTCGCTTTTTCTGCATTTCTCTTGAATGCACTCAGACATGGTGAATGATATTTTGCTTCTGCGTCAATTAAATCACATTCCAGCCAAACGAACTCGAAGTTTGTAGTTGAACTGAGCAGCTTCAATAATTCGCTCACTCATTTTCAATGTCATTACAGACGATAATCTTTCTTTTTGGTTTTTGGTTTTGGCAAAATATGCATTTGTTCCAGCTGACTTTTTCTACATGACTGGGTGTTTTACAAGGACTGTTAGGAGCTGTTGTTGCAGGTCTAAGTTCTTCACTTGTCTCTATCTTTTGTTCCAGATGTTGTATTTTCTCTTTAATTGTGTACTGTGCGTAACTGTTGCCATGCCAGATGATCCAAGTAAATCTTCCAGACGATCGATAACCTCTCTGTTCACTATGTCCCTGTGCTTTCTTCGTTTAGTCATCGCTTCATAAACAACATTTCTGCTGTAACTTGTAGCTTCTCTTACATCATCCTTTGGCTTATTACGCTTCTGGCAGAAGATGCACAGTTTCAAGTCAACTTCCAAAGCTCTCTTTAGGGTCACAACTGGATCCATTCCAACATGTGACAGCTTTAGAACAGCTTCCTACTTGCCGAAAGTCGAGCGATGGCATACTAAACAACGAAGCTGAGTAACGACTGGACTGGACTCAGACAGTGGGAGGGAAATTAGGGAAGCGCGACCGTGAACACATTTCTCTTTTCACATTCAAATGGACAGCCATCAACTTCATTGAAAAAAGGCCCTCTGAACCCAAAATAATAGTGCACATGAAACACTTTTCTGTTTTAATTGGGCCAGTTAAAAATAGTGTGTTTCTGTGTATGAGAATGTTATGAAAAGATAAATGACGTCATACTTTGGCCCACAAGGCAGGCAAGTCTTATATTCCTCAAAGTACGAAGCATGTAACAAAAATCCAAATTTGTGATATTTAATTCAGTGGTTTCCCCTTTTCTACACATTTATCATTGCGATGACTTCATTTTAAATGTCAATTTTCTGATGTCATTTTCAGACCGAAGATCACAAAATGAACTTTGGTAACAAGCATTTTCGTTTTCAGTACGTCAGATTTCTTCAGAAAACTCGTTACCAGCTTTTACTAAAAAATGCTTCTTGATTTCTGTGAGAGGGACTTTATCCAAATATCGACTAGTCTATTTGTCGCGGACTCCTTTGAAATGAGACGTTGGTGACTGAAAATGAATATAATATAAAATTGCATCAATACCCGAGTACTGTAATGAGACAACTGGAATAGAAAAGAAAGACAGACCACGACTGAAGCCACAATATAGAAAGGGTAGAAAGGTCCGAAATTTTTGCAACCAAATAAACCTTAAGTGGGTAAAACTCCCAAAGACGTTTCATTGAAACTTTTGTTTTTTTAAAAAAGAATACATTACTACAATGGGCAGCAAAGGTTGAATATCATGTTACTTACCACACTGTCAGACTGTGATGAAGTTGGAGAACCTTGATGTATACTGGACAAGTTATCAGGTAGGTTTTCAGTGTAGTCTTCCTCAGAAAACAGATCAAAGGCAAAGTTACTTTTCAACTACAAAACCACAGTCAGATATACCGGGATTATTACATGTCGAAACATAAATGTAAGCAAAACAGTAAGGGAACTTTCAGTGAGACAAACCTCCATATACAACTGAAAGGTGACACAAATTTATGACTATACCTGGAGAGTAGAAGTTGTTAGGCAATGTGTGAGAGCTTGTAAGTAGTTAATAGCTTGGATTGGTGCAGACAGGAAAACTACAGAAAAAAAGATTAAAAATTAGTTGGCTGTAAGTAATAAATTAACAAAGGAAGAATTAGTTCTAAACGTGATTCACGACGCCCCAATAATAGCAGTTATTGTACATATCTTATGTAATTTACTTACAACTAGGAAGGGAGGGAATTTAGGAAGAAAACAGAGGAGGGGGAATGTCTTCCCTCTAAGAAACTTTTTTTCTCCCAAGTCTCTAATCCTCTGCCCCGTTTTGTAGTCTGCCGATTGCTGGTGTCCCTTTAAGGTCAAACATACTCCTCTTTTCTTTCTAATCTGTGATTACTGTCACACTTTTACTTGAGGCTTTGTAATTGTTCCCTAAGGTCCTTGTTTTGCATTTTGTAAAAAGCGCACATGGAGCAGGTGCCAGTTTCGACGTGTCTCATATCATCCTCATTGGCGTCTTCACTGCAGTGGTAAGAGTGATGAATAGCTCCACCCAGTACACGTGAAAAGCTCAAATAGTTGTCATCAACACCCTCGGCGAGGAGGACCGTGTATCCGGGAGCTTGCATACCACTGAATAATTGACCAGCGGCTTTCAGCTTTCCACTCCTTGCAACATTGGCAAGTGGTGTCACATCGTTTGGCATTTGTAATCCACTCGGTGGTGTCCATCGATCATCATTCACTGGAGCTCCTAGTTCTTTATAAGCTGGAGCTCGTACATTAGTTATTGGTGTCCGTTGTTCGTTTCTCATTGGTGTCCGTTGATCATTTGTCATTGGTGTCTGTTGATCGTTAGTCATTGGTGTCTGTTGATCATTGGTCATTGGTGTCTGTTGATTGTTAGCTATTGGTGTCCGTTGATCGTTAGTCATCGGTGTCCATTGTTTGTTAGTCATTGGTGTCTGTTGATTGTTTGTCATTGTTGTCCATTGTTCGTTTGTCATTGTTGTCTGTTGATCATTAGTCATTGGTGTCCTTTGATCGTTTGTCATTGGTGTCCGTTGACTGTTAGTTATTGGTATCTGTTGATCATTTGTCATTGGTGTCCATTGACTGTTAGTCACTGGTGTAACTGTCTTTGGTCGTCAATCATTGGCGTTTGTTGTTTGTTGGTCATTGGTGTCTGTCATTCGTTATTTGGTGGTTGTTCATTGGACGTCGGTGTCGGTTGTACGTTCTTATGGATGTCTGGTGTTTGATTGAGTAGCTGCGTTTGTTCTGCATATGTTATCTGTTGTAGGTCATCATCACACTCTTGGTCATGCATTCCTTCAAAATAATGTTTGGCTGGCAGTTGAGCCGCCTCAACATTTGGAGACCGTTTTGATTTCTTGGATTGTTGTGTGTTTTTGCTTTTTTTGTTTTTAGGTGATTGCACAGATTGCGGTTTCATTTTCCTTTTCTTGCTCACAGATGTTGATGATGTTGCCTCTACGTCACCATTTTTGACAGTCTCTACAGTACAGCTCAGATATTTCTGAACCAAAATATACGCATAATTCGCGTCAGCCCAATATGCGCATATGCGTATTCATCTTTGAACATACGCGTATGCATATACACACATGCGCGTATATACGCATACGCGTATGCCTGATTAGTATGTATGAGCTAACGTATTGTTTCTTCATTTCTTAACAGGTCATTGTTGTTTTCAATGGCTTGACAGCTTGCCACAGAGCAAGAAATAGTTTTGTTTATTTTGAATACGTGTAAGCCTTCAGACTAGTCTTCTTAGCAAAATGTTAGCTGAAACTAACATTTCACTCGACAGAAAATTACAGCGGTGATTATATTGGCGTGAACACCTAAAATATGTCTGGAATGTTTATTGTGTTGTAACCAATCACAGGCGAGATCTTCACACCACAGAAACCACAGGAAAAGAACGGTTTCCCATCGGTCACGGAACAAATTATTTTTGTTTTGTTTAATGATACAAGCTGCCTTATTAGGATTTGAAAACACTGCTGTTCCCCATGATCAGTGCTGAGGACCACATCCAGAACATCATTCGATTTTAGAAAGAAAAATTTTAGAAGCTAACGCGACGCAAGGACGACCAACTTCCCATGTATCCCATGTAACGACGTACATGTATCGCATGAAGACCAGCAACGAACAATAGTGATATTTTTGTTTCCGATAGCATAATTCTTGCTAGTATTTTTTTGTAGAACAAGGGGATTGGATTTATGTTGGCTAACGATTGAACCTTCGAACTACTGTGCGGGTAGAAGTTCCTTGATCGCAAGATCGCAAACTGGAAAGACCGCCGACCAAATTCAACATCTATGGAATGATTGACACATTGCGCTAAGTAAACAAGACAATTTTCAGTATTCCTTCCAAATATAATTTTGCTTTTTCTCTGAAGGCATTTATGCATTTGATATCTAGGGAATTACATGCTATTGGAAGCTAGTTATGAGGGAATTTAGCCAAGAAGATTTCGTAACTACCGATTTCGATCGTTACCAAAAGTTTGAAAATTCGCACGCCAAACTGTCGCGTGCATCAGCCCGGCACATCGGCTTTGTAATTTATTTTAAAATCGCTCAAACCTGTATTCTTCGCTAGTATAGCACATACTGTAAACAAATAGGAGGGAAAAGCAATTGTTTACTTGTAAAAAGACTGAATGTTAAAACAAAACGAAAATAATTTGTTCTGTGACAGATAGGAAACCCGTTCGTTGCCTGTGGTTTCTGTGGTGTGAAGATCTCGCCTGTAATTGGTTAAAACAAACATTCCAGACATATTTAAGGTGTTCACGCCAATATGATCACCGCTGTAACTGACTGAATTTAAAAGAGAGAGTATTTTGCCATTAAATCAAACATTTACCGTTGTTTTTTTTTGGTTGAGTAGAACCGGGGATTCACGCCTCAACAATCCCATCTTCATGCAGCAAACACAACCGAAAGATAACTTTTCTTTGACGCAAAGTAAAATAACAAAATGTGAGCGGCGCACCATGCAACCTGTAGGAACTTCAATAAACAATTCTTTCATCAGAGAGAAAGTATTTTACCATTTGAATGAACGGTTTGAGTCAAATATAACTGGAGATATCATTTTCTTCGGAATGCTTCAAACATCTCGCAACCAACTCGCTGTCGTATGCCGAATGAAAGAACTTTTCCTCGAAGAAAAATCAACTAAATGTGAGCGACACGTCAGTGAAACTTTGATAAACAATTATTTGGCGAAAGATAGAGCATTTTACCGTTTGAATGAATGGTTTGTGTCAAATATAACCGAAAATATCATTTTTTGGACAAGGTCTTCGGAACGCTTCAAACAAGTAACATCTCGCAAGCGACTTGCCGATGCATGGCTAAACACAGAACTTTTCCTTGAAGAAAATAGTTACTAAACGTGAGCAGCGCGCCAAAGAAACTTTGATAAACAATTCTATCGTCAGGGGAAGAGTATTTTGCCGTTTGAATGAACGGTTTGAGTCAAGTATAACCGGAGATACCATTTTTTTAACAAGGTCTTCGGAACGCTTCAAACAATAAACATCTCACAAGCAACTTGCCGACGCATGGCTTAACACAAAACTTTTCCTTGAAGAAAAAAATAACTAAACGTGAGCAGCGTGCCATAGAAACTTTGATAAACAATCCTTTGGCCAGGGAAAGAGCATTTTACCGTTTTAATAAACGATTTGTGTCAAACATCACTGGAGATAATCATTTTTTCGGCAAGGTCTTCGGAACGCTTGAGACAATGAACATCTCACATCTTCAGCCGACGCATGCCAACACACAGAACTTTTCCTTGATGAAAAAAATAACTAAACGTTAGCAGCGCGCCATAGATACTTTGATAAACAATTTTTTCGTCAAGGAAAGAGTATTTTACTGTTTGAAAGAATGATCTGTGTCAAATATAACCGGAGATATCATTTTTTCGACCAGGATCTTCAGAACGCTTAGTTCAGACAATAAACATTTTGCGAACGACTTGCCGACACATGCCGAAACACAGATATTTATTTGTGAAAACATAAAGTTGACATGTTAAAATAGGGCGTTCAAGCGACTGTTTCAATTTTCTTCTCATGTTTGGTAGCTTAAGATCATTAAGTGTTAATAAACGGTAGTTCGTCCGTGAATTTGCGAAGTGATCGAAAACTAGAAATATGATAGCTTTCATTGATCGGCAGGTCGTCTTTAACAATATGCAAATTTCGCCTTGAACCTTTTTCATTTCCAGAAATATAATGACCTTTGTTTGACTAACAATGCCTCACATAAAGAAACTTATGGGAATGCATAACAAAGAGGCATATACGCGCGTATATACGCACATATCTCCGCGTATATATGCGCATTGTGCGCGTATTGACATAAGCGTATACGCAAAATACGCTCGTATGATACGCATATGCGAAGTTCGGATATATCTGAGCTGTACTGTACCTCTTCGAGAACTTTTCCCTTTGCTGTCTTTGTACGTTTTCTCTTTCCATTAATACTTTGGTTCTCCTTTTCTTCTGCATATTTGTCACAGAGTAGATGGAGATCATCTTCATTTGCTAATATGTAAACGGTGATCAAAACGTGATTAATCACCGTCACACTTAAGTCATTTTTGGGGGCCGATCGTCACGCAAAGCTCATCCCCAATAACAACCCCAAAAACGGCTGCAATAGAAGAAGAAGTGCTTAAAGTCTTTATTTTCATGCCTGGACTACCCTCACCACCTTATCAACTCGACCGTTACTGACCAGCAGCCATTGCAGGATTCAGGAAGATTGGCGGGAAATGATGTGACTCAAGTAGTCATACCTTTCAAGGACCAAGACTCCGCTAACATTGTGAAGACACAATTGAAAGACCTTAGCATTAAGCTTCAAACCACAATCCAGCCCGTTTTTGTCAGTCGGAAAATTGGCCAAGACCTTAAAGAATGTGAGACTAAACCGCAGTTGGTTTATCAGCAGTGCGTAGTGTATCAGTTTAAATGTAACCTGTGTGATACAGGGAGCTATGTTGGCTACACGCGAGGGCATATAGATGCCCACGTGGATGGCCATAAAAGCACGTCACCTTCCGTACGCAAGCACTATGACAATGACCACGCGGGTGCTGTCCCTGAGGACCTCCTTAGTTGTTTCAAAGTCCTCAAGAAATGCATGAATTGATTGTCTTGTCAACGAGATGCTTTACATCAAACAATTAACACCGAGTTTGAACGTGCAAACGGATTCTATCCGTGCTAAAGTATTTGTGTAACCACCTCCACTATGTAAATCAGTTTTATAACTCTTGAACTTGCATTGTTAATTTTAGTCTCATTTCTACCCTTCTACCCTTGGCGTCATGAAGTCGCCAAAACGTCGGGAAATTATATCGCTTATTTTTACTTGTTTAAAGTTAATTTAAACTTTAGAAGGATTGTGGAGGACCTGAAATCAATTTAGCTGTGCACGTGGTTCTGGAAGTGATGAAAAATTATTCTTATTGAGAGGTATATTTTAGAATTTAAGAAATCGAGAGCTCGGTTTGGGGTCGCACTAATTTGCTGAAGAGAAAGGTGAAGACAAAGAAAGATAAACAGCTGATTGGGATAAATGGCCACCAATTAAATGTGACAAATTTATTTTTAACCAAACTGAAATCCTCTTAACATACCTTAAGCAAAGGTGGGGACGAAAAATCCACCACGACTATAATTAAAAGCCAAGAAAAATGAAAAACATGTTTTAAGGCAGTCCGCAGGTTGGTGACTTAGGGAGGAGGTGGGAAAAATTGTTCCAGTTCACATCAAAACGTTGTTTAATGGCTGATGGCGATAATAGAAAGGGCCTCATAAGACAGATAACAAGTTGTTTATTCGGACCCGGTTCACTTTCTGACTTCTGATTGGTCAATATCTCCAACCCATGGAATGTAGAGGAGCGCACTAGGAAATGAATACATGCCATTATGATTGCATTACTTCATCATAATGTTTATTTTTTATTGAGAGGCATATTTTAGAATTTAAGAAATCGAGAGCTTGGTTTGGGGTTGCACTAGTTTGCTGAAGAGAAAGGTGAAGACAAAGAAAGATAAACAGCTGATTGGGATAAATGGCCACTAATTAAATGTGACGAATTTATTTTTAACCAAACTGAAATCCTCTTAACATCTCTTAAGCAAAGGTGGGGATGAAAAATCCACCACAAGCCACAGAACTGTGGCAGCCCCACCCAGACGCCAACAGAGCTCTCGAGAAAAATTAACGTACTGACAACCATGCGGCCCTGGTGGAAATAAAGACCCAAAACAGAGAACAACTAACATGTCCATGTGCCCTGGAAAAGCACTTTGCGAGTGCAGTAAGTCTGCAGCGTTGCTGAAAGAAATGCGAAAATTAAGTGTCGATAGGTTTGTAACGTAACATAAAAACGTCATATTACATGCAATATATATTATGAAAGCTAAATGTTTGAAGAATGTGATAGTCCAGAACAGCCCCTGACTGACAACCGGATGTCTGCACTAAAGAAAGGTAAACTGGTTTAATTAAACTGAGATAAGAAAATTGTGGCTATTAATCGAATAGACAGCGGAGTGGCAGCCCAATGATCTGACCGACTCCACCGTTCTAACTAGATAGAAATTTTAACTATAAATATATAAATTTATATTGGTAAGACACTCCTAAACGAGCCCATAAGACTAAATCAGCCAGTGAAGAAGCAGTCCACTATCTGACCTTCCTCACTGATGGAGCTGGCGAGCGTGATTATATCATTTGTTAAAAAGGAAAACTGTGCGGATAGTATGGACTTATAAGATGTCAAACTATTACAAAACAGGATAAAGACGAATTAAAGGCAATAAAGAAGCAGTCCAATATCTGACCTTCTTTACTGACCTGACTAGCATTGTTTACATGTGTTTACTAGGTGAAAAAGTATTAATAGCCAATGCAAGATAAAACCCAGAATTATATAGGCGAGCAATAAGTGCACTAAACTTATAACATTAAGAAAAGAAAAACAGGCTTTGGAGAAATAGTCCAATATCTAAACCTTCTGCAATAGCCAACACGCATTATAATTACAGTGTTGAGTGTAAACAAACGTAATTAATTTGCGTGCAATGTGTCGGACCTAATGTAAAGCTTAAAAGCATCAGATTTCCAACGGCCAAGCGCCCGAATTTGAGCATCAGAAAACCCTTGCTCTGCCACTTTACAAGCAGCCCCCACGCAAAAGCTATGACCTTTATTTTTGCTCGAATCAAGCCCACAAAATTTCAAGCAGCGATGTAGTTCGGCATTGAACTGCGGAACCGTGATGGGGCTTGTGTCGAGACGGCAAAATGTGGACCCGCCTTGCTGCCCCTTAGTTTGCAGAACTCTAACATAGCGTCAACTGGGTAGAACGGTAGAGAATCTTCCCGTTCAATTAGGACATTAAATGGGCAGTTATCCATGTTATGTTTGAAGTTGGTAATCGTTATCTTGATCATGCGAATGTTGCCTTGGTGGGCGAGAAAATGCATGTTATGATATTGCATGACCGCACCCCCAGACGTCGCACTCTTGGCCGCTAGCTCACTGATCCGAAAGAAGCCGTAAAAAGCAATTAAAAACATCGCAGAGTAAAGGGTGCGTTGAAAGGCCGAAGGGTTTGTATTATTAAGGGAACCCACTATCTGGTGAAGCACCGGCCTTGAAATTGGTAAACAGATGTCGCTTACACCCTGACGACCTAAGGCTGTCAACAACTTATCGATAAGAAAAGCTTTCGTGGGATCCCGCAAACCTTTCATCTTGTGTACGTAACCGATGGCTGACAGATAAGATCTAATAGTTGATGCAGCTAATGAACGTGCGTGAAGATAAGATATAAAAAGAGCTAACAAAGGTGTAGATAAAGGTAATACAGGATCTACAGCATGGTAATATTGCTGGTAAAAATAATTGAAAACAGCCCATGCTCGCTCGCTGATACATTTTTGGAGTACCCGCTGACAACGCTGAATGTAGCAATACTCTTAAAGGAGAAGGTCATTCCAAAATGACACTTTTTCCCCTTTTGTCAATAGAAAGGTAATGTAAACATTAGGTACTCACCGAAGTTTCAACTTCCAAAGAGCTTTCTATCCTTATGAAATCCTTGTTCAAAGTAGCCCAAAAATCGTGCACGATCGCCGCCATCTTGGAATATACTTAGCAGCCTGGCAATGCTACCGTGACGTCATTGAGTTCAACCAAAATGGCTGAACCGTATCGTTTCGAGCCTGAGCATGTAGGCAACATTGACGAAGGAAACAATGGCTCTGATGAAGAGAACGACGGAGTAGAAAGTCTGTTTCTGTCCCCACATCAACACAACGTTTAACAGTTGCGGGATCAACATTGATTCCACAGTTGTTGCCAATCACGCCTTTTCGGTCGACATTCATGGAAAAATGGCTATCAGGACCAGCCTCAAAAAGTTCTACTATAGCCCGGCTATCTTCATTTGGTTCTTCGGGCACTTTAGTCATCTCTGCGTTCGACCTCTCCATTATTGACTCAACAGCCTGAAATAAACAGTTAACCGGCGGTGTATGATCAAGAAAGCGAAAAAGTAACACGTAGTCTACTAAACCTTGGAAAATTTTGGCTTTCTGTCGCCTTTGGACACAACAACAAAAACAATGCGGCACCAATGAGACAAGCTCTTCTTAAATGCCGTGCTTTGTGAGCAAATAAACGTAAAATCCAAAGCGGCTAAAAACGTTTATCTGCACTATTTTTCAGTTTAGCTGTGGCTGGCTTAAGAAATCAATTAAGGCAAACATGCCCTTGTGTTAGCCGTTTATACAACAAGAAGAGAACAATTTTGAACATTAAGCTTATTTGAAGAAAGAAATATAACTTACCTCTTTTCTGCGTTTACTCCCTAGTCTCCATTCGCTCGCAGCTCACTTTTTAATAGAACCAGACTTCTTGAAAATGGTTGGAACTGCGTCTGGTTTTTTCTTTCTTTTGCGAGTTTTACCACCGAGGAGACTGTTGGTGGTCCACTTCAAAACAATCCTTATTGAAGTGATCTGAACAAACATACAAGTGTTCTACTTTTGGCAAGAACTTTTTGTCCTGGCCAAGCTTGATTAGCCATTGCTTCGACAAGTTTTTTCTTTTAACCGGTAAACGATGGAACAAAATACCTTTTTTGCCGTCTCTTTGAGACCTATTTGAACAGTACGGTGCTGAACAAAAAGGCATGACTTTAAATTACAAAAAAAAATGACTGCAAAAGGACGAGTCGACTGTTCAAACTTCCCTCCAAACTTCAGGTTGAACTCAATGACGTCACGGTAGCATCGCCAGGCTGCTAAGTATATTCCAAGATTGCGGCGATCATGCACGATTTTTGGGCTACTTTGAACAAGGATTTCATAAGGATAGAAAGCTCTTCGGAAGTTGAAACTTCGGTGAGTACCTAATGTTTACATTACCTTTCTATTGACAAAAGGGGAAAAAGTGTCATTTTGGAATGACCTTCTCCTTTAACGTACGGACCAACTCTGCGGTAGAAGATTGGCAGGTACTGGGGTTGGCAGTTCGTCTGCTCCCAGTGTGATTTTCTTCAACTGGTCTACCTGAAAGCGTGAAATGTAGTCTGCACCAGTGTTATGCACTCCTGGAATATGCCTAGCGTGAAATAAAATATTGTGTTTAAGTGAGGTTAAAACCAGATTGCGAACTAAAATCATAACTAATTGATGTATAGACGTTTGCCAGTTGATGATGTCAACAATAGCGTTGTCAGTGTAAAAAGCCACACATTTGTTTGCCATGCTGGGCCCCCAAATGTGCAGGGCGATAACAATCAGAAACAGCTCTAGAAAGGCAATATTCAAGGATTTCCAAGCATTGGGCCACTCACCACAAAACCAATGCTTACCAAAGATGGTGCCGTAGCCCTTAGAGCCAGCCGCATCCAAAAACAACATAAGGGAAGGTGTCTCCCATTCATCATGTATGAAAAATGTTTTTCCATTAAACTCATCCAAAAATGAGAGCCAGACCGTCATATCGTTCTTAACTTCTCTATTAAGGCGAATGTGATGATGTGGGCGCTTTGCCCCTTTGGTAAGATTGATCATATGGCATAGAAAGGCGCGACCCGGAACAATAACTGAACAAGTGTAATTTAAAAGGCCTAATAAAGATTGCAGTTCCTTTAGTGCCACTTTGCGCTGCTTACAGAAGGCATGTAAGAACGTGCGACATTTCTGAAGCGTATCACCTGGCAACCTGGCTTCCTGCTTCACCGAATCAAGTGTAATACCTGCGAATTGCAAAACAGTGTCCGGCCAACTGTTTTTCCTTGTGCTATAGGCACCCCAAGGTACCCGCACAGACAAAGAAAGTTATTTAAATCAGCCTGACATTTATCTTTGCAGTCAGCAATAAACAGAAAATCATCTAGGATATGTAGAACGCCTGAAGCTCGAAAACAGTGTAGGGCAAGCCATTCGAGTGCCATACTGAAAGCTTCAAAAATAGCACAAGAGGAAGAGCAGCCCATTGGAAGACAGCGATCAAAATAAAACAGATTTTGCCACTTCATGCCCAACAATGAGTAGTTATTATGATGAATAGGTATTATTCGGAAAGCTGACTTGATATCTGTTTTTGCCATAAAACAACCAGCCCCTGTCTGTTTGATGACAGATATGGCATCGCTTGGACGCGTAGCAAACTGAAAAACAGTCGTCAGGAATACAGTCGTTTACAGATGAACCTTGGGGGTATGATAAATGGTGTATAAGGCGAAATTCCGAGGGATCCTTCTTGGGAACTATGCCTAAAGGGGAGCAATGAAAGTTTGGAAAAGGAGGAACCTCAAAGGGGCCCGCAATGCGGCCGGCCTCGAGCTCTTTGTTTAGTTTCAAGATAACAATATGAGGCTGCTCGAGTTCACTTTGTAGATTAGGGGATTCAAACGAATGCTGCTCGCCCACAAAACCGGTACGGAAACTGCAAGAAAACCCATTAACTAAAAATTTTTTTATGGGAAGGAGAATAATCATGTAACAGAAAATTAAACCTGTCTTCCTTTACGGGGTGACTGGGTTGCTGTGCAGAATTTGCCGCAGCTGGTCCTTTATGGGGGAGAGAGGCGCGCTGTTGTTGGGTAACCGAGCACTGGCTGGCAGGGTGTTTTGAGCCACATTTCAAACAAATATGTTCGAATAGACAACCCGCACAGTATCTGCCGGCATGAAATGTCCAACAGGACCCTTTTGGAAAGGACTGACGAGGCCTGGTGCGTGTGGAGTTCCCTGTACAGATTTTTTCCAAGTCAAAGTGTGGTTTGCCACGAAAATTAATTACTGCGTTGAGCCATAGCTCCCAATGAATACCATCCCAAGGGTACTGATCAGGAGCTGATTGTCTTATGTAGCAAAATTGCTCGTCGTAAAAAGACCAGTCTCCTGGTTTCGCCGAAATGTCGCGAATAATCTCACAATATTTCATGAGCTTGGGAGCTTCGTTTGGGAATCTCTCTGAATAAAGGGCTACAAAGGTATTAAAGGCTGATAGCCATTGGCTAAAGCTGAGAAGTTTTTTGGTAGATACTGTTCAAGGGTCAACTATGGTTGGTTTGACGTGCTAGATAAAAGATTGAAAGATAGGAAATATTTATCACTATTTGGCGAGATGGAAATCAGCGCCCCAAAATTGATGTACTCATTGGCCCAGATTTTACTTTTAAGTTTAGGGCTCACCCTACTATCTAGAGCTACCACTATACTAGCGAAGGGCTGTTTGCTGGAGGGCATAATTATGAGGTGAGGTTGACGTAATCTTCACAGCTGTACCTTGGGCTAGCGTTGAGAGTTCCTCCTCAACCACGGCTTCTACTTCACTTGTGTGAGCTTCAAAGGGGGAATTAAGGCCCTGTGCTTGGGTGGCCTGCTCAAACGCCTGTTTGACAGCTTGTGAAACAGTGACGGAAATTGTGGCGTCAATGCCTGCACATCCACCATCATCATGCTCCCAAGTGCTTGGCCAGTGTTATTCTCAGTTGACTCTCGGTTTACTGCATTGGGAGTCATCTCCGTAAGTTCTATTGTCCATAAATGCTTGGACTGTCTTTGCGAGTTCCTGGTGGATTGCATGTGCTTCTTGGGGGGGCATAACTTATCAATAAAACACAAACTAAGGTCAATTCACTGCCTGCTTAACAACAATTGTCTATTGTGAAATCCTTAGAGAGGCTGTACCCAGAAAAGACGCGATTGCGCTTAAAAATTACCGACCAATCAGATATAAATCAGATTGGAAGAAAGGAAAAGTACAGACAAAAATTCTGAGCCAAGGTCCAGTATAATGTGCATGTACAGAATACCAAGTGCATTGGACACGCCCCAAAAATGGGGCGTCCGGATGTGGGTTGTACCCTTAAAATTGCATCTGCTATGCAGAAATTAATCGACAACGCCAAAGCCAAAGCATAATAACAGTTTGAGACATTGCAAATGCTGTCACCTCTACAAACTCTTAAAAACACAAGGTCCCTCTCGGAACCAAAACTATCAGAGTGTACAGCCAGTGCCGTGCACTACTAAAACAGCAACGACTAAACAAATGATCAAAGGCTGAAACAACCCAGCGATGGAATGAACAGCCAGTGTCGTGCCCACAAACAATGAATCAAAGGCTGGCACAATCAAAGGCTTGGCTAACAAAATATCAAAGGACTGGCCAGAAGTCATAAAATTATAAAATATTAACGAGCGACGATAATGAAAAGCTAATGAGTGTCATCTTTTCCATGACACCGCAAAGACTTAAGTACTGCCCCTCTAAGGCTGCAATAAAGCTTGTGTTGCCCTCTACTATTCAAATGAACGCCATCAGAAGAAAGGAAATTCCCATGTGCCTTCCAAAACCCCCTGTGGCCCCAATATAAGGCGTAAGGGAGAGGTTCTAACACTACCCGAAGGTAGCGTGTTAAAATATTAACGTTTTTGTTAAATTCTGGCGCTGAGCGACGATGTATAGTTTGGCATACACATACATACTGGATGCCATATGAGTCGTGTAATAAACGAACAAGCTCCTCAAGCTCGGAACCGACTTGCAGAGGAGAGCAAGTCGATAAGTCGTTTGTGCCAAGTTGCACAATTACTATATCAGGGTGGAGAGATTGTACCACATGTAGATCATATTTGATCGTTTTGGCCACGGTGCGCCCTCCCACACTGTGCCAGGTTACGCTTATATTAGCAGGTCTCGATATATGGAACAATAAGTCGAGATCTCCAGGGCGATTTTCTATGAACTGCCGCAAGCGGCGAATAAAGGAATGACCCAAAATAAAAACACAAGGTGGTGGTGTTATCTGTGCAGCCATAACTATCGTAAAAGAATAAATTTACCTAAAATATAACACAAAGGAAGGCAAATGGTGGGATGATTAAACAAGATAACGAAATTGAGAGATCAAATGCATGATATCCGATCAAAATCGCCACCCTGGGGATATACGTCACGGTCAAATTTCCGCCTTTAGGATACTGGGTATCGATTTCGTTCCTACCTTGCTGGTGATTGACAGCTTCTAAGAAGTATCACTTTCATTTGAATTGATTTGAATTCTTGATTTTGATAGCAACACAGCATTGGTTGTTTCATTCTGAACAGTTCATTCACATCGCACATTTACTTTTTTTAACAAATATTCTTCGAGTATTGTTTGTATAGCAACTGATTGCATTATAAATCGATTAGATCTTCAAACCTCGTATTCGACATTTTACTTCAAGTATGTCAGGTGAAAAGCCAAGCATTAGGAGAAAGAGAAGAACAAGAGCTCAAATAGCGAAAGAATTTGGAGGGAATTATGTGGAGTCAAGTTTTGTTGTGGAGAGTATTCAAAACAATATGGCCCTTCCCATGCGTGTCATTTCTCTTGTGGACATGGCATCATCAGTCAAATGCGTGGAATCCCGTGTCTGTGAAGGAGTTTCACAACATACATCTGAACAAGTAAGCCCTAAAGTGAACCAATCATCTCTGTCAGAGAGCACCACTACTACAACAGACAAATCAGAATCTGTTGATTTTCAAATGGTTTTTCAGCTGGAACAGTTGGAGCCAGTACATGGGCATGAGGGGGGAAGGTTCGATGTGTGAGCTAACAACTGATAACACGTTCATAACTGATCAAGATGGAAATTCTTGTTATGCAGATAAAGATCAGCATTTGTCACCTCAAGACGAGAAAAATGGTGAAGACTCTGACTGGCTGTAAGAATATTTGGCAAAAATACAGGGCACTCTTCATGAAGAACTAGTGCATGTTCTACAAGAAATGTCGGAAATCTACACCGAAGATGTTACAAAAGAAGGAACATTGGATGTCCTAATTTTGAGCACTTTATGCAGAACGAAAATGGGAAAGATGATAATGCAGCAATTACTGTTGGACTTTGTGCTCTTTTAATCATGACATTAGGCGGGTTCTCACTAGGGCCCAAGTAGGTCTTAAGTACCATAAAAACTCAAGTGAACTTGAGACTGCCGATGCTCACTTTTAAAGATAAGCGTTCATACTAAATTGTAAAGTATGCTACTCGCAGGATTGCTTGTCGATCAAACTGCGCGGCAAAACCTGCCAAAGCAAATGACAAGACACTCAAACTTTCACCATGCGACCTCGAAATGTTCGAATAGCATGCCTTATTTTGATTTTTACTCTTGCAACAGCAGTCTTTCGTGCTTCAACAAATGTATTGCCTTGCTTTGATGATAATATTTGAGTAGCAAGGCATTGAGTATCCTTTGGATCCTACTAACTTGTGACTGCATCGTTGGATTTCCAGCTTCTTCATTCATAATAATTATATATATATATAGGGACCGGATCCCTCTTGTTACTACATACAATCCCCACGCAACTTTCATTGGAGAAGCTGCAAAACGTAACTGGAACTTTCTTCAATTAAAGGAACGATTAGCGCTAATATTCAACAAACCACCCCTGGTTGCATATAGAAGGCCAAAGAGTCTCAGGGACAGACTCGTGAGCACAAAATTTAGGAATGGGACAACTGATAATGCTCTCATACCGAGGGGTTCTAAACCTTGTGAAAGCCCGAAGTGCAGCTGGTGCAATAAGATAAACATTCAAAAGCACCAGTAATAATAAGACTTTCACCATATTGTGGACTGCCAATCACCTTGGGTAATATTTACATCATTTAATGTAACATATGCAGGCTACAGTACATAGGTAAAAGTGAAACAGGATTTAATCTGCGTTTAAAGACCCATGACGGACCAATATGCTTTGCGCGCGTTAAGTCAAGTCGCCATATTTTTTGTGAGTCAAAAAGTCAAGTGAAGACCATTGAATCCACAGCAATCTGCCTCCATCCGGCGTTTATGGTGCTTGATTTTACGTTTCGTTGCCCAGAGGATTTCACTATTTCACTTGTGTGTTGATTTTGATGATTTTTTTGGAGTTGCAATATCTGTAGAGTGAATATGACGAACTCCTAGAAAGCTCTGATCGTTTGGCATTTTGATGGCCGTACCTTCACGTAAGTGGAGGCCTTGTTTATCTGGTTGTGCCCATTATATCATGGTACGATCATCTGTGTTTGAACTATGGCATGAGAGGAAAATTACTCTTGGGTTCTCGGAAGCAACGAACTGCCTTTGCTGAGTATCTACTGCATCAAGTTTAGGACCTTGCTAGAATTCGATGGTTTGTTTATTTCTTATAGCTTTGTTACAATGCTTATGTATCACAGCTTTGTTCATTTTAACAGCCCGTGTGAACAAGATGGAAGGCAGGGAACATTTGGAGTTACTGAAAATTTTTCTTAAACCTCTTTAATCTTGACGGCTTCGTCTTCCTCCTTCTCGTTATCCGCTACTATTGAGCCATCTTTCGCCTAAATTTCTCTCCTCCAGAGAGTTTTCCAATAAAGACAGTGATGAACTCATATTGTGCTCTGATCAACCGACAAGTATGCAAAATATTCAAACTTCGGCGACCGCATCACACAATGGTGCCTCCTCCTTGTGTTTGTCAAATCAATAATAGAGGCGCGCAAAGCATATTGGTCCGTCATGGGTCTTTAAACAACCATAGGAAGTCAATTCCTCCGAACTTACAGAACACTTTTTACATAATGTAAGATCACATAACTTTGAGAATGATGGAACCATAACAGTTATTGAACAAATTAGAAAAGATCATTTGACAATTGACTGGAAGAAGGAACTATTATGCAACAGAAATGTTTTGGCAAAGAATGCTGAACTCAATACAACCGAATGGACTGAACAAAGGAACCAGCTAGAGTTTCACAAAGTCTTTTACAAAGTTTTGGGTACAGAAAATGTTTATAACATAAGTTGTAACATGTGAAAACTCTTTGATACTAATTGGCTCATTATAAACAACGCGCTTTTAAGTAAGAAATCACACTTGTATTACATTACACAATTAACCAATTATGACACAATTGTAACAAATATGATGAGTTTAGACCCCTGATGAAGGCGTAAGCCAAAATGCATTGGGTCTCAAATAAAGTGTTAAATAGAAAGCCGATTCTCCATTGTGCAAAGTATACATACATATATATATATATATATAATAAGAATTACCGGCAATAGACATTTGAACTGTCTTCTTTTTCGGTAACACATCTAATACATGCATTGATCTACTTTGATACCAAATCTTTGAAAATATCCTTAAACCCTGCAAGGATTGCATTTGTTTGCTCCATCTGATTCCTCTGCAATGATCGAAGCATTTCTGTGGAACATTCAAATCATATGCTATCTTGCTCTAAGCATTCCACAAGCTGAAGAAAACTTGTTTGCCACTCTGTTTGCTGCTCATCACATCTCTTCTTTCCTTTGTGGGCAGATTTCACTGACTTATCGGTGGTCTTTTGTTTCATTCCCATCGCGGCTTGTAACTCATCGTCTAGGTTTTGCTCTGTGTCATTGCCGCTTTCTTGCAATCGAGGCGAGAGTGAAGTATTGCTGCTATCTTCTGAACCAAATGTAGAAGATCCTTCTATCTAAAAAATCAAACAGAAACCCCTCTTTGATTTTCTTAAACCCCGCTTCACCGGTCGACTGAGACCGTTGCTTTAAAAGCTTATACTTGTATTCGAGATTCTGGATACGTTTCTTTACCTGGGGTAAAGTTCTTTCGCTGTCTGAGTAGTTCTCCCTGTATGCAACGAAAATATTGTTCCATATCTTCACCCTGTCCTTGTTAGACGCACTGCGGAGCTTGTCGTACTTCGGCCCCCATAGTTCGAGCATATCACAAGTTTGTTCTTCTATCCAGTCAGAAGCCTTCGATTTCTTTTTTCCCTCTGAACTGGTTTTGGTGGCCTGGCTCGAGCTTCCTGAAGTCCTAGGACTTGGTGATGGGGTTCGCATTATTATTGGAGAGTTGCATTGTGGTTGACTGTCACTCGGCGGTTGAAACCCAGCAGGACGGTAGAAGGTTTGGCTGTTAGATGGAAAAGGAAACAGCGGCTGTCCACGAAAATGCATCTGTGGCATTTGTTGGTGGTTAATCAGTACTGTTCCAGCAAATCTTTGGTTTAAGTTGTTGCTATTGAATAGAAAGTATGCTTGTGATAAAGAACTATTAGGATTTTAGCACAGTAAAACGCTACTAGTAAAAGAAAAAAGGCGCTCTTAAACTGGTTTAATAAATAGATAAAACTACACTTACATAAGGCTTAAGTCCAGAGAATTGTCGTCGCCTACTTGGTATTGTTGGTGAGAAAAGAAACGATGTGGGTTCTGTTGTGATCCATTTTTTTGCTCCGTAGGTACAGGTGTAGAGTTTTTTTTCTGTGGGTTTATTGCCAACTCTTACCGAATTTCAGTATGTTCATCCAAAATTAAATCTTTAACCTTTTTACCAACTGTGCATGTTATTATGTGCACCTTATTTTAACGAAAATGGTGGTCTCTTGACATTAGTGTAGAAAACATGGTGTACATTAGGAGTTACTGCCATTTTCGTCCAAATAGAAAGAGATGAAGATTTTTAGGGGGTAATAAAAATCATCATTCACAGTTTTCAGAACATGAAAACAGTTTAAATAAATCTTGCAATGATTAGAGAAAAAGGAAACAGATCAAGAAATCTCTTTTATCCTTCATTGGAGTAAACGAGGATATTTTTATGCTTTGAGCTAAGGAAAAGGAACATGGAAATTTCCATGTTCCTTTTATGTAGTCCTGTGAAAGGAACATGGAAATTTCCATGTTCCTCAGCTTTATTTGAGCTAATAAGAGAATTCGCATTGTGCATGGTAAAAGGAGCGTGGAAACGTCCCTGTCGTTTTACATTGCACGGCCTGAGGTAGCATTACAATTTGAAGGGCCTGTGTCCGTCAAATAGAGGCACATACACTTTATTTTCTTCCAGCTGTTATGAACATCTCTCGCCACAGATGTCCTTCTGTGATCCTCATCCTACTGCTTTTTGCCTTTTTCCTTTTTCATTTTGGATACAAATCGGCTTCGAGACAAAAGCAGCTGCTTTGTACACCTCGACAAGGAGTTAACCGGATGACCGAGGCAACTCCGAGTCCGAGTCAAATCCGAGTCCAAGTCAAGTGACCGAGTCAGTGGTTTTTTAATAAGTACAAAAATGTCGCTTTTGGACTCTACCATTTAGAATTATAATTTTCTTGGTTTTCGCTAAAAGCGAAGCTGCAACATGGTTCAACAAGCTACTACGCGAATCATATCCAGAGACACAGAAAGCATTGCTGGGAATTATCGATTGGGGAATGGGCAATTAAGAATCGTGTAACAAACGTTGTTACTTTACAGACTCTTACAGACTCCGACGAAGGGCTAACGCTCGAAACATCAGCTTTCGAATCTCTTTACACTGGCCAATTCACATTATCAACCCAGTTGATAAAACCAAATTATCTCGTTATACTTCCCACCGATGCAGCACCACAGTTTCTTTAGAAACTTAACCCTCTTTACATGACTGCTTGCCCTAAAGAAGAGACCGCACTCGAGTTTGAAAGAGTACAAAGTTGGAGGTATTCCCATTTATTTGAATCGTGATATTTGCCAAGAGCTTGGTAGCCAGGCTGTAACAACTGGACTGGACTTTCAGAGCTGTAGAGGGAAAAAAAAAAAGTGAACTTAGCTTCGTTGGAGAAAAGCTCGATCAGAACATGGCTGAGAAATACAAACAAGAGACTCTAACCTCGAGATTTAATTTTTCGTCGCTGTCCTTTTCGTCCTTTTTATAGTCAGATCGACCACATATTCGGGGAGCTGTAGAGTAGAGAGTAAGAAAATTACT
>OX419336.1:25393004-25413004 GCA_948470475.1 Galaxea fascicularis | reverse complement strand
TACCAGACCTCTACTGTACATTCCAAAAATGAAAAATGCCTTATTTGTTGCTCCAGAGTCTAACAGACTTTCTTATACTTGTGCTGTGTTAAGTCCATGTTCGCTCACACCCACTGACTGAACATACAGAGCAAACAGCTGTTCTTGAGGAGAGAAACTCTGATTTTATCCTTTGGACGGAGAGGGCCTGGAGCCCATTGTGTTGCCATGGAAATGTCAAAGTGGAGCTTATCCTGGAACTTTGTGATGAGCATAACAACTGTGAAAAGTTTCAGTTCTATACAGCAAAAGTCTTCAGAGATATTCCATTTTTGGTGATTTTACTTTATTTTGTGTTAACCTTATGATGTCACAAGTTGTCTAATTTGCATAAATCAAAATCTGGAATAACTCAGCAACCAAGAATGCTATTACAATAAAATAAACGTTGTTCTTCTTCATTTTGAAAGCTCTTTCGATCAAGCTAATGAAAATTTTGGTGTCATATACACTTTAAGTCTCTTACATGTTTCCTTTAGGTATTTGTATTTCTCATTGCTGAGTTTGCTATTGTCATTTAATTTAAAATCTGCTAAAAGAATGCAACCCAGGGGTAGAGTATCGCTCCAAATGGTGCCATTTGGTAACTTCCATGGTCTCCGTTCAGTCCTCCATGTCCTTTTCAAATACTCCAGCTCGATATTCTCGTTTCCAACGCTTTTCACTCATCCAAGTACTGGTACTTTTGTGTAACGCCCTCCTTCAATCCTTCGAGATTCAAAACTTGGGATACTCGGGCTGCCACCACACTTGGACGTCTGTATTGGCCAGTGTACACCTTAAAACGAACATTGAATCTGACATTATACTAATTGGTACCTTAAGATAAAAAAGATGGTCCTTCTCCAGTCCCCTAATCCTGAAGTAGGCTACAACTTATTCCTAGAAAAATTGCCGGCAAATTTTATGTCAGTGCATGAACTGCAAATCCACAACACTGTAGTCTATGTGTTCTATTTATAAAAGTATAAATCAAGGACAAGCAGGTGTTAGCATTCGTTAGACAGCCGACACTTTTTAGTTATCAGATCTGCCAAAGTATGACACTTGATGTGTGAGACCACTACATTAAAATATTGTACCTCCGGGATTTCATCAAGCGGTTGAGCAACTAGTCTTTCAACTTCCAGTTGGCAGGCTTGGGGTGTTGTCATTGCTGGTGATGCACGAGATGTTGTTGTTTCCACTTCAATGACGGTTTGATAGCTACAATGGTTTAATTAAACAAACGTGATGCATCCTATCAGTAAAACTGCATAACATTTGCATCTACTGGTCATTTCTAAAGATGACAGAAAGCGAAGTAGAAGCTGATATTGTAAGACCTGCCAGGAAATCCAACTTCTGAATTGGTTTTTATTTTATTTCTTTCGCATTTGCTATAGTTATAGTGCCTGACTGGTGTCCCTTTGTTTGGTGCATCATTAATAATACTCCACTATTTAATCTGGACTTGTTTCCTCTTATTCTCGTCATGGTTATAAAAATATTGGATTTGTTGATGGTATCTTTTGATTTGCATTAACCAACTGAGTGCTGTGACCTGTAACGTTGTCGGAAAATGCTGGCGTACAAACGATGAGGACGACGAAGTAAAAACTCAACCCACTAACACACTTTAATAAAACTCAACACGCCTTCAACGGCTTACACGCATCTCTGTTACAGCACACGTCATGTACAACACATGAAATGCTATCCATTCACTTCATGTACAATACATGAAATATCGTCACATGACCCTCCATCATCATGTTGCAAATATAAACGGCTGCAATTGTTAAAAAGTTACCTCTTCAGGTACAACCCGGATTTGACACTGTTTGATGGAGACAATGTCATCCAAAAGCCAGGTGCTTGATTTTCCAGGGGTCGGGAAAATGTGGCCTTGGTCATTCAAGAAATTTGCTCACCAGGTTTTGTGGCTTCTTTCAAAACACCGCGAGTTGAAGAACTTCGGAATGTCGTCTCTGAGCCTTTTCAAGTCAATCTTTTCACTTGATGGCTCAACAAGATCGGGGACTCCGGAGAGTACTTTTTCCGCCTAAAGAATATTCAATATATTCAAATTAATACCAAACGTTTGTTTATCATCGAATAATCACCATTCTCTTTTTTATTATCTGTTTTTTTTATTTCATCCTTCTGGTTTCTCACTTTCTAAGTCTATCCTTTCTTAGTTATTACTTTTAATCACAGATTAAGCCAGGATTAAATTTTGGTCATACCTCTAATACTGTCACACCTTCGTCAGTCACGTCACTTGGCCTCCATGCTTTGTCACTCGACCAATGCTTGTACTTGAGAACAACATCACCGCTTGATCCTTCTTTCGGATCACTCATCGATTCTGGGAAACCTCCCTACATTTTACGATTTGCAATTGTACTCGTTCCAAATACCATTCGTTTTACGTTTTTTTGAAATGGGACTCGATTTAAATCGAGATCACCCACCGTTTCCGGGAAGCTACCCTTCGTTCATTTGATTTCAATTCTACTCGTTCTCAATTCCTTTCATTTTACGATCGAGTGAATCGTCACTTGATTTGACAATCGAGTAAATTGAGACTTGATTAAGAAAAGCAAAGGAAGGAAGGAAGAAACGCAATGGGGATCCATAATCTTGTACTCAGATCTCTTTGGCGTAGGCCTCTAGGGGCTTGGGTACAAGACTAATTTGACTAGTTTTTCCTTTTTTCCTCTTTTTCCTTGGGGTTCAATTTTGTAAAGGCGAGCAAGTTGAATGGGGAAGAAGGAGCGAGGTATTTTTGTCGCAGCATCCCGCTCCCCTCAGTAGTTTAGACACTCTCCCCAGGTTGCCTTCAAGATGGCGGGAGTTCAACTGAAGCGTATGAGTCCCGAAAATCCCACGGAAATATAGGGATTGTGAAGAGCCAAAAAAAAGATAGGGAATCAGTTTAGTCTTCCCGGCAACCAAGCTCAAATCATGACAATCTAATTCTTTGACAGATTGCAAGGGCAGGGATTTGTATAGCCATATTTTTATATCTATTTTCCCTCCTTTCATTGAAACATTTCAGGTTTCACAGTGGTAAATTTTCTAACTGTTAGCAGTCCCTTTCTTTCCAACCACACTTAAAATGTTTAATTTAATTGCTGCACCATTATCAACAGAAAAACATGCTTTCCTTTGCTGGATTTTTATTTAGACAACTTTCAATAAAAAAGAAAGAAATTGTAATTGTTTTATGGGGAAAAGTCTTGAAACACATGATGCAATATAAACAGCAATGCGTAACATTCAGTTCGCAAAAATAGGCTTTAATAATATATATAATAATGCAAGAAATATAAACTCCATTCATCAAAGTCTTATAGTTTAAACAAATTAAAGGCAATAATATTAAAAAAAATATAATTTTATTATTTTATAAAGCGTGCCAAAGGACACAGTGATCAAAGGAAAAAACTCCATTGAAAAAAATTGTTGATCTATTTACAAGAATTAACTATATTAACTACATTCAAAGACTACGAAAGGGGCCCCGCACGACTCAGAAAAGAATTCACACAGTCTGGACATCAAAGTTACACCAAAACAACAATAAACTAGGCCATGAAATGAAACTTTTGACTTTCCAATCTGCAGTTGTCACTTCCTGCAATTTCATAAGGAATATTACAAACTTTTTTTTATAATTTTGTAAGCATTGCAAAAATAGAAAATAGGGGTGACCGCCCATTTCTCTTGGGTAACAGTGTCATACATTGTTTGTTTAGAATTATCGTTGAAAAATTCTCTCTGAAAAATAAGTGGTTTCCCCCAGGAATTCCAGTAACCCTTGCTGAGATCATAAACACAAACTGCGCAAAAATACTTCCGTTTTAGTAAGCACTGTTCTTGAGAGAAGAGGGAATCTTATGACATAGCCTTTTAGCAATTACTTCACACTTCCAATGGTTTTGTACAATTTGAGAGGAAGGGAAAAGGTTTGGTTTCTTAAAATTAAAGTCGACTGCGATTTGATTAAAACTTGACTCCGGCTCTTTAAATGTAATAAAATCTATTTACTTTCATCTTTCTGTTTTTTCTTTCTTTCTTTCAATGTCCTCTTCTTTTTTGCATCTCCATCATCTGGACCTAATTTTCGTTGTCCTTCATCTGTCAACATAGAACATGTAAAGCCTAAGTGGTTGCACACGACAGGTCACACAACACGGGATCTAATTTTTCAGTCATTAATTTCTAGTATTTGCTAGTTTAAGTTAAAAACTGCCAGCCAAAACAATTGGTGCATTTGGTTATGAGAGATTAACAAGAGGTTCCAAGTATAGTGAATTGATTGGTAAAACTTTGATGCGTTGGAAAGTGGTCGCTTAGGGGAGGTGGTCTCACAGGGAGTTTCGGTTATTTGCAGTTTTAACTAAGTTATTGAGTTTAAGGTGTGGTATGCTTTCTCCATCATTGTTCACTTATCTCCAGTGTGCAGGCCAAGGACAAAAACCATTGCAGTCTTTCGCTTTTATAATTCCTTTCTTAAAACACTGGAAGGGTTTTAGTAATACATACCAACTATTGTATCTGACAGGTCCTTGTGCCCTGGGTAATTTCCCTTGAAAGAAACCTGTAAGGAAAAAAGAGGGGAGGCAAGTATGCCACTCATACAATGAATAGAATGTGTATTCTTTTAGATAGCTTAGAATGAGTCGAATACTTCCCGTCTCTTTACAATAATTGTAAATTATGAATTATATATGTATGAAGCTTATTAAAACAGAAAAGCCTACCTATGTTTTAGAAGACATTCAATCTCTTTGGCAATCATTTATTGTTCAGGTCGAAGGAAATGAACCAATAAATTTAATTTATAACTGACATATCAAAGCATTAGTATTAGTATTCAAATATACATGTATGAAATTTCATATATTCACTTGTAACATTAGTATTAGAGTTACAGTTACTGCCTTATAGGATTATAAAATGCCAGCTATAAGTATAAATGCATGGTTCATCTCATCAATCCAAAATTGTGATCAATTTTACTTTCCCCACTGTGACATTTGCATTATATCAATCTATGTTCAACCCTCAAGCCAGTTATCATTTGACATGTCCCAACATTTTCTTTAATATGTGAATTGTAGAAAAAAATCTATGTGCAATTTTCCAGACTCAACAAATGTTTGAAGGATTGGTTGCGTTTTTGAGTTCATGTCATGTACAGTCGTGCCCTAGCAGTAATTTCTATTTTGAAGTCCTTATGTTGTTGGTCTCTAGATGCCTCAGTTGCTGTCGAGGGTTATGGTCCTAAGAACCTGGTCACAAGGTCCTGGCTCAATTACGAACCCAGTCATCTACAAGGTTATGTTTCTAAGAACTTGGTCACAAAGGTCCTGGCTCAATTAAGAACCCAATCATCTACAATGTTATGTTCCTAAGAACCTAATTGCTGTGGTCTGGGTACTACATGTAGGTCACAGAGGTCCGTTGCTAAATCAATGGGTTTCAATAAATGACAATAACATGCCATCCTACAGAAAAAAAAATTTCTGAAGTATACTTTCAGTTTAATGGTTGGTTGACCAACTTTGTACATACCATGCCCAAGAAATGACAGAAAATGAAATAATGGGATTTAGCTATTTTATGTGGTTGTTTCAGTAATTAAAAAGAATAATTGTTATTTTGCCCATATGTGTACTTGCAAGTCATACAAGATAATTACAGCCAGCTAGGTGCTGTGCTCCTTGTTGGCTTTCCATCATCTTGTATCCAACATGAGCTAATGATTAAAAATTTTTTTTACATGTTTCTTTGTACTTCCAGCCGGATGCTTTAACCCCCCCCCCCCCTCAATCAATGGGGAATTTATGCATTAAGTAAAACGTGCCAATTTTCCATTGTTGGAAATAATGAAAGGGATGCTCTTGATTTAAAATTTCAGCTGCCCAAGGTTGTTGCTTTTGCAATTTAAAAACCCAAAAAACAAAAAGTCCCTTACCTGTTCGAACAAAAATTCTGTCACTTCCTGTTCATCCTGCAGGCAATACAAGAAACAAATAAGAATAACAATTATAACCCTTTATTTATCCTCAGCAGTGTTCATAGCAATTGAAGGTAACTTGGTTAAATATCCCAGCTGGCACAAGGCAGACCAGCAGCCTATTTTACAAGCGCGGCTGAGGAGTTGAACTCAGGGCTATTGAGAAACAACTCCAGCTAGCAGTCAGAGCGGGACTTGAACCAAGGTCCTCCGGATTTCAAGTCCAGCACCCTAACCACTCGACCACTCTGCCTCCTTGAAATGAAAATTACAAGAATGATTGATCACTTGGTGAAAGGCTGCACAACATATTATTAATTTTTTAGGGGCTACTATTAATACTTCCTGATGTTGGGCATTTGTAATGTTTGCATCAGAAACTGATCGTGCCACCTCCATTTACCTTGAAGATTGTTTTTCCGTCACTTTGGTTTACATTGTTTAATGTCTGCATGAGCACTTACTCTATCTGTCAGGTTAACAGTTTCATCTGCCAAGATTTGATCTTGGTGGAGCACCACTGAATCTCCCCTGTGTAGGGTGAAACACAGGGGCATGTTCTTCTGGGAGCCAACCCAGTCATACACTTCCTGGAATCACAAATATGAAATTTTTTGCTGTCAAACAGATTTATACATTAAATAAATTGTTTAGTTCAGGGTTTACATATGCTTTCTTGGGCAAAAATATTTCAAAGAACTTGACAAAGATCTGCATGCAAAAAGAAAACCACAACATTCCAATATTTATTCTCTCAAATCTCTTAACATGGCCTTAACAATCCTTTTTTAGTTTCCCCACCAAGGAACTTCCACATTTTCTGTCAGCCGTTTTGTAGCTGCAGTGACTAATGCAAGACACATCTTTTTCCAAACATTTAAGTTTTCCTTGCAAAGGCACTTGCTCAACATAATTATATTGTCATGTAACAGATGGACGTAGTCAAAGAATTTATAGGCCTGCATGTTCAAAGCATATTAATGTACATGTAAGTGAAAGAGCAAGTCCTGTTTTCATTTACTTGATATCAATCTTTTTAAAACTCAACTGCAATTATATCACAATTCATTACAACATCAGAGCATTTAACATTGACTAAAATTAAGTGGTTGAAGTGATATGGATAAAATATCACCATTTCTATGTATTCTATGATTTTCTTGTTTCTCACTTAGACCGGCCAAATACGCCTCGTCCAGTTTTGCTTTGATATTCCTCAGTTTGCTCCTCTCCTATGACAGTTTTCTGATCTTTCGTGGTCTTGGCCCACTCTTTGGTTCTGCTGCGTCGTCTTTGCAGCTTTCCTCTGATGAGATATAGTGTAACGCGTCTGGGGAAGACAGAATTTCTCGCACCCTTCTCTTGTCTCCTTCAGACAGCACTGTCACAGACAAGACAGTCGCCAAGAAAGTTTCTAAAGGAAATAATCAGGACACGTGAGTCTTTTCAGAGTACTATTAATGATATTTTCTTTTGCTGTTATTGATTTAAGTAGCCCGTCCGGAAACATCAAAGGCAGAATAGCTATCAAACTGGCCTCATACAATTGATGTACGATACAGTATTGTGCAAAAGTAATGCAAACGAATTTCGAAGAAATTTCGCTCGATACGATATTTCGACGAAATTTCCCCGCATTTTCGTGACACCTATTGTTTTGATTCGCGCGATTTTTCAAACGATAATTCGCTTTGCGCGATAAATCACCGCGAATTTTCGCGCGATAAATCGCTCCTGCCGAAAGGTCGCTGCGATTTTTCGAAGGATAATTCGCTCCGCCCGAAAATTCGATTTATTGTTAATCAATAGGCCAACAGCGTTTTCGAAACAAAGTTCGCCGAGTGAAATATATAAATAACCTTTCCAATTATTGAGCACGAAAGAAGCCATTAATCTGCCGAAATAGCATCACAGCTCGACGAAATGTTAGCTATGAAACTCACCTGGTTGTACTTTTATTTAAATTATTTTCTACATGTGGCATTTAGAGCAATTTTCAAAGCATTCCCAAACATTGTCTTAACTGTACGGCTAAAATTGTAGCGCAATCGCCACGCCTATGTTTCATTCAGACATAAAATATAGAAAAAGACGAGTTCGTGTTTTCTTTTTATGAATGAATCTACCGTGGCTCATATAGCACATCATTACATGTATTTTAATAGCAAAACGTACAACTCGGATTTCTACGTCAAAATCTGAGTTGTGTTTACCCTGAAATTTGCAACTCGGATTTCTACTGTCAAAATATGCGAGTTGTGTTCACCGCCAAATTTACAACTCGGATTTCTACGTCAAAACTCTGAGTTGTGTTTACCGCCAAATTCACAACTCGGATTTTGACAGTGTAATAACCTGGTTTCTTCAAGCCAAAGTAAGCGGATAAACACAGACATAGACGAGTACTAAACATTTTTAATCCACCATGGCTTCCAGTCTACACCATGCGCATGTCCTAAGACTACCGCTGATCATTACAGACAGTAGAGATCCGAGTTGTGAATTTCACCGTAAACACAACTCGGCTCGTATTTACAAACAGCTTAACGCCACGTATTTACAAATTTATCTCTTGTGAGTTGCACGACAGTTTGTTCATATTAGCTGCTGAAAGAAAATTGCTTGAATGCTCCGGAACTGCCGTTCAATGCGTTGCGAAATTTCGTGAACTGCCTGCGAATTATCGTTTTTGCTCACGAATTTTCTTTAGCTTAACGAAACTTCGAAGAAAAATCGTCTTTTGTTTAAGCGAATTATCGCTCGATACGCCGTGAAATTTCACTCGAAATTTCGTGCGAACTTTCGTCGAAAAGTCGCTGGAACAAAGAACGAATTTCGCGCATTTCGCTTGCATTACTTTTGCACAATACTGTACTTACCCTTTTTAACCGATTGCTTCGCTTGATTTGCCTTCGATGCTTCTCAAAGCTGTTATTTGTTTTCCTCGTTTTATCGTCCCTCATGGATCTCCAATGCTGATGAACAGCAGCTAATTCAAAATGAATAAAGTATGTTAGTTGAAGAGGTATAATGTTGGTACGAATTGGTAGAAATCATTCCAAGAAGAGGTGGTCGTCGCTCAAATGTCATTCATTGAGCAATAGGAGCTTACAGCATTGGCAGTTTTCGACTCGCTTTGATGACCCAGCTGACTTGTGTTTAAAAATAGTCACAAACTTTTTAACCAATAAGTAGAATTTTGGAAACAATTTATGGTTTAGACGACACCAGAAGTGTGGAGTCGTTTGGGGTGACCATATGGGATCTCCTCTATCCTATGACGCTAATTTGACCTTGTAGCCTACCAGCAGTCTCTATTTTGCTCTATTACTACGTAAAGTCAGTGAGGGTAAACAAGAAAATAAGTAAACGTATAGCAGAGTTAAGCGGGCCCCGGAAGAAGAGCCTCTTATAAAGAAATTAGGAGAGAGGCTTACCTTTGATGGTTGACTTCATCCACTTTTTCTTGCCGTAAACTGCTCGCACTTCAGTTAAGAGTTTCTTGGCCAAGGCTTGGTTTGATGAATTGTTGAAACTACACATACAATAAAGATAAAGGACGAGATTAAGAATAGAGAAACTATATTGCTGAAGTTTCATTGAGTCAAAGTATGAAGTTAACTTTGAAATTTGTGTTTTACCTGACACTAAAATCAAACGCTGGCTGGTTCTCCCCATCCTTCTGTTTTTGATGTTGCTTTGCGAGCTCTTTGTAGACTTTCCTAACAGCATTCTTTTTGAAAGATTGAATAAAAAAAATACAGCGTTAAAAAATCTGAATTGCACCTTTTATTTTTGTGGAGTTTGAAAATTTTTTAGCTCTGCCAGACTGGGACGAGCCACCATCTCAGATTTGAAGACCCTGTGAACGAGTGCTATCACCTATGATGCACTGGTCTGAGAACAACATTCAAACTATTGAGGTGAGCAGTTTAGTTACGGCTGAGAAATGCCCTTGAATGATCTTTGAATGCAACAATATCTGAGTCTTTTGCCTCTACGAAACAAATAACAAATAAAGAGTTTTTAAAAACGACAAAACGTTTGAGTTTACAAAACATGTTTCGACAGAAACTTCGGTCTTCCTTAGTTTATCCTAACCAGGTGTTATTAATCTTATCAGCCCTATCAACAAGAGTTTTAATGAGACCTACATTTTAAGAGTACAAGGTAAATCTAAAATAATTAGTTAATAGCCCTTTGGAGGTTTTTTTTTTACAGTAAACTCTGATTAGAAAAAAATTGGGATTATTATTTAATTATCAATTAACTTACTCCTTGAGAAGAGTATTGATTTAGCGGCCAACTGCATTTCGGAGGGTAATCCTGACCTCAAGTTAATTATACCTGAACTTAGAAACCTCTTTACTACAACTACCTCCCAGACTCATTTCCTATTCAATGGTTCTTTCTATTTTCAAACAATTAGATTATGAGCTTGTGATTTCCCACTTGCTCCTATCTTAGCTGATCTTTTTATATGGGACATCATAAAATACTATGGTTGGAGAACTTTCAGGGCTCAACAAGTTTATTTTATTGCCAGTAAATTGATAATACGTTTTGTTTACCATATTTCAATCGGTGCACGATGCCATTATATTATTTGACTATCTCAACTCAAGCCACCCCAATGTCAGGTTTACCATGGAAAATGGGTTGACCACAAATTACCCTTTTTAGATGCCTTGATCGATAGTAATAACCCTAATTTTTCTCTAACTAGAGTTTACCACAAGAAAACCTTTACTGGGCTATTAACTAATTTTGTTAGCTTTGCCTTACAAAGTTGGTTTCATTAAAACCCTTGTTCATAGGACATATAAGATTGATAACACCTAGATAGGGTTTTGCAAGGACATCACTAAGCGTACTGATATCGTTAAAAATAATCTGTTTCCTACTCATTTAATTGAACAGGTTACTGGGACCAAGAGCAATCATTGTCAAACCAAACCAGACTAAATCCATCAGACTGTGTTTGATTGGGCTTGGTAGCCAAACTCAATCAAACACAATCCAATAGATTGTATCTGTTTGGTGAATTTGCTTTAGCAAAAAGCTATGTGGTCTAAAAAACATGTGTTATTCTGAAATGACTTGAGCTTCAAAGAACTCATTACTTGGTGATTTTCAACACCTGTTTTACAAAAAAATTAAGAGTTCAGAAATTTGATTTAGTTTGACTGTCCAATTATTTTTGTGCGAGTTCAATTTGCTTCAATTGCCAAACTTACGTCTGATCCTGTCTTAAGGGCTAGAAAACTCCAACATTACGAAACTCCGAAAAATCCATTACTCCGTCGATCTCCTAACTCCAACTAACAAAAGCTTAAAAGGTGTTCTATGATAAGGGTCCAATTCACGTGTACAGTTGGAAAACCGGTTAGAAAACAGGAACGGCTAGCTACGTAATAGATTAAAACTATGAACAATAGTATATGAAAATGGGGGCGTAAAAACTCGATAAGTGAAGCAGAACAGAAACGTATCTTGTCTAAATCAAAAACAACTAAGCTTAATCACGTAATAAAGTTCTCTTTGATTGAATGTTCAATGTTCAGCACAGCACCTATTGTATCTGGTGTGTCAGTTATATAAGATGTAGTTCATGTGACTAAGTTGAAGTGGACAGACAACATTCTGAATAGACCCACTGAAATCTATTAAAAATACATTTAGTATCCATACAGTCATATCTTTACACTGACCTAGTGTTCAAGAAAAAGCCAAATTGAGGTTGAAGTCGTGATTTGTTTCAGCCCCATTTGGGGAACAAAATTGGAGAACAAAATTTTTCAATCAAAGTACAAAAAATCAAACAGTATTTGATATGTGGTGCAGTAGGGACAGTGGGGAAGCAGTAATAATAAAAGCTCTTGGAATTAGTCCAATTGTGTACTTTGTGTCCATGTTTCAAGCACCAAAGTCTGAACTATAAAAATTAAATAAAGCGATTTCTAACTTCATCTGCAAGAATAAAATGGATATAAGAGGAGGGACTAAGTTGCCAAATATTTTTCTGATGAATGAAGCACTGAGGCTAAGTTGGATTAGTCAGCTTGTTTTTGACAGACATGGCAACTTGAAGAAAATTCCTCAACACTTCCTTGACAAATCTGGTGGAACTGAATTCTAGATAAAATGTGATTGTGATGATAAGCGCTTTGACATACAAACCCAGCTACTATATTTTGTGGAATTACAAAATGCCTTTATGATATTCAACAACAAATTGATCTTTGAACATGTGAGCCTAAACAGAAGGATGACAACCTTAACTGACCTACTTTCTAAAAGTGGTTAGACTTCAAGCAGTGAATGAAAAGAAAAGTACATTTAGAATCAAGAGGTGCCTCTCCCAAATTCTCTTATTCTTTTTTGTGGCGGGACTGGGACCCAGAAATCTTCGGAGCGTCGGAACGTCCTTGAATGTCTTCGGTCGATTTCGGATATGGCCAGAACCAACAAAGAAAAGCGCGTACGGCTGGCATACGATTTAGTTCTCCAGTTTGTTTGATCACAATAAAGTCCTTTCAAAAGCAAACATCGCTCCTCTTCAAATTACCTCGACATTTTCTTTAAAACGAATTTGTGGTCACACTGGATGGCAAGACTAAATGTTGATCTGACTATCACAATCTCGCATTACAAATGTCACACATTTCTCTTATAAATGCTCTGTTCGTCAAGCGGCAAATTCAAATCTGAGTTTCTGTAAAAAAAATAGGTGTAACAATTAAGGATAACTACTTACCGAGCACTCAGAGTCATAGTCTCTTGATTTCTGTCGCAGCTTTGTCAGCTTTCGTTTTGTCTTTAGATCTTCCATCTCCTTCCTCAACTGCTTGTTTTGTTTGTGAATCTTCTAAACCTCCTTCCATAGTTTTCTCACAAGGTCACTATCATTCTCTGAAGCTGGGACGGTATCTGTATCTCTCGGTGCAGCTCTTGGGGTTTCAGGATCAAATACTTCAATCTCTTTGTTTTCTATGTTTGATGAATCCATAAGAATCGCAAGGACAAGATTTACGGACTGCAAGGCGGATCGTGCGTCGACGACTTTCCTTTCTACAAATTTCCCACCTGCTGGCAAATGACGCTGACTCATTTGTTGCCAATGTTAATGGTTGGTTGACCGATTTTGCAACACTTACCACTTCACGACAACTTCACGATACATCTCGCCTTACTCAGCGTCGATTTGTTTGCTTTGAATACTCTTCTAGTTTATGTATATCTCCTTCAGAACATTCAAAAGTCTGTCAACTTAACAAAGAGAAAGGATTCATTTAGAATGAAAAGGAAAAGTTCGCATTCAGTTTGCAAAATGAAGCGTGAAAGGTGTAGGCAGCAGTTACTAAGTCATATGCAGTATCATCATCATCGCAGACTTTATTACAACTCAAGTCTTGACCAGTGGAAAACAGTAGAAGATATCGAAATATCATCTGTTCCCGATGTGCCTGGATCAAGTTCTTGTGAAAGCAAATCCTAAGGTACGTATTAACTTATGTAAGCTTAAAGTTCACTCTGCTCGCATGCTTTGAGAGCAACAATGTACTCTCCTGTGATGTAAGCCTCGTGAAGATTCTTCTCATAAATGCAGTTACAGTTACAGTTACTGTAGGATTTTGATTTTAGCCTTAACCTTACGTTATTTGTGCAGGGAGGAATTTCTGAAGTCTTGTCAAGTTGTAAGAACTACCTCGCTTTGGATGTTGAGAGAATACAAGAAAAGCTGTGAAGCCCTTGTTAAACGGTGCAGTGCATGATAGTCAACAATGGTTAATTCTCCCTGAGCTATTTTCATGCACATGGTAACTGGAAAAACTCATTGACTATCGTGAAGAATTTGAACAAGTTTAAGGAAATGATAGTCGATGATAGTGAATAATAGCTCCGATAATTGTAATTATAATTTTTAAAGTGTACTGTGATGTCACTTGTCAAGTGCTGTAAGACAAGTGAGTTAAAAGCATTCCAAGTATAATTTTTTCCAAACACCTAGGAAAAATAGTTGATATATATAGAGTTTGTCATGTTACGTCATCAAATTCTTAAATCCAAAACTAAAGAGCCACTAATGGTTTTATCCTCATCAGGCTTAAGAGGTACCAAATTTATACCTGTTTACAACTTTCCAGCTCAATAGCATCCTTCGTTTGGAAACCAGTTCATTTTGAATTTCGAAGTTATGGCGGTGCATGACATAACATGAAGATCACGTTTGTAGCAAAATATATACTTATCTCGTGATTTTTAGCCAGTTTAGGAGTTTAGGTATCAGGAGAAGTACTTCTGTAAATATTTTTGAGGCACTCTCTGCACTTTCTCCTTTGAACATACACGTGCATTTGAAGTCTTCATGTTGGCATCCATTCAGAAAACAGTGTTACCATGCATACTGTTTACTTCCTATTTCACATGATTCTACAGTAAATGCCATGTACATGTACATGTACTGATTATAGTCCACACTGCTGCAAGTGCCCAACAGCTTTCTTATGGACAGGAGCCCATTATTCATTTGTATATGTGTATTTTCAACAAAATGATTTTGATACTTAACTTTATTTGTAGATGAAACTACATGTATACCAGATCTTCCTGGGAGTGATTCAGGTACCTGTAGACATACATCATGGCTTTTGCTTTTATTGTTTACTTATCTTTCTTTCTTACTGTCACTAGCCATGTTCATACCGTGCCTGATGCTCCTCCTTTCCCCTCCTACCCAGGACATTTGTTTGGTGGCGCTCCACAGGAACTCCAAATTGTTAGGAAAAAAAAAACAAAATCCAAAAGCCCCTTGAAATACAAACAGATCCCCTGGGTATTTCCACTAAGTCCACTAATAGCAGATCATTTACATACATAGTGGCCTTATGCTTAACATCTCTAATCAGTTGGGTTCTTGGCATAATAAATACAGCATGTCAGATTTTATACCGTACTTTCAGTGAACATTTTGGCTACCATACATGTAGGGTACTTTTAAAATTTAATAGTTTTATAATTTTTTTCTTTTTCTTACATATCTTAGATGACTACAGTGGATCTGAATCTCACAGTGCTGATTGTCAGGTACATGTTCAGTTCTACTCTAAAGCACTGATGCAATGAAAGCTTCCTATTAAATTAAAATATTATCAGATTACCAATCACTATGATAAAAAAGTAGTTGATGACATAAATATTGTAGCCATTGCCTACTCATCAATCTCATTCATTAATTATTTGCATTTAGTGATTACTCACCAAGAAGTCATTTCCTATTATCCAGCTTTTTTGACCTCTTGCTAAAATAAACCAACTAAAACAATAGTGGTACAGAGTGGCAGGGTATTCAGCGATTACTCCTATTTTGGAGAAATACCATTCTGCTGGATGAAAATTATATCTTGAAGTCATGATTAATTAATTTTTTATTTTACACACCAGTACCCAATATCATTTTTTGAGGAACTTGATGGTAATTAGAATTATTTCAAAGAATGGCTTACTTCAATGTTTGTTATAGTTTTTGATGTACATATTTTTTGCAATCACAGGGACCAGATGCAGTTGACTCTAGTGAGAGTTTTGAGTCTGAGAGTACAGATTATTTGGACTCCGAGTCAAGTGATGTAGAGAATTTCCTACAGTCAGAAGAAGTGGAATTGCCCCAGCCTTCTGTGCATTGTACAAATCAGCAGTGTATACAAATAATTTTGACCTGGCTGGTATATTTTATTTTAGTCTGGCAATACAAGAACTATGTGAGCAACAATGCAATTGAACAGCTGTTGAAATTTGTTCAGCAATTATTATTTTGTATTGGTCAACTGATTAAAGACCACACAGATTTGTGTTTAGTTCTTGGAACCAATCTTCCAACAAGTCTCTACTCTGCAAGACGGTTTCTGAAAATTGATTGTGACAATTTTCTACAGTATGTGGTTTGCCCAAAGTGCACTAAACTGTACCATATGGATGAAGTTGTTGTCAATGATGGACTTCGGAATTTTGCGAAGACCTGTAACAATGTGCCCTTCCTGCGAGCAAGGTGACCAAAAACTTGTGGTGTGCAGCTGGCCCAAAAGGTTTTGAGAAATGGGAACATCAAGTTTTATGCTCTCAAGACTTACTACTATAAGAGCATCATTGATTCCTTGTAGACTTTACTGAAGCGTCCTGGACTAGAAGAGCAGTGTGAAAAGTGGAAAACAAGAAAAATAGATGATGACTTGTATGCTGATGTTTATGATGGCAAAGTGTGGAAACAGTTTGGAAATTGGACCTTTCTTTAACCTTCCTCGATCGTTTGGTCTAATGATGAATTGACTGGTTTAAACCTTTTGAACGTCGAACTGACTTTTCTGTCGGGGTTATTTACATGGTATTGATGAATCTTCCAAGAAGTATCAGGTTTAAGAAAGAAAATGTTGCCATCATTCCTGCCCTTAAACAGGAGCCAAAATCTCTAAACCATTTCCTTGAGCCTGCTGTTGATGAACTAAATGCATTGTGGAAAGGAGTCAAGGTAAACACCTATAAAAGTCCATCTACTGCAGTAGAAATTCAGGCAGCAGTGTTGTGCTTTGCTTCAGATATTCCAGCAGCACGAAAATTGTGTGGATTTCTGGGGCATAGTGCAAAGCGAGGCTGCTCTCATTGCAACAAGGAATTTCCATGTGGCTTTGGAGAGCAGATGAACTATGGTGGTTGTGATGACCGGAATGAATTGCCAAAGAGATCTTCGCAGCAACACTGAAGAGACGCATACTGACTGAAGAACTGTAGGTCTGAGAATGCAGCTGAGAAACTTGCAAGCCAGCTAGGAGTCAGATACACTGTTTTGTTTGAGATGAGTGTGATTGACCCAATGCATAACTTGTTTCTTGGAACAGCGAAGAGGGTCTTTTCTAAATGGATTGAGGAGGACATAATTACCAAGGCAGGTTTGGAGAAACTTCAAGAAAGGATAGAGGACATTTCTTCATTATCAGATATTGGAAGACTTCCCGGAAACATTAAATCAAATTACAGTGGGTACACTGCTGCTCAATGGAAGAATTTTGTCCTTCCGTTCTCAATGTATGCTCTGAAGGATGTACTCCCAGATCAACATCTGCATTACTGGCAATCTTTTGTTTTAGCTTGCCATCTTCTTTGCAAGCCCTGCATTACAAAAACAGACCTGATGGTTTCAGACTCTAAACTAATGCATTTCTTCAAAGAGTATGAAAAGATTAATGGTGAATTAGCTATAACACCAAATATGCATCTTCACTTGCACCTTAAAGAGTGTGTAGAGAATTATGGCAGTATTTATGGATTTTGGCTTTTTAGCTTTGAACGTTACAAAGGGTATTCTGGGCTCTTACCACACCAACAATAAGACTATAGAAGTACAAATCATGCGTAAGTTCATGACGTCTGGAATTCTGGCCAATATGCAGTATAATCTCCCAGAAGATTACAAAGACTTTTTTCTCTTGAACTGCAAATCACAAATTGACTCCAGAGGGACTTATGGAGAAACACTTGTAAAGTCACAGCTTATGATGGCCTCATGTGGTCTTCTACATGGAAAGGAATCTGTATGGGCAGACACGACATCTGTTTGTTTTGAAAGCTCTTACAAATTGGCAAGTCTTGACCGAGATGAACTGAATGCATTGCGCTCTGTGTATGTCACTATGTATCGAAGAGTTGCAGAAGCATCATTGGCTCTTGTCACCCTTTACAGGAAGTACAAGTCTTTGTCAGTGGGTGGTGAAAGGTATGGTTCCACAGCTGCTTCTAGACTTGGGTGTGTCAAAAACGAAGACCGAAGACCGTAGACCCACTGGTCTAAAACGAAGACCCTGTAGTCTAAAACGAAGACCCACTGGTCTAAAATGAAGACCCACCGGTTTTTAGCTCGTGGAGAGCTATCGGGGATGGCTGGGGAATTTGGCGTAAACAATAGATAATTTGTAATCTTGACAACCACTGTTTTGGCATTTCGCTCAGTTCCATACTCTGTGGTGTACACATCACCAAAGGCAGCTTGCCTGAGCCGCTTTTTGACTTGAAGAGCGTTTCAATCAAAGGCTTTTATGTTTGCGATACTTTCCGCCGTAGACTGTTGCCTTTTTAAGGTTTGGGGGATCTTGAAGTAACCCCGGCGAAACAACGACATTCTCAATGCAGGGATACATGTGAAAGCGATAACGTAATTTTCCCGGGAAAATCTAATTCCTGTAGCACGTGGTGAATAAATTTGCGAGTCACGCACAGTTGACCTTTGCGCCTTTCATTTACATGATAAGGACAGTATAGCAAAGTAATGAAGTCACCTCATCGTAATTTGCTCAATATACATTTGAAAAATAGAATATTCATGATGACAAAATATACTAAAATCGTCACTAGAACGTATATTTCTGTACTCTTGGATTTAATTGCGTTACACAACTTGACATGTGTTGTACCGACTGAAATAAAGTAACTGTCAAGTTTGTTGTGCACTCAGATGACGTCTTAATTTATGCGCTACAGCAATTTGGCTTTATGTACAGTCTTTCCCTGAACAATTAAAAGCATCCTGTGGTAAGCTCGTGGATTGAGTAAGATAATGTTCATTGGTAGCCGAATAAGACTATTATTCTTAACGACCATTTAACGAATGCCAGTCATGCACAAATGACTGGTTGAGAATTGACACTTTTCGCTAAGTACATTCCATGCTTTAAGTACTATATTGTGACATTTTACTCTTAGCTCTTGATTGATATGTGTTGCCCAGGTTGTTATTAAGAATCATTATAGTAAATTTACTGTTAGAAAACAATGTAAAAGCTGTGCCTTGCTTTATTTGGCCCAAGCAGATTAAATGAGACAACTGTCTCATTTAGGATATCACTGGCTCAGATCACACATCTGTCTCATTTGGCCCAACTGGCTCATACCACACAACTTGATCAAACGGCTGTCTCATTTGGCCCAACCAGCTCAAATCACCCAACTTGATCAAATGACACAATTGGGTCAGATCACAGAACTGTCTCATTTGCCCTAACCAGCTCAAATCACACCACTCTCATTTGGCTCAAATGGCTCAAATCACAGAACTGTCTCATTTGCCCTAACCAGCTCAAATAACAGAAATGCCTCATGCACAACTGGCTCCAATCGCACAAATGTTGCATTTGGCCTAACCGGCTTAAGTGACACGATTGTCTCATTTAGGCCTAACCAGCTTACATCACACATATCTCATTTGGGCCAACTGGCTCAAATCACACAACTGTCTCTTTTGGCCCAACCAGATCAAAAGACACAACTGTCTCATTTGGCCCAACCAGATTAAATGACACAACTGTCTCATTTTGTCCCACCAGCTCAATTTACACAACTGTCTCATTTGGGCCAACCGGATCAAATGACACAACTTTCTCGTCCAGCTCAATTGGATCTAATGGCCTGACTGTCTCATTTGGCCCAATTGGATCTAGTGACACAACTGTCTCAGTTGCCCTAACTAGCTCAAATCACAAAAATGTCTCATTTGGCCTAACTCCCTCAATTCACACAACTAATTTGTTTGGGCCAACCAGATCAAATGACACAATTGTCTCATTTTGGTGCAACCCCCTCAAATCACACATGTACAACTGTTTCATTTGGCTCAACCGGCTGAAATCACACAACTGTCTCATTTTGCCCAACGGGATTAAATGACACAAATGTGTCATTTGGCCCAGCTGAGTTAAACCACACAGCTGTCTTATTTGGCCCAACCAGCCCAAATAACATGAATGTCTCATTTGGCATAACCACCTCAAATTAACACAAATGTCTGATTTGGCCCAACCGGCTCAAATCGCATCCTGACAGAAACATTTGGAAAGTTACATACTCCCGACCTATCCAATCGAACAAAACCGAACAAAAAACCGATCGAACCCAATCGAACTCCAAT
>OX419336.1:25375504-25383004 GCA_948470475.1 Galaxea fascicularis | reverse complement strand
CTGACAGAAGCTGGACATCTTTTGATTTTTAAATTCTTTTCCGTTGTCGGAATGCAACTTTTTAGGAAAACCCCACTGCCAAAATAGCTGGTTTAAACAACTTATAACTTGTTCTGTTTGCTTGGAAATTAATGGAAAAAGCCACGAGAATTTCGTGTGATGGTCCGTGATGTGTAAAATCCATTTATGTCTCTCGCTGCATGAACATGATAACCTTCTCATATCTATCAAGTCGATTTGGACGTGTGAAAGAAATTTATTTGCGATGATGGGGTGTACCACTGGTTTCTTCAGATGGTCTGCAACGGATTTTTGTTGTTCGTGAATGCTGCAAAGAGATACAAATAGTTTCACAACTATTTGGGGTATCTCAGCATAGTTATTTTTTATATAATTTTCCAGTTTGTCTCGTCCGCGGTGAGCGATGGCCGAATGACTGTGACACAAAATTTCATGGAGTTCTCTCTTTGGAACAACGTATTTTTGCTCCTTACTCACAATTTTGCCGTCTTCGTTTTTGAAGTTCCACTTCTTTCTCTTGATTGTATTTATTTCATCTTGTGTTAGTACATGTACTTCGGTTTCCTTGTTTTGAAGGTATTGGGTAGCTTTATCGTACAGTTCATCGTCGATAAACAGGTTCACTTTGCTCTTGCTTGTTTTTCTCGAAGCCTTTAATTCGTCTAGTTTTTGGTAAAAAGTATCTTTGTTTACACATGGCGTTTGGGCTGCCATTTCAAAGTTTGTCGAGTTGCAACGCAATGTACTGAGATCTTTGTTTCAAAGTGATTGTCGAAAAAGTCGAAGTCTCAATTCGTTTCAAATGCGCATGTAGGAATAATTAAATAAATTAAAATTTGGCCGAGTTGACCTGGTACCTAGAAAGCATATCAATGAGAAATATTGTGAAATTTCCAACTGGTGTCGTGGTGGTACAGTGGAAAAGAAGGCAGTCTAGAGATAGAGAGGTTGGTGGTTCAATTCCAGGTAAGTGGTACATTGCATGAAAAGGAAAAAGGTGAGTTATGGGGGGGGAATGGATGGTAATTGTAGGGGGGGTAGAAGAGAGGACTGGATGGGAATTGCAGGGGGGGGTAGAAGAGAGGACTGGATGGGAGGGAGAGGATAAGAGGACCAAGTGGTCAGAGAGGGGGAAAGAAGAGGGGAGGGGAGGGGAGGGGAGGGCAAATTTCTTGCTTTTTTTTTTGTGTGTACTATTCTTTTTAGACCCCCCCAAAAAACCAGGCCCCTATTTTTGAAACTACACCCCATAAATAAAAGCCCTTTTTAGACAGTTGATAAATAACCTAGGTAAAAAAAAATTACCTAGTTTAAATATTATGAACTAGGTGGAAAATTTTAACCTGGGTTTAAAAAAATTTGACCTGAAAAAAATTCCAAACTACAACAGCAATGTTCAATACCTTAAATGAACTTTTCAAAAACATGAAAAATTAATTTAAAAAAAATTCAAGTTTTAAGTTATTGACTTATTTTTCCACATAATGATTGCTTTCAAGTGGATGGTCAATTTACTCAGAATTTTTTAAAGTCACGAAACTTTATTAACATTTATTTATTGCAGCAGGAACTGTTAAATATTTAATGATGTACAAGAAAGTAAGTTTTATTGGCCTTTATCTTGCCTAATAAACAACAATTAAGTAGTGGTTTGGCTACCACGGAATGGAGATTTACGAGCAGAAGCATATTTATCTAATTACTATGAGTGATCTTATTGGACAAAGACCGATTAGCGCGAAATTCAAACACGTTTTCTCCAAATTTTGGCTATTATTTTGCGATTGCGGGTTCCATGATAAACACATTTGATTTACAACATCAAAAGTAATATAAAGGCAAATTATCAGATATTGTAATTGTAATTTGTTTTACCCACGGAACACCAAAGAGCTCAAGAGAACTCGTTCAAACATGTCCGTGCATCCAGATCAAATTGGAATTTGGAAATGTTGGTTTTTGGGGAGAGGAGAAAACCGGAGTACCCGGAGAAAAACCTCTCGGAGCAGAGTAGAGAACCAACAACAAACTCAACCCACTTATGGCGCCCGGGCCGGGAATCGAACCCGGGCCACATTGGTGGAAGGCGAGCGCTCTCACCACTGCGCCAACCCTGCTCCGCTGCAGAAAAATCGTATGTGGCTAACCAGGATTACTTCATTACATCGGCATTGTACATCTAAATGTATGTTGTTTGTCCTGTAGCCGTCGATGGGCATGTCAAAGTCTTGATGTACTATTGGATCCCTTTTTTGTGGTAATTTTGTCGCTAGGGTGCGCATTCATTGGAATATGGTCAAACACAGAACAATAACAACTACAAAGTTCAACAGACTGCATTTTCATTTTCAAAAAAACTCTTCAAACAGTTCTTCGTCAGCAATGGTGTCCAAAACATCAAAGAAGTAATCACCGCCTCCTGTAGTTTCTGTTTGTAGATCAATTTCTCCACTAGCCAGTCGTGGAAAGGTCTTGGCCAAAACAAGGTTTCTTTCACTCCCAGTGTTATCCCTTCTGCGTGTATCTCCTGTATTGAATGAAATGAGCAAAGGCAAGCAATAGAAAGAACGCTGACGTGCGTGTTGTAGGAAACGTTTATGTTTGTCATGTAACGAAGCGATTCCTTTGCTTCTAAAATCACGGATTCTGATATCGAGCACTCTCGGTTGTCTTGTGATTCTCACCATTTGCAGAAAATGTTTGATAGAAATTGTTGTTCCATGTAAACTGATTCTTGTCAGCCTTGCAAAGCATCTCAAAGGCACTTTTTGATACAGTGATCCTGTATTGACCAGCCTCATTTCGTCGCACTTAACTAACACTCTGCGTATCGATGAAGGAACACAACCATAAAACACAAAGTGCCACCAGGAAAAGCAAACTGCAGAAATTCTAACCAAGTCTTCTGCTTCAAGGTACTGAAATATAAGTAGCTAAAGAAACGAATTTACTGATGGAGCCATTGCTACCAGCAAGAATGAAACGAGTCACGTTTGGTTCCACGTGTATTGAGACCTGGTGAGCACAGAACAAATAGCCTCTTGTTCTTTCTCACCTTTCTGGATTGTGAAATCACCATCACCTTGTCATTGGTTTATTGTTATTCACTATTTCCGTTCACTTCAATTCTTTCATTCCCATGCGTGCTTTTCTGAAGCCTAAATTGTGTATTTTTGCTACTAATCAGTCGCTCAGAATGTCCAAGAGGTGAGTTAGTCTACATTCCTTTTCCTTTCTTTTTTAGAAAGAGGGCCGTTTGTATGTGGCTAATTTGCTTTTGGCATTTCAGAAAAAGAATGAGTGATACGCCTGAAGATTCCCCAAAAGCTAAATCTGCAAGGGCTGATATTACCGTAAGTCAACACTGAGCTTTCAAACTTGTTCAAGTAAACGTAATACTAACGAGGCAATGCTTTCTTGTTTTCCTAGAGGAAAGACCTGTGCGATATGTACGACAAGGATAACCCATCGCCAAAGAAACGCCTCGTTGTCGTTGGTCTGCACACGGGGAAAAAGTTCGGCGAGTTGGCGGCGGACTTAAGCATTACCAAAGCAACCGCTGAAGTGTATGGAATCAGTGGGTTGGCTGCAGGACAACAGATTGACCACGGCATGCTGTCGAGATTATTAGATGTTTCAGCGGATTCTTTCAAGCTAATAAAAAATGAGACTAGCATGCAAAGACCGAAAACTGCATACAATATGTGACAATTTATTGCAAGAGTTTAGCTACAATCAAATTTGTTTTGTGCTAGCTTGTCTCATCTACGAACTGAAGCTGTGATACATATTCTTGTAATTTTTAAAATTGCCTCGATTGTGCGTGGCATCATTGGCGTCTGATTATTTTTTAATTTTTTTTTAGAGAAGAAAATTTCATGATGTACTTTAGGATGCAAAGAATAAACACTGTGTTTTCGTATATTCTCATATACTCATTTATAACAGCAATGTTAACTTAAAGTCAGCAGACGAATCATCCCCTGAAGACGAATATTCTCCCTTCTCTCTTCCTCCCCTTTCTTTCGTGTATTTTTGCGAGGCAGACCAATGACAAGATCATAAGTCGGGTGTGGTCGTCTCTGTGCTCTTTTGCTCGTTGTCAGAGATCATTCCGCCCGAAAGACTATTCTCTTTCTACTTTTCAGAAGAACTATTTTTTTTGCCCCCAACCCTGCCCTCCGCAGCCGGGGAAACAAACAAACAAACAAACAAAAAACTTACAACGGTTATGTTTCATTGAATAATATTTCATTAGTTGGAAAAACTATTGTTGTCTATGTAAATTTCAATTTAATTTTTTTTTATCTGGGACCCGTATAAATTTTTGATCTGCATGAATATTTGGAATTTTGCATGTTATTTATCCATATAAGATATCAAGGAAAACAACCAAATGTTACTTTCATGGCTAAAGAGTTTCTAGGAACCAGTGTTTCCCACAGAAAAATTGTTGTCTTGTGGATAGAGCTCAAAAAGTTCAAGGTCAATGATTCCAAGTAACTTATTGTAGAAACTGAGCAAAGTGAGAGGCTTGCACCAAATGTTCGGAGAAACATTTGGTTTAACCAATTTACAAAGTATCTAGCTTGATGGCCATCAGATGGAATGTTTCTTGCAATTAATGCACCCATGTTGTTATGCTGATGAGAATCTACTAAAATTATATTTCCTCCACAGTTAACAATAATAAGCACTGCCTTTCCATGTGCAACCAAAATATAGTAGGATGGCCTCTCTTGAAGAATTGATTATACAACAGTCTCAAGCTGGCCCTGCGGGTTTGAACCAAAGATATCATACTCTTGAAAGATGCCAAGCACCTGGCAATGTTGTCCGACTGCAGAAATGGCGTCCTCAACAGTCACGTCTACTCCTTCTCTGTCATATAACTCGTCATGCATGTCATTACCAATTCTGATGGCCGTCGCAAGGTCTGTCTGCCAGGGTGCACTTAGGTTTTGTCTGGAAAGAGCTGACAATTTAGATAACTTGTGAAGCATTCCAAAGGTCAGTGCAGTAAATACACATGCATTTCTTCCATTTCTGCCATCAATGGTTGACTGGCTTACATGACTTGGGAAGTACCACTCTGTTATCCCATGACCTGCATCAGTGCCAGGTAGGCCTGAGTCCAAATGGTTGCTCAGTGAAGTTGATGGGACTGATGTTACTGTTGGAACAGGAATTGGTGTTGAGCAAGTGGATGTAGAAGCAACTGTTACAATTCCAGATGCTGCTTGTGCAGGGGTCACTACTGATGTCAAAGGTACAGAAGTGGCTGTTGAAGTACCTTCAGCATTACCATTCTGCACATCAGCTTCCATTCTCTCCATTTCCCTTTTTTTTTTTGGTGGTATGTACTCCACCAACTTCTTATCTGGCTTTCTTTCAGGGGTTCAGTGCCTCTTTCTTTCATTGCTGTGATGCATTCATTAGGATCTGCCCGTATACCATGATAGGCCTGCCTGTCGTAGAACTCCATCATGATCTCCTTCTGTGCCAGGGTAAAGAGTGTTTGCCTCCCTCCTCCAGTTTTCAAAGCAAAGCCTTGTTTTGGCAACCTCTGTTTTATCTCAGCATCTGGAGGGGTCACAAATTTGGACGAAATTTGTGGCTGGACCACTGCATGTTGAACAAATTTAACGCTGTATGCCCCTTGATTCTGGGCCTGAATGCAGTTGTTGATTGAGAATGGAATGTCATCAGAAGTGGTAGCACCAGTTGCTCCAGCAATTGGGCAAGTTCTATTGGCAATAGTTTGAAGCTGTTGTTTGGTCTTGCTCACTTGCTTTCCAAGCCCTGCCAGTGATCTCGCAATTAGACCTATATTGTCCAAAAAAAATATTAAAGAATTAGTATTTACTATTACATAAGTTCATTATACAGAGAAATTATGTTTTTCCTTATCTTTTGTCAACAAAGTGCCACAATTTGGATACAGGTATGCTGCAAATAAATAACAGTTTTAATTTTATTGTTGTTGTTATTGTTACAATTATTACCTCCACATGGTTGAAATTCGAGGGTGCCATACAGAGATATGTCTCTAAGGGTGCCTAATTTCTCAGGTGCCTTCTGCCTATCAAGAATCAGTTTCTGGCAGTTGACATTCTTCATGGACTGTGAAGACATAAAATAAGTATATTTAAGAAAGTTGTAACATTTACCAAAACACTTTGGTGTGCCACAACATTTTTCATTTTAGTCAACTTGTTTTTCATGTTTGTCTCTAATTTATTCTGACATAAATAAATGGAAACTCTGATTTATAAAGTGAAGTAATAATAATACAGATTTACCGACTGATAATCTTACTGCATCCACTCTCTAAAACAAGGCATATTCCAAAACATAATTATTTATAATCAAGAGTCATTTTTTAAAAGAGAAAATCAGGTAAAACACAGTACAATGAATATTCTCTAAATGTACAAAAGTGATAACATCAGATTCATACACTGTATGTTTGCAGTAAGACCATTAGGGTTCGAGCTACGACTGTAGCATTTTCCATGCAACCCTTACTTACAACCTGTACATATTAGAACCAAACAATATTTTGTTCCGATCAATGCATTCAGTCAACTGTCAACACTAAGCATACCCCAATTAACTCCCCTAGTTGATTTCCACATTCCAAATTGTTGCCCACTCTCACCCAGCGAACAATCTTGTGATATGAGCAAAGTGTGTATCAAGCTTTGACTTGCCCTCCCCTGCCTCAAAATTGTTATATTCAACAAGGGTCAGGTTAAAAACTTGGTTCACTTCAGCAAGGTAGAGAATGAAGGCAGTATTATGATAATGAGGACCATTGTCCGAAATAAACAAAACAATAAACAGAATTTTAGTATCACATTAAGGCCAGCAATAACATGATCATTTATAAGAATTATTATTATTCAAACAGTATGGCCTCATGCAAAAAATGTTGTTATAAACTATTGGAGGTCAAATTGTAATTTGTTTTTATTTGCTCAGCCCCTACACTAGCCTTTGTGCCAAATATACTGCCTAGGGTAAATTATTTATTTATTTATTTTGTTATGGGTATTTCGCTGTTGAAAATAAACATCACAAAGTGAGGTGAATGGTAATTCCTAAGAACAGCACTTGTCGCCACATGTGTAAAAAACTACTTCTCATTTTACCAAACAATGTTGCACATTTTGCTGGAATGAACAATAACAACTTTATTCTAGAGAATAAAGACAACACTACAGCTGAAAAATATAAAACAGAATTAAATAGAAAAGGGGTATTTGCTTCCTAAAATAACTTACATGTAACGAACAAGGAAGCCAGTTCACATGAAATGAAGTGCAATAATAGGGTCGAAAAGGACAGAGAAAAAGGGCAACAAACACAACAGAAACTAAAACACGCACAAGCACCAATATCTGAGTAAAGTAAAATTGCTACCATTGTATCAAAACTGGAATAAAAGGATCAGATTAAGTCTGGATTAATGAACAA
>OX419336.1:25325504-25365504 GCA_948470475.1 Galaxea fascicularis | reverse complement strand
GATATATAAATCGATTTTTCTTCCATATATCATTAGATTACATATTCTCTCAACAAATCATTTAATTGATTATTGTCAATGACTCCTATTTTATTCAATGTACACTGTATGAGCTATTTTTGTAAATTCCTTTTTTACAGCATCATTCCCTGCTTGAATTGATCCTCCTAGTAATTTCATTTTGTCAAGAAGGTCATCCGGATTATTGTAAGAAACAACACCTGATCCCAACCTTTTATATTTATTACAAGTACGGTAAATTGGAATTTCAGATAATGTATTTAATTCATTGAAAATCATTCTCGACAGATCACTGTATTTCTTTTTACTGTTGAACCTCTTTGTTAGCAGATCAATTGTATCGAAATCTGCTTTTTTATCCTATTCATTTTTACCGTCCCTATATGCAATCACTTTTAATTGACCAAATAATTTTGGTAGATCAATAACTAAATTTCCATAATTACCATTTTGTGGATTTACTTTGTATGTATTTCTTTTTTTCTGTGTATATATTCCTGATCTGAGTGTCTGTAAACCCTCAGGAATTAAACCTGTTCTACTTCTATATTTTTGTAATAACTTGATTTCATTTGTTAATTTATCAATCTCAACCTTGTTAGAATCTCGTGTTTTTTAGATTTTGACGATACTCCCTTTTTTCGTCCTGTATTTTGAATTAATTTACCTAATTTACAATCATAATCATCAAAATCAAGTTTTTTATTTTGATTGTTATTCATTACATCAGACGGTTTTAATAGATTATATTTTGTTAATGTTTGAATGTCAGTAGGATTAAATCCTCTATCTAAATCTGATTTTGGTTTTAATTAATCCGTCATTGCAGGTTTGTAATCAATTGGTAATTTGTAATCAATTATTGGTAATTTTGTATCTTGTACTTAGGGTAATTGGTTATAAATGATAACATCTTCTAAACCACTTGTAATAGCTTTTTGATTTTTTTTTAAGTTCAATTAATTCATCCTGTTTTTTATCAATACTCTGTTTAACACTTTTTTTCAACATCAATGATTGGTTTGTATATTTCTGATACTCCTTCATATTCATCTTGTTTAGCTTCCTTATATTCTTTTAACGCCTTTCTCACAGCTCTGGTTTTTCTTCCTCCCTCTATTTTTGAATTACTGATCTTTTAAATTGTTCAACATCCATTATATATAATAGTTATATAAACTTATCTAAACTTATCTTTATTTATCTAAACTTATCTAAACATATATATATGGAAATACCAAATGACGATTTCAATGAAGATGGAAATACTAATTTCACACAACTATATCGTTATATGCCTGATAAACCATTCAGAATCTTAATATGTGGAAATTGGGGATCAGGAAAAACTAACCTTCTCTATCACATGCTTATGAAACCATTAGTTTATTTTGATCAGGCTCATCTATACGGTAAAAATCTTGAACAAGAGAAATACAAACACATGATTGAAACAATGTACGATATCAGTAGACACGTTGGTTATGATATTATACATTACAATAACGATGAAATAAAACCCGTTGATAGTCTTGATAGTGATTCTCAAAAAATAGTAATATTTGACGATTTTATTTGCGATAAAAATCAGAAACTATAAATGATTATTTTATTCAGGGGAGACAAAAACTGCTCATCGATATATCTCAGTCAGAGCTTCTATAAAACACCAAAAGACATAAGATTGAATTGCAGCCATTATGTTGTTTATGAGTTTCCAAGCAATAATGAGAGAATTGAATGTTACAAAAGATCAATATGAAAAAGCAACTAAAAAACCATATTCATTTCTATATGTTGACAAACCAAAGAAAATGGTTAAAAGGAGTTTTTATGGAAATATCTAATTCAATAATATATGGGAATATTCAACGATAATGTTCATAATCTACATACAACAAATGCGGTTAGTGGAGTAAGAGGACCACCTGGTGTAGGTTACAAACTAAAGATGGTAATTATGATATTGATAATAAAAAACTAACTAATGTAGATGAAGGCAGTGAAAATTCAGATGCCATAAACAAACACCAATTAGATACTGGATTAAATTTAAAAAATTAATAACTCTGAAGCTTCAGTAGTAGGAAATCCTGAAGGGAGAAAATTGGTAAGATATTTACCTGATAAAGGATTGGTTACACCAAAATTATACATTCAAGATCAATTTAACGATTCTGTTATTACTAATGCAGATGATCAAGATTTTGATGATGTACATTTATATATACCAAATTTGAAAAACTATGATGGAAGAGCTGGGAGAAGAAAAAGCAATATTGTTATTAATTCTCTTGATAATATTTTTTCTGGAAAAATTATAATTCCTTCTGGTAATATTAAAATAAAAGATGGTAATAATGAAGTTGATATTAATAGAGCTGATATTCAAAAAATATTTGGATCTGGTTTTAACAAAATTTCATCTGGAAAGGTCCCGATTTACAGCAATTCTGGTCAATTATATTGTGACAAATTGAAGTTTCGATATAGTAATAAATTCATTATACTTAAACCAAACCAACAAACATCAAATCAAACAATAATCATACCGAATTTAGAAGGAGCTGACCGCATTATGATGTTCACAAGCCTGAATCAGACAATACGAAATACTCAAACATTTCAAGAACAAATCATTTGTAATAAACAACCAACTCAGAATTCCCATCTCACACGAAAAGAATATGTTGACACACAAATATCAAATGCTAATTATTTGAAAGTTGATGGTAGTAATTATATGACTGGAAATCTCAACATGGATGAAAATCATGTGGAAAACATGCTTGACCCCGTTAATGAGCAAGATGGGGGTAAACAAAAGGTTCCTAGAGGCTCAGTTACAAGACTATGTTAAAACCAATGGTCAAAACCCAATGACTTTTAATTTAAATATGAATAATTTAAAAAACTTTGTTAGTAGTGATACTGCAGATACTGATGTGCCAAATATTAAATCTATCAAAGATAATTATGTTCATAGAAGTTCAGGCATCTTAGAAGGTAGTTTGAATGCTAACAATAATAAAATAATTAATTTAACTCGCCCAACAAATATTGAAGATGCTGCTAATAAACAATATGTTGATGATAATTGTTTATCTGTTAGTGGAACAAATAATATGCTGGCTAATTTAAATACGGATAATAATCAATTGATCAATCTTGCTGATCGAATTAATGATAAAGATGGGGTGAATAAAAAATATGTTGATGATAAAACAAAAGGTGGACCTTCACATTCTCTTACCAACACATTCAAATACATTATGGACAATATAAATGAAATATCAACTGAATATGGTTGGATTTCAGACAAGATTGACAATTTGAGTTGGAGTTTTCATTGTAAGAACACCCATTAAGCTAATGGCTTAATGACATTTTTGTGAAGGGTTAATTTCCTGGTTGTTTGTCTTATCTGCATCTGGGATGGAGATAGGAAAATAGTTAAAATTCCTTGCAGGCTCAAATCATGCATTCAATGCTTTGTGATTCATTGTTGGTTCAGATAGCAACGCATGAACAACGTCAGTCTTTGACTCAATTTTAGGCAAGTATACTAATTTGTTATTCCCCGTAGCATGCGTTGCGCTTACGTGTAGTTTTTTCTCTCGATGTGTAGTTATGGCTGAACCTCGGGTTTTGATTTTGGGGCACTCCTTCATCAGGCGTTTGCATGAGTTTGTACGTCTGCCTACAAACGCTTTACGGGAGGATTTTGACATCACCACCCCTATGAACCTGCGCTGGCATGGAGTAGGGGGACGAACTGTGGCGAAAGTCATACGCTACGATTTGGAGATAGTCCGACATTTTTCGCCTGACATTGTTGTTCTCCAGTTGGGTACGAACGATATCAGTGATCGTTCAATCCGTTCTGCTCTAACTGTCGGTTCACAGTTAGAAGACCTAACAAAGCTATTACATGAACAATTTGGCGTAACCGTGGTTTGCGTGTGCCAAACTATACTAAGAGAGAACGCGCACTTAAACGTACGCATTCGCACGTTGACGGATTATTTACGCGTTGTCCTACAGCCCCTCCCATTTGCATTTTACTGGAGACACAGGGGATTTTGGAGGACAACACAATCATTCTTATTACACGATGGAGTTCATCTGAACCAACGTGGACAGTTCAAACTTTATCGCAGTTTGAGGGGGGCTTTAATCCAATCACTTAAAGCGTTTAATGATGTACCTAGTTAGAGTCTTAGATCTGTACTATCTGTACTCATTATTTCCTCTTTATTGGACATACCGCCCAGTTAAATATTGTTTTGCGTTGGTACTTGGTAGTGTAATTCGCCATTGTACTCACAACGTATTCTTTGTCCTTGATCCTTGTTTGGCCGGTCACGGTCGATTTTATGCTTTGTCTCCAAATGAGTGGGCCGCCTGTGTTGCGTGCCATAGCACTCGGAGTCCCAAGCTATTTGTATCTATTTGAGGATACGAGCATACGATCTAATGGCAATTCTTAATTTTAATACCTCATTTATTTGACCCGTGGCAGTTATTGCGATACAACTACAGATTAAGAGTTACACGAGAACATTGATACGTTTGGATACATTAACACTCTCTCTTCTTTACGAGTATGCCTCCACGAAGTAAGCGTCCGAGACGTTCTGGCCCTTCTGCCTCTACAGTCAACAGCATGGCAACTAGTACCGCTAGCACGTCGAGCAGCTTGTCGAATGGTACCTCTAATCAACCAGACGGCACGATGCAAGTAAATGTTACAGCGCTGTCCAGTGCCCTTTCTCTGGCTGTCCAAAAGGCCGTCCAGGACGCGCTACAACCACCACCGTCAGTAATAACGTCAACTAACGCAGCATCAACGTCGACCGTAGTGTCCGCCCACGTGCCTACTACCGCCTCGATAGTGCAGAATTCTGTTGTGCAAGCGACGCAAGCTATTGCCGGGACTTCTGGAGGTAATATTGTATCACCTAACGTGCACAGTATGCCCACGACACCCCTTTTCTCAAGCGTCGCCATCCCACTTGGAAGTGCAGTTAGCGACAAAATAAAATCAAAAATTTGGGCTAACGAATTTGTACACCTTGGAGCACTGCTCCAAACCGCGGTTCAACAAGAGCGTTTTACTGTTGGGCTTTCGGCTACAGGCAATGGCAATAAGCCGCAGCTTACATTAGAGCCAGCTAGCGCCCCACGTAAATTGAATAGTATTCAGCAGTGGGTCACGGCGTTCCACACGTTTATGGCCATTTATTGCCAGAAGTTCGCGGGGGACACGGCCGCTTTGCTAAAATATTGTGAGACCGTTCGTGCCATTGCAAACAAAAACGGGAACTGGGCTTACTATGATGAGCAATTTAGATATTTGCGTCAGTCCGCCCCCGATAGGTACCCTTGGGAGGAAGTCCAGTGGGAGTTATGGCTCGAGGCCACTTCAGTTAACTTGCCTTTTCGTCCCCAGAGAGGTAACCTTCCCGCCGGGCGAGTCGGAAAATCGCGACAAATCCCTCTCGTTAAAGGAACATGCTTTAACTTTAATAACGGGAGGTTCTGTTCAGGGTGTTCCTTTACCCACATCTGCTCCCGATGTGGAGGTAAGCACGCAGCCAGACATTGTTCAGTGGGAGGGGAGCAACCAACCTCGAGCATTAAGCCTAGTGGAACAACAGCGGCTAGCGCGTCTACTAGAGAGCAATCCAGTCACCCCCGTAAGAATTGACCGTCTCACTTCAGTTCTGCGTGATTACGACCCCTTTTTAAAAAACTTTTTGATACAAGGCTTCTCATATGGGTTTCATATTCATTACTCTAATTTAAGATCAAGCTTCGAATCTCCAAATTTGATTAGTGCCAACGATCAACCAAACATCATAACGGATAAATTACACAAGGAAATCGAAGCCGGTAGGGTTGCAGGCCCATTTAGCGCCCCGCCGTTCGATAATTTTGTCGTGTCACCGCTAGGAATCGTCCCCAAGAAAGCACCCAATGAGTTTCGACTTATACAACATTTGTCATATCCGCATGAGAATTCGGTAAATTCAGGGATCCCGGTAGACTTTTCTTCGGTACGCTATGCGTCCATTCAAGATGCAATAGTGTTTGTAAAACGTTTAGGAGTTGGCTGTTATCTCGCTAAAACTGATATCAAATCTGCCTTTAGAATTATTCCGATTCACCCGGAGGACTATCCTTTACTGGGGATGAAATGGCAAGGGAATTATTACTTCGATCGCTGCCTCCCTATGGGCTGTAGGTCATCGTGCGCCATTTTTGAGCGATTTAGTACGGCACTCGAGTGGGCCGCCAAGCAAATCTTTCAGGCCGACGAGATAATCCACGTTTTGGATGACTTTTTGTTAATAGCCAAAAGTAAACAGTCTTGCGAAAATCTACTGTCACGGTTCATTTCCCTTTGTAACTACTTAGGCGTTCCCATTGCGCCCGAGAAAACCGTAGGACCCGAGACCGAATTGCCTTTTGTCGGGATTACTCTGGATTCTATTCGCATGGAAGCTCGATTGCCGGAGGAAAAACTCGAAAAATGTCGCATGATGCTGCGAGCTTTTTATAAGCGGCGTAAAGTCACGCTACGCGAACTTCAGTCATTAATTGGTCTCTTAAACTTTACATGTTCAGTGGTTTTGCCGGGTAGAGCCTTCTTACGCAGGCTAATCGATCTTACGAGAGGAATTCGAAGGCCCCATTTTAAAATCCGTTTAAACAAACACGCCAAAAGTGATTTAATCGTTTGGCTATCGTTCTTGGAGCAATACAATGGTCGCACATTTTTTCTGGATGAAAGAATGTCCGCTTCACGATATGAAATTACTTCAGATGCAGCCGGTTCTAAAGGATACGGGGCTTTATTTAACACACATTGGTTTTATGGTAGTTGGCCCGCGTCTTGGCAATCACTGAACATCACGGCATTAGAATTGTTTCCTCTCGTAATTGCGTTACATATATGGGGGGATCAATTGGCGGATAAATGTGTGACGTTCGTGACCGATAACGCTGCCTTAGTGGACATAATCAATAAGCAGACATCTAAACATAAGATAGTTATGATTCTCATCAGGGACATGGTGTTAACTACTCTTAAATTCAATATTTTCTTTACGGCTCGTCATCTTCCAGGGAAGCTTAACGAGCGCGCCGACTTAATCTCCCGTTTTCAGATAGAGCGGTTCAAGGCAATATCCCCTGGAATGGACGAATTCCCAACGCCAGTTCCCGAGAACCTTCAGCCCAGGAATTGGTCGCTCAGTTGAACGAACTTCTCAATTCTAGACTAACATCCGGATCTCAAAAAGTGTATCAGCGTGCGTGGACGTGTTATCGGCAGTTTCATGCTAGGTTCTACAGTGCTTGCGAAACCCAACTAATCCCTGTGTCAATTGCCGCCTTAGCCTTATTCATTTCGTACCTTAGTTGCAAAAAATTTGCCGTTGCCACTATTCACTCATATGTTTCGGCCATCGGCTATGTTCATCGTCTTAGGGGTATTGGTGACCCAACGAAATCCTTTTTGATACAAAAGCTGTTGACGGCAACTAGCCGAAATAGAGTTTCCGATATCCGACTGCCAATATCGCGTCCATTACTTCACCTGTTAGTAAGTTCGTTGTGTTCGACTAATTCCTCGGCGGCACAAAGGAAGCGATATGCTGCAATGTTTACGACGGCTTTTTATGGTTTCTTTCGCATCGGAGAGCTAGCGGCCAGAAATGCGGATTCGGGCGGGGATGTTCTGCAATATGACGATCTTTGTTTTATATCATCAAACGGGAGCGTAAGTATGGCCAAGTTGACAATACGGAAATTCAAACACAACACAGCGAATAAAGCCTTTGAAATCCTAATCGCAAGAGAAAATTCTGTGTTAGTTTGCCCAGTACAAACCCTACTTGATTACTGTGGCATGCGAGGCGCTGCTTCTGGTCCTCTATTTTGTGAAAGTGATCTGCGCCCGGTCACGATCAGCTCGTTCAATACTGCATTAAAACGTTGCCTTGTTTTTTGTGGTTTAGACACGACCCGTTACAAAGGCCATAGTTTCCGCATTGGAGCCGCAACTCACGCTTCCGAGCAAGGTTTCTCTGATTCCCAAATTCGCAAACTTGGTCGCTGGCAATCTGATGCGTTTAAAACGTACCTACGTTCAGGTGCTTTGTCGGCTAATGCCCAAGACGATTAAAGCTGCTAATTTTGACGTCCCTGATTTGGTTCAGACAAGGGCTGCCATTTCATGGGCACGTGAATTTATCCTTTCTACATACTCTCGCATAGTTCAGTCATAGGCTGCTCTTCTTGCCAGATTAGGGCTCTCTATCATTTGCTTAATGCTTAGCGTTAACTGCATGCAGTATTAAGCCACCCGTTACAAGGCAAAGATTTGGTCAGACATGGGCTGCGGACTAACTGTCTTGTTCACGGGTTGCTAAACTATCCACGCTTGGATCCACGTTTACCGTTATGATTTTACAAAGCATAAGTCTGTTCAGACATGGGCTGCAGGCCGCTGCTTTTTGTACATGTCGTTCAAGCATGGGCTGCGACATATTTTTGCATTTATTTGCCCCTAATCGCTTTTCGCGTAATCTGTTTGTTGGCCGGTGGGGTGGCCACAGGTTTGTGGCTTTTGGCGGGTTTTTCCCCCACCTTTGATGTTTGAGATCTAACAAGTTACAGTTTCTGTATATTCAATGCTTATCATTTATTAAACCGTCACGCTGGTGGCATATTTACTCCAAATCCTAGTAGTTGTCATCTCTCTGCGCATCAAACTAGGCACCAACAAACAGATCACGCAATTAGCTCTGTACACGACGATTAGCCCTGAACAAAAAACACCCATTAAGCTAATGGCTTAATGACATTTTTGTGAAGGGTTAATTTCCTGGTTGTTTGTCTTATCTGCATCTGGGATGGAGATAGGAAAATAGTTAAAATTCCTTGCAGGCTCAAATCATGCATTCAATGCTTTGTGATTCATTGTTGGTTCAGATAGCAACGCATGAACAACGTCAGTCTTTGACTCAATTTTCCCTCCGCCTTCCCCGGTACTCCATCCCGGCTGTTTTTTTTGGGTTATTTCGTAATGATGTTTTTGGCGGGTTTTTCCCCCACCTTTGATGTTTGAGATCTAACAAGTTACAGTTTCTGTATATTCAATGCTTATCATTTATTAAACCGTCACGCTGGTGGCATATTTACTCCAAATCCTAGTAGTTGTCATCTCTCTGCGCATCAAACTAGGCGCCAACAAACAGATCACGCAATTAGCTCTGTACACGACGATTAGCCCTGAACAAAAAAAAAGGTTCTGTACTTCAGAGCCACTAATGATGGATCAAATAACTATCGATACAGGATGGGAATTCAATTAGGTAGTGCAAGTGATAAGAATCACACTGTTTGTATTGAGCAGTTTTGTACAAACGAAACATTATGGAATAAGGCCCAGATAACTATTACAGGAACTGGTATTTCCATACCATACAATCAAACTACCAAATTCCATTATAATATAGGTAGTGCTGAATATTATTATACCAAAACAATTGTACAGGTTAAAAAATTAACAGCAGTCAGTCATTTTCTATACTATACAACCCATATCGAGTGTCACTCCTCCAACACCAAAGCAATTACCATTACATTTAGTCGTTTATGGTGTTGACAGTTACTTGAATGATGTTGACAACAGCGTTTACAATTTAGTACCATTCAAAATTGTTGGTGATAAGATTCAAATGCAAGAAGACATCGATATGAATAATAAAAAAATAATCAATGTCGTTGATGGTGTTAATGATAATGATTCCGTAAATAAAAAAAACAGATGGAAGATCATGTACAATCAAGTTCCGTAAATTTACCTAATGCAATACAAGGAATAAGTTCAAACAATATAACTAACGAAAAAGTTCCTGTTTATGGTGATAGCGGTTCATTATATTGTGATCGTGTAAAGTTTAGATATTCTACTAATACGGTTTATTTAAAACCTTCTAGACAATCTGGAAATGCAACACTTTTAATTCCAAATTTTAGTGGCAATAATCAAATAGCAGCATTAAGAAGTTATATACAAACAAAAAAATTCACAGGTTTTAAGGGAGAATGAGATATAATATTCAGAGCTAGTAGATGGATTTATTAAAAATGCGCTCGTACCCCCATTCCATATACTACTGGTGGCCCTCACAAACAGTGTGTGTATTTGTATGTTGGAAATATAAAGAAATGTATGGGAAATATTGAAGAGTCACAATAGCGTAAACTTACATCGAGAAATGACCATGTTAACGCTCAAAATAAATGTAAACCTACCTCAGTTGTTGTGTATTGTCATTTCTGCGGCTGATAATGGAAAATTTGAGCGATTTCTTTGGTTTTCCGTTGACTGTTACTACACGTTATAAGAAGGAGTACATAAGAAACAGTTGTATGAGTTTTATTTACAGTTTCAAATAGATCTTTCATAAATGGCAGGCCCATCATTGTTACTCTTTTCTTTGTACCATAGACCTCTTCTCTAAATGGAATTTATGTAACTACCAACAATTTCAAGAAATTACAAAAATTCTGATTACAATGTGCTTCCTTGTAGACAAAAGTCCCCACTGTCAATAAATGAAGTTTGCACTGCAACAGCAATGGTAAAAGAAAAGTAGAAGGTGTTAGTAATATGTAAAGGTTTAATTCCAACATATTAATTCTTACAGAGATTGACTATATTAATGGTGTCACTTTAGGATGACTGGTGAATAAACTGATGTAAAATATAAAATACAAGAATGTTACCCGTTTTGGTGATCCAGTTCCAATTGGATAGTCAAATTATGATGGTATATGTTGTGATTCAAAAATGTTGTTTGTTTTAAGATTTTTCAAACCAGCTTCCTTTGAATCATGATATGACAATGAATGCAAGACAAAGGAAAATCAAAACTCAAAAATAAAATTTTGAACCACAACATAAACATTAATTTTGTAATGTTTGTAAAATTTGTAGTTGTATGGCCCCAATATTCAACATAGATCACAGTCACACATCCAATGGACATTCAGTTTCTTTATTTCAGACTTCTAATGCAGTCACAGAAGTCTACAATGTTCAAAGCAAGCATTGGTCTTGAGAGGTCCACCTTAGAGTTCAGTGTTTTAATCAAATGAATAAATTATTTCATTAAACAAGACACGTACCATCTCTCTTCCGTTCTTGTAGGAGGTCAGTTTCTAATTTAACCTTGTTCATCTTTAGTTTGTATTACGCAGTCACAGTTTCAAAGTACTAAAGGAAAAATAATAATCATTTGCCTTAGAATTCAATGACATTCTTCCTAATCTATATTCTAACCAATATCCCAATAGCAACATTTATGTAGAAGCATTATGCCAGGATAGCGTTCTCAAATACTATAGGCAGTGTTCCACTTACCTTTCAGAGTCTGGGAGTCATAAACGACTTTTAAGCCATAAAGGGGTCATGTCAGTTGACATGAATCTTCCCAGTTTTTTTTTCTCTACAACTCAGTGTGTTGGGTCAGGGTTTTTTTTAATCAAGAACACTGATTATTTCAAAAATAACAAAGTCTTAGAAATTAAAATTATGGTTACAGTATCTTACTTCCAGCTGGGCTTGTGCAAGTGTTTTAGGTGCAGCCCTTTTCCTCATTTGACCCAGCTGGTGGTCTGCCTGTCCGCCATTTCTAGAATCCTACAACATTGAATCATATTAGCTCTATTAGTAGCTGCTGTCATAGACATCATTTTCAGTGATTGTCACAAGTCACGACTGTCATCCAATACAGTTGGTTAAATATCCCGCCATACTGCAATGCTTTACACTAGCATCCTCCTCCCTTGCCCCTTCCCCATGCAATGCATGACAGGTTGTGCAGTGTAATTAATTGTAGCACAAGAATAGGCCATTTCCGAGTTCATGTCTGCCTCCTCTTCAAAGCGAGTCTAAGTGCGAAGTTTTTGTGATGGTAATTAGTTCTACTTTACATATGAATGAAAACTAATTTTCACAACAAAAACGTCGCACTTAGACTCACTTTGAAGAGGAGGCAGACATGAACTCGGAAATGGCCTATTGCATGGTATTTTCATGTGAGCAACTTGGCTGCCATGTGCCATTGAGAAACACATACACTACCTTGATAGTAACATCATCAGTGGATGTGTTGTCAGCATCCAGGTCGCCTTTCTGTATAACGTTCTAATAAAATAACACCTTCTATTATCATTTTGTCTTGGAGTACAATTATTCTTCAAACCAGTTTGATATTTATTTTTTCTTTGTTTCAGAATTTAAAGTCTTGAAGCAAAACAATACTTGTTTGATTTTATTAAAGGCATTGAACATTGAATACCAAGAGACTGGAGTGAACATTTTTATGTTTGCTTCCATCACTTATAGGCAATGCAAAAGACATAGTGTGAAATTAAACTCAAACTAAGTTCTTGTTGACTTCGTGTAACTTCATTAATATCAATATTTTATATTATCTGAACTCTGAATTATCAGAATTTTCGCCCAACAAGTACAGATAATTGACAGTTGACTGTACTAAGCAATTAATGATTATTATTACACCTCTATATCAGCTTTCACCTTCTCCTCAGAAACATTTCCTTTGCTTGTCTGTCCTGTATTTGGAACAAAGGACAGCAAATGAAGTGAACAAGCAAGGGTAGCAAATAATTTTCTGTATGGTCGCACAGCGTTGTGCTGTTGCAAAACAAATTGTTGTTGATTCTGTAGGTGCTTTTTTGGCACGATAACAGGCAAAAGGCAGTCATTTTGGCAGAACTGAACCCCCAAAAAAAACATCCTGGAGACAGTGCTCCTTTAATTTCTTTCACTGTACCCCACCTTGCTTTCCTAACTAAACTCAGGCAAAGGATCATACTATTTTCTTGTCAATAACTTAGACCTCTGGATGCCCACTCCCTCAGCATTTTACACTGACCTTTCATAGAGAATATGGAATTTCCTTAGTATAATGACAAACGTTTGTTGAGTAGATCAAGATACAAATACACATGTATAAGCGGCGTTGCTAAAACTCGGGTCGAGGGTAATATCAGGGTTTTCAATACAGCCATTTCTCGATATAACAATATAATTTTGCTGCTTCCTTGACCGTCACGTTTACGAAAAAGACATGTCACTGAGAAACGTTTTTACGTTCGTTTTGTGAGAGAAATGTAAGTGTTAAGGCATTCACATGCCAATTACGTCGAATAATAAAAAAAGAATTCGAAAACTTCTATGTCGGGGACAAAAAGAACTAAAAAATCTTGCCCATCTTTCAAAATGGTGACCCTTACCCTTGACCCTTACCCTCGACCCTTACCTTAATTGCGGGCAATCTCCTTCTTGGAGGGATTCAGGGACTCTAAGCATGGCTCAGATATGTCATCATCCTTTGAAAGGTAATCACAATCATTAGTAAATTGCTCTGAGACATGGGATTAATTCAAGGGTATTACACATTCAGGAACTACAGTAACCTACGTACCTCATCCTCCAAGTGACCGTTTCCTGTGACTCTCAGTCTTTTCAGTTCCTTATTTCTTGCCTCTCTCTCCTTTTTCTTAACATTCCCTGTCATATCTTCCCACCTCCTCTTCACGTGACAATCATTTAATTTTTAACGAATATCAAAAATTGAAAAGTATATTTGCTGAAAATAAAAGAGAAAGTTTTTCCGAACAGTTGTTGAAAGAAAAAACTTTGAGTTCCATACAGACGTAATTGCTATTTTTGTAAATAATTGGCATTACCTGTTCTAAAGTTTTTTTTTTGCCTTGATTCACTGCATTAACAGCATCTTTCTTCTTCTCATGTGATACTGTGTCAGAAAATTTAGCCTGAAGGATATACTAGGGAAAAATAAAATAGATATCTAAGGACTTAAATACATCTACTTAGTATAAATATGTTTTACAGGAAATTTGTGGTGTCATAAGAGGACGGTTTATCGTTGCCCGTTTTTCTTCCTGTTATCTTATCATTAGATTTTCTACAATTATGTGGGTGCGGGGCAACATGAATTTCTGTGAAGGATTTTCATAGAAAGGATTTTTTTCACATGAACTACTTCATTTAACTAATGTCAAGATGATTCTATAATAGAACTTAGCTTACTTGGTTTTTTCCATAAGCCTGAACAAGTGCCTCACTCATGGCCTGACTGAACCGTGCGCTTCTTGATTTTTTCTCTGCAGACATCTATTCAATTACATAAATTAACACCAAAATTAGGGCCGTCGACATATTCACTTCTTCCCCGCTTGACATCAACTGGACGTTAAGGTCAAACACCCTCCTTACTCCTTAATGTCCACTTGAAATTTTGCTGCCAAAAAAGTGCAGTGACGTTCACAATGGAATTATGTTAAGCTTATCTTCATGAACCTTGCGTTTGCTAAGTTATCATTTCAATGGCTTTTTCGTTGTGTTTTTTTAAGCGAAAAGTAATCGCGAAACCGGTACATGTAAGCTTATGATAAAGCGAATGGAAGAGTGGACATATTTAGTGTGATAAAAATAATAAAAAATATACATACCTTTAAACCCTTTAAACACCACAACAAACGTTTGTTGCAAAACAACAAGCCACAGGATTGGCGGACGTACACAATGCGGTAACATCTTTTTTCCTGCGCAAACTGAACACAGCATGCCAACATGGCTGCCATGCACTCCACAAAACAAGAAAGGTAATACAAGTTTAATGCATCAAACAGAACTTACCTGAAATCTCCACTTACCTACCTCTCCCACCAGTGCGTTCTGAAATAATGCAAACCTGTCATCTCCAGTTCAGTTATTTTTGTGAAGTATGCGAATACTTTACAGACAACTCAGTGGCCAAGATTCGAGCCACAAATGGCAACTGATCATCACTTTCAAATTATATGATAATGCTGTTAATGACTTCTCTCGGTTGCTCTCCTTTGACACAACGAAAAACTCAAAGTTACACATAAAATGTATTGCGCTGTCCTTCAAAAAGCAAGAAGACAGTCCAGCTGCACGGACACAGCGCTCGTCGATCAGCAGCGAAATGGAACAACTTACGTGTTGTGTCGTGGCCTGATAAGTTACTGGGACTTTTGAGAAATGGGCCTCAGGATCAATTGTTGTTCGGCTCTCATCGCCTGGTCGACTCTCATCATCTCTTACAGTTTCACTTCCACCAGACGATTTATCATCACTACTCTGATGTGTTGACTCGTCATCGTCGTCGCTATCAGACCAGCCTTCTCCGCTACTACTAGAGGAGTCGTCGTCCACACTACTAGGTTGTTTCTCCTCATCTGTAGCATGTACAACCTCGAATCCGCTAGGACCAGGTGTTTCCAAACTCTCCTCTTCTATAAGCGGAATTAAAAAGGTTACTCTTGTCCCAAGTGGAAATGAAAAGGAACTGTAATCTTTTCTGCACTTGATAACTTCGCCCGCACGTTCAGTGCCATCAAAGCTGTATGAAACAGTGAAGAGGCCATTCGAAAAGGTGCCTTGTGCTTCTACTTCACCGTGTTTTAACAGCCAACTTGTGCATTTGGAACCTTGAGGAGGTTTAAAGAAAGTATCTTTACAATGATTAAGCCATTAAAGTCCACCTTTTCTATACGGACACCTCTATAACCTCCCTAAACGGACTTGTAATTTTGTCTCACTAGATCTTACTCATCTTTCTTTTTGAATTCTTATAGTTCTAACTCTAGGTCATGTTGTCGATGTCCAGTAGATTATATAACGATCACATACCTTCAACGCAAATAGCATTAGCATTGAATAACTCAGCAGAATTCTGTGGTGTACATTCTTCCCCATTATTTGATGCATTTAAAACACAACTGACTGCAAGGCATATTTGTCTTTGCGTAACTTCTCCCCAATCGAGATGAGAAGGCCAATGGAAGAGCTCACACGTTTTGAACTGTTTCGTAATTCTGCATCGTAGAATATTTGCTATGCGAGGGGATTTACATCTGCTATTCTTGGGAATGGTATTGCCAGAACTCTGCTCACCTCCTTACGGTGAAAAGGAGCAGAGAACAAGGGTTGCTGATGCTTGCGTGACTTGCTTGACTGAAAAGAGAACGACTTAACCAAAAGAATGGCTTCAATATTATACCAAACGGGCTGTAAAAATAAGAGAAGTGCTGTATTGCAATGTTGTAGAGCGTGCATATTAGAAGTGGCATATTTAGTAATAATACCCCTTTCGGCAGCTGAAGTATCAAAGAACAATGTCCGCGGCTGATAGATTGTCTGAAAAATGAACAGTTGCTCTAGAAAATCTATGAGCCAAGGACATTATCCTTCGATATACCAGCAAGCCAGAAAGGGGTTTATTTATTGTATAACCCTCCGATTAACGTTCATACCGCGTATACACAGTTGAAAGTTGAAAATGTTGAAAGAAGTGTTCTGAAGACGATTGTAAATGACGTAAACAATTATCATGTGACCCGTATGGCCCAGCGCACGCTTTAATTGTGAAACTATTACCCCGTATGAGGGCCGTATGCATTAGCGCGAGCAGGGTCGGAAAAAAACCGTAAAGCCCTGTTTGGAACACGGCTCCCATCGATACGATTTTAGAAGATTTCGTCGTGTCAAACCATATAAGTCTATTTTACATGCAACTGGAAAGCAAATACAAACAACATATTGGATCAATTTTCTGTGCAAATGTGTGCCTTTTTTGTAAAAACTTCATCTTCTACGCGCTAATAAAGAGTCTAAGGAGAACATATGATAAACCATATTTTGAAGCATTGAGGGAAACCTCTCAGAGTTAACAGAAAACATACAGCTAGTTTTAGGATATGAAATTCCTTTCCTGGTAGCCCTCACTTGTCCATTGAAAGTTTTGTTGATTGTACTCTTCACTTCCGTGATATTGTCAGGATCATCATAAACATATGGAAATGACGTTTTGGAACAATGATCTACTGCCTCTGCTTCCGTTAATTTTTGAGCCAGGCGTATATTTCCCTGTCCAATGAGGGCCAAGAAAGTTTTGGCAGCTGTTGTTTTCCCTGTACCTTTGGGACCTACTGCTATCGGTGAAGGACACTGTTGAAATGTGTCCTAGCAGTACTGATAATGCATGAGCATCACACCAGATGCAATAAACAAAAAGGATGAAATAAAGGGTTCCTTTTTTCTATTGTGTAAGCATCTACTAGTTTCTCCGATGTAGTTCCATGTGCAGTCCACGCAAGGGATTTTATAAGCAATGTTCGTTTGCCGATCTGATGGAGGTCTTGATTTCGGAGAGGCAAATTCCTGTTGCAGGGTCTTAAACGGTCTGGTGGTGGCTCGGATGCCGTTCTTGTTAAGAATTCTTTTAAGTGGTTCAGTGACACCTTTGATGTATGGTAAAACTGCGAAGCCATTTTGGGAATCTGGTGGGTCTGTCCACCTGAAGAACATTCCCACTAACTCTTCAGGGGAAGGAATGACTTCAAAGGTCGATTTCTTCTTTAAGATGTTCGATATAGTTGTTGATGGGTAGCCATTTGATTTTAACGCGTTAGAGACGTGGGTCAGCTCTTTCGTTACTCCTTTAGCGGTGCTCGGGAGGTTGAGTGCCTGATTTAGAAGGGTAGAGGGGGTACTTATTTTGTGTTTTAACTTGTGATGAGAGTTAAAGTCCAGGTATCTGTCGGTGTGTGTGGGCTTTCGGTGGACACCAATAGTAACTGCCCCATTCTTCCTAGTTATCAAGGTGTCTAGAAAGGAAATTTGGCCATTGTTCTCAGTTTCAATGGTGAAAGATATCTTAGGGTCAACTGTGTTGAGAGTGTCATGGAACTTAGTTACGGAATGGTTCTTGATTATGACAAAACTGTCGTTTGCGTAACGTTTCCAGACTATTGGCGGTGTTGTCGAGGCAGCGATTGCCAATTGCTGTGAGGCAACCGCTCTAAAAAAAAACAACACAAAAAAAGCAGTTCCCATCTGTTTCAATCCTGGCAACTTCAAGGTTAAGGCGGAAGAGATTTCGTACTAAATAGTCCCTGTGCTGCAGAGTGAAGTCCAGTCCCAAGAAACTCATTTGCTTTTCAGCCTCAGTAAGATCCTCAGTTTTCTCACCAACGGACCAAAGGAAAGCTAGGACATCGACCGCTTTGTTTTTACGCGTTTATAAAATCTTGGACATGTAGTACTCTTTGAATGATGTAGTTTAAGACCCTCAGGGTTTTAAGTTGCTCAACTTTTATTGCACTAATTGAGCTATCAATCTCAAAGGGGCATCTTAACAGACAAATTATCGTTACTTGTACTATGGCTTGTCCTCTCAGGTGAATTTACCTTGGCTTTCATGTGTTGTTGAGAAGGCTGAGTATTAACTTTTTCAACGATTTCAACTGCCATTACAGGCTTTACTCTCTTGTTGTCGATGTTGCATTTGCAATTCCAAGCAAACAACACACAGGTCATTACCGCTGTGGCGAGTTCAGGACCAATCTTTGCGATACCGCATAGGAGTGACCGAAGCCGTTCATTCTTCTCCGTTCCACATCCAGCGGGAATGTCTGAAAGACCCTCCTTTCGAATATGTTTTCGCAGATTCTCCAGTTGATGTAAAGTTTCATTCGGCAATTTGTCCCTCCACGCAAACAGGTTTGCCTCAATCTCATCTGAACACGGTGTACTCTGTGTCCGTTCTCCACCGAGGTCTCCATTAGGGCGAAAAACCAGGGAAAGTTCAGAGGAAAACTTTTTACTGTAACTGTCCTTTTTTGGAATGGTTTGAACTATTCTCATGTATGCATGAAATAAGTCCAGTCTTATCTTCACCCCCTGAAAAATGCGTTCGTAGACATTTCTAACATGACAACAGTCGTCTACTACAATCATTTCTAAAGGCACCCCTTGTTTGTCGAATCTGTTTTTCACTTCTCTGAGTAAGTCGTCTATCTCAGAAGACGAAGTTATGTTTGTAAATCACCAGGTCAAAACCTCTCCGTTCTCATTTAGCCTAAGGAATACATTTTGAAATTAATAGGGGGCTAGTAGCTCTTTCAGTTACATAATAATAATAATAATAATAATAATTATTATTATTATTATGTACAAAGAAAAAGGATAAAAATGCTTGCAAACTATCAAAAATTGATGTAAAAGACAGTATAAAGACGAAAAGTTAGTAATCTTCACATCAATATGCGCCGCTGTAAAAAATTGTTATGGTTACTTACTCAGAGGTTTCGTCAGAAGAAACTGAACTTGGGCGCTTAATTCGGGGGTTCCTCCCGCTCTTCGCGACTACCTCCTCATCGATTTCCTCATGTCTTAAAATGGTACAAGATTAAGGGAGAAAATAAAAATTCCTTCGTTAAGAATTTGCACCATTCATTATATAACCGCAAAAGATAGAGTCGGGTCCAGTTTAAACGTCTAATTTTTCATGTTCCCAACCTACCTTATTATAGGAAATTAATGATAACACTATTTCAAATTAATTGGTACTTTTTCAAAATAATTGGCACTAAAAGTTGTTATTCGTTATTGGCCATTATTGGCTGTTAGAGCCAATCAGATACAAGGATTTTTTGAAGTGCAGAGTCCCACTAACGTTATTCAACTTGAGGTCTGTTACACCCAATGAGAAGCTTGTTATTCGATAACTAGATAATGCCAAATAACGTGTATATGTTATCCACTATCATTAGCCAAAATGACCAATCACATCTCATAATGTGTAAAGGATATCTTTGTTTCCAAAAATGAAACACTGAAGGAAGCACAAAACATTCTTAGTAATGAAAACATCTGTTGGGTCCGATAGTAACCGAAAACACACGCAGGCACGCTTAACACACACACCGTCACACTCCGTGAAATGCCGACGTCTTGAAATCGGTAAATCACGGAGTTTAACGAAAAATTTGTTTTAACCACCGGGCTATTCATGGTTCACCTTTTGTCATTAACCGTACTGTTAAGATTAATTATAGCGGATAGAAGGTGTGTTTATATCCAACAAAAAACGTTTGCAAAAAGTCACGACTACATTTACTTTCACTACATCTCCAAAACACTTTCTTTGTGTGGCTTTTTATGCTTTTTAATTGAAGGTATTGTATTCAAGCAAGCTATGCGGTTGTATGAGACAGTCGAAATATAAAAACTGCTAGAAAATGCAATAGCAGTTCGCCGAGCACGCTTTTCCACAGAATATACTTAAAATGCGAAAACCTACACAGTGTACGAAACGTAATTCATTCATATGAAGTACCGGTCTGAGAAATTGGTGATTCCAGTAGTTTGAGTTCTCATAATGTCAATCAGAACGAAGTTGTTCCTTTTCGCAGTATTTTTACTTTATTCAAGTTTTACGGGGAGCGCTTTTATCCTTCATGCAACAGCAGACATACGCTGTCACTTGAGAGCTTCTTGAAATCTTGCGTGCTTTAGAACTGAAAAGCATTGTTAGCGTTGTCGAACCGAACAACAGTATTAAATTTCGTTGCACGAAATTGTGCTACTCAGAACAAAACATACGAAATTAGGTTGAAATCTTGTCTTAACATTGCTACTTAGCAGTAGGCAAGATCCTCAATCCTATTTGTGTGAAAAACACACAAAAAAAACGTGTGCTCATCCACCAACTAAAACGTCCGCTTAACACAACTCCACCGACTACCCGCACAAAAAGTACAATCCGCCTTTATCAGTTGTCCCGCCAAATAATGAATTTCGGAAACAAACACCACACACACAATTTAGGCTGTGTGTAGATTCCCTGCAGCCGGGAAAACTACACTAATATATTAGATACCCAAAAGCCTCAAAATTCACGTCCAATTTTCACGAAAAATCTCATTCTCAAGCGGAAGAAGGATGAGAAAAAGAAAAACGTTTCTTACAAATTCATGACAAAGTAAAGTAGTCTAAAATTTAATACTGACCTTGGCCGAGGTCAAGTACAGCAAGCAAGAGACAAGCCTATCGTACTGGCTTGGTTGTGCAAGGTTTTACTTCTTGACTTTATGTCCCTTTATGAGTTTCCATCCCATCGCACTTTCAGAAAAATATTTTGCTATCCGGAACATAAATAAACAGTCGGACTATATTTGTTGCAGCGCATCCTTTCCTTCACTGATCCACACATGTTTGGTTAAGATTCAAAAGTCTTCTTAAGTCGTGTAAAGACAAGATACAAGAAAAAGCAATCACTGACAACAAGGCTACAAATCATACCGGTAATTCATGCATAATTCTAGGTTATGAATGGCGCGTTGGCGCGTACGCGCCTCTAATGCGCGCGCAGTTACTTTGCAAAACAATTACAGTGACAGTCGAGGAAACAATGCTTTATTTCAAGTGACAAAATACATTTGGTTCACATTACGTACCCTACATACAGAACAGAGGCTAGAGAGCGATTTACCTTCTTTGCACAGAAGTCTGGAAATTTTTATTTCAGTACATGGCTTCGGTTGAATGAAAGTTCAGGTGCCAATTTTCCAAAAGGTAAAACTAAGTGAAAATTGGGCTGAGTGTCATGTCCGTGGTAGTGGTATTCGTGACGATTACAGACCAATTTCCCACCTCAAACAGTCATCATTGTTACTATCTGCTTCCGAAAGATGCCCGGCGTTAAAAGCTTAAGTTTTATCGGAAATAGCACTCTTTCCTGTCTTTCCAGAATTTTTAAGACATATGGCTTTTCTGTTCTAAAAACTCGATGGCCTTTTATGAAAGCATGACTGATTTGCGCTGACATGGTTAAGAGATCGCTTTTATGTATTTTATAGGCGCGACATGCCATCAGTTCTGGCAGCCATTATTAAACTGTGCAGTCTGTTCACGGACCCCCAACTTTGACGTGTAATGAGCGAGGTTGTTCAACTTAGTACAATCCATGGGGAAGTCGCAGTCCCAATTCACTAACCATTTCAACTTCCACACAAATTGTACGGCGGGATTGTACTCTTCTTATAGTTTTGGAATCTCAAACAAGAGCGAACTGTGACCAATCTACCAATTCCGTCTCTCGGTCACAGCTTGTTTTTGTTTTGTTTCAGTCTTTTTTACTTGGTTGATTCAACTGAATTTCTTTGTTTGTAACGCTACCATTTGTAGGCCGCTGTGACTTGAATTTCAATCGGAACGAGTGTACAACTCAGGCAACCCATTCAAAGGGACAATTTCCCCAACGCAATGGGACTCCGATTTCATTTCAAAAGACTGAGGCCTTGCAGACTAGAAACAATGCCGAGTGGTTGGAAATCTCACTCAACTTTTTCTTAAGTCTTGATCTAAGGTTTTCTTTCTGATACATATATGGACTTTCTCGGTTGTATTAGTACTGCTATCAAACTTATCGAGACCTCTGCGACAAGATTTACAAGAATGATATCGCGGATAAAGAATGAAAACTGAGTTCTACAAAGACCATTGTGTCACGTTAACATTACTGTTTTACAAAGCTTATGAATTTGATTTTTTTCTCTTAGTTTTCCCCCTAGCGTCCGCTGCTCTGGGCTGCTTTCTTTTTACTCCGACTATCACCTGTGAACGGGACAAAAAGGCAAATTAACAGAAGTGAAAATGTTATGAAGATCTGGCCAAAGTTTCACTTGATTAACCAACTTTTGCTTGTAAATAGATGTCATAGCCGCATTACATTCTCTTGTGGACGAAGGGTAGCTCTGAAAATGACTGCGAGTAAAGTCCTTTTTGTTTGAGATTAGGATAATGATTTTGGTTATTTACATGTAATTTGTTGTCGGCGAGTTTTTTTCTCACGACGTAACATGGCCGAAAATAGGGACCTTAAGCAACAATGATGACGACGGTAACGAGAACGTCATTTCAAAATATAACTTTTTTCGCTTTTGTAACTCTTTCACGATTATTCCAGTTTGTTTAAAATGCTGGCGAGCTGTCCAGGGCCTAAATTACCGGGAATGGTGTTAAAGCAAAGAAAACAAAAGAAAAACTTGCCATCATGCGCTCACGTTCACGAGAAAACCTAAAATTTCTCAAAGTAACAATGATGACTGTTTGAGGTGGGAAATTGGTCTGTAATCGTCACGAATACCACTACCACGGACATGACACTCAGCCCAATTTTCACTTAGTTTTACCTTTTGGAAAATTGGCACCTGAACTTTCATTCAACCGAAGCCATGTACTGAAATAAAAATTTCCAGATTTCTGTGCAAAGAAGGTAAATCGCTCTCTAGCCTCTGTTCTGTATGTAGGGTACGTAATGTGAACCAAATGTATTTTGTCACTTGAAATAAAGCATTGTTTCCTCGACTGTCACTGTAATTGTTTTGCAAAGTAACTGCGCGCGCATTAGAGGCGCGTACGCGCCAACGCGCCATTCATAACCTAGAATTATGCATGAATTACCGGTATGATTTGTAGCCTTGTTGTCAGTGATTGCTTTTTCTTGTATCTTGTCTTTACACGACTTAAGAAGACTTTTGAATCTTAACCAAACATGTGTGGATCAGTGAAGGAAAGGATGCGCTGCAACAAATATAGTCCGACTGTTTATTTATGTTCCGGATAGCAAAATATTTTTCTGAAAGTGCGATGGGATGGAAACTCATAAAGGGACATAAAGTCAAGAAGTAAAACCTTGCACAACCAAGCCAGTACGATAGGCTTGTCTCTTGCTTGCTGTACTTGACCTCGGCCAAGGTCAGTATTAAATTTTAGACTACTTTACTTTGTCATGAATTTGTAAGAAACGTTTTTCTTTTTCTCATCCTTCTTCCGCTTGAGAATGAGATTTTTCGTGAAAATTGGACGTGAATTTTGAGGCTTTTGGGTATCTAATATATTAGTGTAGTTTTCCCGGCTGCAGGGAATCTACACACAGCCTAAATTGTGTGTGTGGTGTTTGTTTCCGAAATTCATTATTTGGCGGGACAACTGATAAAGGCGGATTGTACTTTTTGTGCGGGTAGTCGGTGGAGTTGTGTTAAGCGGACGTTTTAGTTGGTGGATGAGCACACGTTTTTTTTGTGTGTTTTTCACACAAATAGGATTGAGGATCTTGCCTACTGCTAAGTAGCAATGTTAAGACAAGATTTCAACCTAATTTCGTATGTTTTGTTCTGAGTAGCACAATTTCGTGCAACGAAATTTAATACTGTTGTTCGGTTCGACAACGCTAACAATGCTTTTCAGTTCTAAAGCACGCAAGATTTCAAGAAGCTCTCAAGTGACAGCGTATGTCTGCTGTTGCATGAAGGATAAAAGCGCTCCCCGTAAAACTTGAATAAAGTAAAAATACTGCGAAAAGGAACAACTTCGTTCTGATTGACATTATGAGAACTCAAACTACTGGAATCACCAATTTCTCAGACCGGTACTTCATATGAATGAATTACGTTTCGTACACTGTGTAGGTTTTCGCATTTTAAGTATATTCTGTGGAAAAGCGTGCTCGGCGAACTGCTATTGCATTTTCTAGCAGTTTTTATATTTCGACTGTCTCATACAACCGCATAGCTTGCTTGAATACAATACCTTCAATTAAAAAGCATAAAAAGCTACACAAAGAAAGTGTTTTGGAGATGTAGTGAAAGTAAATGTAGTCGTGACTTTTTGCAAACGTTTTTTGTTGGATATAAACACACCTTCTATCCGCTATAATTAATCTTAACAGTACGGTTAATGACAAAAGGTGAACCATGAAAAGCCCGGTGGTTAAAACAAATTTTTCGTTAAACTCCGTGATTTACCGATTTCAAGACGTCGGCATTTCACGGAGTGTGACGGTGTGTGTGTTAAGCGTGCCTGCGTGTGTTTTCGGTTACTATCGGACCCAACAGATGTTTTCATTACTAAGAATGTGTTTCATTTTCGGAAACAAAGATATCCTTTACACATTATGAGATGTGATTGGTCATTTTGGCTAATGATAGTGGATAACATATACACGTTATTTGGCATTATCTAGTTATCGAATAACAAGCTTCTCATTGGGTGTAACAGACCTCAAGTTGAATAACGTTAGTGGAACTCTGCACTTCAAAAAATCCTCGTATCTGATTGGCTCTAACAGCCAATAATGGCCAATAACGAATAACAACTTTTAGTGCCAATTATTTTGAAAAAGTACCAATTAATTTGAAATAGTGTTTGATGCACTTTAGGGTTAGGGTTAGGGTTAGGGTAGGGTTAGGGTAAGGAAGACTTAAGACGATTGCTAGCTTCTCTTAACAAAGCACTTACTGGGATAAAGAATGCAACAATTGCAAAGGTGTCTAAATGGCAGAGCAAGCTCTGTTAAGTTGAACATTCTGTACAGAGATAGAATAATGTCAACATTTCTCACCGAATTGAGCAGCCCTCTTTCACTGGTGATACTGCTTCAGAATCACTTGAGATGACAACACTTCTTTTGCTTCCCTAAGGAGAATCAAGAGCGTATTTTCCATATCCTGACATTATTCCAGACGAAAACATGCGATTTTCGACACCCTATTGTAGACCTACCCTTAAAAATCCATAACCGATTTCAGGTCTAGCTTCTGAAAGATATACTTGGCTCAGAAATTCATTACTCATTACGTTGCACCGACAATTGGCTTGGCTTGGCATCAGTGCCAAAGTTACCCTGGTCCCAGAGGTTTTCTTGATTTTTCTCCGCATGAGAGAGTTGCTAGGGAACCGCGAAGTTATGAAAACACGATTTGCGAAGTGGCTAGAAAGAAAAACTTCTGAATACCTTGGACTTGAATCTCACTTTCATGTGGATGCCAGGGTCAGGATCTGACCCTTGGGCTTGGATTGGTTGATATTTTTACCAACACGCAAACCAATATGATTGGTTCGTTTGATTCGTACTATGGAGGGGACGGTGGGGATATCTGTCACTATACCTCTTGAGGTTAATCTCTGACAGGGAAGGAAAATACTTCAGTTCTCAGTCTTTACAAGTTTGAAATGGATTATGTTTTTGACAGTGTTGTCAAAGAAATTTTGACCACGGTACTTGAGGAGCGTTTTCCAGAGGCTGAAAATCTCACCGAACATCAAAAGAAAGCCTTGCTCGGCTTCGCTGCTTCACGAAAAGAAGAAAAATCAGGAATGACCTCTAGGACCAAGGTATGCCGAAGTCAAGAATTGATTCAGCGGAAAATTCAACTTGAATGATATGTTTTGGTTACTTCTTTCTCTATTATTCAATTGGTTCCCTTCCCGCAGGAGGAAATACCCCAGTGTTGATGTCTTAATCTGATCAGTTGACTGTTATAATCGATCAGACATACTAACTTTCTGGCGCATTTAGTCCATAGTTTACCTGTGAGGAAGAATGCGAAAATTACTTTTTGTCCCTCTCATCTAAACCAAATTTAAAATCGAGTAAGTATGCGTTTTTAACTCTATTCAAAGGTATGTCGGCAGTGGTAGTGACCTTTGACACATTGACACCTATTACCCATTTTTTCCAAACACATGACCCCTCGATGCAAATACATGAGTCGTCGCACTGTTTCCTAGCCGATACATAATACAAAAGAGCATACAAACTAACACCTAAAATCTAATCGAAATAACCAAGAAACTAAAGGAGTCAAGGACCCACACACATGTTATATTAAAAAAAGTCCAAAGCGGAAATTGCACAATCAAGTCGAGCGCACTAACCTTGATCGCGTCGTGGGGCATTTTCAATCTTTCTTTTACGCGAGGTAACCACTTCTGGCTGTTTCAAATCTCTGACACTGAAAGAAAAAGAAAAGTAACCTCGACTTACACCTCGATAAATAACAAGGTTTTTTAAATGAACACGTGGCTTACCTTTTCTCTCCAGAACTAGTACTGGAGGAGCTCCACTTTCCTAAAAAGACAATGAACATGATAGATTACAATAATGGGATCTTGTTTACTGTAGGTAGTGTCTATCGGTCGATATAGTGGTCGACAGTCGGTCGATAGTCGGTCGACAGTCCATCGACAGTCAGCCTGGCGTGATATAGACTATCGGCCGAGTATCGGTCGATATCTCGACGACGCACCTCGACTTACTATCGGTCATATGTCAGTGATATATCGGTCAACTGTTGGCCGAATATCAGTCGTGTGTTAATTTACCAGGTGAGTCTTTCTTTTTAAGCAAATACGACATTAATTACTGTTATCATGCAATGGGGGAACATGTGGCAGTGCGAGGCACGATTTCTCTATGAAGCGAACCGAAGAGCACCGGGAACTAAGGACATGGTAACCTTTTTTTTTCCAGTTTGTATCATCACCGATCGTCTGATTTTAAACAGAACCAGTTAAAGCCAAAGTTGAATCTGCTGCTCCTGTGGTCTCGCAGTCAAAGAATACTTAAAGAAGGAGGAATAATCAATAGGAAGGGCAGTTCATGACATGCTTTAAGAGTGAGGAATACACATCTTTCATTATCAGGCTTCGACCTGCTTCATCACGCCGAGTTCTCGCGTGTGCGGAGACCACAAATTAAACTTATATATTTCTGCGTTGAAGACGGGAACAGTCCTTTGTTTAACAATCAGTCATTGATAAAACGCGCTAATAATGCGCCGAGGAAGGTGACAAAATATCCAGCAGACTGAACACATTCATTTATGGTGGGAATGATTTCAATTTACAGCAAGGAAAATACTCATACGTTCTCATTACATTATCCTGTCCTTTTTCTCTGTCCTGTCGCTTTATATTGTGTTCAAAATAAAGACGACCATGCGTAACAGAAATTAATATTGACTGGTAAATAACTTTTGGTCATCTAATAAGAGGAAAACAGTATGCGCCGCGTTAACATTGTCTTAAGTTGTTAAGGAAAAACAAGTTGAACAAAAGGAACTGTACATACATTTTTTCATCAATGTCGTTCTGAGTCGGTTGAAAAATTCTCGGCATAGGAAAAATCAGCCAGATATAGGCCGTACACGTTGGGAATAAATGACATAACGAGAATCTGAAGGCCTATCACTCTCACTTAATGGACTTCTTTATGATTCACTTTTAGCTGGTTACGCGTAGCGAGAGACCCCCACCCCTAAAAAAAACGAGGGGAGGAAACGTCTGCGAAAAGGTGGTGGGTATCGACACATATAGGCTAAATCCCATTCACATGAAATAAAACAAAAGCCTAGATAAATGACTACTAGCTATTATTCCGGAATTTCTGCTAAGTACATTGAAGTTTGAAATCAAAAAAGCAGAAACACTTTAAAAAACAGTTAGGTTCAAGGTAGAAAATGCTTTCTAATTTATTGTTTTCTAACCCAAAAAATGTAGGAAATGCTAGTGAACAAAGGTCATTGATTTCTATTTACAGTGGATACTGTTCTGCAATGTCCTGCATCAGTCGACCAAAAGTGCCATTGGGGTGAGGCTCACCATGTCATCGTCTCCACGTGAATTTTTTAAGGTATTCTTGCAGAAAGTTAGGATTTGTGTTACCTTTCATCTTCTTGAATTTATCCTTTGCAACAGACCAGTTGCTTTCTGCGTGTTGGGTATGGACACGGTGACTGGATCCACAAAATTGACAGAGTGATTCACCGTTTGGTGATTGAAGCCTAAGACCCTTTGCATTCGCCTGTAAGCCGCCCATTCATCTGTATATACCAAAGAGCCTGGTTGCACGTTTCTTTGAATAATCAGTAAAAGCGTAGCAGCATTTCGTCCTCTGACAAGCTGCAGATACGGTCTAGCAGGTTCATACTGAGTATCAAAAAGCCCAAGAACCCATCTCTCTCCTCGAGGTCGACGACCCCTGTGGTACTATTGAGAGAGAAGTATATACAATTTTCATTAAAAACCTTGGCCTCCATGGAACCGAGGAAAATTAAGAAAAGCCGTTTAGTGGCATTGGCGGGCTATTAAAGACAGAAAATGAACTAACTCATTGCTCGTGTTTTGTTCAGTGAAAATGTTTGAAAGCGAAGAGTGACCTGGATTTAGAAAAAATACATAAAACATTTTATTATGTTTTAGTACGCGCACTGTGATAGGTCAATTCTGCTGGCCGTATTCTAAATTTGAAAGAGCAATTAACGGCGAGCGATTAACCTCGGTTTCTCGGTCCACAGGTCCACGTCTTTTTTCCCGTTGAAATCGGAGAAATGGAAGTGAATCTTTAGGTGAGCGTGGAACGGTTGGCAATTTATTTTTGAGCGTTTTGTGGTCCGGTTTTAGGTGTTCTGTTCTTCAGTACGGAACTCACCGCTTTGGATTAAAATAGGGAACATATACATTGCTAGAATCATGCAAACACTCTCTTTGTTGCTTTAAAATCTCCCGGTAAATTCACGCAAAAGCCAGGGAATGCAAGATATGGGCGGCGAATCAAAAACAGTTAAACCAGCCTTTTTCAACTGTGGGTAGGCGAAGTTCACAGCTGAGACATTTGGAGTTGGGCAGAATAGTCCTTTCGTTGTTTTTGATTTCTGATTTGGCATCTGCGAGTCTGACTACTAAGCGTGTTTTCGCCATAGTAAGTGAAAATTAGCATTATCATTGTTCTGTTCCTCAGCGCTAAAAATGTCAATGTTTGTACAGATTCACAGTAATAAGTTTACTCTACCTGCTGCTTTCTTGTACATTTTGTTAAAGTGTGTGTCTGGGATGTTGATCCAGATGCAAGTATCTACCCTCTCGGTCTGCAGTGTTTCTATTAACATACCTTGGACTTGTGATTAAACTTTGATTCGTCAATTTGTATAATAAAACCTGGGCCACCTAACTGTGAGATCGGGTGGCGTAGTAGTGCTCCCCACGCAACCTCCCGGCACTTTCTTGCAAACTTGACCAGGACTTTTCTTGATGCCGTCCCTTCAATTGCCATTACTTTTAAGGAATCATTCTATGCCCATTTCCAAAGAAAGTGCAACTGTCTTCCTAAAGAAATTCTACTTCCAGCGAAATATGAGTTTACTCTCACTGACGAGGCACGTCGACAACACAAACATTTCCTGTTGAGTAGTCCAAAATAGTCATTTTAGACAGAGGACATATAAAATGGCAACTGGTAGTACATTGCTAGGGGTTGACGCAGCCGGCAGATAAGTGGCCAGTTTGCGGAATAATAGAATGGTTATTATATAAAACCAAAAAGGATTAAAAAATAGAAATAAATAAGCTTTCTCTTCGCGGCGATTCCGTAGGTTAGTCGGCAGAGCAAGGGTAGATCTAATCCGGAGGTCGTAGGTTCAATTCCCACCGAGGTCATAAGAATTTATTATTTGCCTCGTGTGGTTCCCTGATACTCTTTACTAGGGCTAACGCCCAGTGGGTTTTTCAAGGGTTTCTGTTAACACTTTAATTTACACTTCAGAGTTAATCCTCTGTTCCACCACTTGTACTAAAAACTGACAGTTCGGTGCAGTAGACCTTTAAAATAATTGATGGTTGTGCTCCCTTTTATCTTAGCGACTTGCTAGAAACGTATGTTCCAACACGTTCCTTGCTGCGTTCTGCGACACAAGGTCTTCTAGTTGTTCCAGATCCTTCACCTCCACCTATGGGGACCGAGCTTTCTCAGTTGCAGCGCCCAGACTTTGGAACCAATTATCAGCAAATATTAGGACTACGAGCGCCTCAGATTCTTATAGAAGGAAGCTCAAGACCCATCTCTTTCAGGACGCATTCGTGTAAAGTTCTCAGTGCCCGAGAAAAATATAAGAAGAAAATGGATATAGAACGGCTTATTTGATGTCACTTGGAGAGCTCCGTAAATTACAAAATTCTCTAGTCATGTGAGACGAAAAAATCTTAACTTTACAGCGATTGTCTCAACTTCTGACTTGTTGAGCAACAAGAGCGGTGCGTAAATTGGCTTAGGTGATACCGGGGCGACTTTCATGCTAAAATTGAGCATTTTGATCATGATAGTCCGCTTTTAGGGAAAGGCAAAAGAGCGTAATATTAACCCCATTTACACGACAGGAAAAAACGGCAAGGCAAGGATGAAAATTGGCAAGGGTAGCTAACATTTTGGTAAGGCAAGGATTGTTTACACATACATCTTTTTATCCTCGCTAAGTTTGTTTTGGGCAAGGCTATTTTGTTCCAGGCAAGGCTTAACATTGTAACAGAGCATGCGCACTTTACAAATTAAACATGGCGTCGAGCTTGTTGATATTCGTAAACTCCTTGCTAAGGAAAAAAAACGAGGCTGCAGAGAAACGACAACGTGGAATAAAGAAACAGAAAAGTGAGGAACTGAAGAGGAAAGAGCGTTTAATGAGATACCGTGGCAGCCGTAGGAAAAAACTGTTTCTTTTCATGCTCGCGATGTCAACACTGATTAACCCCCCAAGGGAACGAAACATTTGGATGAACCCTAAATCAGATGACTGGTTTAGAATGGCAGAGAGTAGCTTTACTCAAGAGCAGTGGTATGAGAATTTTCGTGTCAGAAAAGATACGTTTACGTTTATTCTTGGTGAAATTGAACACGAAATAGCAAGACACGACACTCCATTGCGAAAAGCCGTTCCAGCGAGGAAGAAGTTAGCAATGATACTCTACTACCTGGCCTCTACGTCCGAACGATTGCAAACCTCTTTGGAGTATCAAAGGCATACCTTTGTAATTCCATCAAAGATGTGTCTTGTGCCATTATTAAAAGTCTGCAGGAAAGATTTATTTACATTCCAAAGAATGACGAGCTGAAATCTATCCTTGAGACTTACAGAGAAAAATGGGGTTTCCCAATGTGTGCTGGGGCTATTGATGGGACACATATCCCTGTTATTGCACCAAAGGAGGACCACACCGACTATGTAAACAGAAAAGGTTACCACAGTGTTGTCATGCAGGCTGTGGTAGACTGTAACTACCTTTTTAGGGATATTGTCATTGGATGGCCAGGTAGTGTCCACGACGCTCGCATCTTGTCGAATTCTAGTGTCTATGCGAAAGGGAACAACAAAACATTGTTCCCAGATGTTAGAGAAAGGATTGGGGATCAAGATGTTCCGATTGTCATACTCGGTGACCCTGCTTATCCATTGCTGCCTTGGCTTTTGAAGGCATATCCTGAAAACCCGAACACTCCTCAGAGCCAAAGAGTGTTTAATTACAGATTAAGCAGAGCGCGCATGACAGTCGAAAACACTTTCGGGCGATGGAAGGGTCGATTTCGCAGATTTTTCAAGAGGATAGATATGGAGGTGCCTGGAGTGGTCAACTTAACTGCTGCATCCTGTGTTCTTCACAACATGTGTGAATTACAAAAACATGAAGTCTTGGAAGACTGGATGGATGGAACAATTGCACTTCATCAGCCTCAGTCACCTCCAAATGAGCTTGAAGGAGGAGACGATGCCACAGACATTCGCTCAGCATTTAAGACCTTTTTTATGTCTCAAGATGGTAGGAACATTGGAACAGGGTCACAACCTGTATGCTAGAAAAGATAACAACCCAATGTGATGGAAATTTATGGTACCAAAAAATTGGTGTAGTTGACAGGGGTAGCAATGCTCCGGTAGATTTGTTCATCATGCACAGACTTCATTGTTTGTTGCGAGAGGGGAACACATTCCTAGCAATTTGGAAGAAGACTTGAACTGTCAAATATAGACAACAATCAATGAAGCTTTATTGAAACCGTCAGTTACGTTGTTAGCAATGAAATTAAATGTTAAACACAACATAAGAAAACAGGAGAAAAATAATCAGATGAAGGCTTATTACTCTTATGAAGGTACTCTTGATATCTATAATTTAGTTTCCTCAGTGTACATATGTTGAGTCCCTTTAAATGTCATTTTTTTAACGAAGAAAAGACTTGTGTTCATGAACTGTCACGGATTACCCGGATTTCGTTTGCTAAAGTGCGTAATAACTAAGGTTTCGAGTATCGCGTGGAGAACCTTTTTTTCAAATGTTAAATACAAAGTGAAACAACTTTTTAAAATTAATATTAAAACACTTGCAGTTACCTTGACTATTTCAAACGTAAAAGACTTAACAAAACGTGACTGCATGACTTGCAAAAAAAGCCTTTCATTACAACGGTGTGTAGCTGGACTCTGACGATGAATATGAACGTGCACTTTCGTCTACTACTCCACCCATGGTCCCATAGCCCCATCCAAACAATCTGCTATCACGTTGGCCTGGATCATCATACCCAGTTGGACTGCATACCACAGGTCCAGCTGATGACTGCGTGCTTGTTGTAGGCGTATATGCATTGCATGTTAAGAGTTGAAGAACTGCTAACTCGTGTTGCCTTTCCTCTCGTCGACTCTTGGCCTCTATCTTTGTCTACTCCAACTGTAATGTCATTTCCCGCTTGTGCCGCTCTTCTTCAATCTTGAAAAATCTTTGGAGAAAAAAACCTCTTTGGATACAATATTTCAACGATTGATGACCACACACATGGGTTGTATGAAATTGTGCAAATGTGTCATATTTCTTAGGCTCTGTAAGACCATTACACGTGTATGTAACAATATGAAGATATATCTCATAATTTAGTCAAAACTAACTAAGCGCACATTGCACTGATATCATAGGCAGGACTTGACAGAACTCAGATCTTGAGAATCCTGACTGTAGCTTCACAACCACAGTTTGTATTATCTCAAAATCTGACACTCCAAAGAAATAATTTTGCAAGTTTCAAGGCAAACAGTGGACTGCTATGATCTCAGCCGAGTTGCTATTATTATGCCACTCTGACAGGATCGTATGGGGTTTAAAATGTTGGTAATAACATCAATGAATTTCTTACATTCTTTGTGGCAAGGAATAATAAGTGCGCAGCAAAGGCAAGCACTTTTCAACAACACTGTACATGTGGTTGCTTGAACATAGTGAATTTCAAAGTTCAGTACCTGTCCATTTCTGAAGCTGCCGAGGTTATCATCTTGTCACAGAGAAGCTCAAGAGATCTCTCCAACTTAGGGCCTGTTTACATGGAGGTGGGGGACCCCAGGTAGGTGAGGTAACCCGCCTAGGTGGGGTAACCCGCCTCTCCATATAATCTCTCATTTTTATTTGATCATGTTTACATGATAGGTGGGGTAACCCGCCTAGGCGGGTTGCCCGGTCTGCCAGGTAGGGTAACCCTGTCAGCCGGGGTCGCATTTTGCCATGTAAACGACTCAAGGTGGGGTAACCCGCCTAGCCGGGGTCGTGTTCATGCGCGCCAAAGCGCGCCAAAATTTGAAGCAGAACAATATGGCTGCCCACGCTTACAAACCCGGCGAGCTTTTTCGCCGGCTTCATCTGGATAACGTGCAACAGAGCGAAGAAAATCAAGCATATTCTGGGATTGTGAGTGAAGAAGATCCGATGGAGTCCCACACATCCACTGTCAACAACTTTACTTTGCCTAGTCGGCCGTCGATAGCACAAGCAGCGCAAGGCAAGAGAAAAGCCTCTGAGAACAAAGAACAGTCAACAGCCCCTAAGAAAACCAAGAAGAACCCTAAAAACAAGGCATGGAGCGCTGATCAAGTTGAACTTCTTTTGAGATACCTAAAAGACTTTAAAACGAAGTGCGACTTTAATGGAATCGATTTCGAGGCCGACCTGGCCTCTATGTATACGGAGATACGTCGGTGTATGGCTGCCGATTTTCCAGAAGAATTTGGTCCCGAGGTTGTTACTGAGCCTATAAAACCGCTCAAAGAAATGAGTGAGAAAGAATACGAAGCCTTCAAAAAACACAGAGATAGTGAAAGAACTCATTTAAAAAAAGGGTACGATAGAGTGAAAGAAAAGATTCGAAACGTGAGGCAAGATTTCCGCACAGCAGTGAACAAGGGAACAAGAAGTGGTAGTGGGAAAATTGTTCAAGAAAATTTCGATCTGTTGTCTGAAATATGGGGTGGCTCGCCAGCTACCACGTCCCTTTCCTTTGGAATTGATGCAGACACATTAGGAACAGACATCAGCTCGGAAATACATAATGAAACGCTAGAAGGTTAGTGTTATTAAAAAAGTTAAATCTTCATTTTTATATTTATTCATTTATTTATTTATTTATCTATCTATTTATTACAATATATGGCTAAAAGGCCAAATGATAATTTTTAAAGGAGTCCTAAACCCCATGGCCATATAAAAACAGATTTTAACCTTTCAATCTCCAATATCAACATACAAATTTAACAGTCATCTTCTCTTATTGTTCTACTTGGGGTACTATTTTGAAAGATGAAAACAAATTTTCTATCATTAGTAATGATTCCCATGATATTCATTGCCTGAGTGAGTGCTGCATGTTGAATGGATATTATGAAGAGTTATTGGCTGTTGATCACAACTGAGGCAAGAGGCCTGTTCATACTTTTGTTGATTTATGGCAAGTGATGAAAATGACTATTATTTTAGAAAGAAGAAATAATTATTCTGTAAGACAGTTCTTTTACCTCCAATTATTCAATTTTACAAATTGTAGATGCATCAACTGTAGAGTCAACTGATTCCTCCAGTGAAAGCCTATCTGCAGAAACCCCAGTACTATCCCCAGGTCAGAAAAAAAGTAAAGGTGTCTCTCTCTCCAACATCCCCAAGTTGGTTGACAATAAGAGAAGGCATATGGAGAAAACACTGTCCCAGGCGCAACGAGACCAGCTGTTGATGAATACTGCTAAAGAAGATCTTCTCATGAAGAAAGAAATGATGGAGTCATTTCAACAATCAAACAAGACATTGGAAGAGTCCATATCAAAGATGACCATGTGTTTAACATCTCTTGGAGATGGAATTGCCAGTGGGATGCAAATGTTGGCAATGGCTCTCTCTGGTCAACCCCATAATAATGTTCCTCAAGTTTCCCACCCACATTTCAATACATACAGTGGCTTTGCATCCCCACCTTCATATGGCAACAACAATTATTGTACCCCATTAACCAGACGTTCTGTACCCTCCCAGTTCAGCAGAATTGGTAGTGAGGAAGTGATGCAGTCCATCAATGAGCAAGGACCAATTCTAGGGCCTACTCGTACACTATTAGAAGATGAAAGCTTTCAGCTCTGATGATTACATAACAGTGATATCCTAGATGAACAAAAAGACATTTGTTGTGTTACAGGTCCCTTTAAAGATTTGATATTTAATCTATATGATTTCCAGTACATATTCATATTAATATATATGAGGAATGTAAACATTATTGTTTAAGCGTTTAAATGTTATTTAAATGCATCTTTAATTGCAAGGTGTTATAACTCCAACATTTGGGCTAGTTAAGCTGTTCTATAAAGCAACAACAAGATAAATCCAGACAACTTGCATTTGTTCGAGTATATTTTAACAGTTTATTAAATCCAAGTAAAATAACAACACAATAAACTAAACAGCCATGAAAACTATCGAGTTTGCCTCTGGAACAAGAACAAAAGATATTATTTAATTAGACAATACCACCAGGAAAATTAATGAAATAACAAAACAAACACTACAACTGATTTCTATAATAGACAGGTGGAGTGAGTTCCTATAAAACGTTGCTTTCAAGTATAAAAAAAAGGAACAGAGTTACAACTCTATGGTTGTACAATGGGAATATGTGTACCATCTACGCACCCAAAGGATTATGTTTTAGTTTAAGTGGAACGATCTTGATTCCACTAGTTAGCTTGCTGTTCTGTTATTAAAACCTCACAAGTTTTATGTGATTATGACTACATTCACTCAGAAAGGAATCTGTTTATTTTAGATAGTAGTATAAGCTAAATAAACAAATCAGTGAGGAATGTGTTCCTTGTAGAAGGATGTGATTATGTTTCTCACATAAGCTCCCTCAGCAGTGTTGAAAGAATATAACCGGTCTGGTGCATTTTCAGGTTGTGCCAGTCTATCACGTGCCATTTGCTGTGCAACAACATCATCCTCTACATTCATGCCCTGCAACTCACAAATGTTGTGAAGTACAAAACAGGCATAAATAATGCTGGGGATAACATTCAATCCCATGTCATTTCTTTTGTTTAAGATTTGCCATCTTGCTTTAAGACGGCCATAGGCACACTCTATTGGGTTTCTAGCACTCCTAAGCATGTTATTAAAGATAACCTCTTCATTTGTGCGAGTATTGGGGAATTCCTTCATGCAGTATGGAAGTAGGGGGTAAGCAGGATCCCCCAACAATGTAACAGGTATGTTTTCGTAGCCTGGTAAAATTTCTTTATAACACATAGGAAGTCTTTCCTCTCTTAAAAGTCTGTTTATTCTCGAATTACCAAAGACTCTTCCATCATGCACACTCCCTGGCCATTTCACATCGACGTCTAAAAATAGCCCTTTCCAGTCACAAACTCCTTGAACATTCAAGGTGTATTTCAGTTTATAACTAAAATAGTCATGAGGATTCTCACTTGGTTGTGCAATGGGAATATGTGTACCATCTACGCATCCAAAGGCCTGTGGAAAACCATATTTATTTTCCATGCCATCAATAAGTTCCTTCATTTCTTGAACGGTATTGGGCAATTTTATGTATCTTGGACCTAAAACATCAGTAATAATGTTGCATACTTTTCGAACAACTACGGAGACTGTGCAATGCGCAACTCCAAATGCATTTGCTGTCATCGTGAGAGAGCCTTGATCCTTCAAAAAGTATAGGGTAATGGCAAGTTGCTTTTCCACTGACAACACATCAAGTCCTCTTGGACTCCTACCAGGTTGAAGAAAGGGTCGCAATTCGTCTGCTACGGACATAAAAACCGCACGATTCATCCTTAAGTTCTTCTTCCACTCCCTTTCTGGCAAAATTCCATTGAACAAGTTGAGCCACCACTGTTCTGTCCTCCCCGAACTTCTCCACATTCTACCTCGTCGGTTAATTCTTCTTCGGATGCGTAAAAGTCGTGCAACACTAGCATTGTATTGTTGCGTTGCCTGAGCAGTTAACTGCCTTTGGCGGAAGCTTTGTATCATCAAAAGTGACAGTAAAAAGCCGCAGCATTGAAATGCTGCAGCGAGAGCAGATAATAAACAGAAAAGAACACTGACCGCCAAAATGCGTCGTTCGTCCGCCATTATCCTTGTTTACATGCCTAGCGACCACGCAACAATGTCTGGTAACGTCACCCCAGGACCCCGGGGTTACAAGTTTGCATGTAAACGCGGGCCATTTTTCGACCACGGCTAGGCGGGTTACCTCACCTACCTGGGGTCCCCCACCTCCATGTAAACAGGCCCTTAGTCCTTTTGGTGCTGCAGCTTTTTGGTAATGCTTTCCCACTGGGTACCTTATTTATGACTGGCTTCGAACCTGTACTTGGAGTAGTGGATGAACATGATTCGGATGGACCTCCAGTAAGTGAATCCATTTGTACTCAGGAGGGGTAGCTCCTCCATCCGCGACAGCACCATCACTTTCAGCATCACTCATAGCTACGAAATCATTAAACAAAAGTGCATCACCACAGTATCCTTACTCCCTCGAAGCAAATGCGGAACCTCTTACTCCTTTCACATGATGGTCTATGTGCACCCTGCACATTCCCATGGCCAATTAACAGTTTAACATAAATTTTAGATAAAGCAAAATGTAATTACCATGGTGCATGTTGACATCTTCCGAATATGACATGTTGCCTTCCTCAGTCTGGTCAGTACTTGAATCAAGGACCAGAGGTGGCGAAATGTTAGCCCTGTGACCCATTATGCCGTCCATTTTATCGAAGAATTTCCATTTTAGCTCTCGAGCTCTCCCACTCTTCTTTGTTTTATTTTCTCCTGTTTATTTTTTTGACGAAGTTTCCGTATTTTGCTTATAATCCTCTTTACATCACATTTGACGCCTATTGAAAATAGAAGAGACGCTGTCTTTTACAAGTATTTCATTTTCTATAAACAATTCTCAGAAATATTGACACCGACTGATCCGTGAATGTCGTATAAAATTAGGTTTCCTGCCTTGTTGCTCTAGTTGCATTTGTAGAGTCTTGTACACTGACGTTTTCTCCTTCGGAGTTTAGCATTATCCAAGGAAAATTGAATAGTTTCCTCAGCCCAAAAGTCCATTAACTTTCCTACCTCCTCGTCAGTCCACTTCCCTTTCTCCGCCATTTTGGATCTACTACCACTTCTGAGCATGCGTTGTGGAGCTGTGACATGCGCAGATTGATCAGAAATTGGCTTCTAGGCAAGCGGGAACGTTTACACTTCTAATAAAAAGGGCAAGGTGCCAGTTTTCGTCCTTGCCTTACCGATTTCTTCAAAAACGGGTCAACCTCTAAACGTGGTCCCAAAACCGAAAATTAAATTGGTACGGCAAGGCAAAGGTTGCCGGTTTACACTACACAATTTACCCTTGCCTTGCCTAGAGTAGAGAGTAGAGTAGAGCCAATTTTCACCCTTGCCTTGCTGTTTTTTCCTGTCATGTAAATGGGGTTATTATATTACTTTTGTGTCGACCTCTAAATGTTAACTGTATTGTACAGTTTACTGTTGTTGAGAATCAGTAATAATTGAAGTGACTGCAGAATACCCCGTCACATTAATTAATTCACAAACAGCATGTAAATAGCAAATATTCACCAAATGTATCCGCACCATTTTGTCGATGAGCCTTGAGGCGCATTGGATGTCTACAATTCGCACAGTTAATACTTCTTTTCAACAGTCTCATCCTTTGTAACCAGTTTATAATGCGGTGTTTCCAAATATGATGGGTCCAAGTACATCACGAAAATAATTGGGCATTTCAGGCGGCTTTTTTTTTCTCTCTGAACACAAATGCCTCGGAAAGATAACAGCAAAAAGTAGCCGTGTCGATATCTGGATTTTGTCTTTATTCTACCACAGTAAGCTCTTGAGGTGTCGGTGTTTGGTCAAACCGCTAATTAGCTCTAGTCCATTGATATCTGTTGTTGCTGCGTGGGAATTTTATTCAGAGTAAGGCAATCTCCAAACCTGGACTGGACACAACAACCTATTTTATTTGAAACATGGACAGGGTTAAAGAAGCCCTAGATCACAAACCAGTCCATTTTGTTTCATAGACTAACA
>OX419336.1:25305504-25318004 GCA_948470475.1 Galaxea fascicularis | reverse complement strand
GGGAAAAGTCTCTGCTAAATCTATTGAACTGCGCTGTGGGGCGGTTCTGAACGAATATAGAGTTCAGGCTAATACATTAAAACAACAAAAGAAGCTCCTTCCTTTTTATCCAAAGGAGAACTTTTGTACCTCAAAGTAAATGTAAATGTCCATACCCCTTTACACCACTGGAAATTTCATTTTTTTTTTATACTTTTCTTTAAAAACTTTGAATCTTGACATGCCCCACCCCACTAGGAATTTCCTGTGCCATTCTTTGAGGGAGAAATGGATATTGAGCTGTCAGATGCACGAGTAGGTTTTTTACTGATTGCGCACCTTCATTGGCTCTAATCCACAGAGAAACCAGCGCGCTAATATTAAAATTAACGACCTTGTTTGCCCTTACATTACATGATCTGTAATTAGCAGTTTAACTTTTACCTGAGAGAAAATGTGGTAAGGCGTCAGCTTTGTGTGTTTCGGACGTTTCGGTAGTTTCTTGTTTTAGTTCATGTTCTTTAATCGCGAATGTTATCCGTTAGGTTTAAGAGTTACTCATGATTGGAAAACTAACAGATTGACATAAGGTGACATTTAAGAAAAGATATCTATCAGGGTCAGGTTGTTCAAAGCACGATTATAGAAGCTAATTTCGGTTGAGTATGAATTTGATTTCAAGTTAATCGATGTTCAACAGAGATTGTTCCCAAAGTTTTTTTTTAACCCCAAGTTTTAAATAAAGCTTAGAGTCCCCGATTTTTTTTTTAACAATTTATGCACTACAGGTTTCTTTTTAAACGGTTAAAAATATGACGTATCTTCTTGTGGGATTATTTTTTGGATAGTTTAGCCTTGGACTGTTTGAATATGTTTTCTGCTTTTATTTCTCATGGACAATCTCGTACTGGGCAAAATTTAAACTAAATGCAGTTACCAAATGTCTGCACAATCTTTTTCCAAGTGAAAAACGGTTTATTGTGGTTGTAGTGTAAACATAATGAGAAACAATTTTTAAGACGTTCGAAGTTAATACGAAATTGATACTGTAATTAACGAATGATTATTGTGTACGTTACTTGCAGGGCAAAAATATGCTGTATTCTTCAAAAATAATATGCGATGTTAATTTCAATTTCAAGCAATCATGTAATAAACTGTATTGTCTTTGTAACAAACGTTTCCGTTGATTATTTCATGTTATATTTAACAACTGATTCCCGAAGTGGAGGTTTCTAGTGAGTGGATCCACCACTACCCACTGACACAGAGGTGAATAGTCGTTTTACTATAGACTAAAACAGTGCGATTAATATGCGCTATTGACCAATCTTGTTCGGTCAAGATGGCTGAATATTGGCCGAGTTCTTGTTGGCGTTTTTATGGACCAAGCCGCCAAAAAAACGAAGCCAATATTCAGCCATCTTGACCGAACAAGCTTGGTCAATAAAGAATTTATCATATGCCCTAAAACAAAATCTTTTATTTCGGAATCAACGCGGGAAATCCCGAGCGGGCAAGATGGGCCCATCTTAAAAGTAGCAATGAGGGGGAAGAAGACGTTACAATTGCCTCAGAACAGACAAAAACATTATTTAGTCAACTTTTTAACTCGTCCTGTTTTCATTATTGGCTATAATTGATGCATTGTCATTCACTTAATTTTCGCGTCATGCTATGTTCGCGAAACTTATTGTTCGCGTCACTTTAATTGAAATCGCGAAATAAAAGTGTCACGAAAATTTCAGATAATTTTTTTTCTTTAATGGTGTCAGATTTTAATGATTAGATCACAAATAACTTCAGACTCCGCTGTTATTCAGTATGTCAAGTCTAACTACTTAAGTAACAATCGAATAAGAGTAACAATCGATTAAGTGACAATCGAATGATAAACAATGTACAACACAATCACAATTACTGAAAAAAAACTAAAGAAACACATGACAATTAATTGAAATCAAAATTAATTGAAATCGTGAAAATTTTCAGATTATAATAAGGCAGCAATTAATAATTTTTGCCACGTTTGTTCCTGTCAACGATTAAAATTTTTACGCGCATTTGTTCGGAGGTGAATAACAATTGCTATCCCATGTTTCAGTAGCCAATTAGAGAGCGCGCACAACGCTATCCACTGTTTTAGTGTATACTAAATACATATCGGATCACCCCCAGCCATCCTTGGCTGGCCATAATCCTAATCATGTTCTACCAAGCGTTTACGTGAAAAAGGCACCTCTTACAATAATAAAAGACCTGTTGAAGGAAGAGAAACCAAACGGGCAATGACACCCACAGCAGAGTCATATTGAGCTTCAAATATATACAAAAAGTTTTATACATCTGAAAACGGAGGAAAAATTTCCCTCTTCATCACTTGGTAAGAATTTACAACAACAACAACAGCAACAAATTTATTGAAAATATAACTAGTTACATTACTTTCCCCCCGCAAATAGCTTATAAGCTCATCGAGGCGGGGAGATCTGAGGACATATGTAAGTATAAGGTTTATCGATAGATGGACTAAATAACAGTCAAGACACAAGAATTTCCCTTTTGGATGATGCTTTCTCGAAAATTCTTGAACTGACTGGGAACTGGCAGTTAGCAGTTAACTGGCAGCAAAATGACAAAGAAAAAAGAGAAAAAGGAAAAGCGAAACAAAAGCAGAAAAGTCTATAGAGATTGGGTAAGACTTTTTCGCATGCCCGTACCAAAAAAATGTCACAAAACGGGATGCTATTGCAAAGAAAGGCGTGCTTTCATGTTTAATTTTGAGTACTTTGGACTCATAACTGACTGAAAAATCCCCAAAAAATGCGAATTTTTCAAGAATCATCTCTACGTGTCAATGGGGGCAGTCAGTTCATATTTCAGTAATTGTGCTCCAATTTCTTCTCCAGGGCTATTGGTAACGGACTAAAAACTATACAGAGCGACACAAATCTCGACCGATATATCGATGGACTATCGGCCGACTCTTGACCGATATATCAAACGGCTATCTTCTGACTATCGACCAAATGTCGACCGACCATCGACCGAGTGTTGACCAATTACTGACCGATACATCGGTCAAGTATCGACCAACTATCGGTGAAGTGTCGGCGAACGAAAAGCAATATCGGCCGAGACACATCTGGAAGGACTATCGACCGTTTATCGACCGATAGATCGGTCGACATTACCTACAGTAAACAAGAACCCAATAACTGAGAATGAATGACATCAAAGATAACCAATTTGCAAAAGAGCAGTGCAGCTACATACCTTGAACAATTTCGGAGTAAGTAAAGTCCATGTCAAGTATCGTGTCGATACGAAATCGAGCTCTCGACCAAAAAGCGATGACCAAACGAAGCGAAACAAGAGGTGAAATGAAGCTGTTGTAACTTTAGACGAGTCTACGGAATGTGTCAATCTCCAATTGTTCTCAACTGTTGTAAAGCAGATGGCTATTAATCAGGTTATTTTATTGAACACACTCAATTCTCAAACAGGATTAATTTGATTCTCAAAAGTCCTTTGCTTCTCACTTACGACTATTTTCCGAGGTCCACACGGTGTTTTACACTGATACACTCCTTTTATCGATACACTCTTTATTTTACGTTGCTTGCGTAGCTGGCTTTTCGGGGAGCAAGAAGACAAAGTGTCATGTTGTACGCGATTTCCTGTGTAACGAAATAAATGTGTGAATCTGAATTCTTTTTTTGAGCATTTTCTCTCATGGGTTTCATTCTTCTCCAATTTAACGGCTTGAAAATTAGTGAATTCGTGTTGACTTGTGGAAACCTTTGCCAATAAAGCTTCAAACCAGGCTCAAAACTAAGGTGTGTTTGCTGGTAGCTCCCCCCGGGGGTATATATGGGCTATATAGGTATGCGCGGCCCCAAAGGGTAGGGTTTTACAGCCGTTCTGGTCATAAATAAAGCCCAGGCCAAACGATCGCAACATTTCAACACAACATATCCTAACATTGTTGGATTATGTTGCGAAGGGCTGGCCAAACGCACGCAACTTCACGTAACAGTCTACGCAATAGTTTCAGCAAATATTTATGGCGCCCAGTCTCCTGTCGTCCCGGACGTAAACAACATGGAGTATGTTCACGAGCGATTTCGCCGTTGGCGTGGCAAAATAATATCGAGAGTGCTTGAAATTTCTTGAAACCCCTTCTCTCTAAAATGATAACATTTCTCGTAAATGTTGCACAGGCAGGGACGTCCCTCAAGCATTTCTGTTAAATCGATCGTCCCCCTCTCCGTTCATGTCTTTCTCGGTGATTTCTTCGAGTTTTTACACAATTCAAATTGCGCGCCACTTTCCGTCATGTTTACAAATGACGTTTAAAAAAAACAAATCGAGTTAGTGCGTATTCCCAGACGCAACATTGTTGCACGAACCTGGCCAAACGACCACAACATCATGCAACATCCAAAAATGTTGTGTGAAAATTTTGACCATTTTCAAATTTGAGTCAACAACACGCAACATGTTGCAACAGGGTGGTCAAATGCGAGCAACATGTTGCGCCCAACAATCTTGGGATATGTTGCGCTGAATGTTGCGATCGTTTGGCCGGGGCTTAAGGTATCGATTTTAGCTATTTTGGTCTTAAGTAGGGTATGGTTTTAGCACTAGAAGAAACTACTTGCTGCACACCCCCACCCACCTTTTCTGGTAGTAATCCCCCCCTCCGGACTTATAGCCCCTCCCTACGTACGTAGTCTATGTAAGTACGTACATTACATGTGTTTCCCGTCCACCGCGTCACCTCGTCACTAGGGACTTTTAGCACCGAAGGTTTTTTGGACGGCTACGGCGACCTAGATCGCGCGGGGACTGGGGATTCCAGGCTCCCTCTGTGCGAGAGCCTGCGAAAATGAAAATAGTTTAGCAATAACAACAATAGTCGTGGCTACGGCTACGGCGTGAAACAAGCTGAAAAGATAGCAAAAAATGTCTCTAAAGGAAGCTAAAAAGCAGTTACTCTATGCATTCGATGATGGCCTGATTTCAGACGAGGAGTGTCTCCTCTTGTATGATTTAAATACAGCTCAACTAACTTAGATTTTCCTTATGCACCTATCAGTGTCAAGCCCGAGGGGGGGGGTCGGGCAAACCACGGGAATTTGACTGTCACGTATATCCCCATGGTAGGGATTTTGATCGGACATCATGGCCCCAGGGTGGGGAATTTTATTGCTTTCCTCTTGTGTGCAACAAGGACTGAAGGGGATTTTGATACTTTTGACAATTATTTTATGCCCGGGGGTGGGGATTTTGATAATTTTTTTCAGAAAATGTCAAAATCCCCACCCTATGCCCGACCCCCCCCCCCCCCCCTCGGACTTGACACTGATAGGTGCATTACGAGCAGTACCCACTGTTTGATCTAGACGACATGCAAAATGATCGACGAGTGCTTGGCGAAGTTTAGGTTCCATAAAAACGACCTTCCTATTCTGGCAGAGGTTTTAGGGATCCCTGACCGGTTCATCTTGGAACAAAGAAGTGTTGTGTTAAAATTCAACCCCTCTGATCTTTGCAAGTTGTATGAAATAATCATAAACATTGGAACAATTCTTGTAGTAAAACCTTATGAACAAAGAGCTTTCTTCGAAGCATTTAGAAAGTAGTTCAATTAAAGAGTGTTAGCATTCAATATCAAACAGGAATCGAAACGAAAAGCAAAACCACATGTACGTAAACAAACTTAGTTGGGACGCTTTTCGAGGGACGACATGTCTCATCGATACCTGTGGAAAAACGAAAACAGCGCACAAATGTTACAGCAATTAATTCTTAAGAAAACTGGCCTTACGGGTGGAAGAAGTTACTTTTCTCGATGCAAAGGCAAAAAAATCGATTGAAATGTTTAAAAAACACTCACCAAAAACTCCCGTAGTCGGTACTGCGTCAAAATACTCTGTTTTCCGTACTAGGGAAGCCCGCTACGGCGACACTCGCGCGTGCGCAAAAGTGTTTGACTTTATTTCCGGTTTCCGTAGCCGTCCACAAAACCGTCGGTGCTAAAAGTCCCTACTACTACGGACTACAGACTGCGTGCAGTTTCTAATAGTTCATGTGGCATTGCCGTTTTTATATATGGAAATCGTTTCCCAAAAGATTGCGCGGCAAATTTGTTACGCATTTGTCACATCTTTTTCGGTTTTGATATATTTGACCTACCTTTATCGTCTGGGTTTTAGCATATGCCGTCACAAATCACGGTTCGTCTCAGGAAGCCCAGCATAAACCAAGCGCTGTACTAAAGATCTGTGATGTGTTAAGGAGTTGAAAGGCGGCTTTCTTTGTATCGCTAAATATTCCTCTAATACTTGGTTTTCATATGTTGAGAAAATCCCAAAAGATTGGGCGTTTCGGACCTTTTCGGTGTTTGCCGCCGAGACACGCCATCCAGGTTTTCCCGATTTTGCAAGAAAAAGGCCGCCAAGTCGACTGTAACCAAGCAATTAGTGCTAAATGATCACAGAAGTTCCAAGACAGTCAAAAAATATATTTTTATACGTCGGGAATGATCGCCGACGGGACGCATCCCACGGGACGCTTCGGGAAAGAAAAAAAAAGTCTCGACTTTCCCGATTTATCCCTGACCATCGCAGATACCTGGGGATGTCCAGGATTTCTTGTTTTCACAAGTCGGCAAAAACGCCTTCTCTTTTTTCTGTAGTCAGCGAATCTTTCAGTTACGTGAAACAACGACAGGAAATTTCGGCTGCGCTAGCAAGATCTAGCGCGGGAAAAACAAAACCGCGACATCGTAGAATTTCAGTACGTCAGACAAATTGGCACCTTAGTTGTACATGAGTTCGACTGCGGATGCGACCCATTAGATATTATCTTACTTTTTATATTGCTCATTTCAAATGTTTGTGTTTTGTTTTGGAAAACCATGAGGGACTTTTGCCTTCATAGTACCATAATAGGCCATTTTCGTATTCTCGGTATTGAACTGGATCTAGCATGAAGTGGAGGCTCTTGTGGGGGAATACATTTACATATGAAAAGATTCCCTCGCAAGAGCCTCCACTTCATGCTAGATCCAGTTCAATACCGAGAATATGAAAATGGCCTATTGCAACTAAAAGTCTTCTCTTTCTCCTGTAACCAGCAAACCTTTCAGCGACGTGAAACAAAGACCGGAAATTTCGGCTGTGCAAACAAGCTCCAGGGCGGCAAAACATCAAACACACCATAGAATTTGGGTGGGTCAGACAAATTAACACCCTAATTGCACACGAGTTCGGCTCCGGGTGCGACCCATTAAATTATAAACTGCTTTTTCGCTTGCGCATTTCAAATGTTTGTATTGTTTCTAAAATCATGAGCGACCAATGCCTTCTCTTTTCTTCCGTAACCAGCGAATCTTTTAGTTACGTGATCATTGCGGACAGCCTTTGAGATTTTTATCGGTTGCCTAGGCCGCGCCTGATATAAATTTGAGATGTGTACTTTCAAATATCAGTCGCTACAATCATGGCTTCTGAGTTTCAAATTCTATGTATCACTTTTTGTTTCTTCTTGGTATTAATAAATGTTGTTGTTGTTGTGGTCGCTAGAAACGGAGTCCTTAAAAAGGGGAAATTTTCTACCCCGAGAGCAATTTCGTCATAACAAGAGTTATATGCTGTGTAAAGGGATAAATCAAGACGACGAGACGTGAGAGTTGCACATTTTGAAAGGGAAATTGCCAGGGACCTTCACTGATTAATTTGGGCAGTACCTTTGTTAAATCTTCCTGAAAATAAAGCCAAATCAAAGTTTAGTACCATGGAGGAGATTGCTTGTAGTGCATAAAAATCTCGGGACGTAAATAACACCTTATGGAACATTTCTGAACGTTAGCGCACGTGATAAAATTTGCTTATGCCGTTTTTGAAGGACACCAGAATATGACGACGAGGTCAATTCCAAGACTAGCCAACAAAGGATCATGTTTTTCTGACAATGTTTTGAGTGTACCTATGTAACTTCATTAGACGAAAGTTAACTTATTTACAGGTGTTTGTCTCTTAATAGACTTAATGGTAAAGGCGTTTGCGAGAATAAATGAATATTCATAGTTCTGCAGCATAACTGGGATAGCTACAGATCAAAGTTCTGGTAAGCAAATTCAATTTAAAATTGCACAAAGAAACGTATGAGCTATTTCACTTTAAAATCTCTTAAAGGTTTTGAATGGAAGCCTACGGAATTCTAACACATGTAAAAGAATACAAAGCCAGTTAGAAATAATAGTATAATATTCTGCCCTGGGTATTGTTATTTATGACATGTAAATAAGGTATGGGAAATCGCTCTGGCTTGGGACAAACACAAACCAGACGAAGAGCCTGGAGGATGCGCTCCAAAAACCAGGATTCCTCGCGGGGTGGGAGGGCGGGTCGCTAGATCTGATCTAAACGGCGGCCTAGAGTAGAGTGCAAGGGGCGGGCCCAACACGGACCTTTGTATTTATAATTTACAAGTCCCCAGGGCATATTATTAACATATGCAAATGACTTAGCATAGTATAATATTCTGCCCTGGGTATTGTTATTTATGACATGTAAATAAGGTATGGGAAATCGCTCTGGCTTTCCCCAAGCCCGGCGCTGACTTTTGCAACGGTCAGACCAAGCATACACCCAGTACAAAAGTATTGTCGTTAACTCTGAAAGACATCTGCTATATTAGAGCAAGTAGACAACAACTTAACTACCAATCATGCCACCTTTATTCTTTGTCAAGGAAAAGTTAATAAGATCTACCTCCATCTATTAGCCTCTCTTCCAATCCTTATCCAAAACACCGGAAACAAAATTTAATTATACTGTTACAGGGAACCTACTTCCGGCCCAGGCCATTAAATAAATCAGATACTTAAGAAAGAGAACTTGATTTTTTAAGTACTAGAATACTGGAAAGAACCCCTCCAGATTATTAAGACGCATGTAGGTTTTACCAATGTCATAATTAAAATCTGCCAGTTTAGCTGCAGCTCCTGCTGGACTTACAACCTGTTTTAGCTTATAATGTAGAGCTGTCCTGCCATTTTTCCAGCCAACATGATCCATAATGTCATGCAAGGAGACCCGAGGAAGAGCTAACGAAATCGCCTCTCCGCTTCGAAAGCCATGAAGAGTATATCACTGGTTAATCTACCACAAACAGATTCTGCATTTGTATACTCATTCAATCTAACCTGGGCTGCCTGTGGCTCTAAAGCCTTAAAAGAAATTTTTCCCTCTTTCGTTACAGAACGAAAGAGATACCCTGGCTGTAATTCTATTCTGAGGAACCTACAAATATTGAAATACATTTCCAGACCTTTAACAGGGCATATAACTGCATTCTCACCCCTTCTAAAAGCAAAACTGCGACATTAACATCGCCTGATCTTAAGGATTTAGTCCCAATATGGTTGAACAAAAATACTGAATTGTCTGGAAAACGCAGGATATCAACCGCTTTCAAGCTTAACAAATCGGCAGCCTGATCAGCTGCAAAAAACAGGGACTTAAAGACGGCTTGATCCCTCGCGAGGATATAAATCTTAGATGGCTCGCTACTTGGACACTCTCGAATCCACTAAGGCCTCTACTTTCCGACGAGGAACAATGAATGCTTGCTTTAGAAAATCGACTGTTAACCCCAGGTATTCCACACTGGTGGAGGGATACAGCACAGATTTAGTAATGCCGATAGTGTATCCAAGATCAACTAGGATCGACAGAAACACAATAGATAGCTAGTACAGCTGTACTGAATCTGTATTCCTGGCCTTTGTTCTGGCAAAACCGACCAGGGTCCCTGACATGTGAGAAGTTCCCTATTGAGCCGGTCATCAGTTTACAAGCGCGAAGATAGCCCGATGCTACCAGGCCAATGGTATGGTATATATACGGGGAAATTTTTCACCCAGAAGGTAATGTAGCACAAACAAACCAGAATCCATTCTACTGGAAGCCAACATAAGTCTGAGAAGATGGTGATAGGGAAAACGTGATCGTAGCCAGATTTGTCATTACATTTGGTCATATATGATCCTCGATAAACATACCGGGGAACATCAGCAAGTCTATTAAATGAGAAAGGTACGTCGGTCATCCATAAATTTAAAAACCTACCATCTAAACAGAGCCTAGGTTTGGTTGGCTCTACGGTCAACGGGAGAACCAGATAGGGCGGAGAGTCATCACCGACTCTTCCCCATACTCCGAGCGCACCGGTCGTTAAGGGTTTCAAAATCTCCTTAGAAACAAAATCCGAAAACGCTTTACAAGAGATGTGGTTACTAAACTGCTTAGACGGCGGGAAATTTGAACAATAGTGTTGACCTTTAAAAGAGCCTTTGAAATGTGGAGTAAATTTTGAAATTTCAATCTTGTTTCGAGCCCAGTCCCCGATTGTATGCTTCTGGGGTGGTCTACCAATATCCTATCCCAAGCTTGTGGAGCCCACCCGCAACAAACTGGTCCGGATCTCTAAGGCGAATGTTTGCAGGTCGGGTTTCCCTTCGGAGTATAGGACATCTTTCCAACTGTTAATGAGTCGCATTTCCCCCTGAATGGGAATCCCATTAATATCAACCCAGTTTTTACAGGTTCTAGGATGCAAAGTTGCGTAGCCAACAAATTATAATTATTTCCCTGGGACTGAACGACTCTTTCTTTCTTGCAAGGCCGTACATAAGAACAGAAAAACATTGAAGGCCAATTAGCCTTTTTGTACAAAACCGAGAAAACTGTAGTTGAAGAAAAAATGGGATTGCTAATCAGGAGGGAGCAACTTCACAACCCCTGGATCAGAAGGTCTACTGGTCACCGAGAAAAACGGCAAACCAATAGGAGCCACTCACCCTCAATTGGAAATTAAAGTATAAAAAGAAAACAAGCAGAGCAAATTTAAAAAGATGGTTTACTTGTGAAATGCGGCACGAATTCTACTATAGAAACCATGACAGACTTCAATGAAAGAAAAACAAGGACATCTTTGCCGGCAACGTCTCTTCATTCCAAATTGACAAGTCTCCGATTGAATATCAACAATTATTCACCTTCGTCTTGGGCAGACCCCTGCCAAACTGACCGCCACGAGTTCCCCTTTTGAAGGAAGGATTTGGGCGACGAGAAAGGGGGTTCCACTCGTAACGCCTCCTAAATGGACAGGTTGCTTAGAAATGGCCATAGCCACCACAGCCATAACAGCGACGCCCACTAACGCTCCGGTTCGGCCTTGAATTCGGCATCGCCTCTTCAGCATTAGACATAAACTTCATAACTTTCTCATCATCCTTCAGTGTTTCCAAGGAGAACCTCCAGCTATTGTTTGAAGTCATCATCCGGGATGGCAGCTTTCTGAGACATTGCTTGAAGTACAGAACCATAGAAACCCACTTTCGCGTGGTTCCTTTCCTTGGAGATCAGCTTTAACGACCGTAAAACTATCTATAATCTGGCCCTCACTGAAGTTTGGAGACTTCAACAGCACTCGCACGTTCTGTAATAATGTTTCGACCGTAGCCTGCTGGGCTTCTTCCAGTTTTTTAAACCTGTCCAGTGCAGCAACCCAGTCACCGTATGGCCAAGAGAGAAATCACCGTGTAAAATGGACATAGCACACGAGGAGGTTGTATGCATTTTAATCTCTAATTTACGTTATTATTCAATTTCATCTTGGCCAACAGCCACCAAGAACCAACAATTCCACACTGCGAGACCGGTATATTTCTACAGATCCATTTATTTCTCAATTCATTTGCATTTTATTTATTTATGTATCTATTTACTTATTCATTTACTTTTTGGCAACACAAGGCTCATTCCACGAACTGCAGCCGCAAAGGCCTATCACGCTTTATTTTACTTTTGTTTTTGTCTTTTATCAAAAATGAAAATGTTGCAAAAACCTCGCCTGCCTTGCCACACCGGTTTATTTCTCACACAGTCCTCCATCTCACTGTTTTGTTTTTTTCGTTTGTTTGTTTTTTCGGCCAGGGAAGATGAAAATGTTGCATACGCCACTTGCCACACAGGCCTAATCGCCACACAGGTCTTATCACCACTCAGGACTAATGCCACTAGGACTACTGCCTTGCCACACAGGTCTATTTCTCACACAGTCCTCTGTCTCACTCTTTAAATGTTTTTTATTCTCGGCCAGGGAAGATGAAAATGTTGCATAGGCCTAATCGCCACACAGGTCTTATCAACACCCAAGACTAATGCCACCAGGACTACTGCCTTGCCACACAGGTCTATTTCTCACACAGTCCTCTGTCTCACTCTTTAAATGTTTTTTATTCTCGGCCAGGGAAGATGAAAATGTTGCATACGCCACTTACCACAGGCCTAATCGCCACACAGGTCTTATCACCACCCAGGACTATTTTCACAGGTCTATTTTGTCACAAGTTTATTCGTCATATAGGACCATTGTATGCATTGTTACCACACAGGACTATTTCATTCAAAGATACCAAGGACAAAATATGCACGCCTCATCTG
>OX419336.1:25288004-25303004 GCA_948470475.1 Galaxea fascicularis | reverse complement strand
TTACACGAGGGAGCGTTTGCTTTGAAAAAATATGATTTCGCGTGCGTAACTAGTGCCAGTCCCAAACCGTGCGGTAGAATTTTAAATCCCCAAAACCTGGAAAAAAAGAGGAAGAGTTCCGATTTTTTTTATGAATCAGAAATAACTTAGCCCTCTTTATAATCGTACGTATGGAATTACTGTTTACATGTAAAAGAGCAAAGTTACTATAGAAAGTCTGTTAATACGGGTGTTTATTACCTCCTAACGTATATGATAATGCGAGTTTCATACGTAACTCTTTATGTTCATACGTAACTCTTTATGTTCCATCAGTCACAGAGCTCACAGTTTAAGCCAAAACCTGCAAAAAGACTAGACATAAGTCATCTCCTGAAGTAACAGAAAAGTAGGTAGTAAACTCGTTGCGAAAATTACAACGAATTTCGTCTAGAAATGATATGATAAACTAAGTACACTGTTTACTCAGACGTTTTTCAGAGTACCATGCAATAATAAAACCAAATTGTTAATGTTAAAAACTTACGCTCTTGAGTAATTGGGTTAATTGTACCCAACGGTGACTCCCCTATAAACAATGCCGGGGGTTCTAGGCGGAAAATTTCGAAAACACCCCTGACAGGTGAATCTCGTTTTATGGGCGTGGCCCAAATTCATTTTCACTCCTAAGAGGTACCAATAATTACAAAAATAAAAGTTATTTGCACTACAAATATACTTACGGTCCCGTCATTTTTGAGATGGATAACCTTTAAGGGTGTAAAAGGCGTACCGTGACAACCCTAGCGACGGTCATTTCAGGTTTGAACACCCTAAGCGGTACCAATCTACAAATTTAACCCCTTAAAGGGTACGACGAGCACCCCGTCAATTTTATAGGAGAGTCCCTCCGGGTAATTGTACCGGTAAACAACAGTAGAACATTCATTTTATCCTTCTTTATAGTATTAACTAAAAACCTGACAAGCAAAATAAAGGGGTTACTAGTAGTAATGGTATACACTGTAGATTAGTGACTGCGTTCGAGTATACCTTGCTGCTGTGGTCTGTCAGATAACTGAAGTCGTTTATCGGTTGGTTGAGAGTCAGCCAACGAAATGTCTTAGTGGTTAATCTAGGAAAGACATGATTTTGTGCAGTACCTCGCTCGTTTTATTGTGCGCGCGACGTCCCTGGTAAATGCTGCAGGGACATGCCCGCTCGTGTGAAACAATAGCTGTAATTGCGAGGTACTGTCTCGCTTGTGTGTATAGGTTTTCTCATGCATGTTTCCTGTTTCTTTATGAACGGTGCAACTGCTTCTGCGAATGCGACGAATGTAGGGTGTGGCATCCTCGTGTATTCAGCAAAACTCTTTAAAAATCGTATGATAAGATCCCCGTTCGGTACGTCGCAGTTACCAAATGCATTAACGGCACCAGACTTGTTGTTCCAGCATCACAGGAGCTTCATCATCAAAACAACAACCAGTTTTCGGGTTCTATCCCTGGCCTGCGAATACAGTCGCCTCTCATCGCTCCCGGCCCCCGAGGGGCGTATTCGCAGGTTACTTCTATCCCATGTCCCTTCGTGTGGGCCCACCTTTAAAGTTTTAACTTTTGGTAAGAAAAAAAAAAAAGAAGAAAGTTCCATGTTGATCAAGTTATCATTAATGAGCAGCCTGTCATGGTGGTCCTACTAACTGTGAAACTTCATGTCTCCATGGCCACCTTACAATGTTCCTAATTCTCACTGCGGACCAGTGTGACGTCGGTCCCAATGGCCCGAGAAGAAAGAAAGAAAAGAAAACAAAATAGAACTAACATAGGCACAACTAGCCACCACAGACTTCTTAAAAGACAACTAATGATTTTAATTAAGATATTGACATGCAATGAACAAACAAAAATAGAACTAATCTTACTTAACTAACTTACTGTTTACGAGTATTTACAATTATTTACAGTTCAGTTCCTTCTTATTTCGCACTCTAAATCACCAACTCAGCCAACAAAACAAACCCCACGACAAACAGCTTCTCAGGCCTTCTGCTCTCCGGCGCCTTGATACTTTCTTGGACTTTACTTTCCCTTCATCAGTTTGCCAACTCTGGCGATCAGCTTCTCTGCTTTCCGTTACAGTAAAATCTCGCCAACTAAAATTCTCCTCGCTCCACTTTGCTCCTCCACAGACAAAGGGGTTTTGTCTTGATAACGGTTCGAGTTCTGCTAAAAGACTCTCAGCATTGATCATTGAGCGATTCTGCCCGCCACTTTCTTCTGAACTCTGTCTTCCTTCGTTCGCCTTCACTCAACTGTTTTCTAAGCACCGTTTACCACGCCTTGCTTCTATTTATATATCAAATATTAATTCCACAATAATTAATTCTTCTAACATCTGGCTTACACACTTATTGTTTTAACGGTCCTACATTTACAACACTTTATACTAAATCAACACTTTATGAACAAATAAACTTACAAGCCATACGCCTTATTCATAAATAGCGGACGCGCGGTTGAGACCTTAGCCGAGTTCACGAAGACGAGGCTTAAAGGATCCCTCCCGACCACAATACCTTGCGCGTGCGAAGTGTGAAATCCGCCATTTTCTCTGCCATCGAAAGTCGGACATTTCGGTTTGTGAAAAGTAATCCTCGTCCATCCTTGTGCGTTCTCTTTACTGAGGTCTTAAACTGCCACAGACGCTTTTTAAAATTATCGGTCCTTATATTTGAATAGGTATTTCCTTGTTATTACTCTGTTTCTACGGAAATGTATCGTTTAAACTTTTGGTCTTCGATGGCCTTTAATGCTCCTCAGCGCGGCAGACCAAAGCCAACCGTAGGGACGAAAATAATTCTCCTTCGAGAGTCAACGTTTCGCCTGTGGAACAAGGGGCTGAGTAACAGTGAATTTGCAGAGATTTTGCTCCATCAGAGTATGGAGGAACTCCGTGAGTGGTCCAGTTCATTTCAAGAAACTCGATCAGCTGAAGGTTCAAACGACAACGAATAACCCATCTCAAGTCAGATTTCAATTCAATTCTTCTGTTTCGTCCCAAGGCCAGTGTAGTTTTGTTTATTTTCAAACCGTTTTATCTAAATCCAATAAACAGAGTCTATTCCACTCCTTAGAGCGGAGTTTTATTTGACTCGACTCATTCTAGCTAAATTCTAAATATGTTCTGTATAGGTAGACGTGAGCTCTTCCAATCTATTGTAAACGGTGATTAAAACAAAGATTTCTGTTATACATTAACGTGGAAAAGTAGGATAAAGCTTACCACTCGATTCACGTTCGTCAAAGGGACAGCTTGAGATGTTGCTTCGACTGGTTCCTCGTTCCTTCGGCCGCGTGGTGCAACAGGCGAACCGTATATGTTTACGGATGTCGATAGTCTTTCTTTAACCTCTGCATCCACACTTATCTCATGATCCATTTCCTTCACTGCGATCTCTTGACCTTTCTTCGCGTGTCACGCTGTTTCCAAGCTCCGCGGCCGACATCAAAACAAAAACAGAGGCGCGCAAGGTGTTATGGTTGGGAGGGATCCTTTAAGAGGCATCATATAACAAAGATGGCGTGGAAATCGAACACTTAGTGTTGCGTACCATTGTGTAAACAAAGAGGGCGTATTGGTCCAAAAGGAGAACGAATTGGATTTTTCAAGTTTCCAGATGAAGAGGGAATGAAGAAGCGATGGATACATGCTATACGGAGAGATGTTGCGCCCGCCTCCCACCAAAAGGTCCTATTAACGACAGCAAAAAGAGGGGGGATCTGCCGCAGGAAAAGAGTCTCTCTCAGTGTCAATTACGTCAACTGAATTTGCGTGCTTGTCTTCGGATCCTGAAATATTCATCAGCAAAACACATGAAGCTGCAGGTGATATTCCTAAAAGAGGTACTAACGAAACCACTATCTTAGGAGCCGCCGATACCACTCTTTGCTCAGTTAATGAATCACCTTCTACTGAAAAAGAGCTCAATGAGTCCATCAAACAATTAAGGCTGCTTAAACAAAAATGCACAGATCTCGAAAAGAAAGTTTCAGATTTGGAAGATAAATGTCAATCACTGCAATCAAATGTCTTCTCACTCAGCCGGTTTACCTCTGATGAGGCAATGCCGTTTTATACAGGCTTTCCTAACTATAAAGTATTCTTGGCAACCTTTGAATATTTAGATCCTGGGGATAATGGAGAAAATATCAGATACTGGTTGTCACGTGATAAAGAGATACCTTCAGAACACTATCACTCTCCACCACAATTAGGTGTAAAGAGGGGTAGACCAAGATCACGCAAGCCACAAGAGGAATTTTTTCTCACTTTATGTCGCTTAAGACAGTGGTTTGCAGAAACCCACCTTTCCCATCTGTTTAATGTTTCTCAGGCAACTGTTAGTAGGGTCATTATAAGTTGGATCAATTACATGTATCTTCGATTTGGAGTGGCTAACATTTGGCCTTCAAGAGAAGCTGTCAACATAACAATGCCTGAAGATTTCGGGAAGGCATATCCCAGTACAAGAGTTATAATTGACTGCACTGAAGTAAAGTGTGCTCTGCCCAGTAGCTTGTTGCTAAATAGTGAGTTGTTCAGTACTTACAAGAATCATACTACACTTAAGGGGCTTGTGGGAATCTCTCCATCTGGTGCTATCACGTTTATAAGCCAACTGTATACAGGAAGTATATCAGACAGAGAAATTGTAGAAAGATCAGGCATACTTGACCTGCCATTCAATGAGGGAGACTCTGTAATGGCCAATAAAGGTTTCACTATAAGTGCCATCTTACCTTAAGGAGTGTCTTTGAATATTCCACCATTCCTGGGAACATCCACACAAATGCCCCCTGAAGATGTTGTGAGAACTCAGGAGATTGCACGGCTGTGGATCCATGTTGAACAGGCAATTAATAAAATAAAGAACTTTCACATATGGTATAGTATTATCCCAATGAATCTCTTTGGGCTTGCAAATCAGATGTGGTCTGTTTGTGGATTTCTTTGCAAGATCCAAGATCCTATCATTTCAAACTGACACAAAATAGAAGGTTTCAGACTATTGCTGATTTGCAGTGGAATCTTGAAACTTGCATATTTATACTGTATAGTGTTTTTCCAAAACAAAGTTCCTTGTAATTACTTATATTATAGGGTGCTTTTTATTTCCTTTTGATGAAATACACAATCACTTAAATAATTACAATACCTCTAAGGGACTGTTAAAAAAGATGTAGGGGTGGACCAGAGCATGTGACCATACCATGGAATAAACCATACTGACCAGCCCCGAAATCCAGGTCAGAAATTAGATGACTCACCCCCTACATAAAAATATAAGGTAACCCACCCCTTATGCATCGTTGAAAATCCTTGACAGAGTTTATCAAATCATTGTGAGATATGCTCTCAATGGTTGATTAGGATGCTGTTGAAGAATGACAAACCACCACTGCTTCTGTACATGGTGGTGCAAATTCAGCTGCCGCATACTTAATAACGTGTTTGAAATAATAGTGGCAAAGCTTCCTCTGAAGCTCCACCCAGTAACCTCTGTCAAAGGCAATTCTTTCAATTGACATTCCTTTTTTGGTGTACACAACAAAGTCACACCATTGTGCACCAGTACAGCTCATTTGGCCCTGAACCTGGGCATAGTAAGCATGAGTTGTTTTCAGTTTGCACATGTTCCCAACCCTCTCACAAAAAAACTTAGGGTCAGAGCAAGCATCTAGGGGGCTCACTTGAAACTTTGTTTCAGGGCACTTGACTTCAAGTAGTCCAAAGGGATCTTCACAATTGGGGTCTATTACCTTTGCATCTGGAGAGCATCCCAGAATTGGACAATTAGTGCATACAACAAATCCAGTTTTGAAAACATGTACAGGTGTTTTCTGACTGTGCATGTATTTGTGATACTTGTCAATTGCCACTGGCTCGTATTTAATGCCATGAGCCGTGTGTCTGGAGAGAAATGTCTTTGGACACATGATATCTTGAGCAAACTTATCATGACTGCGTTGTCTGCGGGAAATTAAATAAAACTGAGATGCTGTAAAACGGTACTTCCGCTCAAGCTTCCACCTTTCAGAATGTGACTGATCTCTAGTCTCCTTCTCAATAGCATTGATTCATACAAGTCTCTCTCTAGATCTGTTAGCTGATTGTTTTCAACTGTAGGCGTTCCATGATCTTTTAAGGGAAAGCTGGGATAACTGGTTATTAACTGGTCAATAGCTGGTTATTTTTTGTCTCTCGAGGCACAGAGGAAATATCAACACATACATTAAAGTTGGACTCAGTGTGGGTTAGCTGATAACTTGCATAAGAGCTCACTGGGCTATGTCCAAATCTCGTTTCTTTCAGATGTATATCACTTCCAAGATTAGCAATTTGAGCAAGACCCATTTGAGGGTTTATAAGTCTGATAGCCTCCTTGAATTTGTGCTCCTCTGTACCGGTGTACACTACATTATTTCTTGCCTCGTAAAGGAGAGATCGAATTCCGTCATTTCCACGTTTTGTATCCTCGAGTTTGGTTTTTGAAATGACAACATCCATAATAGGCTGAGGGTAGATGGTTTCCCCGCCTCCTTTTTGATGCCATGTTTGAAGTTTTGAAGTACATGCTTGCCCGGGGATCTGATCAGATTCATTTTCTAGGTCTTTGGGTTTTTTGGGACCCATACAGACTAAATTTACAAGCCTTTAGCATTAAGGCCAATGAATGATTACAGTAGCCCAGGGAACCCGCAACACACGTGCATTTGGAATCTTCGACTTCACCCGATACATTACATAATGCTAAAAATATATTATGAGGGGGATCGTTCTTACGGAAGGAGTGATAACACTTGCAACGCATGAAAAAATATCTCTGATCATCGTGGCTTTCAATTTCCTCAGATATTCATCCTTAAGAAATGTTGCAGCTTTTTTGAGCCCTGTTGGAACGGATTTCTTACCGGCACAGCCCAAACTCTTTCCAGTGCGCGAAACGTATTTATCCATCTCGGCACGGGAGAAAAAAGGCATTTTCTGCAGTTAGATACCCCATCCACTCGTTGGGTAATTGACCTTGACCTTCCCTTAATGCTGAGAAAGAGTGGTAATGCTGGTGATAGAAGTGCTGGGTACAGTCTCTTTGCTGCTCTTTGTCTGTTCTCTGGCAAGTTTTCTCTTTGTATTGATTAATTCCGGATCTGGATCTACTATCGCGTCGTTTAAACCAGAGTTGATATATTCATTAACGCTGGAGAGAATAACCAATAAGCTTATTAAATTTTCGTTGACATATACTTAGCTTGCTCAACCGGAATAAGTTTAGAAGTACTACTTGTAAGTCGGGATCGATCGTACATTAAACTTACCGTTTTATCATCTTGGCCTTTGTTTTCAGCCCTTTGCATTTATCTCCTCGGCATTTTAGTTAAAACCTCAGGGCATCGTTATTGAGCTCTGCTGGGTTTCTACCCTCTAAAGACGCGCCGGGAATGTCGTCTTCACACAAAGTAAGTGGCAAACTTGCCGCCATTTTTTACAACACAATCAAAAACTAACTACGTAAGATCAACCGATCTTTCTCAATTTTGCGACAAAACAATCCACAATGTGCACAAAACTTACAGCCTCGTTAGATCGACCGATGCCTCTCAAGCCTCGTTTTCGTAAACTCAGCTCAGGTCTCAACCGTGCGTCCGCCATTTATGAATAAGGCGTATTCCTTTCGTACTTATTACAGTTTACTACTAGGATGCATTGACACCCAACAAACAAACCATACAACCGGGAAAACAAGGGACAATCGAAGAAAAGAATTTTATGACAACCAGCCAGTAGTTTCAAATCTGGATCCACTACAAGATGTCATCAAGGAGAACCATGACAGCCAGTTTAGGCTAGTACTCCTCTACTGCATTCTGTCACGGAGGGCCCCTTCCTCATGCACGCTTCAACAACGCGAGTGCCAACGGGACCTTCATGACGTAAAAGGGGTCTGATAACCCATGTGTCTGAGCAACATAATTACTCTACTCCAACTGCGTCCCTTCAGTATCTGAGTCCTAGACCTTTCAGAACAAATATTAGGAAATTTTGCCCAACAATTATTGGATGTTAGTACTGGAATGATATTCCTATTTCTATTCGCCAAAAACCTACAAAACAACTATTTAAAAGAGCTCTCTTTCAGTATTATCTTGCTCAGTATTAATTAATGCCACGCGCCCGTGTAAAATTTTATATTCCTTTTTTTATCTTAACAAATTATGCAGGGGTGGATCCAGCAATTTTCGTGACTAGTTTCCAGCAAAATTATTTTTCCATTAGACTTGAAATCGAAGGGCGTAGCCCTGAGCTTTCTGGGGGGCTCCGGGGGCATGCTCCCCCGGAAAATTTTTGAAACTTGGATGCTCTGTAGTGCAATCTGGTGCATATTTGGAAATGTATTTAGCATTAAAACAAGTATAAAAAAATTGCTTTAAATCCACAAAATTTAGCATTTTTTCTTGGCCAACACTTACCAAAAAACATTTTGCAAAAAATAATGTTCAACATATCACGGATGTTTTTTTTACCAGAGAAGAAGAGAAGCAAATAAGGCGATGACTTCATCCAATCGAACTGAGTTAATTATTAACTCCTTGATTGCGTTACCGGTTGTTTCTGCTCCACACTGGCGGAAACCAACGAACTCCTCTCGAATATTCGTTGAAGAGTCAACATAGCGGAGGACAAGAGACAGGTTTTCTTTGTTGGAAACGTCCGCTGCCTCGTCAGCCATAATAGAAAACATTCTGCTTTGTTTAATTCCGCGATGATCTTTGAAGAAATATAATTCCCCACGGTCTCGATAATCTCGTTCTGTATCGTTTTTGAGCGGTAAGTGGCATTTCTTGGCGCATTCTCGAGATGTTCCTTCAGTTTTAAATCACCACTGTCAATACGAAGGTCCAGAAGGGCTTGAAAGTTTCCTTGGAGATTGCTGTCATCAGGGTTGTCATCTCGTTTCCCCCTCAACGGAATTTTGTTTTGACCACAAAAGATTACAGTTTTCACAATCGATTTTCACAGTAGATCTGGCTTCCAGACGCTTTCAATAAACCGAAACTTTTCAGCGTCGGTAAACGAGGCAATGACTCTGTACACGATACTGATATCAAACGGTGAACAATCTTCCTTTCGACAAACAGCCTCCCTTGAAAGTAGCGACGCCATGACACATCGTTCAGATCGAGGTAGTTCATGGCCAGTTCACTGAATCGCAGCAGCCAATGAGAAGAGACTTTGACTGGTGTACAATTATGTTCAGCCAATGAAAAATAGAAAATTTGCACTTGGGCACACTTTTTTAGCAGAGATCTACGGAGGGGAGGGGGAAGGGGTAAAGGGCTCACTGAAACTCAAGGCGCTGGTGCGCTGGAGGCTGGCAAAAAATGCAGTGCAGTTGGAATTAACAAATCCTGTTTATTATTAAACACCAGGGAATTGGCATCTTGCGGTTGAGACTTTCTGACATGGTTTTCTTTAGGTTTTTTTTTTTAATTTCTTAACAATTCTGACTAGTTTCTGGAAACTAGTTGCACTAGTCTGAATCCAACCCTGTTATGTTACTATATCATGCCCTTCTCCACTCCTTTCCCTTATTGACACACCTCATTCATTGTGACAATGTGGAGTAAATAAAATAAAAGGGGTCTGATAATATCAGCTTAGCCATACATTAACGCCACGCTTCAAACAGTTCAGTGAAATATGAAGCTTCTCTCTTTTGTACTCTTTTGTTCCACGCAACGAATCCCATCCTGTCACTCTGAACTGCACCTACAACGTACCTGTGTCGCAGACTGCTCGTTGCTTTTGTCCATCTCTTCCTCTGCACTCTTGGGTGCTCCTTGATAGGCTGGTCATTTGAGTACCTCAAAGATGCTAGTGGTAGTTTCAGTTGACTACCTTTCCCATAGAGTGCTGTGTTGTGAAATTGTCTTGGAAGTCCGAGCCATTTCCCTGTGTTAACGCTGCGTCTGTGCTCAATTTGCTCAACCCTCGATGCCGCGACCTCCTACATCAGGCGAGGCCACATTAGTATCGGTTACAGTGCAAACTGAAGACACCACACTTTGAACTTCCTAGACAGTTTTGTCTTGTCAATTGTCTTTAGACCTTGTCTGCTTCAGGATCTCCTACTCCTTCGTGACGATCATGAATGTGTTCTTTTAAACCACGCCCTCTCCATATTCACACAACGACAGGTTTTGGGCCACAAGTTTATTGAGTCAGATTCGACAGCTGTATTATGCACTGGTAGCGAAAGAGGTCGTAACTGAATCAATAGACTCCCGTGGGAGGGAGGGTAGGGTGAGCGTGCTTGTCCTATGACAACGAGCTTATGACTGACCGACAGGCGAAGCTGGGAGATTAATAGATAAGCTGAACGATGTCACCTGATCGGTTCGTAAATTAGCAAGAATCACTAACGTAATTACTGCACAATCACGCCCTCTCCATATTCACACAACGACAGGTTTTGGGCCACAAGTTTATTGAGTCCGATTCGACAGCTGTACTATGCACTGATAGCGAAAGAGGTCGTAACTGAATCAATAGACTCCCGCCCAAAAAGGCCCAAACTGAAGTTGCGTGACATAAAGAGAGGGCGTGAGTTGTGGGGATGTAAAAAAATAATAATAATAAGAAAAGACAATAGTACATCAAAAACGAGAGAACTGGAGAATATTAGAAGCCATCGAATTGACGGCGCGTCCCTTTTGAGCGGATGACATTTCGAGATATATGAGATCATCACTTTGCCAATCACTCTGCCGCTGAATAAGTTCCGCGGGGACATTACACCTGAACGCGAAACTAGCGCCGCCGCGCGTAAAGCTGTGGAGTGAATAGTGAGCCGGAACCAAACCAATGGCGCTAATAACCTTGGAAATAAAAAGGTAGAAATAGCGATAGGTAAGGGGAAATAACTGCTGTGAGGTAGAACGAACAACAGAGAACAAGGGGGCAGTGGACGGCCCTGAGTTCAGACGAAAATGGTGTCTTAAGGCTGTGACGGGGGATAGCGGGGAACCAGGAATGTGAGGCAAGGGCATTGACAAAGAACGTTGTTGATACTGAATAGCAGGCTCCTGTGAATAGTTAATAGATGGTTAGAAATAGTGCCGCAGGATCTCCCAGAGAGTGTAAGATGAGCAACATAGCGTATCAGCAATTCAATTTCGATATGGAACTGGGAACAAGCTAGTGAACGACAAAACCAGGATTGGGCTCCTGGCAAAACCTATTATACACATTACCATGGGACTGAATGTTCCGATGAGTAGAATGGGCAAAGGCAAGATGAAGGAGACGCTGAGCAAGGCATCCAAGGTTGGTATACTGATGGAGAACCCTGAAAACGAGAAAAATGGATACCAATGACTAACTAACTAAAAACGCATGCTGATAAAGGTCAATCAACATGAAAAAAGATGAAGTCTCCGGGTATCTGGTCGAAAACGTAACTGATCCCGAGTTCTTGAGAAGTTTGAGCAAAGTGAACTTGACACGAAGGGTCATCCCAGCGGCTCAACGCATCTGCTAACGAATTGTGCTCACCAGGAATGTGCCGCGCTCGAATGTGAAAGTCGTATAGTGCGGAGTTGAGCCACAGCTCTCTCAAACAACGCTGCATGAATGGATCTCTTGTGGAGCCTGAATTGGTGACGGTGACCGCAGCTTCATTATCACATGAGGAACCGTTGATATTGGAAGACGGGAGCCCAGAACTTTACAGCAACGACGATAGTGAGGAGTTCCAACGCTGAGATGTGAGCAGCCGCCGAGAGAACAAAATCGGGGAAAGCGAACGTGATGCATCTGTCAAGGGAAGTTGCTCCCCGCCAGACCATGCAAGCATCGGTGCTAAAACGCAAATTGACAAAAAGCCACTCGGCAGGCTTGATAACCGAAACACCGTTGAAAAGAGGAAGGAAAGTGTTCCACCGCAAAAAATCTTGCCGCATAGCGAGAGTTGCTGGTTGATGTTTGGCCTGTGAAGGAAAACTCCGCAGGGCGTTGAGCAAGCGCGACAGAAACATTCGGCTCGCGCGAACACAAGCAGTCACAAAAGAGAGTTTACCGACCAGAGATTGCAACTCTTTGATCGTAAAACGCTCGCGTGACAGCCACAATTGTAACTCATCAGATAATTCATGAAGCTGTGAATCTTGAACGCGTAAGGTTAAATCTTCGGTAGTAACGAGGATACCGAAGCAAACCATCTCCACTGCAGGCGGTGAGTCTTTTTCAGGCGACGAGGCCAAGCCTAACGAATCGAAAAGAGTTTGTAGAGTGGCGAAAGCCATATTAGCCAGAGCAGGAACTTCGGCTCCATACAAATCGTCTAGATAAACATCGGTGGAAAGCCTGATTGTGTGAAAATGTAAATGACAGCCTTTGTGGTCCGTTGACAAATCATAGCTGAAGTTCGTAAGCCGAAGGGGCAACAAGTGGCAAAGTAAAATTGATTGTCAAAATTGAAGCCTAACAAATGGTAATCTGTGGGATCAATCTATATCTGGCGATAAACACGTTGCAGATCTTTTTTATAAACGAGGCAACCGCGGCCTTTGGATAATATGAGTTCGCACAATCTCTCTATTTCGGGAAGACTAAGATTGAACGGGGAGTCCAGGTAAGTGTGCAAAGGAATTCCGCTGTTCACAGAAAGGTCTGAAGGAAAACTCAGGTCCATGACGACTCGGTGTTTTGACGAACCACGTTTCGGAACTGTTTGCAATGGAGAGCAGACGAGAGGCTTGTTGAGTGGATTGACTGAAAAAGGTCCAGCAATGACCCCAAAGGACAATTCCGTTTTTATGTAATGACGAACGTGATCGGCAAAAGTCAGAGCCGATTGATGGTTGCGTGATGTAGATAAGGGGAATTGATGAGAGCTGTAATTGATCAGCCAACCGTACTTTAAAAATTCTGCGACGATCTTATCATCATAATGGTGTAAAAGATGGGCCCACATGTGAACGTTCAATGCGGTGGGAACTGGAATTTTGTCCCCGAAAGCGTTGGGCTGATCGGAACGGGAGGCTGAGATGTGACGATTAATAGCAGATGTAGCAGTGCTCGGAGCCGTGGGACGAACAAAACTGTGAGAAGAAGTTTTCGTGCGTGGGCACATGTCCTGTAAATCTTTGTCTATTGATAAGCCTGAGGTCGTATCGAGGGAAAAAGGGTGTGGCGGTGAAACGCTGTGTCAAAATGTTGAAGGAATAGGATTTCTTCGTTTGGTGCAGTGAAGCATTGGGTGATCCTGTTGGCAAACGTGGCACTTGTGCTGGCTGGAATAAGACTCCTTATCCTTTTCACAGGCACAACTGCCAGAATAATTCCAAGGTTTACAGCCTCAAGTATCCTGACACGCCTCCTATTTCCCGCGCGATGTGAGAGCTGGCGTGGACGACGCGCGAGGAGGTGGTACTTGCGTAAATCCGAGTGCTTAAAAAAGGTGTTTGCACGATCACGAATTTCTGAGATGTTAGACCATTCCAGGCGATATAATTCCACTAGTTTAGCTATGTGAGCATGAAACGAGCGCACACTGCTCCAAGTATAGCTTATTCCTTTTATCATAAGAAGTTCTAGGTGACAGAGCATAAGCTTGGTGGTCGCAGGATCATACGTTTTTATCATGGCAAGATACCCGGCGACAAATTCTGCTAGTTCTAGCTTGTCGTAATCAAGGATGCTGGACGTACCTGGTATAAAATCTTGAGGCAAATCTACGGGGCGTTTTTTCCAGGTGGTAGAATTAGGAGCGGTTGATCCCTGTTCACTTGGTGGAGTTGCTGATGGAGGCTGTTCTCTTTTTAAGCGGAGAAGCTCTAATTCCAGAGCTATCTCTCGCGCTCTGCCTGAACCAAAGAGATCTTTTGAGTCAAGTAATCTGGTGAAGCTGGGTCTTGGGAGAGTAGTTGCTGAGGAGTAAGGGCTTGAGCAACACCCAAAGGTGAGCCCGACTTGTGGCTTTCTACTGGATCTGGAGGCAACTGTGGATGTTTCGCCCAAGACAGGGTGACGGATGGAAGAGAAATGCGTCTTCGTCTCTAGTCGATTTGGTGTTTCGAGTGGTGCGCTTTCTAGCGCCGGTTGGATTTGCTTGAGCCATGATGAGGACCAATGAGCGTGCTTGCCCTATGACAACGAGCTTATGACTGACCGACAGGCGAAGCTGGGAGATTAATAGATAAGCTGAACGATGTCACCTGATCGGTTCGTAATTAGCAAGAATGACCAACGTAATTATTGCACCAATATGCCTAGACTCTTCACTGGCTGTTCTCTCACAGTGGGTCTAGAGTCCCCAGCTAATGAGCAGTGAATCTCTTTCAGTCGTCCCTTCACAAAAGATCACTTAATCTAGTCTTTCCAAGACCTGATGTGCTGCAATCGTAGACTTCCCCAGGACAGTGATATCATCCATGACTGGTCTCGGGTGTTGTGAGCAGAGCAATTTCGACCTTTGATGGTTTCAGTATCATCTCCATGACGACGACAACTCCGCTTTGGCATTCCTTCATCGGCAACTTTCCTTGGTTAATTTCCGTTACATTTGTTTCAACAGCTTCCCCGATGACCCTCCTTCAGCACCCGGTTGTGTCGCCAGGTGTACCGATCTTTCGGGCTCATAGGGCAGGCAAGTCAGATTGACCGTGACTCCCACCATACAAGATTGGCTGGAGATAATAACTAATAATAGGTTGACCTCGGTAAGACGCTCAGGTGTACCGGCTCCCATGCCCACAACTCTTTCCAAAGCAGCTTTCTTCCAAGCACAAGTTCTTCCCACTTGAATTAGTACCCTTGCTGGCTACACTGCACCAATTGCACATATCTTCCTTCACGCTCACACCACTAAACTTCGTTCACAATTGCATCTCTTCTATCCCTATTATTTTGGCAAAAGGGCTTGAAGTTTCACGCAACGAATCTCCTCCTGTCACTCTA
>OX419336.1:25280504-25283004 GCA_948470475.1 Galaxea fascicularis | reverse complement strand
CGAAGCTATGTTGTGGGATATTTTGAGAATGTTTGAGTGACTTTTGGGTATATTTGGTAAGAGATAATTTTTCTCAAAGGATTAGTTAAATTTAGGAAAATAGGAAATATTGAAGATTTAATGAAGGTTTAAAATTGGAATTTGAAGTTAGAAATTAGGGTACGGACACCAAAACAGTTTACCAGCAACCTGCAGTGCCCTTGTGGGTATCAACTGTCTGGTGGTGTTTCAAAATATTTCTTTTACACTTCAATTCCTTCTTTAAACCCCTTCCAATTTCACTCGATTTCACGATAAGTCCCACCTCAATACCATAAGCTAATAACTGCAAGATTATTAAATATATATCGTCACTTGCATTTGATAATGCACATCGGCTTTGTCAATGTACGTGTACTACAGGTACTACAACTACTGCACTTACTACAGGTAATCAGTACACGTACTAAACCTACTACACGTACTACGGCTACTACAGCTATTACACCTACTACAAGTACTACAGCTACTAAAGCTATTACACGTGTAACACGTATTACAGCTACTACAGCTGCTACAGGTGGTACACCTACTACAGCTGCGACAGCTACTACACCTACCAAAAATAAATAGAGAAGGTGCAATGGAAACCATGTGTTTCAAACTTGTATCTTGCAGCATCTTCATTTTTAAAATTACTTCATTTTCTGATCGCTTCAAACAAGTTGATGTGTCGAGCGAAATTGCAAATATTAACACAATAGACCTTTTGAGCTTGTAGATTTTGTTTTACCATTGTAGACCACGTGATGTTACCAAGTGTTCTTTGAAATTTCGCCATATTCACATGCATATGTACGCATAATTTATGAAAAGACAAAAAGCAAATTCCCTTGGGAAGATCACATGGTCTACATTGGGAAAACAAAATCGACAAGCTAAAAAGGTCTATTCGAATTTGAGAAAAATGTTATTTTGCCAAAATCTGCTTTTGCTCAATGGAGACGTTTAACAAAATAAGTACCCAGTTGGCTCTTACTGTGTTTGTATTTAGCTTCGAAATGAAACGAGGTTTTGAAACATTGTTTATCATATAAACACCAATGAAATACCAGGTGAGCTTTCGCCCGAAAGCATGATATCTTCACAAGTGAAAATAATTAACAATTATTCCATGAGCGCGCGTTGGATATGAGATGGTAAATAGTCAACGAGGCCCGTATGGCCGAGTTGGCTATAACCAATCTCATATCCAACAAGCGCGAATGGAATAATTGTTTTATTAAATTCTCAACCTTCGGATTTGCCAAATTTTATTTAAGTGTAAGAAACGACCAGAAACTGATGTGACTTTCGGGCGCCAAAACGACATGATGTCATGATCGCATGATACGTGCACCGCCGTGCGAACAGTTGAATGAAAAATCAAAAGCGAAGCAAATTAAGCTTACGACTGAACTGAAATTACAGTAATCCAAACTTTACGGACTGCTTTGTACGGGTAAAAACCTTACGGTAGTGTTCTCAAGTGTTCAAAGCTCAAAGCTCAAACTCATCGGGAAGAGTAAAGCCCCATTTACACGAGCAATTTTTCCTTGACAAGTTTGCCTTGACAAGGAAAAATTGCTCGTGTAGATGGGGAATAGTGGACAAGTTTTCCTTGTCAAGGAAAATCTGGCATGCTAGCCTTTCCTTGACAAGGAAAAATTGTCAAGTCAGAAATTTGCTCGTGTAGACGGACAGCAAGGAAAATGTGGCAAGGATATTAATGATTTTTAGTGCCTACTCTCTTGTCAAGGGAAACTTGCTGATCGTCTACATGAACAAGGAAACCTTGTCAATGGAAAATTGTAAAGGAAAACTTGTTGATCATCTATACAAGCAATAAAAATTGACAAGTAAACTTGTCAAGGAAAAATAAATGTAAATGGGGCTTAATTATTGTGGACATTTACACTATAGTTGCAAAAATACTTGGGAAAGCTTAATTGATACGTGCCGTTAAATAATCTCATCCCGAACTTTGTGGCTTTTTTTGTTGTTTCTGGGACGGCCTTGTCCATAATTTCTTGAATTTCCTTTGTGGAGAGCTCACCGAATCTGCTTTTTTCTGTTTACTTCCCTGAAAAATTTTATGCCGAGCGACCTTTGACGCATTCATTTCCATATAAGGTCAAACGCAGGTATCATGGCTGGTAACCGAGATCTAGTGAACCAATCAAAAAGCTAGAATGCATTATTCGAGGTTGAGAATTTAATAACATGTTTTATTGCACGAACAAAGGCCATTGCATGAAGTGAAATTGGGTGAAACTCTCCTGGATACTAGTCCTATGCTGCCAGTAATGTTTGGTTTTGAGGAATTGACAAAATGAAAAAATGAATCTTTGCATTCTTTCAAAGTTTCCAGTCAGAAATATCTAAAGGTAACAGACAAAAGGAAATAACAGGTTTAGAGGGGTAACAAGGTAACACAAGTAACAGAGGTAACAAGGTAACATAACAAAGTAACAAGGTAACA
>OX419336.1:25263004-25268004 GCA_948470475.1 Galaxea fascicularis | reverse complement strand
CTGAAGACGAGAAGACTGTGGCAGTTTTCTTCTGTGCTTCTTTGCCTTCCATAACGCCACTGCTTTGTTAATCACGGCTTCAGATTCTTTCACTGGGGGCCCATTTATGGAAATATGGAGCAGACTTTCGAGCATCTCTTTCTTCAGGGAATTTCTAAGACGTGTTTTCAGGCGCTTTAGGGCACTGGCCCCCCTTTCCGGCCATGCATTTGAAACAGGCATAGAGAGGCAGATTTCTGCGACTTGTAACAGCAAGGGATAACTTCTACGGTAGGATTCTTTGTGCCTTAGGAACCTCTGTAGGGCCCATTCTGTGGAAGTTGTAGAGGGCAAAGGAATAGCCTGATAGTCCTTACTCCAGTCAGACAGCTCATACCTGAAGTTGTTCCATTCCGCTTCCAGTTTAAGGCGTTTGCTGCTGTTCTCATCTCCACTAAAAAAGTGATTTGCAAGAGTTTGGATATCGTTTTGTCCATATCCTATAAACTCGGAGTTTGCAATAGGCACGGAAAGTGGATCGAAGATACGGAAGGATGAAACGACCGGCAAAGAGTGCTGGAAGCGTTGGTCTATATTGTCTGTCAAGGCTGTGACATATTGGGAGCATAAGTCGTGCATCTTTGCTTCTGTTGCTTTAATCCTGTCTTCACTGAACTCTATAGGCAAGCAAGTTTTCCAGTTGTTGTCTCCTTTCGGAACTCTTTGACAGTGATGAACAAGGCTGTTAAGCGAATCTTTAGATGCTTTGATAGCAGGAGAAATACGAGAAAAAGATATGGAGTCCTTTTAAAACACCTTACTAAGAGTCGAGAGCACAGGCAGAACACCTTTTAAGATATATAGAGCACCAATGAAATCCGGTTTTTTCAACTTCTTGAGGAGGCCTATAGCTGTAGGGTTAGAGTCCTTGTTCTGGTACCATCGCAAGGTCTGAAGAAGGGCTGGCAAGTTTCGACATACACTCTCGACAGACTTATCCAGAGATAGCCATCTTGTTCTGCAGGCTTTTTGTACCTTTGTTGCGAGTTTTTCTTTGCTCTTTTCAGACATGCTGTCAAGTTCCTTCATCTCAGAGGAAATTTGCACGTAAACTGCTGACCTTGCTGCGGAGTTTTCAAAGAAACTCCACAGCTGCCGAAGAACAGATTCTACTTGCGATATTGGGGTCAGGCTGTCATTTGCATCATTGCAAGCAAGGGCCAGGCGATGGCAGATACAGTGGATGTTAATGAGAGCTGGGACTGTTTCCCTCAGCTTGGCTGCCACCCCATTACGAGAGCCTGTCATGACACTTGCCCCATCACTGGCTAGACTGCTTAGCTTCTTAATATCCAAACCATCTTTTGACAATTCTTCTCTGATTAGTTTCACAATGGTCGCTGCATTTGCTGATGTTGAGTTTTCCAGGACATCCTGAATGGACAGGAAATGGACCTCTGGTGCACCTGTCTCTGGGTTAGCAAACTGTATAAAAGATATCAGCTGCTCTACCACGGAGACATCGGTGGCTTCATCCACCATCAGACCGTAGCTGTTTGCGTTATTCACCTTCTTTACTATTTCATCCTTCAATGCTTGGCCCAGCAGCAAAAACAATTCCCGTTGAGAACCCTGAGATCTGTGATCAAAACGACGTATTTCGGGAACGCCAAGAATCTCCTCTAGTTCCAACAAAGATGTGAACTTGCGATTAGCAATTTCTTCTCTGGCCAACCAATATGCTGACAGGAAAGCGTGGTGCAACACTGACTCTTTTGTCTGTAGCTGGGTTTTGAACTCTTTGTGAAAGTACGACACTCGTTTATTGTGTTCCCTCTGGATGGCCATCTCATGTTGTTGTGAGCCACTGTGTCCATCGTTTCCAACCAGTGCACTCTTTTTAAATCTTACAGCAGGGACCTGGTTAAACTTCTTTTGATGGTTAAATGGATTTTCACAATCGTGCATTCTGCACAACAGGCAAAACATACCATTCCCCTCTTCATATACTAGCCACAATATCCAACTCCTCTATCAAGAATCCACTCATGCTTAAAACGACCTTCACATAATTTCGTACAACTTTCTTTACATTTATAAAAATAGTGAAGTTTTGGTGACAGATAAATTTAACTAGTTCCCAAGCTAAATTGCGCTGCTAGAACCAAAAGGAACCTGTGGGTGTTTACACGATGACAGATACATTTGGGACTGAAAACTATGAAGGCCCGTTCTGGTCAAAATGGTGCATATAATTTTTAACTGTGTATGAATTAATTTTACACGTTGATAGAATTAATATTTTGCATTTCTAAAACATTTTGTTTAACCGCCAAATTAATTTTACCATACCTATTAATTATATTTTTAGAAGACTTACATTTTGTGTGTTTGGAATTAATTTTGTGTGTTTTTTGTCCCATACGTCTTTGCGGCAGTGTTCTCGGCCATGTGCTAACAACATGGCGGCTCGTCAACAAAGGTCACGTCGAGTGGTGTTACGAGAAAGAAATGAACGTGGGTTCGCACTGTTTCTCCAGAATCTTAAAAGCGTTCTCAATATTTTGGCCAATATTGGTGAACAAGAGTTGGAGACAGACATTCTAGTTGAAACAAGGTATCGATTACTGGATGCATCAGGTACCTTGTCTTTTCTAATGAATGATCTAGCCGGCGGTGTGACAAATGTAACTGGTATCCCTTCATCTGCACTTCAAGCCCCCGTTCAGAATATGAACCGTTCATTAACACAGTTAATCGCCTTATTGTCAAGTCAGATTGAAAGCCGTGACAATGCAGATTTTTACGATGCACTGGAGGTATCTTATTCTGCTCCGCTGAATCTTGCACAGCCACGACGAGGTCGTAAACGCCATGAAATAACCAAAGATCAAGTGGAGCATTAACGATCACTTTATTTTTCTTGGGAAGCAATTGCTGGCATTCTCCAGGTTAGTGTTTCAACCCTTCAGCGGCGACGTAAAGAATTTGGTTTGAGTGAGTCTGCATAGATCGTAAATGCTCCACTTGATCTTTGGTTATTTCATAGCGTTTACGACCTCGTCGTGGCTGTGCAAGATTCAGCGGAGCAGAATAAGATACCTCCAGTGCATCGTAAAAATCTGCATTGTCACGGCTTTCAATCTGACTTGACAATAAGGCGATTAACTGTGTTAATGAACGGTTCATATTCTGAACGGGGGCTTGAAGTGCAGATGAAGGGATACCAGTTACATTTGTCACACCGCCGGCTAGATCATTCATTAGAAAAGACAAGGTACCTGATGCATCCAGTAATCGATACCTTGTTTCAACTAGAATGTCTGTCTCCAACTCTTGTTCACCAATATTGGCCAAAATATTGAGAACGCTTTTAAGATTCTGGAGAAACAGTGCGAACCCACGTTCATTTCTTTCTCGTAACACCACTCGACGTGACCTTTGTTGACGAGCCGCCATGTTGTTAGCACATGGCCGAGAACACTGCCGCAAAGACGTATGGGACAAAAAACACACAAAATTAATTCCGAACACACACGAAATTAATTCCAAACACACACAAAATTAATTCAAACACACACGAAATTAATTCCAAACACACACGAAATTAATTCCAAACACACAAAATTAATTCCAAACACACAAAATATAAGTCTTCTAAAAATATAATTAATAGGTATGGTAAAATTAATTTGGCGGTTAAACAAAATGTTTTAGAAATGCAAAATATTAATTCTATCAACGTGTAAAATTAATTCATACACAGTTAAAAATTATATGCACCATTTTGACCAGAACGGGCCTTCATAGAAAACAGTTCCAGAACTGGACCTGCTGTTTTGGAGGTCCAGAAAATTGGACCTTACCACTTGGGAACAGATAGACGTTACGGTTAGCAGGTCTCGTGTGAACAAAAGGCCTATCCATCACGATTTTTAGATCCTGGAACGGACCACTTTTATTCACTCGGGGCCGGTCTGTTATGGTCCGGTACTGGATCGAAGTGTGCAAGCAGCTATGTTTTAGCCGTTAAGCATGCGTAGACGGTGACAGATAAATTTAACTAGTTCCCAAGCTTAAAATTGCGCTGCTAGAACCGAAAGGAACCGGTCCAGGCGTACGTTTCTCGAAACTCCCGAAACTTTTCGTTTTGAGCTGTGCAGTCACAGTATCACGTACTTACACGTCATGTGCTCATTGTTATGCAACTTAGTCTGAACCTCTGTAACCGCCATGTTGGAAGATGTTTAATAAACCACAAAGCAAGACAGCATGTTGCAGTTCAAAAAATTTCACTTCGTGAACGCGGTCAACGGTCGTCATGCTTCTTTCACTCATAAAATGTCATTACTGCAGCCAATCATAAGCGCTGTTATACTGAAAAATCGATGCATTTGGTTCGGCGGCATGAAAAGTTCGACGTCTGAATATCGGTGTCGAACTTTTGCCATTCTATTCGACTGACCTAGTCGGACAAAGCTTTATTTTAATTTCTTTAAACTGGCCGCTCCTTTTATTTCGTTAAAAACACTGGTCCAAACGCAACAGTGCCGTGAGAATTCTGCGTTCAAATAATGACAGCAGTTTTATTACACTTTATGACAGATGCATGTTAAGCTTTGCACGACTGTATACTTTTTTTCTTGGTCAAGACCTGAATGTTGGGTCGGACATTTCAGAATCTCCATTTTTTTTAATACCCGTTAAACAAATAAAACCTCCCGTAAGCGACCATTGAAACTGTCAAGTCTAAGTGGTCGCTTATGAGAGGTCAGGCTACAGGCGGTCTAAATTTTGGGTATTTGCATATGGTAATTGTGGAGACGGAGGCCGGCTTTTTGCCAGTGTTCATCTAAACCCATAGTAATACCTTTTAGCAACACCAAAGATATTAAGACCGGTCCGAAATATCCTCAGCAAAAAATCTTAGGATCTATGGTGATTATTGTTTGCATCTCACAAGTTACCTAATACAGCGATTGGAACAAGTCACGCGAAAGAAACTCGAACCCAAATTGGTG
>OX419336.1:25210504-25258004 GCA_948470475.1 Galaxea fascicularis | reverse complement strand
CTTCGTAAGAGCAACTTTTTTCACTTCGTGTTGGCATTTTACGATCACTCGGGGCAAGCAGTGGAGATCGAACGTGCTGCGTTCGTTGGTTTCATCGAGCACCTGCCGGTAAGTTTCCAGAACATTGTGACTGTAACTGTTAAAACTCGTTCAGATTTCATGACTTTTGATTGACTAGTTATATCTCTCGCCATTTCCTTGTGACAGGATCAAGAGAACGTTCGCAATGGCGCTTCTTACAGGCTTCAACTTCATTACAGCAACGGTGAGTGATGGGATGTTCTTTTTCCTGCGTCGGCCCTACGTCCAGGTGTGTGTTCAGTTTGACGGCTCGCTGAAGTGTGTACGAGTGAGCTCGTTATTAAATTAAGAAGGACTCCGGTGGGAATATGGAATTCACTTGTGAAACATAACCGTCGACAGGGGAAAACTGATCTGAGGTCGCCTCAGTTCCGGTGTATTAACTAGGCTTCGATCGAAAGCTGTGTGGCGGAATGCGACAATTCTGACAAGGCTTTAATATTTATTCAAGCTACCAAGGGATTTGCTTCTTCAAACAAACTGTACAAGTTGTTTGCTGTGTTCAAAGAATCGGTTTCCAGTGGCGATAAATGCATAGGGAAAAAATAAACATTTAACAACTTGGGGAATATTTTTGACTAATGTGCAACCTTGTTTTTTTCACTGATGGCCAATTTGCGAGCGCGCAGCTAAAGGAAAAGGTTTGTTGGACACAATTTACTAATTCAATGAAAGATTCTTTGCTTTACTCTTTCTTCAGGAATACGAAGTGAACAGGATATCTTTATTCGTCTTGTCAACTCGGTAACGAAACAGGTAAGCTTAATCTGCCATCTCTTTAAGCAAGATTTCCAAAGGAGAACGTAAACTTAATAATTACCACATTTTCTTACCGACATTTTACCACTTAATTAGCATTCTTTTTCAGTTGCGCCATTGATCAACCAGCGAGGTGCAATGAACTTTATCAAAAAGGACCTTCAAAGTTAATTTGCTTGATGACCTAAAACTGGTTTGCTCCCCAGTTCGGTTTTACTATGGTTCTAAAACTGCCACACTTAAAGGCTGAAATTAGGGCAAGAGATATCTTTGTCTTCTCCAAAAGAAGTCAAAGTGTGAAAAAGTGAACAGCTTGAACAACGTTTTTCAAAGAAAATTCCTTTTTCGAGTAAATTGGAGTAAAACCAAACCTGGTATCAATTTAGTGACTGATTTTGTTTATTCCTTAGCCCATTGCTTATGAAGGCCAAGACAAAAATCCAGAAATGTGTCGTGTCCTGATGACCCATGAAGTCATGTGCAGGTACTTAAACTGTTCTGTTCGTGTATTTTATAAATATTCTGTAAAGTCATAGCCTGCGAGTGCAGACGTATTTGTTAGTACCTATTTAAAAAAGCCCACAATAAGGCTTTTTCACTGAGGTTCTGGAAATTTCTTGATTATCAGCAAAAAACCTTGAAAGAAGCATGGTGTTGAATACTAATGTGAAGTCTTTTGTTTTGCCCTGAGTACAGCCGATGTTGTGAAAAGAAGTCATGCGGAAATAAAAACGAGACCCCATCCGACCCTGTGATAGTTGACAGGTGAGTGAACAGTTATCTTGGTCATAACATTGTACAGCTTTTTCCCATGTGGTGTCTAAGTAAAGAAAAATCTTCCTTTGGGAAATGTTTGTCCCATCTGATTGCCTTCATGGCAAAAAGAATGCATCAATATTCTTCACTTGGGCCCTGTGAATAAAAAAGATTACAGTAAGATATGCGTAATTGTTCTGTGATATTGTTTGCAGAAACAATAGCTAGATTTAATCCAAAATGGTATGCAAATCCAAGTAATAGGACTTCATTATTTCTTTTTTTTAAAAGACAAATTCCTTTACTGACTTGAGTTTTAATCCAGAAGAACATGGTAGTTAATACATAACCGGATACCAAATTTCTTAACTTGTTTTTAGTTCCAAAGAATTGTCGAAGTCAATATTTTGTGTTGTTGGGCTTTAGAAGAAACAATGTTATGTTTTATTCTTTGCAACTTTTAAGATTACGAATTGTGAAACGTGTTTCTGGAGATTCAAATATCAAAGTGGTACATTTTTCAACAAATTTGTCTTGTCTTCAAGGAGTAGGCATTAAAGTGGAGTTTTTCTTTGTTCAGAAGAAAAATGCAAAAGTGAGCATTAGCAGTGGATGATGAAAGAATGGAAGTATTGTTGGTTTTGTCCTTCACACATTCTTTCACAGACCACACCCATGAGGGCTAATTGGCTTAAAGTTACACAGTACGTGCTGAGAGTTGATTAAATTAAGTAGGTCTCATCAAGGTTTATGGTGCAGCACTATGGCTAAACTAAACAAAGGCATTTTCTTTCTCCTTAATTACTCACTGGAATAGCTTCTTTAAATACTTTGCTATTGCATAATTGCAGCAGTTATTCACAGAATAGAAAGTTAACAAGCTGAATGCCCCCATGTTGCCTTTGTACCTAGTTTTCACAAAATAGAAAGCTAGCAAGCTGAATGCCCCCATGTTGCCTTTGTACCTAGTTTTCACAAAATAGAAAGCTAGCAAGCTGAATGTCCCCATGTTGCCTTTGTACCTAGTTTTCACAAAATAGAAAGTTAACAAGCTGAATGCCCCCATGTTGCCTTTGTACCTAGTTTTCACAAAATAGAAAGCTAGCAAGCTGAATGTCCCCATCTTGCCTTTGTGCCTAGTTTTCACAAAATAGAAAGTTAACAAGCTGAATGCCCCCATGTTGCCTTTGTACCTAGTTTTCACAAAATAGAAAGTTAACAAGCTGAATGCCCCCATGTTGCCTTTGTACCTAGTTTTCACAAAATAGAAAGCTAACAAGCTGAATTTCCCCATGTTGCCTTTGTACCTAGTTTTCACAAAATAGAAAGCTAACAAGCTGAATTTCCCCATGTTGCCTTGTACCTAGTTTTCACAAAATAGAAAGTTAACAAGCTGAATGCCCCCATGTCGCCTATGTATGTAGTTTTCACAAAATAGAAAGCTAACAAGCTGAATGCCCCCATGTTACCTTTGTACCTACAATCCTGGACAAAAACGTTTGGACACTTTGCTGGAAAAGTTACCAACAAGACCATTTCTCCCCCTCCCCCACATTCAATGTTGGTTTGCGGCCATGTCTTGGACTGAAAACATGAAAGTCGCTATCAGCATTGATAAGGGGGAGGGGGCGATTGTAATAACTAACAAGAAAAACAATCATTTTATGGCTTGTAATAATTACAAGCCATAATTAATGCACTTTATGAACGTGCATTCGAGGCAGGTGATTCCTTTAGTGTCCCAAATAATTTTGGCCAGGATTATAGTTTTCACAGAATAGAAAGCTAACAAGCTGAATGTCCCATGCATAATATTCCTTGCTTTGTCTGTGTCTGTGCTGAAAATTTCTTGAAACTACCATAAAGTGGTGCTGTCCTAAGGCACTGGAGGCTCAAGGTTTCTGAAAATGTCATTCTGACATAACTATTTTTCATCTGTGAGCTACAAGAACAGCCCAAGTTCAGTTTGCTTGCGATTTTTGCTAAGTTTACAGCCATTTTTCATCTGAAGTGGCTGCCTGATGAGCATCATTAAGCGTGACGATAGCTACATGTAAGAGTCCACCTTCTCAAAGAACTGAGCAATGTGATGTACTTTGTTGTCGAATTTCGCTTGTTACTCGACAAACTGGGAATTTGGCCGGTTGGACACTTAAGTACCTTTGGGACTACACTATTGATGAATTTCTCAACCTACCACCATGTATTTTGGAATTTGTGCGGCCGGTTTTGGCCGGCATGGTAGTCAATGGATTAATTAGAAAATGATATGCAGCGTGGAAAGTGTGATAACATGCATTAACGTCTAATCGTCTGAACTTGTAAATCACATATAGTTGTCTATCAAAATCTACATCTACATTTACGTTGTTACTAAGAATTATGTAAGTTATCATGCTAACATTAAAAAAAATGGTGGTAAAAAGGTGTTCTTTTGCCACTTACAACACCTTTTAACCCAGACATTTGTTTAATGAGAATTACCATAATAGAACATAAATGAACTTTTTGCTAAAAGGCTCCTCGAAAGTAAGCTTTTATTGTCTAAAAGATGATTTTTAATTTTTTTTCCACAGATTCCTTCTGAAATTCTTTTTAAAATGCAACCAAAATTGTCTTAAAAATGCTGGAAATCCAAGGGACATGAGACGATTCCAGGTAATGATCTTCCTTAAGTTTTATTATTATCTTGTTTAACTTGAGTTGCTATTGTTTGAACAGTTAACAGTTAATTATTATTTATCTGGTCTTAACTTTATCAATTTTAGGTTAATGTTTCATCGTCACCAGATCCAGTTGCAGGAATGTTGGCATGTTCCGACAACATGTTTGTACATAATAATTCCAAGCATGGGAGAAAGAGCCGGAAAGTGGAAGTAGCATATCGTAAGTTCTTCGTCTGCCTAGTGACTCAGTGTACTGTGATGGAATGTCAGTTTCAGTTTTTCAGTTAATTTGTCATTCATTTCCTTAAGTCTTCTTAAGTATTTATACATGAACTTAATAAGAATTAAGACAGACAAAATAACTGTACGATAATTGTTACCCACAGTTAGCATAGCTACACTGTATTTGAGGTGGGTAACAATTGGCGATGCATTTATAAGATGTGGAAGAATTGAAAATTTTTGGAAATATACTTGTAATAGTGAAAGTGAAAACAACAATAAACAATAAAAGTAAACAAATAAGTAAGCTTAGATAAGTAAGGAAGAGAGACGAGAAGAAGTAATTGCCCTAACGTCAACATAGACCTCCTCAATCTCTAAGATCTGTAAGAGTAATTTTTGCAATTTTTGCTTAAAAAGTGTTTTACTCAACTTGCATAACTTAGGAGGAATTTTGTTTCAAATTTTTGCCCCAGTTCTTGAAAATGTTAGGGGTGGATGTGGAACTTTCCTTGATAAGCTACATCCAGGTGTATGTTGCTATACTTGGTATATGAGGGGAGGCACCTCACATGGTTCCCATTCATGCTAATCTCCTGTTTGTCCAATAAATCTGGAAAACCAAAGCATCTAGGTGTCTGCTGCCATGCTGGGTATGGTTTTTAACCTGTTTAAGTGTACTTGTACAGTATAACAATCAACTCAGTCAAAATAAGCCAGAAGCTGGTGATTTTACCCCTTACGATGAAATATTTACCACCTACTTCACATGCAAGTTATTTGACCACTTTTGAGTGCTTTAGACTACAAACCTTAAATTAAGTTTGTCAGTATCTGAGATGTTGCAATTTTGTCTGGAATGTTTAATTTTATTTTTCTTTCACAATGCATTGTTGCTAAGTATTTGCTTAGTTATCTTGCATGGATCTCATAAAGGGGTGGCGAATAGTAAAAGCCAAGACTTGCCAAGACCCTTATTTGAAAATCCAAGACCAAACATGCAAAACTTCGAGACCGTAATAAATGCACTATAAATGAGACTTTGAGACTCTTCCGAAAGGCTGTCCAGATTTAGAGATCAGATGAAAAGTTCACAAGACCCAAGATTTTGGAGGTACCACTTGCCATTCCTTCATGAGGTCCCATTGTGCTCACCCCACTAGGCAGGTCTGTGTCCAGTAAACCTGGAAAACCAAAACCTAAAACCAATCCATCCTAGTTGAATTGAAATCAATCTGGGACAGTCTCCGGTAATGTGCCAACTGAGGTCTCTGGTGTCTCCCTCCCCCATTACCACTAAAATTCTCAGTTTAATTTGTCATTTTATTTTTCTTCCTCCAGCCTATCCAACTATCAAGGCCATTTGTCCAAATGAAGGGTGGACTGTGGGTGGACCAAATGTGATGATTGTTGGGGAAAACTTTTTTGAAGGTCTACAAGTGGTCTTTGGAACTCGTATGGTTTATAGTGAGGTATTTACTTGATAGACAATTGTATTTTTCAAAATGTAATTTAACCAACTGTTACAGACACCTTTTAAAACTTATGCACGCAAATATTTTTCCATACATAATGTCTGTTCACCTTAAATATAATTACGTGTTATTTGAATCTTAGGCAGGTAAATCATCTTTAAATACAAGAAAATAATTCTGTCTGGGGTACATTCAATACTTAAGAAAGACTAGGAAAGGACAGTATAACCTTGACCTCTATAATGCATACACCTAGACCTCAAACCTCTTGTAAGCAACTAGCTGAGGGACAGTGTATTCATTATTTGAAGGACTGGATTGGTGTAGTATCATTCATTATCAAAGTAGCTTCATATCAGGCCACATAGGTGGTCTGATGTTGCAGTCAGAACACAAAACAGTATTCACAGCACCAGGCTATATGTCAAGAACTTGCTACTAACTCCATGAAACACATTTCTAGATAACAAACCCATGTATAAGAAGATAGTTACTAGCAGTTTACATGCTTGTTGCTGTTACATCTTATTTGCAGCTTATCACCCAAAATGCTATGCTTGTCTATGCTCCTCCCAGACCTGCAGCAGGTATGGTCGAGATAACACTGATGTACAGAAATAAACAGTTTTGTAAGACTGCCCCTGGTAGATTTCTCTATTCTGGTAAGTGGCAGGTGGTTGTTATTGTAATGAAATGCAATGTTTTGTAGTGAATGCTAGCTAGAGGTCCTTCACAGAAGGCATGTTCAAGTGTAAATCATTTCTTTCAGGGAACAAAGCAGTTAAGAATGGATACAAGTGGTGGAACAGAGAATTAACTCTGAAGTGTAAATTTAAGTGCTAATTGAAACCCATGAAGGACCCACTGGGCGTTAGCCCTAGTAAAGGGTATCAGGGAACCACACGAGGCAAAGAAAAAATTCTTATGACCTCGGTGGGAATCGAACCCACGACCTCCGGATTAGATCTACCGTTGCTCTGCCAACTAAGCTATGAGGTCGGACAGAGAAAGTCGGGGACGATTAAGGTGGTGAATCGCGGTGAAGAGAAAGTAAGGGTACATATATATGTTGTGCCGCATAGCACTATAAACACATACAAGTGGTGGAACAGAGAATTAACTCTGAAGTGTAAATTTAAGTGCTAATCGAAACCCATCACCACCTTAATCGTCCCCGACTTTCTCTGTCCGACCTCGTAGCTTAGTCAGCAGAGCAACGGTAGATCTAATCCGGAGGTCGTGGGTTCGATTACCACCGAGGTCATAAGAATTTTTTCTTTGCCTCGTGTGGTTCCCTGATACCCTTTACTAGGGCTAACGCCCAGTGGGTTCTTCATGGGTTTCAATTAGCACTTAAATTTACACTTCAGAGTTAATTCTCTGTTCCACCACTTGTATGTGTTTATAGTGCTACGCGGCACAACATATATAGTTAAGAATGGATCTTGTTTTGTGGAAGTTTTAGTTAAAATAATGTGACGTTTGCTGATATATCCCCTTATATTGTTACGGTCATCACTGGACAGTCTCAGATGGTCAGTTACTAAATTGTTTTACGATGGCAACTGTAAGTGCAACTGTGCAAATGTTCCTTCACTGAAAAATTTATTTATTCAGTGGTTACACAAATCTTTCTTTGCATTGAGAAAAGCAGTAATCACATTTGCATGGATAAGCCAAATAGACTAACTGACAAAGGCACTTTGTTAATTATCTCTGATGCCACTTTGCAGCACTTTGTGAGCCTACTATTGACTATGGATTCCAGAGGTTGGCAAAAGTTATCCCACGGCATCCTGGAGATCCTGAAAAGTTACCCAAGGTAAAAGGAATTTAAAGTATGTCCCCTCACCATAGTTTGGAAGGTGGAACATGTAAATCTTCAAAATCTGCTGGTAGGAGCAGTTTTCAACTGAGCATTAAAAACAAAAAACAAAGTATTAAACTGTGGGCGAGAATATTAGATGCAAGTGGTGGTATCTCACATCACACAGAGGAACATCTGTGGAAGTGAGTAGTGACTGGTCTTGGTCTTGCCTCCCGTTGTTGATTGTAAAAGTTGTTGAGTATTGCTAACCAATCAGAACAAAGAAATGCTAAACCAAAGCTGAGAGAAATTACTTTGAATGCTCAACTGAAAATCACCCTAAAACAGCAAGCCAGACATTATAGGAAAACAGAGGGAATATGTAGTATGCTACATGTACAGGTTTATCTCAAAGACTTATTAGGGAGATTAGGGACCTTTAGATTTGAGTGCGAGAGTGAGATCCAGTACAAATTTCTAATTTCAAACCAGTTGCCTCCCCTGAACCTTCACTCTTCCTTGTTACTTTCCAGTAGAACCTGAGATTGTAGAAATAAGATTGGTTTCACTAGTGATCATCTAAAAAGCACACGAACAGGATTTGAAATGCTGTACTCATGCTCAATCTCGTACTCATACTCGAATCTTAAGGTCCCTATTGGCTGGAGTACAACCCTAGAGAGTCCAAAATTCCTTACTGTAAATTAATCCATAGAACATTGATGTTTCTGCTGCACTGCAGCCCCTGTTCATTTACATTATTGGGAAAGAAATACTTTGTACTTGAAAGGGTATGTTGTAGGACAAAATGAAATTTAAGTTGAAATTAACTTCCTTTTTCTCCTAACACCAATTATGAATGGATCATGAATAATTAGGAGTAGGGGACAAAGGAAATTGAGGATTAATCTAGGTTGAAATCATTTTAATCAGATTTCATGTTGACCTATAACATGTACATTGTAATTCTCTAACACTAATCTCAACACATTTCTTTTTTTTCCAGGAAATAGTTTTAAAAAGAGCTGCTGATGTTTGTGACGCTGTCTGCTACAACATTCCTCGCACCCCAACTCAGATCCATGGCTCTCAATACCCACCCACTGGGGTGCCACCACCCACCACTGCAATTGGCACTCACTCGACGATGATAGGACAACACTTGACACCTGTTGCACCTGACGGATTAACCAATGGAGGAACTTTTGTTGCTATTGCTAATCCAGAAGGGGCATCTATTGTTTATGGCAGTGCAAACCCAAATGGCCAGCAGCAGAGGATAGCAAACTCTACTGATGTAAACAATAATGATGTTACTATAGCAACATCAGGTATGTCATCAGTTTTTGTGGGAAAATAACTTTGGATTACCCAAATGTTCTGGTTTCCTGGTCACTTTCCAGATCATACATTATGCAAAAAAAAAAAGTTGGGTTTAAATGGCTGCCCAGATGTGCACAATTTCACATGTATCCTATCAGTACAAAAACAAATGTTGTTGTAACCGTTGTGCCAAAATAGATGTACTTTTACAAAATACACGAGTTCTTATTAGATTGATGTTTGGTGATGTTTTTTTTTTCTTTTTTACCACTTAGGAGCTAGTACACCCACATCACGACACATGAACATAGCCCCAGGCTATCCACATGCCGGTTCTCTGTCAACTGAAGGACATGTCGTCTCTCAGCCTTCATCTGATGTAACAGTTACCCTTGCTGCGGCAATCTCCATGCCCAGTACACCCAACAGTATTAATGGGTTCACCGGAAATCTCCCCCCTTCAATCACCTTGCATAACATGGCAGTTCCCTCATCGCCTGGCTTCCTAAATGGTGCTACATGTAAGACAAAATAAATACTCCATGCGAGATTATCAGTTTCTTTTTTAGCTTTTTTTTCAGTGAAAGTCAACACTAAAAATATTTATGGCAACAAAAAAGCCAATCACGTGCAAACAGTAACGGTAATTAGGTTGTGATTTCATGTTGCTTCTGTTTGGTTGCTGCACAATGGGAAATATCAAAATCAAATCAAAGTGTTCACGGTTTCGGATTCACACAGTAAAGTAATATATGTATATGCTCGTTTGTGACTCCTTGGAAATAAAGTTTTGTTTGTGTTCAGTTAAAATAGAAAGACCTGCTTGAACTTTTGTCCTGTAAATTGTGAGCAAAGCATTTTAAATTGAACACCAGAACAAAATGAAGTGAAAGTGTAATTAAGGAACTGTGTTTGTTACACAGCAAGAATTTCATAAAATAATATAGCTGAAGCGTGTTTTTTCCTCGTATGTCATAATATATCAGGTAACGGCATCCAGCATCGGGAATCTATTCACGGACTTAATTTTTACCTTTTTAAAATGTCTCAATCATGCAGTTCAATTGGAGTACAAAATATTTCAAACCAGTGAACAGCGGCGATATCTCTGTTCATATGAATCAGCACCAAGTTCTACATTACTTGTATTATGTCCCTTATTTGTACTTGCTGATTGTTTCAGTTGTGCCACAGTCTCCATCGCTTCCACCGACACCTAACAGTGTACCTCCAAATGCAAATGCAGGGATGTTTGCATTCCCTCCGAACATGATTCAGGCTGTGAAACAAAAGAGTGCATTCAATCCAGTTATGAGACCACCCAACGTCTCTGAGGGAAGTGTGCCTACTAGTGCACACGTAAACACAGTACAAGGTTAGTGAGGGTATAGGATAGCTTACTGGATTATCATAATTCAGTGGAATCTCACCTTCAATCACCAACCGCCAAAATCGCATTTTGGCGTCCATCAGTCAAACTGCCGAAGCCAGGCCGAACGATACTGTGTGTTGAGCCAAAAAAAACCCCAAAGAAACCGACATTTTTGCGAGGAACAGATCCAACGCTCTTCGAGTGATATTCAGAAGTTTGATCGCAGTAATCCAGTAGAAAAGTAACTGTCCAGCGGATAATATGCAGGGGGAACTTTCCAGAGATATATATTAGTTTCTCAGAATCGCTCGTTGTTTCTATTCTGTTGTCAAAGTATATGGGAGCATTAGATAGGTCATTAAGCTTTTGCTGATAAGCTGTTTGCAACTTGCTTTCGCAGGTATGGTGTCTCCGTCTTTCGGCGGTGCCTTTGCAATCCCCGTTAGTGCTGCAGTGCAGCCGAAGCCGTCAAACCACGTTGGAGGGAACTCGTAAGACATCAGACAGGGGGTGATGATTGAAGTGATAAGTTCCAGCAGAGATTGCGGGACGATATTGATCAATTGACGCACAGTACACTCTCAAGATTACGATTATTTGAAATCTACAGTTAGTTGATGCCACGTATACCAAACGAGAATTAAAGCGCGCACAAGCTAGTCTCACAATTGCATCTCGGAGACCTTCAACTGAAGCTCTCTACGCATTTCAGTCCCGGGATTTCAGTAACACTAAGTAGAATGAATATGCTCCAGCAAATTTCTCATGGTTTTGCTCTGAGTTTAATTGCGACCTCAGCAAAAAGGGGCCGTGTAGCTTCAAACTTGGTACCATGGTTGTTTCGACAATTCTGAGGTGGATCACGTTTTGCGAAATCACTTTTTTCAAGCAGTGCATGTAGCATACGAATTTCCAAGGTAATTTGAGCTGTTCGTTGACAAGAGATCAGCTTGAAAACCGCCAAACTACTTCAGTCATACATCGTGTTTTCATAATGATTGAGGCGATTTTGTATTATAACAGAAAACTTAAGTTCTTGTGAATAAGCTTGACACAACGTTATATATTTTCAGATCAGTTTAAATTATTGGACAAAAAAGAAACCTAAAACCTTTTCAGTGAAATCAAAGTTTTCTAAATGCATAATTTGAGAATGGGAAATTATTTGAAATCTGTTTTAGCAGTGTGCTTCTTTTCTACTTGAATGAATTATAACCAGTAATAACGGACAAACTAGTGAATTTCATGCCATATTACTTTCTGAGAAATTAATATATATTTTTGTACCATAGATATTTTTCGAGCCACCCGAACTTGGCAAAGATGTATGCAATTTTTGGTGAATATTACGAGTAATGTTTTTATGCCGCTGGATTTGTAAGTTATTTTTCTATGCTATGAATTTGAACTCTTTTGTAATGCCCATGGGCATGAGTGGAAAATAGTGAGTAAACAATATTTATTTTGTCTATTGTTTAGTAATGGATGACTTCATTGCAAATATGCACCTTCGAGTTCAAAATACGCTTTTGAGAAACTATTGCAAATTTCAGGGTTTTTTCGTAAAATGTAAGGATTGTGACTTTTTTTTATTTAGCTCTCCACTTATTCATTTGTAAAACATCGTCGAAGACTGCGGTAAGAAATAAAATCGAGACTAACGCACGGAATATTGAAAGCGCGATACCCTGGCTATGAATCGGAGAGAAGGGTTGGCGCAGTGGTGAGAGCGCTCGCCTTCCACCAATGTGTCCCGGGTTCGATTCCCGCACTGGTTGTCATAAGTGGGCTGAGTTTGTTGGTCCTCTACTCTGCTCCGAGGGGTTTTTCTCCGGGTACTCCGGTTTTCCCCTCTCCTCAAAAACCAACATTTGATTTGATTTGATTTGATTTAGAGTTTATTTGATTTTGAGGGCCACAGAGTCATCAGTGTCTACTACTGTTAAGTGTTTCACCCTCTTTAAATAAAGCCTATTAAATTAAATTAGACGGAAATTACCGATTTCACGCCGGTTTTAGATTTTTGTTTTACCGTCGTTCGCAACAGGAAGCAACGTTTTTTGTGCATTTCAAACTGGCAGATTTTCCTGTTAAAATGCCTATTTCAGTGGCTGTTGTGGTAAAGTTGCTGGCAACCTTAAGTCGCGAGAAACAGTGTCGTTGCCCCGAGAAAAACGAACTGTGGCTTCGTCCGCTGGCTTGCCCCTCGTTTCACGCGCACACACCTCGGCTTTGCTGCGAAAAAATTTACCCAGCGCACAATTGGTACCCCTCTATATCTTAGGACACTCGAAAGAATGAAGATTTCAAGCAATGAGATTGAGTTTCAACATCTTAGGGAAATAAACCTTATAGAGCTACTGGAAATGACTGATCTTCCATGAATTTTCCAATGGCAGTTTGGCAGGAATTACCTGCACCGACCGAATTCCCAGTCCTCTGTTTTCTATCAATTGTTTTGGATTGCCTCGTTCTGTCATTGGCCAGCAAACTTCGCGCCACTTTTTCAACCAATGAAAACCAAAACCAATCGCGACTTGAACGCGCGCATTTTCCCGCGCTGTACTTCGGATACGAAATTGCTTCGAAAATGCACTTTTTTGGTCTGTTGAAAACTGTTCAATAAGAACTTGCATTATTTCATTTGGACATTAGATCCCTTCAGCTGAGTTCCTTTGAACACTGCTTTCAACTGCTTAGGTCAAACGATTTGTCAAGAGAACGATGAGCAACAAACCTTTCTGCCGAAAGACATGCAGGTAAGTCTTAAGTAAGTTATCAAACCGTGCGGAAAAAGAGACCCACATGGCAATTTTGTCTCGGAAAAACGATATTATGGGCACTGAAAGACATACTATAGACTTCACTGATATGATTAGCAGTGGGGCCTCTCGAGTCTAGAATAAGTCTTGCTGCCGCATTTTGTACACGCTGTAATTTAGCAATCTGCGTCTTTGGTAAGCCAAACAATAAACCATTACAATAGTCAAGACGGCAGGTTTTTAAAAGCGTGAACCAAATTAATTAAAGAATCCCTCGATAAGTATTTCTTAATTCGTCTCAAGTTATGCAAATGATAAAATGCTGCATTACAAGCCTTGTTTATATGATCTCCCAATGTTACAAATTTGAATTGTCTGGGTAGCAAGCTTATAGTCTGGTTTACACGTGCGGCGCAAATGCAAACGACGTTAACACGTTGAACGCAAACACAAGGAAGGTAAGATACGCTAGCGCAGTCCAAATCTTTTTCCAAGATGGCGAACGAATACACGTGTGAAATGCAAAAAAGAATTTTTTTCCATTTCTTGCGTCGGCTCTTGCGATTGCGTTAAGGTAGTTCACACATGTACCTCCTTGCGTTTGGATTTGCATTTGCCTTGCATGTGTGAACCAGAGTTCTATTTGCGAAAACGGCAATATTACTTAATTCCCTCTTTTGGCTTACATGGTTGGTCCGAATTAGAGTAAGTTTTTAGGAAAATAAGTGAGGACAGATTTATTTTTTTACTGAATAGATAATAAATAAATAATAAATAAATATACATTTATATAGCGCCATCTTCCATTAATTGTCCATGGCACTTTACAATACTCTAAAACCCTAAAAATTAAGGCTATATAAAAGTGAAAACCACAGGTAAAAACTACAAATCAAATGCACGCTTAAAAAGATAAGTCTTAACAGATTAGCCTTAAAAACTGCCTCTGGTGATGAAAGCCTGATCTTGAGTGGTAGTTTATTCCAGAGCCTTGGTCACGGTGCCGCCACGGAAAAAGCCCTTTCACCATAAGTTTTAAGATTCGCTCTAGGCTCATCAAGCAACCTGTTGTTTGAAGATCTTAGAGTGCGACGAGAGTCATTATACTTCAATAGGTCTTCAATGTAATCAGGATGATAAACAGTTTTAATTATCTGTATGTAATGTTTTAGTTTTTAGACTTAACCTTTTCATTTTTTATTTCGGGGAATCTTTTATATAGGTTTGACCTCTAGATATCCCCTTTCGAGAGATATTTTGTAATTTTAATTTTCTATCTCTTGAATTAAGTATTGTATTGTATTGTATTGAGTAGCTTTCATCTCTTCACTCTTGTTCGAATCTTTCCCCTTATCCATGATCCTCCTCTAGCATCCCAACCACGTTCCAGTGCTTTTCCCTCGGTTGGTTACATTCTTTCTTCAAACAAGGTTTCCTTTTTCAACACAAGTTTAAAAATATATCGTGCGTCAGCGCAGCATTCAGCCTTCAGATATTTAAGGTATTATCTCAAGAATGAAAGGAGCGGAGGGCCCTCTTTTCCTCGGTGCTTGCATAGGCGGCTGTGAAAAAGCACTTGGGTCCAATCTCCCACGTACTCACCAGAGTCAACAACAACATCATTCGACACGATGGTTTGAAGGAAAGAATGAATGTGTGGTGGCTTTGTTCTGCCATCATACTTAGCCCGCATTTTGTACCTTGTGAATGCGGGAAATGCTCAAAGAATCGTGACTGCATCAACGGTATCTGCAAGAGTGTGAAGGATGCTTCTTGGTGCGATTGTAACGCGAATTGGTGGGGCGACCTTTGCCAGTTCTGTCGCGAAAGGTGAGATGTTATTATTTTTTTTCATAAGGAACAAATGTGCAGAGCTTCTTAGGCGAGTCTTGTTTATATCATTTTTTTATTGTGAATGGCTGTCCTAGGAGTCTTCGATAACGTTATGTTCGGTGTATTCAAAGTTTGTTCCTCTGATTTATCGATTCAGATGAAGTTTTCAAGTGACACAAACAACATAAGCTTAGTTAGCCCAAATATCTACGGATTTTTGGGTGACAAATCAGCTTAAATTGCACAAATCTGGAGCGAAAAGATCTTTTAAAAATATTTTTTGCTTAAGGCTCTTTTCACTTGAATTTTATTTCATCTTTTGATCAGAGTGGTATAATGTTATAAACTATACACTGTACGTTATGAAAGGCGCCCTGCCTGAAGATGTTTGGTTCTGCGTGTTTTGCTCGCTTTCCGTGACAGCTGTTTTCAAAGAAGACATACGTTTTTACTGCTGGATTAGAATTATCAATTATCACTGGAGGTATAAAATGTGCGATTTTAAAAAAGGCACTTAAGTCATTAATTTTGTGATTGGTTTATGTATTTTCGGCTAAGAGACAATAGTCACGTTTAGTTTGTTTACGTTTTCACTCTACGTCCTCCTGTTTTTCTTTCTTGCTTTTTTTTTTTTGTTTTTCTCTAGCTTTGAAATAATTATTGTGGCCTTTAAATATTATTTTCAAGTTTGTAACGCTATTTCAGTGGGATGTTAATGTGTTGTGATCAGCACAAATCAGCTGTCAAAGCAGATAGCAAACCGTGGCAGACTTTGTATGGATCTTTGTAATGATGATTTTTCAAGAGACACATACATAAGTATAGGTTTCATTTTTAATTGTCATCTATTTATACTCAAAATATATCTGTCTATGTTTCTAGTGCACCTGCTCCAGCATTTGTATAATAATCATTACTTGTATATTCAGTGAAATGTCTTTTGGCATTTTAAGCTGACAATTTTTCAGGTTTTTTCAGAGGCCATTGAGAATATTACGGCTCATAGCTTAATATTAATGTGACTCTCAGTACAGTATATTTTGTTTCATCTGACATTGTTTTACTGTATATGTATATGTAGTAAATTCATGCACTTTATTGGTTTTATTCTGACTCTAGGGTTTGTTTTAGTTCATGACAGAAATAATGACTTATTTTTGGAAACATTTCAATTTATGCTTGAGGAAATCACCTCTCTGCATCTCGTTAACTTCTAACCTTTTACCCAAATTGCTGGGCAAGCTCAGTTGCTTGTTTCTAATGGGTGACCTGTGTAACAACTACGTTCCTACCAAAAAGACACTAGCACAGTGCTCATCTTCCATGTAGCTGAATTATGATCATAAGGGTATTGTGTACATAACTCTATAATGACTTCTGCCCAGCTGTCCATAATAAATTATTCATCTGGGTGATCATACTTTTTCTGATGCACTGTATGCATTGTATGCATTGAAATTAGAGCCTGTATTACAAAGGCTCAACTTATTTCCTCATTGTTTTTCATTGGTATTGTCCTTATGAGAATCCACTTGAGCATGAAGGTGTTTTGTCTGATTGTAAGTCATTAATTCCTGGGTAATCCTGACTCACATACTACAATGTATGTAAATCAGGTGTAGTATTAGTGACATTTGTTCTGGTCATTGTTGGGGTCGTGGAGTTATGATGAGGCCCTTCAGCGATACCTTCAGGTATTTTTTGTTAGCAACTGGTTATTATGTTGAATAGTCATCATGAAATTATGCATGGCATATTGCCCAATAATCCTATCTCCCTGTTCACATGCAATAAAAACTTTGCCTTCAGCAATGTTGTTTGTCGTGAATCCAACCACAGCAAAACCAATGGCAACCAAAAGCTGTGGTGAATTTGCTGCGACACTGCCTTGGTGAATAGAAAATACTGAAATAATTTATATTGTCAAACATTTTTTTACATTTCTTCACCAAGACAAAGGACAAGAAAGCCAATTTATTAGTTATGGAGCATGAATAATTAGGAGACAAAGGACATTTCGCTTGGACTACTTAAGAAATGTGGCCTCTTGGCATCCAAAAGTCCTTCACCAAAATGTATGGCTCAACAGTGTTACTACAGTAACTTCCCCCTTCCTTTTCCCTGCTGGGAAGCCTCCATTCTTAGGGAAATGTTTTGGGACCACAAATGACAATGAAATGTAGGGGGGAGGGGGGGGGGGGGGTGGCAGTTATCAGTTGTCACTGTTTGCACATTACTGTATATAAAGGCTTGAAAGTTCAATTTTCTCAGCAGTTTTGTCTGAGATTGTAGTTTGAAACCATTTTACCCCCAAATCTCATACAGCTGCATAGCATGAATAGCCCATTTCCGAGTTCATGTCTGCCTCCTCTTCAAAGAGAGTCTAAGTGCAAAGTTTTTGTTATGAAAATCAGTTTTCATTCATATGTAAAGTAGAACTAATTACCATCACAAAAACTTCGCACTTAGACTCGCTTTGAAGAGGAGGCAGACATGAACTTGGAAATGGCCTATTACATAACAAATTTATTTTTGCTTCTAGACACACTTCTGAAGCTGCAGGAAGTAAAGGTGTAATAATTGAAGGAAAACACAACTTGTTACCATCCAAATGTTCATGGCTTATTGAGATAGACAAGTAAGTATTTAGTGATCAACATGCATTGTAAGTGGAGGGTAGGTGCCCTGGCTAGTACTGTCATGGACAGTCCCACAACCATCCCCTCCCTAATGGAACCACCCACATGGCCGCCAGTGTCTGCAACACAGCCACAAGCCTGTATACCTATACCTCAAAAATAGGAAACCACAGGAATGGGGGCACTAGTAGCACTGAATGATAATTATTCCAGTGGGGAAAATAATAATAATAATAATCATACATGTAATAATAATAATCATCATCATCATCATAAGGATGATGACGATGACCATTTCCAAGAGATGGTGGGTGGGGAACACAAGCGAAAGAATTCCCTAAGTCTGCAAGCACTCTGCTCAAAGATGAGATAAACTACTGGTAGAAGTACATAATGAGGCAATCCCGATGGGATGACTATTGACTAGTGACCACTGCTGTGTAGGAAAAAACATCCCCATGATTACATTTTACTCTGAAGACATGCTATGAAAAACAGAATTACACAGCAGATGCCAATTCAACCTACACTAACAGTGCTTGCTCCTTTAGTTAACATTGAACTCAAATAGTGATGACAATGACAGTAACATTGAAGATAATAACAACAGTGATGACATGAATGGTGACAATTACAGTTCTATGATAGTGATAAGGTGTGTGGTTGAACTTCCATAGTAATGGATGAAGACTGAACCCATGTTAAGTGATTCTATTTTTTTTCTCTGGGGATTTTCAAGCTTACAAACATTTGAACAAGCTATGCAATTTTCTGCAAGGAGAGAATGTGTGCTTGCGTATCAGTTCATGTTTATGTCCTGAATTCAAATTTGGAAAACATAAGCACAAAAGGCCTTCAGGGTTAGTATGTGTCTTAGAAACCCCTGAGTTTTCAGGGTCTGATTTCAAGGCCTTGAAAGTACTTACATGTAAATTTAATTGGTGTTTGGTGCTTGGAAGTCCTTGATCTTTTTTCTGAACAAGATCTTAAAATGTCCACTCTTTTAAATACTCTTTGTTTTAGGGTAGTGAATGCAAATGTTCATGCAAACATAAGCCACAAGTACACTGTGTAGGTCCTTGATCTGCACATATTTTCATGTTTTCATGTTTTTATTTTGAAAATATGAATTTTTAAAAAGGGGTCCCAGAAAGTCCTTGAAAAGTTGTCAAATTTTTGGCCTGGAAAAAGGGAAAAAACCCTCTCTTTGCTTTTCTGACCATTTTCATGTTCTTGTGTCTCAGACCCAGGGACAACAGATCAGTAACACTGAATGTAAATGAATTTTCTCATACCTGTGGCAGCAGACGGCTGAATATTTATGATGGGAATTCTGTCCAATCACCTCTTTTAGCAGTTGTCAGGTAGGAATTTTTCTACAAATCAATATGGAAATTATTAAATTTGCATATCCATAAGAACAAATATCTTAAGAATAGACAGTTATGTAATTTTGTTGAAGATAGGTTGTTACTACGTGACTTAGCATGTGTGGTGAGCCACGTACATGTAAAAAGATTTTGTAAAGTTTATTCACAGAAAATAACATTAGCTTTATAACATTAAGTGTTAGAGTCCAGACCTTTTTTGTATTCTGACATATATACAAAGGCAAATATTGGGATGAGCATTGCAAGGTATACACTGTAGACCGTAAATTAAAGTTTTCACCCCCTGATATGAAAGTGTGAAACAAACCATTAGTGCACTCATTTCCTTTAGAGTGGAGGTGCACAAGACTCCCACTGTGTGTGTATTCTGCTTCTTGCAACTTCAAGTTGCTGTCATGCAAGTATTAGAGATTTTAAATTTCAGCTTAATTAATTCCCACTTCACCTCCTTTTACTGAGAAAATCGTTGTATGTATTTTGAACTTCTAACGGTTGCTGTCTAAGATGAGATTAATTGTGTTTATGCATCTGTGCTCAAATATCCTGTGTACAGCAATTTTGCTAATACAGCAAGGGTTCTGTTACACACTATAGAAGCCAGGACCTACATGTATGTACAAGGCCATTCTCAACGAAACATACTGTATTGCTTTAAGGGGGTGCACAACTATTCATTAATATTAAGTACCCTTCTTCAAAAATTAATCTATCATAACTCCTGCTTATGAGAGACAGCTTCTGCCTCCTGACTGAGAATCTGTTTAGAGTCTTTAATTTGTCTCTTGTAAATTAAAGAATCTCTGGTAGGATCATCTATATGTACAGTGTACATGATGTGGCTTCAGTTCAGTGAAATTGAGATACACGCTCACCCATTATTGCACACATGAAACAAATTCTGACTTTCTTTTATGAATTTTAGTGACATCATCTCAACTGGTGCTAAAGCCAAGGCCAGACCAGTGCTTCAGTTGAGGGCAAAATCTGGTTCAGTATTCATTGTCCTGGCAGGAAATGAAGAGAAGTCTCAGGAGGAAAAGTGTGGTTTTAATATTACCTACAGGTACACTGTGCATGTACTGCTAGAGTTGCTTCAGCTCACCTGGATTGATTGATTCTTTGAAACTGAGTGATAGATGTTGAGCCCGTTAGCGAAAGGGTACAGATTCTACTGTGTACATTGTAGCCATAGGTGTACACTGTAGGTGTGCTCACTGCAAGAGATAAATAAAGTGCTTATTTTACTCCAATAATTATGGCTGACTTGTTGCAAACTCTGTTGTTCCAGAAAATACACATACCATAGAGGGTTCTTTAATTTGAGTCCCTGACCCAACCCCAGTATAAATTTATTCTACTTTCTTCTTAACCCCCCCCCCCCCCCCCCATAGAACTACCAACAATCTTTGTTAAAAGTTATTATTATTATTATTATTATTATTATTATTATTATTCAATTGAGTAGTGTGGTCTCCCAGAAAGGTTGAGGAGCCATCACTGTAAAAGAAACCCTGTCACTGTAGGTCTAGTAAGGTCAATCTAACATGATTCTATGGCACATAATGCCTTTAGTTTGTACAGACTTCATTATGTTATCAAACAGAATTGTATACAACAGGTTGGGAAGTTAACTCCACTCGATATTCAGGACATGCCAGAAATTTATTGCTATTTCACACCTTTCATCATTGCTATTTTATTGTAGTTTTGAGGAGGAATGTGCCATCAAATGTAGTAGCCATGGCTACTGCTCTCGAAAGTCAAGTCAGGTGTGTGATTGTGATGCTGGGTGGATGTCAAAAAACTGCAGTATGCCAACCTGCCCTGTTTCGTGCAACAACAACTCCTGTGATGTGAACACAAGAATGTGTGACTGTAGAAATGGGTTAACAGGTATGAGATGTTATTTTATGGGACAGTAATTGCAGTGAGAAAACTTCAGTATGTTTTAGAGGTTTTGTAGCCTACAGTACACATGTAGTACATCAACTGGTCCTCTGCATCTTATAGCCCCTTTCCAGACTTTTATTAATGCTTTTATGATACTGATTCCCCATAAACTCATACAGTTGTATATGCATTTCCAAACATTACAAGTTAATGTTGCCATTGCAGTTGGAGCAGAAATTCTGTATCCATAAAGCATAGAAATTTGAACTTGTCACATCGAAGCAACATGACCCTCAAACAGTAGCTACAACATTTGTAGGAATTTTTTTAAAGTTTGCTTCTTAATGCATAATTTATTGGTATACCCTTGTTCCGTCACGCATGTCACGCTCCTGCATCTTATATAACAACCTCTTGTATTGCACAATAGTTTTCTGTCTTAGGATATCAAGTGCCAGTTAGATTCGTGTAAGTTTTTGGTGCCTTTTTGGTTATCATGTTCTCCGGTGTAACGCCTTTTTCGTTTCACCAAGAAATTTTATTACCAATAAAACCGGTGACACTTATGATGAAGGATTTACGTCTCAGTGGCTTTAATCACTAAAGGATCGAAGTCTGATGGATCAGAACAACCCCTAGTTCTCCCAGCTATATGATCCACTCCTACATGTATGACCCCCAACCCCCCTGGATGACGTTTAACTCGTTTATAGCTCTAGAATGAACTTGCCCTTGACAGAAACAATAGATATATGTGTTAAGTCCTACATACATGTAGACATTCAAATAGAACATTGCAAGCTACAACACACATCTAACATGGAGTGCTAAATGTTTTAACTTTGTTTAGCCAATGCTGTGTTACATTTACATTCTGAGCATGTTTACATGTATTTGGGGCTTTAGAACAAAAAAAAAATTATAATACTGCATGCTTGAGTAACCCAAACCCAGACACCACTACACCCCTAAGTTATATCACCTATTATTTATTAGTATTGTCCACCACTGTGTCACACCTCAATATCCACCCTGTCGTTCAAGAGAATATTTTCTATCCCTGAGATGCCAAGGATTGGTGAACGCTTGGAGCAGTAACTAAATACAGCACAGAGTAGCTTAAGGCCTCATTCGAAAATATTTGATTATCTATCATGCCACTGAAGGACAACATTCAACGTTTATTGCGTGCTTTGTTTAATCTTCAGTGGTGTTAATGAAGTTGAATGTTGTATTGTAGGGGAATCTTGTGAGATTTCTGATAGAAGGAGTTTCTGGAGCATGCCAGTGGCAAATAACCAAGGTAGGCCTTTGAAAACAACAACATGAAAAATTGCATAAAGCAAATTTTTAGGCGTTAGTTGTGATAATTTTCTAACTGAATGTTACCTTTCGTGGATGTATCTATGTACATAGACTTCACATTATTTTTATTGGCTTTGTCAAAGCTCTTGCCTGGATGTTCTTTTGGTGATTTATTATACACAAGAAAATGAGCAGCAGTTAACCAAGGAAACGTTTATTGGAATGTTCTGCCATGAGAAATTACTGGCAGCTGATACAACACTTCATTTTATTTTATGATGCATTTGTTCACTCATGCATTCAGATAATTATGCTAGATCCTGTACATACATGTATGTACAAGGCCTAAAGTAGATCCAGTTCAAAAAATGTAATGTGAAATTTAGTTATTTCAGAACGACATGTACTTGCATCCTTAACTGTAACTGTACTTTTTAACTTGGAAAATAGCTATGTCATTTCCAAATTGTAGGTGTGAGGCTGTTTTTACTCCTTCACTCCTTCTCTTGATTCTTTGCTGTTTCGATTCCTGTACATCCACTAACGTCCATTTTGTATATCCACTAACCAGTACATAATAGACAGCTACAACCAGTTGCAAAATTGTTGAGACATTTTGCAATCAAAAACATCTTTTCTTTCTCTAAAACGTCCCTGTAAGAAATCTGTGAGTACAATACACACCCCCTCCCTCTCCCCCTTCCATAGTTGTTCCTCAAAGTTTCAATCATGGTGTTGGACTGTTAGCAAATTTGAAAAGAGGGGGGAGAGGGAGGGAAAGTGGAAGATCATGGTAACATCATTAAAGGCCAAATGACATACAGTGTCTCAAGTATTTTTGCAACTCGTTGTAGCAATCCCTTCAAAGTCAGTCAAGTGGCCTGCTTCAGTCACATAAGGGAACCAACCAGCAGAAGGAAGAATCTGGAGAGGGGAGAAAAGTATGGTCATTACTGTAACCCATGTGTTCAGAATTCCTGCCCACCAAACCACCTAATGATAATATTATCATTTATTATAAAGTTTATGACAGATGAACTCCACCTTGCTTTGTTGCTACTGTAAATAAGGACTTAAAAAAAAAAAGTAATTGGCACATGCATGAGTAAAACTCAGCTCTTAAGTGTTTTCAAATCACATTCAATGAAACTCCAAGTGAAAATCACAAGAACTGAGTTGAAGAGTGAGACTCTGAAGAAGCAGGTAAAAGCAGAGGAAGGAAACCAAAGAATGAGAGGCCTTGGATTCTTGCCACATTTACAAAAGAAATTTAAAATTGAATGTGGGTTTTTGATTCAGGTCACCTGCATTCTTCAAGAGAACAAAGCTTTGATAAATACATGTACATGTAATGCTCTCTCCAAAGCTGGTCTGTAACACAGCCATAACATCTTTACCCAATGGGAGAGCTTCCACACCACGGCTGTGCTCTAGCGGCGCCCGGTCGCCCCTGGTGACTTACTTTTGCCATTGGGCGACCAGGAAATATTAGTTTTTGCACCAAACTTATATGCTGGGCGCCCTGGATTTCAAGGGTTAACAGGTTTGGGCGCCCAACTACTTATCTTAGAGCACAGCCTTGCACACCACAGTTTTCTGCTTTGATTTCAACTGCAATACCACCTATTTGAAGAGACAAATACTTGAAATCTACCACAAAAACTATAATGGTATCTCTTGTCCTGTGAATTCAAATACACATTGATACCATACATGTAATCTGTCAAGAAGTAATTATGTTTCTCAAACGAATCTGACAGCAGTCCATTGTCAACGGTCCAATGGGAAATTCTGAACATGTTGGTTAATACAGTAATGTCTGCAGTCCCTTCTTCTCTCCCCAGTTGGCTCACTTATGTGACTGAAGTGGGCAGCTTGACTGACTTCTAAGGGACCACTAGCAGGCTTTAGAAGTACATAGCACCTGGCACACATTCTGAATACTGAAAACCATGAAATTGTGCAGCCAAGACTATGATTATGAAAATGGCCAAATTTCATAAAGACACTACAGGGAACAAAAGATAGACAGAAGGGGACAAACTTGATTTTGATAAACTTGTATGGGATAAATGGAACAGATACCAAACATCTATTCCTAACAAAGGTATCAAGAGTGGTTCAGAATTCCTTTTCCGAGCTCAGTGGCCTAGCATTTAATTGACAGTTCAAAGAAGAAAAATAATGTCTTTGGAATTGTCAACATTGTCTGACTTGGCAAAATATGAGCTGTCTGTTGTTGGATTTTCTTTTTTTTGTATGTATAATACTTTTCCTTTTTTGTTAACTAATTTTCCTTCTGTTTATTTTAATTTTATTTGTATTAATGGTTAATGACTATAAAATAAACACAAGAGAAAGAAGCACTAAGTACTTTTTGAACTTAGAAAAGAGAAATCATGTTAAAAAACATATCAGAAAATTGGTAATTAGCAGCGCTATAACAACAGACCCATACCAAATACTTTCTGAATAAAGAACTTTATTACAACTTGTATAAAACAAAAGCAGTAGACACTGATCCCATCAAGTCTTTTCTAAACAATTTAAGTATACCGCAATTATCTGAAGAACAAAAACTATCCTGTGAAGGCCAGATTACCATAGAAGAATGCAAAAGGATTTTTGAAAATTTTCAAAACAAGAAGTCTCCAGGAAATGACGGAATCCCAATTGAATTCTACAAAAACTGTTGGGATCTTGTTTGTCAACCGTTCATCAATAATATTGTGTTAATGAGTCCTTTGTGAAGGAAGAAATGTCCAATTCCCAAAAGCAAGCTGTTATTACTTGTTATGTACTTTAATAGAAAAACAAGGGAAATACCACACGCTGATAGAAAATTGGAGACCCATCTCTGGTCTGGCTCAAATTAGTGTGACTTTGCTATGTAAATCTGCTTGTGAGTGTGTGTAATTAGTTGTGTTATACCGTAGGTCTTGTTTATTACGTTTACTGAAGCAGTTAAGTAATGTAATGAAAGTTGTGTAAATAGTTGTGTGCAATGCAATTAAAAAAAAGAAAAATAAATAAATTTCTTTTTCATAAGCTTTGTTTTTGTGGCACGTATGGACATATTGTTATTTATTATTATGTTCATGTTTCGCACTATTATTATTATTGGTGCTGTTGTTGTAGCTGTTTTTTAATGTTACAGAAACAAGCAGCTAGGGTAATTTCCAATGCTGATAATCACGCATCTAGTGTCAAGCTATTCAATAGACTCCAGTGACTTCCTTTTCTTGAGGAATCCAAAATACCTAAATGCTGCATTGTGCACAAATGTATCAAGGGTGAAGTATCCTTATATGTTGAAGTCTCAACAGTCAGCAACATAATCGTGCTTCAAGATACAGTAACACTAATTTTATTTGCCCGAGATTTAATCATATGACCGAAGGCGGTAGATTATTCACAGTTACCACTTGTCAACTTTGGAACAGCTTAAGTCTGGAACTTAGGAATTCTGCATCATTAGAATCTTTTAAGAACAATCATAGAAACGATCTTTTTGATGTACAACAGAAATTACATCATTTTGTAGTTTAACATTTAATTCATCATTTTGCTCTCAAGTTACATTTTATTTTTGTTACATTATTCGTATCAGATAGACATAGTTTTATTGATAGACATGTTAGAATTCAACATACATTTTATCTCTTAGCTCTTACATTTCTATGCACACTTTGCATTATAGTATATTAGTTTTATTGTAATTTTTAGATAAAGGGCCACAAGTGTATTAGTTACCTCAACTATTCCATGCCACCCTTTTTAAATAAGGTGTATTATTATTGTTGTTGTTGTTATTATTCAGAAATGATTACAGTACAAATTATTTTGTTATTTATAATAGCAGGATTATTCTGTATTTGATTGCAACTCAATTTGTCACCTCATTGCTGTATCTTATCCCAGACATTCTAGATGGTGTTTCCTCTCATGCAGTGGTGGTTATTGGCAATCATTTATGGTTGTATGGTGGTTTATCTTTTTCCAAGGGACCTCTGGACACATTAGCTAGGTATTTTGCATCTCTTTTTCTTTTTCTATCAAAGTAGCGTTATGTCTAATCAGAGGATCTCAGGGAAGGAGGTAAGAAGTTTTTCTAAAAAAAAAAACAGTGCTAACTACCCAAAGATAAACTTGTCCTACAGAGGCACATTGTTAAAGGGATATTATAGTTTAGTATAATTTCAGAGCTGAACAAAGAGTTTCCAGCTATCTATTGTTGAGTGGTTCCTTGTACAGTGAATATAGAGCAAAGCAGAACCCTGCAGGCACAAGTGACCTTTACACTGGAAATAAAATGTGTTGATTTAGAACTCTGTTGTTCAAACAATAATTTGCGTCGGGCTCAGCAAATATTTTTGAATAATCCCCTCAACTTCGGCTTGAGGACTATTTGACAATATTCACTTTGCCTGGGGGTATTATTTTATGTGGGATTCAAAGGAAAGATAATAGTAGCAGTAAAACCTAAAGTCTTAATTCGAAAACTGAAGAATTCTCCACTCTGACCTTGCAATGTACCAACTTACTGTTATAATAATATTACTCTGGTTGTGTAGGTATAAGATCAAGGAAAACACCTGGGAAATTATTCAAGTATCCAGTAAACAAAATCAAGGACCAGCAGCAAGATATGGTCACTCATTAGTGGCATTTAATGTGAGTGGTTTCTTGAAATTCATCTATTATAGACCTTATTACAGCTGTTAATGTTATAATCATTGTACTATTATCAAAGCTGCTGTTACCTTGTTCATTAACCTTACCACTGCCATCATCATTGTTGTCGTCATCATCATTAACATCTTCATCGCACTTCTATTGTCATCATGACCATTACAAACACCACCACTGCTTTTAACTTGATTATCATGCTCTCATTAAAATCAGCATCATCTTAGTTTTCACTATCATCATCATTATCATCATCATCATCATTTCACCACCATTACTGTCATCATCATTAATTTCATACACTGTTGTAATGCATGAAAAAATATGCTGAGTATCATTACTGGTGGTTTTCTGTCAAGGAACCATGTTTATCAATCACAACATTGGAAAGCTGTAATTTATTCTTTATCATAGCACAGAGTGTTCCCTGTGATTCTATTTTCATGTGAAGCCTTCTTTAGAATACATGTATTAAATTAAGTACACATTTATAGTTAAACAGGCCACATTCTTTTGTGGGTTGGTTTGTTTCTGTTGGTTAGTTGAAGGGGTTCCTTACAGTGCGTTTACTGAAACCGCGGCCACCCAGACAATGATAACCAATCAGAAGGCAGACCTGAAACAATAGAAGTTTTACTTTTTCAAATCCAGCCAATCAAATGTCCGGCACAAAACAATGAAATCTCAACTTGTCCGTTGACTGGTGATGTTTACATGCAACTACGGTGTTGGTTAAATGTCATGCTCAAACCAGTAGTACTTTCATGTGCTTGTGGCTTTAGGAAGAATTATTGTATTGCCAGAAGAGCTTTTTTTTAAGACACGAGAATATTCAAACCCTGCACCAGGCACTCTGCAAATTGATATTTTTTCAGGAGACGAAAATAACAACGCCATGGCGACACAAACTTCACACTGCTACCCTAGTCTGCTACCCCTCTAGGAGGGACAATTTCTTAACTTTTATTGTTCTGTGCCCCCATCTAGGAGGGGGGAAATGAAGGACTTTGGTTGGACCCGATACAAAGTCCCCTCTCAATCTGTACATCAAAAGTAACTAAGGGCGTTATTCCAGGCATCCTGAAGGGCTGTATTTAAGGGCTTTATTTACTTCATGTCGATGAGGAGTATTTGAGTGCAACCACTTTGAAGTGTAGCAGCAGCTAGCAAGACCTTCTGTATTTTCAGGATTCTTTCATAATGTTTGGTGGAATTTGCCGAGGAGTTGTATCAAATGATACATGGATATTCAACACAACATCAAGGCATTGGGGTTTGGTAGAAGTTAGAAATAGTATTGACAAGCCAGTGGGTGTCACAGGACATACAGCAACCATTGTTGGACAGGAAATGATCGTTTTGTTTGGATACAGTCCTGAAAATGGTTTTGTCAGCAAAATCCAGGTTTTTGACTTGAGTAAGTACAGCGTGGCATGAATGATATAGTATTTACAGAATTGAATTGTTCACGCACTGTACATGAAAGAACTTTACAACTTTAATAAATACCTCTTACCGAGTTCGAAGTCCGTACTTTAAGTTACGGACCGGTTTCAGTTTTTCTGTTTTCTGTTTTTTTTTTTCACTTATGACCCAAGCGCGAAGCGCGGGCCTTAAAGCAAGGGGAAAAAACGAGGGATCCCTAACTTGTAGAGCGGACCGAGAAAACAGGGTTAATAAGATACTTATTATATCTCTGAGGTTAATCGGGCGTGCGGGTAAGGAAACTTTCAAATTTAGCGGGCCGCACAGCAAAATACGGCGTGCAAAATTGACCAATCACAGCACGCGCACTAACTGAGAGATATATTAATTTTGATTTCAGTGACAAGAGAGTGGAGTTTAACAGGACAAGCACCATATTATAAAGCAAGGTTCGGCCACACCAGTGTGCATTATCCACGGACTGGACTTATTTACATACACGGAGGTTTTACAGAGCTAAACAATACCTGTCATGGAATTTCCAGTGACTTATTTTATTACCATCCCAAGACACATGAATGGGGCATGTCACCTTCCAGTGGTTTTCCAAGGTTCCTTCACTCAGCTGTTCTTGTTGGTAGTGCTTTGATTGTATATGGTGGCAGGGGGAACCAAGGATTGGAGTCACGTCTCATGTTGTTTGACATGGGTGAGTAACACATTGACTGTTCCTTCTTTGGTTGATGAGATATTTCGTATTCCACGGCGAGACTCTGTGAGGGGTGTTATTGTAGAGCCTCACAATGACTCATATAGTCTTATACATATGTGAACCGTTTTTATAAGAACGTTGAGGCTTAGGTTTGCCAAAATTTTAAGAACAGGTTAAGGACATACCCAGGTTCAGGGAAGCCAGTAAGAATGTCTTCATTTATATATTTCAAGTCCGTATTGATTTATGAAAATACCATATCATGTAACTGAACAACATCTTAAGAGCGTTTTCAGGCTCAAATCGCCAAAAAAATAAGAATGTTCAGCCTCGGCTCTAAAATTAGACGGTCTTATAAAAAAAAAAGAGTGAATCAGAGTAACGTTGCTGAGTGGAACGAAAGAGTGACACCAACGTGTAATGAATAGCGGGAATAAGATGGCATTTCTAGAGGCTGGATGTACGTTCAAGGTTTAATTAACGCTCACGCACAAGATGCTGTCCTGAGTTCAAAATACGGAAATTGTTTTGTGGGATTTAATCTTTGCACTATCATGCTCTGTGTGATTTAAGTGTTACAGGGTTGTAATTTTTGACAAAATAAATTCCAGTGTTCTGTTTGTTTTCGTCATTTTAGAGAGCAACAACTGGAAAATTGCCAATGATGCAGTCGTACCAACGATGGCCGCACGGTACGGCCACTCAGCTGTGGCAGTTAACAGGTCAGAACTGTACCCATTGATGGTAGGGAGGGAGCGTTATCTGTATAGCGTTCTTCAGTGACCCCATTTCCTGGTTTTCATGCGTCATGTTTTCTCTTCTCAACCCTCTTTATTCCATTTTCCGTCCAGCAGCCCATTAGCTCACATATTCACACAGAGACACGCCCACGGAAAATGACAGCAACAAGTGACAATTCCTAATTGAATTAGTTTGTCGGTAAATGCTACTGTTTATGCTTACTCATGCACTTCTTAGGTCATCTTTGAAACTTAACAGTAGCTGTGTCGGTGAGGCACGTTTCCCTTTCGTAAACGGTCGTTGCCATTTTAATTTTAAGACAGTAAGAGAATTTCTCAACTGGTATAAGAAGTCTCCCTTATTAGAAAGTCTCAACTCAGAATCGAACGCGAACACGAACCTGAACCCTTCATTTGTTATGCTCTTTCCCCTAGCACTTCGCTATCATGTTGATCGGACACAGGTTTCGCTACTGATGCTTCTATAACAGGTCATCCTAGCCCTAGCCCAAGATTTTAACGCAATTTTACTCTGTTCTAAACTTTCTCCTTTCTAAGACGATTTAAAAAAGTTAAAAATTGAGCATATTGTTATATCTGCCCTTCTATACGCTTGGTTACCAATGATAGCATCAACCGTTAAAAATGACCAAGACCGATTACGAAAAAGAAATCGGCGTCGGAGACTGGTTATTGGAAAATGAACTGTAATTTTACTTTTGCAGCGTCATGTATGTCTATGGCGGGTTTCGAGGGAGTATGATGAATTCATTTCTTCAGTATAATCTTGGTAAGGCGACTTTGTCGTTTCTGTATCGCAATTACAGCTTTTACAGCAACGCGACAAACGTTGCTGAAGTTGCAGTCCTGCGTTAGATCTGGTACGAAATTTTTTCGCATATTTGATGTCTCAAGTGAAAAATTTTCCAAGAAGAGGAATCAAACTTTCAATCTTTCGCCAATATTTAAGGCTTAATTTCTCGTTAGGATGTGGACGTTCCAACAAACATGTAGCCGTAACAAAGCTGGAAGAATTTTTTTTTTCATAGGCTGTCAATACATGTACTATTCAAGAATTTTGCTCTTTCCAGTTTATCTTTTGCTTTTGCATTTCATGCTTCATGTTTTTGCTAGCTTGCCTTTGGTTCAAATGAAATGTTATTTGGTTTCGTTTCTTTCTACAGGAGACTGTTTGTCAAGTTCCAAACTCAATTGTTTCACTCGCTCTACAAACTCGCTCTTACCTACAGGTATACACAACGTGACTACATGGCTAAAAATTCGTTGCGTTATTATGCACTGTTAGAGTAGGCATGGCACCTATACTCCATCGCATATGAACCTTTACATCGAGGGCATTTTCAGACATACTTCCAAATCTGGTGAATGTTAACTATCGGCAGCACAACCTTATTGTAACTAAGTAACGCGGGAACTTAGTGTCGTGAAAATGGGAGAACAAATTGTAAGTTGACGGAAAGTTGTTTTAAAAAAAGAATTAAATTACTCGAAATTCTTCTAAATGCTGATCAGATTGGAGGTTCATATTTTAATTGTAGATGGCCATAATTTGAAAAACTCTATACTCGGAACTTTTTGCTAGGATCTCTTCCGAGATCTTTCAGTCACTAATGATATGCAGTGTAACATTCCCCCTGTTGGTTAATCCTTTTTAGGTATTTGCATGCCGCACAACCCAGCAAAGGACCGTTGCCATCAACGTCGCACATGCGAAAAGTGCATCGGCGACAATTCAAAGGACAGTTGTGTGTGGTGTGAATCTCACAGTCGGTGTGTGTCTCGGGCCTTTTACAATGTCACCTTCCCGTATTTGGAGTGTTTGCAGAGTGTGGAACGCGGAACTGGAACATGTTCTGGTGAGCTCCCTTCTTTGAACGTGTTGTTTGTGCAACTGCTGCCGAGCCATCGGTGGCTAAATTGTAATGCGCAGAGAAATGCTAAACAAGTCTCTGACACTGTCTTATTTCAGTCGTTACATAGAGCTAGATCGAAGTAGCATTGCGTGTTGACCTAAACAATCATTGTGTCAGAGACCACGGCACCTGCGGTTTGATGAATATTTTTCCATTATGGGTAAAGCAATCTCTTTTCAATGTATATCCAATAATTATTGATTGTCGTGGTCTATAAAAAAATTTTCTGTCGTCGCCAAGAAGTCTTGAAAAAGGGTGATGTCCCGTTCGATTAGCTTGGGATGAGGCTTTCTGATTCCTAACTACAGTACCGCTCAAAGGTAAGTTGACAGTCCCTCGAAGCTCGATACTCGAAACTCGATTCTCGATCCTCGATTCTCGAAAACTTCGAGGCTCGAGGCTCGAGTCGAGTTTCGAGACGTTCGAGTGGGAAAAACAAAGGACTTTTCGCGCGATTAACTTGGGATGAGGCTTTCTAATTCCTAACTACAGCTGTAGACTGGTAGCAGTTTCGATAGTCAAGGCGAGGAGCGAAAGGCGCGAAATAGGAAAAGTGGCGCGAAAGCCTTTTTCCCCCCCTTTTTTTTGAGAACAAGGTGCGAAAAATGGGGCTCTTCCAGCTCTTACCCCTGGCTTCACTCTCGCGATGCTGTCGACAGTTTTCACTCTCTCGGCTATCCAGGAAGGGACTGGTTGACTCCTTTTCATCGCTAGGTCTTCAGTGTTCCGGAATTAAGTCCTGCCGTGACTGCCACATGTTGCCTGGGTGTGGCTGGTGTGATGATGGCTCTGGTACCGGCTTAGGACTGTGTATGCGAGGCGGCAATGGTGGACCATTTCCACCCCCAAAGAATTTGAGCTCTTTTGGAAGATGCTCAAACCAGCACTGGCATTTCACAGATTGTCCAGGTAATTGTGCCGAATAATATTTTTCGAGTTATTTCTTTCGCGTCGTAGCAAGTGCTATTGCAATTCGAAAAAAAAGAGAAGTTACAGTAAACAGGCCTTTTTCAGGCCCCAGTTTTCTTTTGGAGTTTGTTAGCCCTTTTCCCGTGTGGCTGTAAACCGCTCAAGTATCAATGAATTGCCTATGAATTAGAGGAACGTATATGTAAGTATTTAATAAAAAGAGGCAGGGTGTATGTGAGAAACGAAGAAACCAATTTGGCAATATGAACTTGCTGGGTTTGTATTACAAAGTTATTACCTGCAGTTTTATATGGCCTTACCGTACGCGTGGGAAGGATGCGCTAACGCAGAACAACTAAACGCCTTGGAAATACTTCACCGGAGAGCAGTAAGGATGATCTACAATCTGCCCTATGATATGCCATTTGCTGATGTTTACCGATACTCTATGTGGTGTACTTTAAGTCACATGCACAGGCTTCGAGTAATTAAATTATTTTACAAAGTATTTAGTGAGGAGTCTCCCCCGCATTATCTTACTTAGTGAACACGTCTTGCGCTCCACACGATTTAAGAAGGAGTAACAGGATCATTGTACCACGCTTCAATATCGTACTTCCTTAAAAACTCTATTAGCCATAGAGGTGCCATCTCATGGAACGCTGTCTGCACGCGCTATAAGGGCTCCCAATTTATGGCTTTTTATCGTATCGTGAAGAAGGACAGGGATATCAAGGATCTAGATTTTAGTGCCCAGTCAGTTCAGTCGATTCCTAGATTTTATCAAGATTTCAAGTGCTTTTAGACTTCACTGATGACTCTTACTGTCATAGTTATTTATCTAAAATTGAGTCAGTATTTTATCTAATTTAAATCCTTTAATCACATTATTCTTATTATTCTTTCAATATCATTTTTAGATGAAATTTGTTTTAACATGTTTTAACTGACTGATTTTTAATATGTATACGAATCCTATATACACGACCCCCCAAGCGTATGCTTTAAACTTTCATCGTGTTTAAATAAAGGATATGTATGTATGTATGTACTTCGTTGTTAGTTATTGCACAATTGGATCGGTTTTCAATTGACTGTCGAAAGTAAATTGCGTTTATTTTGGTTTTGGTTTACTTCGCCCTGTGATTGGTTGACAAAACTCGCGCCACTTTCTCAGCCAATGAGAAACCAAACTAAAGCCAATCGCGAGTTGTACGCGGGAGTTTTCCCGCGCTTGGCGCCAGTTGCATGTAGTATCTTCAAATTCTGATTGGTTCATTGAACTGTCCATGTTTCATGTGATTGGTCAGAGTAATTGCTCTGGTTTTGGTTTTACCATTGAAAACCGCTCTATCTTGCGAAATCGCACGGAGCATTAGTCGATACCTAGCGGAAAATCAAACGATATTCGACAAGATTTAGCAGGATAAATGTCAACAAGGACAGTTTCTTGAGTTTTTCGAAGGAAGCTGGGAAAGCCGCCATTTTTCTACTCGACACACTAAGGGTGCGTATTTTGGTAGAATCCGAAAGCGGTTTTTTGATCATGAAAGGTTTGGATTCTTCCCTACCAAAAAAACGCAGAATCCGAAACCGGATTTTTCTTTATTTAGAGTCACGCAACATACATTGCGTGCGCAGCGCCAGAAGTTTTGGAAAAAATGCCCGGAAGTTTGTTTTTTATTATCGAGAACTTCTCGAATGTAATGATGAACGACAACAATGTTTGCAAAGCTCGAACGACGATGATAGCAGCCGGGAACACGTGCAGTGCCGAAACTTTCGTTGTTTTCGATGTCGGGGCATACAGTAGCAGTCATTGAGAATTATTTGGCTCTCAGTTTATGTCGACCTTCCCCAATTTAATAACCATGGAAGAAAACCAACTGTGGAATTGCAAAAACCAATTCTGTTAAGTTTGTCGATTCCTGAAAAACCAGTTGCAATTGCGGTTTAAACTTGGTTAATACTGGGTTAAAAAATACATCACATTTACAGACTTGCTGTGTAACTGATACCGTTCCGGCCACTACTGGTTTTACCAGTACATCTAAATAGAATTTTTTAAAGATACATAGATAAATCTTACCTGAATTTGCCATAATGCATGTAATGACGGTCTTCGCAGGAAAACACGAAGAAATTCGGACAAGGACTCGGACGATTAATATCACATGAAGACTGCTTGCCATATGTACTTTTCTCGAATCCTTTACCAAAAAACGGGTGGATCACGAATCTCAAAAATCCGGATTTAGATTTGGTCTGATGTAGCCTTTCCGAGTATGGATACTTTGGATATATGATCCATTTTTGGATTTTTCCAAAAAACGCAAAATCCGTTTTTTGATTGAAGATTCCGTTTTCTAATTTTCCCCAGAAAACGCACCTTGAATTTCGTATCTGGCGAGATATCTGTTCAGTACGCACGACAATGTTAAGAGCGCCATGGCTCTATTTGCACAGTGTTACTATGTGTTGAGTTATAACTTATGATATACACCGCACCCTGAAGAGTCAAATTCAGTGACGTACCAAATACAAGAAACGCTTGTTTTGTAGATTGCCAGTGTAATGGCCACAGTAAATGCATCAAGCCTAACAGTTGTGAAGATTGCGAGGATAACACTAGTGGTAAGGGAACCGCGTTCAAACTGACACGAACTCTTGGGAGTGACCTAACAAACATGTGTAAGACAATCGATTACTGTTAACAAACATTTTGGTTAAGAGAACCAAAAAAAGTAGTCAGTTTGTTTTGAAACGTTTTTCCAAAGTAGCGACCTATCCCCCTTAGAGGCTTGTTCTAGAATAACGATGATGACCTGAGCAACGTATCAAATATCGGAGGCATATATACTTCTTATTTGCTACAGGCATGTTTGGAGATTTCCTTAGGAGAAATAATTAGAAACTCATTAGCAATGTGCGTGCGTCTCTTCTCTTTGGGTGAAGAGCCTACTCAGTCTCTCTCTTTTCCCCTTGTTTTCTCTGCAGGAAGTCGTTGTGGGCAGTGCGCACCGGGATATTTTGGAGACCCAAGAAATGGAGGAAAATGTTCAGGTTTGCGTACGCGACATGACCCCCCCCCCCCCCCCCCTCATGGCCCCGGAACTCTTTTTCACTGCTCATAAAGGGTTTCGGTTCTTTGTTTTATGGACTAAAGGAAGGTGTGTGTTACGAGTTCGTTGTGTTGATGAGTGAGAAGTGGGTTGTTTGCAGTCTAAACAGAACGCAGGGTTGTCGGAACAGCAACAAGGTTATTTATTCCAAACAAACGTAGTAAACTCCACACAAGGCTTCACAATAAGCTCACACTAGACTTGTAAAATTACACTCGACCTCCGTCACACGTCAATACTCACGGCCTCCGCCAAATGTACACGCGACCTCTGTCACACTTCAATAAACACGGCCTCCGCCAAATGTATACGACATCTGTCACACTTCAATAAACACGGCCTCCGCCAAATGTATACGACCTCTGTCACACTTCAATAAACACGGCCTCCGCCAACTGCTCTCAGCTCTTCTCTCTACGTACTTCTCTACTTTTAGACTCTAAGACACTCTTCTACTTCTTACTTAAGAAAAACACTAAAGCTATACCGATCGGCTTATATACTTTACAACAAAAGATTCTAGAACTTTCCAACTCGGCTAAATAAAGTAACATTACAATGAGAAACTATCTACAGCGACATACGCAAACGACTTAAAATATAATTATTGAATCACGATGACACAGCACTAATTAAATATGCAGAAGATTCTAGACACTTCCAGACAGTAACGCGAGTCACGCAATAATTTTTCGTAACAGTGTGAAATACGTTTTCTCGCAGTGTTATTCCAAGGGTAGGAATCTTTGACAGGAAAGCGACAGGGTTCGGTAGCCATCGACCAGTTTTGTTATCCCACCAGTAATTTTAAGAATGCGCACGCCAACCACGTGCAAGCATAAATCGACAACCACACCTTTTTGGACTAAGCATGATGTAATTCCCATCCAGCCATCAAATGATCCCTGCAGCCCCTTTCATTTCTCATTATATAGTACACTTAATAAAATTACTCAATTCTCATTGGTCGAGAGTAGTGCAATTAATCCCAAATAGTAATCCGTAGGGGTACCTATTAAGTTTCCATGACAACGGCGCATGAGCAAAGCCAAACCTTCCAAATTTGAACGTTTTGTCGAGTGAAACTGGACGAAAAGGCACATAAACGAAAACGCAAATAAGTTGCCATTCTCTGGAATTATTTGTTGGATTAATTTATCAGAATACGCGATAATTTACAAGTTGCGCGACGGCTCATACAATTGGCCATGGTAGTTTTGTTGAGCGAACTATAAATAAAAAATCGCACAGCCTTCTCATACAATTCGTGATCAGTAAAAGCGAGTGATTTTGAAAGTTCTCAAATTGCACTCGCGGCGGCGAGTGCAGGTTTGAGAACTTTCAAAATCACTCATACCTATTGATCACGAATTGTACTGGTGGTGGTGCGATTTCGTATAAAGTGCTGCTGTGGTGATGACTTGAGGTGTACTCTGTTTGTGTTTATTCAGCGTGTCAGTGCACTGCCCATGCAAAAAGCTGCTCACCCACCACAGGCCACTGCCACTGTCTTGCATTGGGAGTTAAAGGAAAAAACTGTGACGAGTAAGTTTCATCTTCCTGTGGGTGCCAGAGCCTTTTTTCATGGCAATCTCTGCCGTTATTGTTATCTGCGCATTTTTTCTCGGGAGCTCGCCGTTCGTTGTTTCAGCCTGCACCAAACATCGATCAGCCAGTCGCGCGAGAAAAAGCATCGGGTACAGAGGATGGTCTACACCATGTAGACCATCCGAGGGGTTTCGCGAGGGTTAGTAGTTCTTTTAGTGCAGCTTTCGTGACACCAGAGGAAGAGATCATTAAACAAATGACGCTTAATCGAGGAATATTACAGTTACTCCAGGGAACTGATCTCAAAAGCTTGATTAGTCATGGGCGCAATCTTTGGGTTTAATAAAAGAAACCGTCGATGCGGCTGAGGGAGGCGTAAATGTCAGTAATGTGTTTAGTATTTCTCCTACCATTGGACTTCAACGACGGGATACCCACAGTTTCAAGGTGTGTGGTTTGGTTTGAAGTTTTCATTATAGACACTGTGTTTTGTATTGTTTTTACCACAGATGTGATACTGGCAATGGATACACTGGGAACGCCTCTGAAGGTGGCGTTTGTTATTGTAAGTGGCATAGAGCGATTCAGCGAAATTTTCAGTTAAGTGTCGTTGAACCGAATTAGTTGCTCTGGCGAATCAGAACAGACGTCATCACCTCTTTGGACCAATCAGACTTTGAAGGAAATCCATGTATCTGGCGCTAAGCGCGGCAAAATGCATACAGACAAGTCACAATTGGTTTTGAGTTGGCCTCTCATTGGCTGAGAAAGCGATGCCGGGGAGTTTCACTAACCAATCACAGAGTAGAGCAAAGCAAAACTGGAGCAAACAGGTTTCTTTCAACATCCAATAGTCTTTATGGATGTTTACGTCAAACTACCTAATTTCACCACCAAACCTCGTTTTCGAATTTCAAACTTGTAAATTTTAGTCTGCACTAAATTCCAAAGCAGCACAATTGTAAAGAATAGACATGTGCGAACAGTATGCACGTCCAGAGGATGACAAAAAAATTTCGTTCATGGGAGGCTTGGTGGTTAATTTTGAACACTTGGCGTACTCCTGCTTAACACCTTTTGAAAACTTCTCTGAGATGCTATTATCTTGTTTTTGACCACTTAAGAACTAAAAGTAGGTCCGCGATGCGTACATGTGTGCATGTGTGGCTTACTAGACCACGTAACAGGAGCTCGACTCTCGTAGACAAAAAATTAAATCCGATCGTGCCGTAATGTGGCCACACACTTCGTGTAAGCTACACAAAAACGAAATGGTGAGAACTGTTGATTTCTTTCTCCCTAGATGCGTTCGGGATGTCTCCGAAGACTTTTAACCTGACTGGATTGGAAAGACTCAGTTTTGTGTATTATCCAAATGACGTGAGTCAGCTTGATTTGTTTCATCCTTGTGTCTTTGTGAGGTTGTAATGGGGTGATAGACTCTTTATCAGCGTTTTGTGACGCTTGGAGATGCGTTGGTCTATAGACATGTAGTATCAATGTGAAAAACTTGGGTAGGATTACATTTCCTTTTTACGTGGGATGCGTAGGCAGACCACGTATAAAATTTGATCGAGTTTCGTCGTCATCATGGTCGCATATGGTAATTAGCCACGTGCTTGTGCTTGTCACCGAGGTAGTAACTCCGACCGAGAGATGGGTGACCGCCTCTAATACCCAGTGTTGTCTTCTTTTTTCGATTTATACATTGTACTTGTACTTTAAGGAACCATGTGACGCTGGAATAGCCAAACAGTGCGGCTAGCTTATCAGCCGCAGTTCCTCGTTCTGTACGTGCTCATTTGTTCGAGAAAACCTTCTAAGTAAAGATTGCATTCTCACAGCGCCGTGACATAGGTTGACCATAAGTATAAATGATTGAAAAGAGATTGATTTGTTCCTTTCATTGCTTTAGTTTTGTGTTTTCAACTATGAATGAATTGCATTCCAGTCGAGTGTGACTCCAACCATCGTGTGTTTGGCTACCCGCACAACCAATCAAAGTTAGCGGCAAATTACGCATTCTACGTTAACGCCTCCAGGCGTCTTGTTGTTTTGGAAACAGATTAAACGCAGCATTAGTCTGGAGATCTCATGGACAGAGGAGAGCTCGGGATCTAAAGCCAAGGTCAACCTGACAACTTTCTACGGTAAGGAATAATCAAAGGGACGGAAACAAAGTAAATCAACTTTAAAGTACTGCCGAGTGACTTTATTTTAGCGTGTCAGTGGCAGGCTTGGAAATTTAGAACCAAGTTTGTGCAGTGTGGTAAGCAGCACCACCAGTTTAACAAATAGAGCGTTTTCACTCACGTTACTATCAGCCATATTGGTTTACTGAGACAAAAAAACTATTTGCATAAAAATAGAATGCAATTTCAGAGGTTTAGTTTGGGACACCAACGTGGCCGCTGTTTCTTTGTTTTGGGACACCAACATGGCCTCCGTGGCGTCATGTGAAAACACTCAAAAGATTCCAGGTTGCCGTGCGTCTGTTCACTTTTTGATCACAGATGACATCAAAATGTGGTAAGGACAAAAAGGTGGCCCTCGAGGCGATAGCCGAGTGTGCCACTGTTATTTGTTTTTGTTTCTTTTTTCTTTTGGTACAAAACATCCATTAATCAAGGTTATTTATCGAGCAAAGTATGGTATATATTACAGTATCGTTTTATGCATTTTTTTGATTGTATTACTTTATATAAGTATTTATTGTTGTAATTGGTAAATGAAGCTACTCTGTAGAGATGTTACCAATAAAGCCATTATTATTATTATTATTATTATTATTATTATTATTATTATTATTACCACTTCTGTGAGCTGTTACTGAACAAAATGAACGTCGCGCGTGCGTGTATTTCGCTCCCCGCAAGCGCCATCGCCGAGATTAGAGACTGCTCGCAGTTTACTGTGAGACGCTAACCAGCTCTCTCTAGCGATTCACTCTGGTCTCTTTGTTGCCCTCATTTCCAGCTGAAAAGCCTGACGAAGGAGAGAAGGTGGTGCACGCCAGTCAAGTTCTCAAAGAGCCTTTTGAGACGATATTCCTTTACCATGACTATGACTTTGGACACGCAGACAAGTTTGGTTTGAGAGGTTACATTTATGATGTTACTTCCAACGGCGACGCCGTGATCACGGTTTGTAAAGCACACATCCTATAGTTTAGTGGAGCGGGTTGGTTATAAATAGCGGAACTAAAATGAGGAGCTGGCAGAAGGAGACAACTGATTTTCCCTTATGTTTCTGGGTGAAAGTGCTCCAAAACAGTTGACCGTAAGCGGCCGTAAACTTAAGTTTTGACTCTTGGGGGTAGTTTCTAACGAACTGTGGTGCTGCGTCGGTGGGGGAGTGGTACACGAAAAATTGGTTTTATTAACGGAGTTGCCATAATGTAAATCGGCAACCACACAGAGATTGTAAAAGCTGACATTTCTAGCGTTATCCCTTCGTCAGAGCAAATTGGATTTGCTCTGACGAAGGGCTAACGCTCGGTGGGCCAGTTTACATTATCAACTCTGTTGCTAAAACCAAATTTTTAAGGTTTGACTGTCATACTGGTTCACCTTTAAGTGATGTTTGTACTGACGAAACCGTGAAAAAATGGCCCATTTATACATCATTGCCCCTGGCCTCCGATGATTCGGGTGGAAATGGATTGCAACTTGAAAAAAAGTCGAGTTGTTTTTCAAGTTTTCCCTCGTTTTAAGAAAAACTAAAGCGTTGTAAACCGGTCATGTCTTGTTCTCCATTCAAAACTTCCCATGATGCTTTTCACTTAGAGTCCTTTGACCATGCACATGGCAAGTGTTGTTAGTTTTGCACTAATTTCACTGCGAAGACTAGGAGTACTTACCATTAGTCAGAATTGGCCGGCCAGACCAGTCCATTTGTAAAGAGAATTCCACTTTCAATCAAAACTGTCCAACCAGAGCAGTTTATTTCTACATAGAATACATAGCAGTGATGGGATTCTAGCGAAAACTCTCGAAAGAAGCCTATTTCATTTTCAAAATGAGCGGTACGGCTGTCCAGTTCTGACTTTTGGTAAGGCCCTAATTTTCCCGTGCGGTTCCTTCATATCAAACGTTTTAGTCGTTGCCAGGGACGTACTTACTAGTGTGCTTCTTAAACTAAAAGTAATATACGGTGTTAACTTTTGCAGGTTACAATTTCCCCAATGCCAGAAACCGTTGATCTTTTGGAGTTCTTCCTGACATTTTTCGGGTGAGGTTGATACTTGTAATGATGAATTCAGGACTAACAAAGATCTGGTCCCGGTTGTTCAAAGGCTGGATAGCGCTATCCACCGGATAAATATCTATCCAGTGGACAGTACAATTAGCTTTCCAATTACTTATCCGCTGGGTAGTGATTTATCCGGTGGATAGCGCTATCCAACGTTTGAACAACTGGGGCCAGGAGAAGACTAAGAGGACAACTAATTTCGTCAAGGTTACCTTTTATAGGTTTCTCGTACATGTCTCGAACCTGACTAACACAGGGGTGGCCAACTTTGGGTGGTCTAACAATTTTGGAATGATCAGCTCTATACATGGAGCGATAGTTTTGTTGCTTGCCAGTTCTGTTTTTCTACGGTTAATTTCAGATGCTGTTTTTCTTGCTTGTAGCTGTTTCCTGTCGCTGCTTGTCATCGCTGGTGTTGTGTGGAAGGTCAGGAGTCGTTACGTCAACTTTGCCTTGAATCGGGTCAGTAGTCCTATAGTTAGAACAGTGGTGAGATACAAGAGATGTGAGCTATCGATTTGTATGTATTGCGAAAATCTAACAACTGAAAGGAAAAACAAAGGAATACACAAGGACTTCACAAATTTAATTCGATTACGAATGAGTATATTCCTTTCATTCCATACAGTTTTGAGTTAATTTTTTACTTAAACAATCTTGGAATTTTCCTCTTTTGAAATGCAAAAGCGTACTGTTCGGTATACTTACACAATCACTCAATTTCCTTGTCTGGAAACTGTGTGGAGACTGGTGTGTTTTTCAGTGTTGTTTGGCCCAGTAGGTTAGCCCAGTAGGTTAGCCCCGGCGGGGAAAATAAGGGATACCAGTGGCAATGATGTGCGAATCAGTTAGACACCAAGAAAGTCTAGTCAGGCTTAATGTAGATCTCAAAACATCCTACGTAAGGATTCCATCTCCAGAGTACAGAAAACGAAGAATAATAACAAAGTCAAGAGAGTTCACCTTCACCTTCAGTTTCTTTGTAATAACCCCACAAGGCCTCAGGAAATTAGTAACAGTCGACAAATGGTTGCAGTGAGGATTACCTTTCCTCAGTTACACCCACATTGGGAATACTATGACCGAGTTTTTTTTACAGACCTCTTTAAGCGCTGTTTCAAACGTAGTGCTACTGCCGTGTCGAACTCAATTGATAGAATTAAATTCGACAGTAGCACGACGTTGAAACCAAGTCGTGCTAGTGCCGTGTCGAACTGAATTCATAAATTATAAGTACATTTTAAAAGTCAGCAAAACCGGTTTGTTATGGTTTGACGCATGTTTAGAGCAACAGTTTTAAACTCGACTGAAAACAAGTCGTGCTGGAGTCGTGCTACAGTCGAGCCAGCTAAATAACGGCACACGACGTTTGAAACGGGCCTTGGAGAAGTGACGTGATTATAGAAAGATTAAAAACTGAATATTTTCGTGGCTGTTTCTTTGGTAGCAAAGACGTGAGGAGAGGCAAAAAATGGCGAGTCGACCGTTTGCCAAAGTTCCAATTCTGCTTCATGATCATTATAAGGTTGGTAAAAACATCATGTATCATTGCAGTGTGTGCCTCAGAGAATGTGACACATTACCTTGCTTTATCGTGCACCTTTCGATTCCCAATCCAAACTCGAATTCCGCAAACAGCTGGTGTTCAATTTGGCTCTGTATACCGTTTCCTATTCGTCTCGAAGAATTGCCGCAATCTTCCGCGCAGGCTCTTTTCGTCTATCTGTCAGAACTACGATGTCAGGTATACTGATAACTGAGGTGTTAGATTGAAGTTGTCTTGCGAGTGGTTTGTTATATTTTAATACATTTCACCTTGTTGGTGATTAAAATGAGTGCTGCTGACATATTTCAACCGCTGTCCACCTCTATGTTAGTAGACCATCGTCACAATCAAGTCCATCTTAATGGCCCCTCTAGTAGCACTGTTTCCTATCCTTTATACGATGTTTCATTCACTCCACACTTCAACCAGTACCCTCGACCAGACAGTCAACGTACAGTCGAGAGACAAATATTCGTCACTTACGTTTTTCCTCGCGCTCGGTTTAGCACAGTTTGATACGCATCTAGACTTGTAGTTACCTCAGTATTTAGCGAGGTGGCCTTTCATTTTAATTACGTTGTCTAGTCGATGAGGAATGGAGTGGTAAAGCTTCGTTATGTATTGCAAATCAATCTGTTGCCACACACACTGTATCAAACGGAAGAGATCATTCTCTTGATGAAGAGCCAGATATTTTCCATTATATTCAAATCTGGAGACTGTGCTGGCCACTTAAGGTCATTCCCCAGAAATAGAAGTGGCAATAGATTTTATTTGAAAGTTTGCCAGGTGGTTGTCAAGGTCAGGAACATCAAAGAAATGCAATAAAAAGAGAGGGTCCTTTTGTCCGTTCTCATGCTTTGAGGCTTTAGGTTAAACCAACTTTGGTAAATTGTTAACACAGTTTATGCAGATAGCCGAAAGTGGACTGAGATTCTATAATTTACAGAAACAGGACAGAAGCAATGGGATATAGGTTTTATTTTGTCAAAAGTACATCATGGTCGAAGTTTAACCTCTTAAAGGTTAAAACAAAATGAACTAATGAAAGATTAGTCGTGTTTTTTGCGTCTGCGCTTTACCATTGAAGTTTCAATAGTGTCATCGTAAAGGAGATCTTCCGTGAATAATGAAAAACTGGACAATAAAAAATTCTTCAAATCTGGTTATGTCATGGAGAATTGCATTTTCTTTCAATATGAGAAATAAAAGCATAGGTCCCCATACTCGCTTGGGAGAAAATCGCCATTTACCTATTTCTAGGAGACCAGTTCTTCACAAAACCTGTAGTGTTTTGACTATACAAGCGCTCGTGCGCGCGCTGCTGACGCAAGAAATTATGCGCAGTAAGGATGCGCAATGCAATTCAGAGGAATTACCGTAATGGAGGTTATTTCATTTTCATGTTTGTAATTTTCCACAGCACGAGCTCTGTGAACAGGCATTGTCATCCATGAACAAGTATTCGTTATCTTCAAAGTACCTCACTCTTACTGGCTACAGATTCTTGTCTAGGATGTCAGTGTACTTAGTGGAGTTAATGTTGCTTTCTACAGCAGTCAAAGTTCCAACACCATCAAGGCAAATACATCCCCAGATCATCAAACATACTTTGTGTTCAGAGCGAGGACAGTTGAGGCGTGGATTGTACTTTTCGTCGTCTTTGGGTCAAATATAAACACAGTTGTTTGTACCGATCACAATCTGACTTTCGTCGAAAAATATCACTTTTCTCCAGTACTCGTCTGTCTGCTTTGTCTGCTCTTTACACCACTCGACTCGCTTTTTGCGATTTACTTCTCGAACCACCCCTTTTTCGCTGACCTTCTTCTGTATCCTTCAGTTCAGAGTGTAGAACCCTTTGCACAGTGTTCTCGCTGAAAGTTTGTGCTTTGCACTCGTTCAGCTTCGTCTGTTGGCTTTTACCAGACGACGCAAAGCGTTTTTGTCTCTGATTGTGAATTTCTTTTTCCTTCCACTTGGCGTCATATTCAACACCGAGCCATTCCTTCTATAATTGCTGAGAACGCTTGTGATAGTTGTTCTTGGTATGTTCAACAGTCTTGATAGTTCAGCTTTGTTTTTCACTGATTCTGACAACAGTCATTTTCTTCGTTCCTGTGGTCAATTCAACACCTTTTCAGCTCATAGTAGTTGAAAAACAATTTCAAACAAAACATTAAAAAATTATCAACTTTTACTGACAAAAACGAAACTCGACATCTTACCGGTAAGGTAAAGCAAGGTGATATGTCATAAACAAACGGCTTGTAAGTGTTTTCTGTCGCGAGCTTTGCAACCTTGTTTTCGACATTTTGGTAAGTTTCTTGTTTTTTCTTACACTCAGCAAATTTTCCCGCCTAAAACGACAGATGGTGCAGCTCATCTCAGGTTTTTCTGCACACCGTGCGCAAACGCGGGTGGAAATTTCGCGCGCCATTTTTGAAAGTGACGAATGTTTATGTCTTTTGATTGTACGTCATCGCTGATCTACCCCTTCCCCTACTATCATGTTACGATTAAAAAATCAGAACGTGTTGTCCACATGTTAAGGTGGCCCTGTAGTAATGACCAGCAAACATCAGCTTTCAACTTCACCTCCTCCTATTGACATCCTAACGGGGGGTGTCAACTCTAACAAGGCCTGTTTCGGGAGAAAAACAAAATTCTTCCGCGAATCTGGAGTTTTTACTGGGAATCGCGAGACTTGGTGATTTTTCTGGGAAATATGACATAGTTCTCGGACATTGCAGAAAAAAGCTTGGTTTTGAAAAAAAAAAAAGCATTTTGATGGGTGAAAAATCGGGAGGATCTTCCAAATATCCGAGAGGACTTAAAGTTACACAAAGTGTCGATCAAACAGCGTTTATTAGGGTTGTCACCCCCCGTATCCTACACCCTAATCAAATCTCCGCATAACTAAATGTTGGGAACGGATTCACCTGCTTCAGTTAACCGTGATTCAGTTGGGAGGCAACGAGCAAACAAACAATTCAGCGAAGGATTGTTATAACTGAGTCAAACGAAAGCAATCCTAACTGAACAAATCGTTTGTACGAAAATAAGAAACATTTAGTTTTTCTTTTGATTCCAGTCTCTCCCCGGGCCTATTGCAGTGGAAACCTGTGAAAATGGTAAAGCCGCCGTCATAACAGTTGTGTTGCGCTTGCCTGGGACCGAGGATGGCTTTACCCCCTTCGGCCAGAGTGGCGTCTGTTTTGCGAGTGTGTTGGGAACATGTGGGGACTCCGTAGGGACCACGCCCGCGGCAAAGGCTACGCGTATACGAACCCACAAGCGGTGTAATGGGACCTGCGTCTAGTCGTCAGAAGGCCTTTGAAGACCTCGGAGCATTGCAAAATGCTCAAAAGGTCTAAGCACAGCGGCAAACCTGATGCTAAAGGCATCAGCGATGACGGCTACCATCTGTTTAGTCGAGTACAGTTATTTTCTCTGTTGAGAAATACCTCGAATGTCTGGTATTTCGAGAGCGGGCTGATCAAGGGGCTCGCACAGAAGCGATAGTAGTTCAGTCTTTAGTTGCTTGCCTACTCCGGCATTCGTCTCTTTCGCAACAGGCCGTCTCTTTCGGTTGTTTGGAAAGCCGACTGCGTCCTTGTAAATAAGCCGTGGTTTTCGTCGAGCGCGTTGAAAATTAAAAACTTGTGCGAAAAAATATCCGCAGACGTAGCGAAATTGAAAGTGAGAAACGATCTGAAGAATTATTTAGAAAAATCTTAGTAAGATTAGCGTTGACTTTGAAATCATTTTGGCGTCAAAGGTAACCTCCGGTTGGACGTAACATCGTGGTGGAATCAGGCCCCAGATGTCTAAATAGGCAGGTACGCTGCAATGGACCAGCATCCCATCCAAGGTTCCGTTGACCTTTTCTTAGTGCTGTTGGTGTGGGGTGTCTGTGACCCAACTGCAACGTTACCTTATGGTTATTGGCGAAATGTTTCGGAGTCAGCGGCATTATTAGCTCACGAATCACTGAATGGCTTGGAGATCGCAATGAAGTTCTTTGCCCTTTTAAAAACAAAGTGAATAGTTGCACAGCTGCTTAAGCAAAGAATCTACAGGTTCATTTCTTAAAGTGTGGTCAGTTCCTTCGGTCAAAATTGTACCCCGGAGAAATGACACTGAAAGCGTTGTGTGAAGACCGTTTTACCTTCAGCAGCTATTGGTTGCCCGATTGCCGACAAAAGGGGGAACCTCGGTATGTTTCTTCTTAGTGTTAACGTTCGTTCTTGTGAAATTTACCCGGGAAGAACTGAGGCCCGTTTCAAACGTCGTGCTGCGATCGACTTTTAGAATTTATTTATAATTTAAGAATTCAGTAC
>OX419336.1:25188004-25205504 GCA_948470475.1 Galaxea fascicularis | reverse complement strand
GGCGTGAATGTCAATAAGATGCTTATGGAACAGAACATAAGGTAACATAATGTTGTCTGAAACTAATGACTCATGGATCATTTTCTTTAACTTCCAGAATGAAGTTTGACACAGAATCAATTACTAATGTTATATTTTCCATTGTCAGTAGGGCTTCTTTGATTTGATCCGAAGTGTCATGAATTGATAAGTCTACTTTGGTTAGTAAATTCTCCATCACATCAGTGAAGGCTGTAAGCCAAACTTGTTTGCCTTCAATCTCAGCACATAACCGAGCAGTAGCTCCCTTTTTCGCTCCTTTGACTTTCTGGCACGTGCCACAACTTGGGCATGTGAAGACAGGAGATTCAATGACATATGGCATCTTCTTTTTACAACTGTTGATTTGGCAGGTCATGAAAACACTCACTTTATCTGTAAAGATGAATTCCTGTATTGTCACTGTTTTCTGGATATTGGTAACCAGCTGTGGTCCTTTAGGATTGTCAACATGCATGCTGATTTCTTTGATTGTTGTGTCACTTGTTGAACCAAGATGTATGTGGCCATTGTAGTTCTTGACGCTTAGATCTGTTATCTCATAACTGTTGGAGTTTTTGCATTTTTCAATCATGTCATCCCACAAGTGTATTGTTGTATGACCAGTTTGGTCCTCAATGACACAGTCCTCTTTAACAAGGCCTGAGTTTCCATTTCTCTTTGTGACTTCTTTTGGTTTAGCATCTCCCATTGTGATTCTTCCCCTGACATTCACTCTTTGATTTCTGGTTAACGTGTTAACTTGATCGAGTGAGATTTGAATAGCATTACCATGTGGTAGGGTGGAGTTGCTTAAGTCGCTAGTTGATGGTTGTGTGCTTTTGAAGTGAATATCACCAGAATTAGCCTTGACAATAGTTGAGTGATTGTTTACAAACAAGTTGTCATCCTTTTCGTTTGCATTCAGTACTCTAACTGGTGTACCAGTGTTCTGGAACAGAAGTGCCTGTTGATGATTTTTACGATCGAATCCAACTAGTTTGGCAAATTTAGAACTTGATGTTTGCAGGTCAAAAGTGAAATATTCGTTTCCCGATTTTGCCTTCTTTATTGGTGATAGTTTGTGAATGTAGCCAGGATCAGTATCTGAAGAGGAAAAAGTAATGTTGAGTATATTGGATTACAATCATATTTTATATGTATAAAATTGACTATGAGTCATAGGCCATGGCATTCAGTAGGCTTCTAATGATTGATGTTAAGATACATTTTACATTTGACTCAAACATTGATATTCCATTTACCTTTTCGTTTTGATGCAGACATTGCCAGGAGCACTGTGGAAAAAAAAATTTTGTAAGTCAGGTGAATTTAGCAGAAGGATTGAGACTCATTTAATGCCAAAACATGGAATTATTACTCTTTTCTTTTATATGAGGTTAGAGCAATATCAAAGCAGTACTGTTTTTGCATTTTTTTTATGTGATGGAAACCAAGATAATTGAAGATATGTTATGATCATTCAAACAAGCATAATTTTGATAAATTTCTTTTTTTTTTTTGTTTGGGTTGGGTTGTGTTGTGGTTACCCTTATGCTGGATGATATTGTTTTAGATTTGCAGTTCATGATTTCTGCATTTCGATAGTACTTTGATGGAAATGGTAGGTGGAATCACTTAACTGATTAAGACGAGCCTCCTCAGCAATTCTATATTTTAACTGAGTGTTCTTTTTTATGTTTGTGAGGCGATCTAATGTCATAGGTTCTATTACACAGGAGTCAAGGGTTTTTACCCTGCTGATTGCAACATATGTAAGTCCTGAAGTTTTCTCACTTGAGCCAATATTTATCCAGGCCTTTGGTAATGTTAATCCTTGACTTTTATGAATTGTTATAGCCCAAGCAAGCTTTAATGGTAGCTGTTGCCTTTCATGAATTTGGTCGAATGATTGGGATGTAACTGTAATTGGGCAAATTGGAACGGAGTTTGGAAATTCATTAAGAAAAGAAACACCTTTGTATTGGTTGAACTGAACTACAACAGCTATAGGTAACATTGGAGGATAGTTGTTTTCTGCATATATAATGTCAACTACCTTGCCTGTTGCTCCATTACAAAGTCCCACCTCAGGCCATAAATTCATTGTAAGCATAACAATTGCATTTTTGGCAAGAACCAATTCAGGTACTAATCCAGACATTTCATCAGGAGGTAAACTTTTAGCAATGGAAGAAGAATGCCGGGCATGTATATGTGCTATTGGTTGTTTCAACTCCAACAATTTAATGTAATTGTAATTGGCCACTTCATTGTTGCTGTAATGGGCAATTCCAGAAAATATCCATACCCAACCACGGACGGCTTCCATGTTTTAACCCCCCCTCGCCTTCGGAAATTCCAGAATGCGTTACCCCCCCATGCCCTCAGAATTCCATAACCGTGAACCCCCCCTACCCTTCGGAATTTCCGGGGTTTTTTGGGAGGTACATTTTCGACTTGGCAACGTTTATATGAACAAACGAACATGAATTTATGCCTCCCAAAGGCTGTTATCTAGCGGCGCCAGGCGACAAGCTTTACTCTTCAGCGACAAGAATAACCTACCGCGTGTGGCCAGGCTGTGCAACCTTTTTTTTTTAAGTCTAAATTTGGCTATAAAAAAACACCACTTACGGTGATTTTCATCCTCTTTGTTTTCTTGTGTTGTTTTGACGTTCACAAAGCAAAATAGCTCGAAAGACTGTTAAAATCTTTTGGTCGATTGCCGTCCGGCAGTCCGAATGTAAAATTATCTGACAGGCGTTCCTTGGAGGCGAGGGACAGGTGCAAGTTTTTTTGCCGTTTATCGAGCGGGACACGGGAGTATCAAGAAATTGCACGCGGTAAATAAGGTATATTTTCAGACTTTATTCACTTGACAAGAAATTCATCAAGGTAAATGTGAAACCCACGTTTTACTGTTCACTTCTACGTGTCTGATCAATCGATGCTTGTCTTCTGCTTCCACGATCATACGTTCGTGGTTTATTTACGAACTGCAAAAGTCGACAACAATAGTGTTTTCAAGGAACTCACTCTACTCTTTCTACTCTAGAAATCCCACCCGTGAACCCCCCCCCATGCCTTCGGATATTTTCCAATTGTAAATGCCCCCCCATTCCTTCAGAATTCCAGTTCAAAGAACCCCCCCTCCCCTTCGGAAATCCTAAAAGCCGTCCGTGGTATAGGTATGGATATTTTCTGGAATTGCCCAATATAACCGAGTAGCGTCACGAAATTCATTCAAGTTAGGAACTGCTGATGGTTGTCGAGTGAGCAACAGCTTCCAGTCCTGTTCTGTTGAATCACCATTTCTAAGACGTGTGAGCAGATCTCTGAAAATGCATTGTGCAGTGTCTCTTCCTTGCACTCTCTGATTAACAGATAATTTTACCACTTTATGAAACATCAAGTAAGCTAAATAGCCTTGTTCAGCTATAATCCCTGATGGCATGCTGTGGTACAAAGGTTTATCTCCAACTGGAGGCAACTGTGCTGGGTCGCCAAAGAAAATGAAAGATATTCCACCAAAAATTTGATCTTGAATTCCTGTTGCTTGCCGGCAGCGTTTATCGATCCAACCAAGCAATGTTTGCCCCAACATGGAATACTCATCAATTAAGACATATTTGATATCTAGCAATCGTGCTTGCAATCTAGCTAGTGACTGCCCAGTTAGGTCTTTCTTTCCTCTGGGGCCAACAGGGAGATTTAAAAGAGAGTGAATGGTAATACCACTTATGCTGAAGGCAGCTTTTCCTGTAGTGGCAGATACTACACAATACCTCTGAAGTAACGATTTAAATGCACTTATGAGATAGCTTTTACCTGTACCTGCAACACCATTGATTATTAGGTGTAGTGGGGATTTAGGAATCGGGCTGTTAAAATGTTCTTTCACTAAATCATATGCAAGAGATTGCATGCTGCTAAAAGTACCAATATCTACTTCATCACCACTGCTCTGGCAATTGATTGTGAAAGTTTGTTTCTGCTTCGTTAACCAGCTAGGCATTTCAGAGATTTGCTGATGTGTGTATGGGAAGGTTGTTGTATGCCAATCATGCTGTGTCTGTTCTTCTTCCATGGAATCCGAGGTAGTGAAAGTTAAGTCAGCTAAAATCATCCATTCTTCGCGCGAATGAGAAGATGGGCTTGGATCATCAGAAGGCTCTTCATTTACAAATTCCTGAATATCTTCAAGTTTGCTATTCCAGTCTGGTACACTTTTGTGTGCAAATTCAGTTTGGAGGAACTTTTCCCATTCTGAAATATAAACTTGATCACTGCCTTCTGTATCACCCCAAGCGTTTTCTTGTCTTATCAACCATGGTTTATATTTTAGCAATTGGTACTTGCAATATAATCCAAACTGTGGTCCTTTAGGACTTGAGCTATACGTAGGAAACACTCTTGGAACAACATTTTTAGGCTGATTAGTAAGTTTGTTGTTGACAAGTTTATATTTGCTTGCAAAAGTTATAAAATTCATGTCTTTCAAGTTTCCTGTATGAGTGGTTTGATATTGTTGCCTTGTTGCATAAATATCGAGTAAAGAGTTTTTGGTTGCATCACCTTAAAGGATGTACTTAAAAAATCAAGAGATAAGAGATGGTGCATAGTTTCTTGAGAAGAAAAGTCACGCTGACCTAATGCTTTCATTGCTGTCTTCTTTACAATACTTCCAGCTGTGGCAGTATGGAGAGAATTAGACACAACAGTTCTAAAAACATGCTTGAGGAGATTCGATCGTGGTTCAGTTTTTGCAGCATACTTTGCTAAATATTCTACACATGCATTGTAGTCAATAACAGGTTGAATGTCACAATTGGCACGCCAACCTTGTAACTGTAGGCGCTGGTGGTTGTTAAGTCTGGGATCATTTCTCTTAGTAGCTACTGTCAGTTTGTATTTTTTGCTATTATCCTTGGTGTGAATAGGTTCAAAAAGCAATGTTGTTTTCTCACGGTTTTCCATTGGAAAATTAAATCTACACTTCAGTTGTATCTCATTCACTCTGTTTCTCAAACAGTAACTTGTACTACAACGAGTGTGCCTTTGGACACTATTCAATAAATCAACATAATCATTATCATTCATTGTGCAATCAATATCTTCGTATCTTACTTGGGAGGGGTGAACAGAAGGTTTGATCCAAACATTTTCATCAGGGGGATCTGGATTGCATGTACTTAAGAGCCAATCAACATACTTGCAAATTCTGTCTGCTGCATCCTTCCCCTCACTGATAATAACTGTGTCAGGATTTTCCTTGTTAGTTTCTAAGTGAAGGTGTGATTTAAGAGCAATTTCACTTAAACAGCATAAGTCTGGGTCATTTTTCAGTTTGGCTAAGCCATGGCAATGGATACTTCCTCTGGATTGATACTCAAATCTATACCAGTGCCAGTTTGCATCTAGCGTGTCATAGAGCCAATGTTTTACAAAGCTTTTTACACGCTCAGTGAAAAACCAATCAACAATGTGAGGATTGTTTATTACATTTTGACGCCGCACTTCTGATGGGTTGTCGCTATCCGTGATGTTGCTACCTAGTAGAACATGCAACTCTGGCCAGTGCATGTCTGCTGCAGAGAGTGTAAAAAAGAAAGTTGGAGGTCCTGCATGTTGTATAATGGCCTTCAATTCTTCCTTGGACTTATACCAATATGCATCTGAACCAGTAATGTTTGCAATATACCGTGATAATTTTGACAATAAAACATTGCTGCTATTATTTCTAATCATATCTCTAAGTTCCTCTAAAGTCAGATGCTGTTCACCCGGGTTTTGCTTCAAAAATATTCCAGTTTGTTGGAGAATTTGTGAGCGTTGCAACATATTTAATGCCCAATAGGAAAATCTAGGATGGTTGGCAAATCGATAAATCCAATTCTCTTCTTTTCTCTCTCCAAACTTAATCAAGTGTTTTATCTTTTCTTTCAAAGATACATTTCGGCAAATGGATGGATTAGTTGGGTCTCCTTGTCCGTCGGGAAATAAAGTTGGGAAAGCCATTGTAGCTAAAAATGGAGTAGAATATTCATTTAAGGGCTCACTGCCTCTAGAAGGCCAATCAGTTGTGGCTGATAGGAGTTTCTCACGAATGGAATCATCTTCTTTCTTTTGATTAGAGTTAACAGGAAGAAAACTTGATGTTTCTGTATTATCATCATAAACTATGTCGTCCCTCTCCTCTAAAGGTCCATGATCTTGACTACAGTTCAGGCTATCACTTATTACAGTATCGTCTGCTTCCACAGATAAAATATCTCTGGGCACATTGTTTTCTGGTAAAGAATTCAATGCTTCATAATTAATCTTGACATCTGCATAATGAGGATTAAACTTTAATAGCCAGTTTATGGCATTTTCAACAGCTTTCCTTCTAACAGTCAAGTTCTTAGAACAGTTATTATTTCCTTTAGCTTTGATTATAATTATTGACAAATCCTTTGGAAATCTTGGCAAAAAATTAGCCAGTTCAGTGATATTTTGAGGGAGATTTACACAATGTCCAGAGTAGCCTCTTTGGCCTCCTGGTTTTACATAAATATGCATAATAGGAAGGGCACGAGCAATGAGCATTTCTTCCACTTGAGTCAGCCCCATAAGTTCATTTGGTACAGCTGAGGGTATCATGAAGTTTGCCTTAGAAAATTTCTTGGGGAATTCTTTATCTCGTGTGCACCTGGAACACTGGTAACCTTCCAATGCTTTAGGGGATGCCTTCAAGTGCCATGCTTCAAAACAAACTTTACACTGATAAATTGAGTATCTGTTTTCTTTATGAAATGCCGAAATATTTTTTTGGGCCCAAGGTTGTTCATGAAGAGATCCATACGCTTCAGAATCAAATTGTGCCAAATAGTCTTTCTTTGCAAGTGTTGATTTGGTACAATTGGAAACTTTCTTAGTTTGCTTAGAAGTATGCTGTTCACCAATGTGTTGTTTTCTTTTTAATTGGTAATTTCTTTGTTTTGTCTCAAGTCGCTTCTTGTAATGTTGTGGGGATTCAGTCAATTTTGATTTAAGATATTTTAATCTACCCTTACTTTTACCACTAGATACAGTAGACACATAATGTAATCCTTCCAAGTAACCAATAAATGTTATTCTTGGAGTTTCGTTACCACAGGGTGGCATTATTGTTGTTTCATCAGGACATGAAAGCCTGGATTCGATTATATGAATAACACAGTTAAATTGGTTTGCTACAGCTTGTATAATCAGGTTATCACACCAAGTGCCTGGGGTGGCCATTCTTTGTAAATATGTCTGCCATGAATCAAAATTAACCACTGCAATTTCTATAAACAATTCAGGGTACCTTTGTAAATAGGCAACTCCTGCTTGGCGTATTTCAATATGTTTTTCAGCAGTACCAAAATACTGGTGGCTAAAAGAGCGAAAAAAACAATCTCCAGAACCTCCCACCTCTACCGCCTGCAAACCTTTGTCAGATAATCTAGTGATCAAACGATTATAATCACAGGATGAGTCTGCTAAGCCTGAAGCAATCATGTCATTACGTTGTTCATTAACAGGATTTATACCACCAGAAAGTGTAAAGGATTCTTCGTATTTGGTTAATAATGGCAATGGACATTTGAAACATGTATTTACGAATTGCCGGTGTTTTGAATTAAGCTTGACCGCGGATTTGAAGGCATTTTGGTTTTTCCTGAAGTAATAGTAGCTAAAGAACCTTTCTCCTGAATATCGACCAAAGTACGATTTATAACACTTAAATAAAGTATTTAAATCTGATGATTTGGGAACACTTTTAAGAAACAGTTTGTATGCTTTCCTTTTCTTTCTATGAAAAAGAGACCGGGATAACTTAACTTTGGGAATTCGAGAAGGCTCGCGGTCTCTTTTCTTCTGCTTTACACGCTTTTGGTAAACAAACATACCCTTACCGAGTTGATAGGAAAATTTGTTAATTTGCGATCCTGCTTTGCATTTCGGAGTACCAAAAGTTGTGAAATTAACATTCAGCAGTGCTGGCAAAAGTGATGATTTCAATATCAAGCTGTTGTTTGTGATAGCGTTACTGGGATTATTTTTCCGTGCTAGTTTGAGTTTAGGCTGAAGCATGATTTGAGCGATTTTAGGCGACCAAACTGGGTCTACATGTAAGTTCGGCAGAACGGTGCCCCTGCTAGATTCAATACTAGGCCAAAGTGGGCCAGCAAGTTGATGCTGTCGGAAAATGCGATTCCGTCCAATCAAACCAAGAAATGGTTCAGTAATCACTGAAAAGCATCCTAGAAGTCTCCACGTGCTGCGGAGTTCGAGTCGAGCGATTGCAAGGCTGCTTTGAATCCAATTTATAGAGCCAAACATGACAGCACTGCTTAAATAGGTCCTCCAAAATGCAAAAGAATGTTAATACTGTATCTTACTCTGTGGCAAAATTGTAGGCACAAGTATGTATAAAACAACGGAGAAACTTACCGACTTTTAAATGCCTCCACACCTCCTGATAGCGCTAACTCCACACGAATCCAGTAATATTACTGTTGCACATGTCTTGTGGAATGTTCACGTGAAGACGGCCGAAGTCCGATATTTGTCATGGAGTATTCACGTGGGAAAGTCGTCCCGAAGCTTCGGTTCCACTGTCGGTTCGCATTGAATGGTCCAAACAAGCTTTCATCGCTCTTCTTTTGACATCACAGCGAGAAACGAGTATTCTTTGAGATTATTTCTTTCTATTTCAATCTTTCAAATGTACATTAACACTTCAATAATGCAAAACTTTTGGCTTTGAAGATCTAGCACGTTGGCCGTCTCGGCGGCCATCTTTTGAAATACTCTTGTTCGAGTGGAAGTGGCTTCTGATTGGTTAACGAGGATTTATCGATCGATTTTGGCAGAACAATTTTCCTTCAAAATCGAGATATGGCGTGCAAAATAGGGTTGCGGGCTCTTCTTGAGCCCGCAAAAATGGCACACAAAGGAAAATTTCATAGCCAGAACAGCCGGCTACTTTCGTCTTGACAGGCGGCAGAATTCGCCGGTTGCCGGCTTCTACTGAGAACCCTGTAATCAGAAGTCAGGTTCCACTTTCGCTTTACAAACATCTTTGTTCTTTATTCCGAAGTTCAGATTTGCCATTTTCATATATTCATACTCATTCATGACTGACGGGTCTGTTACGAACCAACAAGCGCTATTGGTAGCTCGTAAACACCTGGATTTTTTTCAGTAGCTTAAGTAGTGTTTAAGTACTTTAGTGTTAAGTACGCTTAAGTAGTGTTAAGTGATCCGCGGTTCAAATATGATTTTCATATATTCATACTCATGTAAACAGTTGCCAAACGGAATAAAAGATGGGAAACTTTGAATTTGGAATTTAAATTAAATAAAAAAAATTCTGGTTGGAACCTGTTCCTGAACTTGTCACGATGCGTTTTTGTTAAAACTCAGTAGCCAATAATGTGTGATAAAAAGTGTGAAATTTTATGCTTTTTGATAAAAACAAGCCAAAAGCGGTGTAGACCGCTGACAAAGACTTAGCCTGTAACTTGTTTGCCTGTGGTAAGGCATCCTGTGAAAGATGGAAGTATAACATATATGTCTGATAGTATCTGAAAGAAAACAAGCTCCGAAGACGAGAATAAACTAAAGGAAACTGAAACTCCTTACAACAAAGGGCTAGCGCTCGAAACGTCAGCTTTTAGAATCCCTGTACGGTGGTCAATTTACATTTATCAACTCTGTTGATAATACCAAAATTGTTGTATATTACTTCCCCACCGACGCAGCACCACAGTTTCTTTAGAAACTACCCCCTGAAACTCCTTACAGTCAAGAACGTGAAGACGTTTCCAACAGGTAAGTACTTGGTGCGAATGATGATTTAGAAATCAGATTGGGGGAAATATGATCAAGTCCAGATATGTGGTTTGTGATAAGATATGTGAGCGGTTTTCGATCAACATCCGTAACTGGGGAAAGATTTCCAGATGGCCTCATCACTGTCTTGTTAACCCTGTTCGAAAATGAGTAGAGTTAAAACAAAATGAATGTATCGAGCTGTGGCGAATTTTTGCAGTGAAACGTCTTTAACTATTCCAGTTTAAGAAAAAGTCAAATTGAAGCCTGCAATCGTTATATCTACTGCGTATTCGGGTTAATTTTGCTGTCCTTCACAAAACTTGATTTATGCAACAACACGTATTCAGAGGGTTGAAGGTTGACGACCGTTCTTGGCACTTCAGTGTATTTGGCCGTTGTTCCCGCGACCGTAGAAACCTGTAGTGAAGTTCTATGTCGCTTTAATTTGCTGTGTGTGTTGTGTGTGATACAGCAAAAGCAAAAATAGCAGCAATCGAACTAATCGAATGAGGTTGAAAATGAAAAAGCACACTGAAGTGCATTCGACGAAAGAGTCCAGCTCTGTTGCGCAAAATGGCTCACTACGACGAATAGAAGACGGATGCTCATCCGAAGTCCAAACAGCAAAAAGAATTTTTTTTTTCATAAATTGATTAAAAAGTACCGTACTGTTAGTAGTGTTTCGCGGAGTAAGCATGTACTGAAATTAGGCATTGTAAATATGTAGCACATCGTTACCAATACATGGTAAGCTGTGAGTTGTGTAATAAACACAAATTATTGACAAAGAATCACTAATAAAATATTGGTTGTCCAGCAAATAGCTACGAAACCTTATCAAGGCGGGGCAAGAGAAGAAAACTAGAAATAGAGACCCCATTCTACGTAGATTTCGGTAAAGTGATACTTTAAAACAAAATCATACAACTTAGAACAACTCATTCATTGCGCGAGCAAATGAATGAGTTAAACATGGCTTTTTTCATAAAATAAGAATAATAGCCAACATAAAAATCTGAAAAGTTTAGAGGTCAGTAATAAGCGAGTGTTCGAGCATTAAACCACGCTACGAGTAGAACATGCAAAGCCATTTAAACGCTGTGATTGGTTTAAAGTTGTTTACTAATTAAAGTGTCAATCGTTCGCTGCAGAAGCAAACTCATAGCAGTTCCACAATTCTTATTGGCAAATACATAAGGGTAACGATAGGTCTACAAGCAAGTTAGTTAGAGGAACATAGGTGCGCGAACTCGGTGAAATAACCAGGTTCGGCCGTTGTTCTGAATGTGGTGAAAAATCATTGAGCAACTCAAGAAGTCAGTTGACTAGCTTAAGTAACGTAAGTTAAGTTGTCCAGGCTATCGGGACCGATGCAGTGCCAACAAAAGGACTTATTTTAGCAGATACATAATTTTATCGTGGGAAAGCTTCCAAGTTGTGCTAGTAGGGCCGTGTGTTTGTGAAGACACTGCAGAGAGTGCGTGTTTGTTGCACGACCCGGGGCTGGATTCATGAATGCCTAAGATGTGTCTCAGTACGATACAATTTAATCAAAATATTATGACCTTCTTAAGATATGTTATAAGTGCTATTTACGTATGATGTCTTATTCTCGTCATATGACAGGTGTAACTTAGGCATCTCCTAACTTCACTGATCTTGAGAAATAATCGATGGGCACCCAGAGGCCAATCAAATTTTCTTGAAATCGCGCGTATAAATGATTAAAAATCCAAATGGATTTGTCCAAGGTTCTTCTTAATAAATTCCATATGATCAATATTTCCTTCCGGGAAAACGAGATTCTTCAGAAGATTTTCATTTTACAACTCGAGAACATTGGAACTGTCACGAAAGAGGCGTTGATGCCGTAAAGCTCGAAAGGAAAACAATATGGCTGCCCCATCTGTTCTTTGAACTTAAGGCGTCGTAAGAACTAAGGAGGTCAAATTTGACTTCCTAAATATAGGAGGAAAAAAGATTAAGACTTGCTTTAAAAATCAAATGTCTTCGTGAATACGTCTGATCTCTGTAGGCTTAGAATGCTGTTGTGAATCCGGCCCCCGGCCTACTGATCACGGTGGAAACCTTTTACTAAGCACTTAAAACGCCAAAAATTCAAAATATGCATGCTAACATCTCACCCACCTTCATCAATTGTGGGTTCTTTTGAGGTACATAATTGTTAAAGTGTTAACTGGCGGTGCCTACTTATGATTATGACATTCATCAATTTAACGCACCAACTGTGTTCCTCATTTTTAGCCTATCAACCCTTAACATTTGCCTTAGATCTGACAAACCCTATAAGTTGGTACAACCTCCTTCGAATGATATCTTTTTTTGTTTTCTGCGTTTCAGTGCCTTCTCTTGTGTTCTTTTCAAGCTTTTCAAGGTGATGGAACAGAGAGTCAAACTTGTTCTTTGTTGTGTCTTCAAAGCTTGCCAAGCTATCTTGAGTTTTCTTCAGTAGGTTGCATGTTGGCTCCAAGTCTTCCAGGCGGTTGCCACCCTGATCAGCTACAAATTGCGCGTGTTCCACCACGAACTCTTCCTCGTTTATCAGTTTCAAACGGTTGGATGAGATTTCTTCTGAGGAGGGGTAGGCCAAATCTTCATACCAAAACGTGGGCGGAGCAGATTCTACAGATTCGGCTACATCGCAGAAAATCATAATGGATTGTTCCACTTCTTCAAGTCCCTCCATTCTTTGCAATTCTTCTTCTCCCAGTTGGGGATTTCCCTCAACAAAGTGTTCCAGGATTGTTAAGCCTTTAATAATGTCGTCCATAAGATCTTCGACATCTGCTCGGGAGTCCCCCAGGTGAGACTCGCAGAGACCAAACACTGAGTCAACTCTCTGAAAACTGGATTCAAACAGACTTGCCATGTTCTCCGTGGTCTTCGATATCGCTGCAATGTTTTTCGTTACAAGTTGAGGGCCATCACTTTTAGATGAAGACATCTAAACGAATAAATAGAAAATAAATACAACTTAGTACTCAATGGTCATTTATGCAGATTTAGTTGAAACCTGCTCAACAGAAGGAACCTTTGCCCACCACAAGGTTTGAGTTACCATTGCCTTTTAGATTACCTTGCTCTCGCATGTGGCCTCACCAGAGCAGTGCTTTAGGTCTAGATTGTGCTAGTGAATTTAGTCAAAAGATAAACGTTGCCTAACATCGGAAAAGATGATACAAGAATTTAAAAATTCCACACGAACACCCATCTATTTGTATTGAGGCGTATCATTTCTAAATCATTTATTCCACTTCGTAAACCATTTGTGTTTAGTCCGTGTGCTGTTTGATATTCTTATATTTTTGGCGGTGAAGGTCGCCCATAGTTTCAGTCCTTCTACAATCCCACAAATTAACTTTGGCAATTAACATGCCACAAATAATTGAGTAAGGGACGCTTTAGCTTGCTATTCCCTTCAAAGCAAGGTGCATGAATTATGTCAGAAAGTAGTGATGAGGTTCCAAATTTTCCCAAAAAGCTTGGCAGTGCACAGATGATATAATCCCCTCCGGTTTTGATTTTTTTTTTATTACCAATCCAATCTATCTTATATAGGTTGGTATTAGTGTATGATATGGGATTAGGAACCTTGTACTGGAAAGCTTTAATGTATGGTTCAGTGGCTACTGATCATTGGTGAAGTCGAAATCTTGATTTACTTGGAAACTGTTTTAATGCTTTTAATCAATATCTAGTAATCTTTGGATTTCTTTTTCATAACATCAAAATCCTTCTTATGGATTCTCAGTGAGAGGGAGATTGTTGATATATTCCTAACATCTGTAATTGTTAGTGGAGTGCTGTATTTTTTGTGTTTGGACTGAATCGATAGGCTTTAGTTTGTACCTACTTTGATACATTGTTAGCACAGTTTAAGTTGATAGCCGAAACTGGTCTTAGACTCTGTCAAAAGCACATCATGGTCGAAATTTAACCTCACAAAGGTCAAGAAAAAATGAACTAATGCAAGATTAGTCGTGTTTTTTGTGTCTGTGCTTTACCAGTCTTACCACTGAAATTTCAATAGCCTCATCTTAAGGCGATCTTCTATGAACAATGGAAAACTGGACAATAAACAAATTCTTTAAATCTGGATATGTCATGAGGAATTGCATTTTCTTTCAACATGAGAAATAAAAAGCATAGGTCCCCATACTCGTTTGGGAGAAAATCGCTATTTACTTATTTTTTGGGGATGACTCGTTCAGAAAACCTGCAGTGTTTTGAACATTAACGCGCTCGTGCGCGCGCTGCAATTCAGAGGAATTACCTTAAGCTCAAACTGGTTTACACAGGATATTGTAAAAAATAGAATACCAACATGAATAACAATAAGATTCGAATCCTTCGAGGTAAAACCTTTTTCCATTCAAGCCATATACTAACCTTAGCTAGTAAACTCATGCCTGGGTGTCCCATGCATATGTAGGGATACATTTTCCGGGACGAGCTGTACATGAAGCTGTAGTCCATCTCGATCTTGTCTTGTGTGATTCGTTTTCCATTTAAGGTGAAAATAATTTCAACTTTTCCATTCGCATCCCGGTCGTTTTCAAACTTCACGGTGCAACCAATCACATCACCTCTGCAAGCAACGCCCTCTAAGGCAAGACCCATAGATAGATAAATAACTGCATAAGAGAATAACCGAGTTTTAATCGTGATCTTGCAAAACATGCAACCGCATCAGTAAAGAACATCAAGTTTCGGTCACAAAATGCCAGCATAATTAATGTTGGGGCTGTGCGGAAATTTTGCCAGCTATCATGGTTTACTTCATACAGTCTTTGCTTTGTGGAGCAGTTAACTCAAGAAACGTAACAGCGTCCTGTCAAAGTTCCGTTTACGTCACCACTAATAAGCGACCACCTCTGGAGGCGACCATTTTCTGCAAGCGACTATTTTCCAAATTTAAAAGAAAATTCATTGCCAAAACAATAAAATCTCAACCTCTCAATTGCAACCGTGTCTTCTTTGAGGCGAACTATTTTGTTTTCAACTTCCTGTAAGTGAGCACTTGTCAAATAATTCTCTCTCCTCGAACGCAAATTTGGCAACGTGTCCCTGTCACATCGCAAGCTTGGTGATCAATTGTCAGCCAGGGCGTGGAGTAAATCTCCTGTATTTTTAAAGGGTCCACTGGACAGTGAATGAAGTTATTACTTTAAGCTTCAAAATCGTGGCTTTGAATTTACGGTTGATTGGCCGATTCTTGTTAAGCGCAACGTTTGGAGTCCTTGTTACTGCAGAGTCTACACAAGTAATGTACTAACATAAGGATATCGATGCACAAGGATTGTGCATTGCCAGCAATGAGTCTCATTAATTATTGCTCGAGCGAACGTAGCGAGCGAGAGCAACACTAATCTTGCAATGCATCTCGGGGCTATCATGCAATGAGTCTCGAGATTGCTTGCCTGAGTTCGCCCGATTATAAATGCTACGGCTTGCAGTTTGGTTTCTGAGGTACACTCGGTATTTCTTCGGGCCGTCGAGTTACAGTCTTCGGATTGCCGTCGGACAGCGAGCGCCACCGAACGAATGCTCGGCTAATCACATGGCAGAAAAAACCATAATATTCGTTTCGCTGAGTTGTTGTGGATGTTTTCCTCTGGATTTTCCAGTTGTTTTCACGGTAAGTATCATTATGAACCGCTTTAGATATATTATTGAAAGTTGTCAGAGCTTTCAAACTGTGTTGTTGTCCGGTTTAAGAAACATTTCGCTTCAGACTCTTTGCGTTGTCGGTCGAGCTCGGAACGATGGCAATGGCTACTATCACCATCGACCACATACTACAAGGCATTTGGTTTTACAAAATCTCCCCTCTTTGGGGCTGGCTGCATTGATCAGCTCTCCTCCTATTTGGAGGGTGCTGAACAAGTTCCGTTGCGAGCTTTTACCAAACAATGAAGCCTGCAATGGGCAATATTATCGACCGAAAGCCTCTTACGGCAGGTACTCATGCTAGCCTTTCGCCTATGGACTGTATGTATTGACTGTATGGCGTAAGGGATATGAACAGTCCAACCCCCACTGCCTGATGGCTGTGTTCTAAGTTAGAACAGGAGTTGTATTCTGCCTTAATGCTGTCAGTCAGAGCTGGTTCTGTTACAAATTAAAGTAAGTTTTTTATGTCCAATGCTGTCAGTCTTAACTTCAGGAAAATACTATTGTTTCTGCGTCTAGTTTTGCATGAGCTTCACCAATTTCCCAGAAAGCACTCCTGTCTACCGTGTCACCCCCCACCCCACCCTACCCACAACCATACACATACACACTAAGATCTAACTCGACAAAAATTGCACTCTCGAATATTACTGTAAGATTTACTCTCGAGCATTTCCCTTCTCATTGAGAATTACTAGTTTTACTGGCTTTGCCCTGAAATCCTGGTAATTCCGTGTGATCCTGTTACTAATTTTCTCGTCATGGCCTCGATATCGAGGACGTTCTACGTTACTTTCGTACGACTTTTGTATACTCATTAGGGCCTGGGGAACAGTTTTTTAAGTGCGGGGGCCGCTCCCGCCTCTTCAATTTAGGAGAAGGGGCGGATAAAACGGATCTAACTCAGTTTAATTCATAGGACTTATTCCGTCAAAGTTAGGATCGAAATTAAACCGATCAATTATAAGTTGGGATGTTTTCTCGCGGGGTCCGGCAGCTGTAGCCGACCACTATTATTCCGTGAAAGTACGATTTTTTGAAATGTCTTTTACTTTATTTATTATTTTTTCCACAAAAAGTGGGGCCCCGCACCTTCCTCTGCGCTATCCCCAATATGAAACTTAAATAAGAGCTGGCATTTCGTTCGATCTTCCCTCAAATATTATTTCCCCAGACGTTAAACACATGAAAGTAAGTACCGCTAGAGGGATCAACTAGAAGGGGGATACGTACTTACCATCGTACTCTTTGCCAACGGTAGGATCAACAGGATGGTACGGACCGAAAATTTTGCCTTCATCGACAAGATACCCGACAGTTCCAGCTTGTCTTCCTGGCATCATATGATTGCTATAGTTCTGCCAAACCACACCCACTCCTATAAATCTCTCGTCTGATTCTTGAATAAGTACCTGCAAACAGTAGACTTTTTAACGTGTTGTTGTTTTATATTGTCTCAAAAGATGGCTGAAACACACAGCAAACATTAATGTTGCCTTCATTCACTTCGTCTCGGGAAACACTGAGATTCTCGGGACACAAAATTCACTGTTCCCCTCGGGACTAGTCACTAAGTGATATGGCAAAACAAATGGATCAAACCGCGTGAAAAAAAACAAAAAACAAACAAAACAAAAGCAGCTTTTGAAAAACACGCTGAGATTCCAGCGACAACATCAGGCCACCTTCAACTGCACGCTCTGATCACGAGCAACAGCGGTCAACGGTGAACTGTTTCCCGTTTGACGTCATCGTCTTCCCAATGTTGCTCGCTCATGGCATTTGGCGGTAAACAGCTTTATTGTTAGATGTCTTGTGACCATGAACTAGCCAATAAATGGGCGCGGTGTAGCGGGGTTCAAACCCCGTTGAAGTCCTGAATTTTTTTCAGGCTTCTTTCGCAATTGCATATAGCTTGCATTGCATATGTCTTGTGACC
>OX419336.1:25160504-25180504 GCA_948470475.1 Galaxea fascicularis | reverse complement strand
CCTGGACAGTTCGCCGGCATTTTCTAAGTTAAACAAATTTCAATAATCGCGAAAGAGATACACAAGCGAGAAGTTGTAGTTTCAAATAACGTGTTAATTGCGTCGCCGTCGTCACTGCTAAAATTCGCCAGTGAGCCGGATACAGACTTTGACGTCTAGGCAAGCTGACTTGCTTACTATTTTTTGTAGCGCTTTTGTTAGCTTCAAAAAGCATAGTCCTAATATAAGATCTGACTTTCTGTCTCCGTTTTTCAAATGGATGAAAGTGGGCTGGGGATGTCGGATCAGATGACGGTTAGCTTCAATCAAAAAATCCGGATTTTAGAGGGTTTTTTGTGTATATTTTTAAAAATAAATTTTCCAATGTAAATCAAAATAAGCGAAAGTAAAATCGATGAAATTCAAACAAAATGAATAAAATCAAAAGGATATCAAAATTAATAGCGCTGCCACTGTCACTACCAGCACTACGTGTCTATAACACGTTCGTGCAATCATGGCCAACGCGAGGAAAAAACTATATGAAAACGTTAGGGCCAAGCAGACCAAGAAATAACCTACTTAAGACCATCGACGACGTCCCGAAAAGGAGAGGAGTTAACAGTTCAGCGTTGGTCGGCAGACGTTTCGGGAAAGGCCCATAAATTATTAATACATAAATAAGGCCCATAAATCGGGCCTCGGAAGTTTGTGCTCTTAGACGAAGATGACGAGATGACGATAGGAAATATTAAGAGTACCTGCGAGAGATATTTCCTTCCTAAGATAGGAAAAACTCTTGTTTCTAATATCCTGGCTGGAGCAGGGCCCTTCGTGTGAAACTGTTTCCCAATTACCGCATCTAAACGTTGTGTACGTGCATAACCAAAATGTCATATTTCTGTGTGGTTTTCCTGTGCATGGCTTTATACCCCAATAGTTTTCCTGGACCTTCCAATTTCAGTTTTACAGCGTCTTTAACATCTTCAACCGAAACAGTGTCATGTTTGTAATAAACTCCAAAATGACGTAAACGTCTGTCCACTGTTCGGAGACTCCAGTCCAGGTGTACTGGGGGAAGTCTTTTCGCAAAAGGTCCAACACTTCGCGTTTTAGGCCTTCTTTTACGTACGTCTGCATCGTCCCTATTAGCAGATCATATTCCTTCCACGATGGAAGCCTATTACCCGCCATGTCTTGAACGTAAACACAAGCTGTTGTCAAACTCCCGCCATTTTTAATTGTGCAACCTATGCAGTGCAAGCTGGTAGTGGCAGTGGCAGCGCTCGGCCACGGCGAAAAATTAATTTTGATTTCATTTCTTTTTACTTTGATGTCATTTTTGTAGTGTAGTAAAGCCACAAAGGCACGCCACAAAGGCTCAAAATATACACTTTAATCCGATTCCACTCAGTACACTTTCCCGCTCTCTCGCCTCTAAAGTTCCCCGGATCTATTTTGAACGACACCGCTGTCCTAATACACTACATCCCTCTCTTTGTTCGCTTAAATGCTTACTTGCTAATAATACAGAACTTAAACAAGCGGACAATTCTGTAAAACAAGCTTTTGAAGGTAAGTTCAAACAAGAATGTTCAAAATGTCACTCTAGTAACACAACAAGAAATGTGACAGTTCATAGATTTGGCTAAGTTCAATGTAGAACATAATCATTCGGTAGAACATAATAATTTCGGCTAGTGATCCTGCTAGATCTCAAAGGCTGCTCAGCTGCAGATACTGCGGGAGGTACAATCTCTGGTGGTGCTTCTGCCATTGGTTCAGGATTCTCTTCCACAGGCGGTAACTTAGTTGTTTTAGTTTCAGTTGGGGAATCAGCATCTTGTATTTAAATTCCCTGGTTTTCTTCGACTGGCCGATGAAATGGCTTGATGTGTTAAAGGTTCCGCTTGTACTGAACTCCCTGTGGCGAGCACAATACCACTTGGTCCCCGTAACGAGACGTCACCTCATAGGTTTCCTTCTCATACGAAGGTGACAGCTTATTTTCTTTCTTCTTCTCTAAAAGATGTCTCCTTCCTTTATCTCACGGTCTCTCGCGTGAAATCTCCTGTCAACATAGTCTCTGTTAGACTGCTTTCTTTGGGTGTCTTTATCACGCACTCCTTGATCACTTACTTCCACTTCCTCATCTTCCATATCAACGAGCTCAGGCATTTTATTGGTAATCTTCCTTCTAAACAACAACTCTGCAGGACTCTTACCTGTAGTCAAATGCGCCGTTGACCGGTACGCCAAAAGGAACTTGTTTTACTCTTCTCTCCAATCCTTTCCTTCGGCGTGAGCTGCTCTAACCGATTTCAACAGCGATCGTTTTTGCCTTTCTTCTTCTCCGTTGGCACCTGGCCAAAGAGATGTCGTGTGCCGGTGTTCGATCCCCATTTCTTTCAGATACTCTTCCATTTCCTGAGACACTAGGTTGGCACCATTATCGGTACGCAGACCTCTAGGTATTCCATGCCTCGCGAACTGGGCATCCAGGCAATGAATAATGTTTTGCTGGAGGTTGCTCGGATGATATCGACTTCCATCCACCGGCTGTAATAATCAGTGAGCACCAACAAGTGTTCTCCAGATGGCAATGACCCCATCAGATCCACAGCTACTTCTTCCCATGGTTGTTTGGGTAGCATCGTTGGTTTCACTGGCGGAGATGGAACATTCTTAGTTACCAGCTGACATCCATAACACTCTGTGCATCTTCTCTCTGCATCACGATCCATTTCAGGCCACCAGACTTTCGTTCGAAGTCTCTCCTTTGTCTATACAATTCCTTGGTGCCCCTCATGAGCCAGACTGACAACTCTCTTGCGAAGAGCTTGGGGTACAATTGTTCTTGTTCCCCGTAGAATTACATGACCGATGAAGGTCAACTCGTTGCGAACAGGCACGTACGGCTTAGGAGCACTGTCCCACTTTTCTTCAATGAGGCAATTTCTGACTGCTTGCAACTCTGGATCTTGCGCTGAGATCCGCTCAACCTCTTTGATTCTCAGTGCAGTAGGGACAGCATGCAGAGCAACCATTCGTACATTTCCATCACACTGCTAGGACTGATCTGAAGCAGGTATCTTCGTCAGTCGAGAAAGGGCGTCCGCTATATTCTTCCTTGAAGGGACATAACAGACTTGATAGTTATAGGGTTGAAGGCGCAGAACCCAGCGTTCAATCCTGGCAGAAGATTTCGACTTCCGTGAATAGATGACTTTGAGTGCTTCATGATCTGTTACAAGATCAAAATGTGGGAGACCATACAAGTAGAGGTGAAAGCGTTCACACGCCCAGACCAAAGGTAGTGTCTCCTCTGTTTGGCTGTGACGGCGCTCCACTTGACTTAAACTGCGGCTGGCGTAATAGACAGCACGACTCTCTCCATTTCTCTCTTGAAGCAGAACCGCTCCAAGCCCCCCTGGACTGGCGTCGGCAACGACACGGGTAGACGTGTGCTTATCAAAGTAAGCTAAAACTGGTGCACTTGTCACTTGACTTCTCAATTTTTGGAATGATTCCTCTTGTTCCATACCCCACATGAACGGTTCTCCTTGTGTTGCAAGTTTCCTTAGAGGATCGGCATAAGTGGCAAGATCAGGAATAAACCTGGCACTGAATCTCACAAGCCCCAAGAAGCTAGGAACTTCTGAAGGTGTCTGTGGTTTACTTGCTTCTACAATGGCACTGACTTTTTCCTCAGTCGGCCCAATTCCATGCTTGCTAAGCAAAAGACCCACGAAGACCACTTTGTTCATCCGGAATGTCACTTGTCAGCGTTCACAATCAGCTGCTTCTCACTAAGTCGCTCTAACAATTTATGTAGGTTCTTGTCATGTTCTTCGGTGTCTCGACCATGAACGATAAGATCATCTGCTATGTTGGCCACACCTTGTAAGACTGCCATTGACTAGGTGATGATATGCTGGTACTTTTCTGGGGCAGCGTTAACACCAAAGCTTAGATGTTTGCACCGAAATATTCCGTCATGGGTGGCAAAGGCAGTGATTTCCCTTGACTCAGCATCCAACTCGATCTGGTGGAAACTCTATCTCAAATCCAATTTTGAGAAGACGGCACTTCCGTTAAGACTCTCGAGTACTTCATCTATTGTTGGTATGGGCAACCTCTGACGGATAATGGCTTTGTTAGCCCTCCGCATATCAACACATGACCTGATATCGCCTGACGCTTTTGGAACAATAACCACGGGACTAACCCAAGTTATAGGCCCATCAACCCTTTCAATGATGTCCTTTTCAAGGAGTTCATTGACCTTAGCGGTTACCTTGTCTTTTAGTGAAAAGGGCAGTCGTCACATCTTTTGAACCACTGGGGTTGCACTAGGATCAATATGTAGCTTCAACTGATAATCCTTTAGTTTCCCAATTCCCTGAAAAACACTGCGGTATTTTGCCTTGAGTTCTCCGACAAAAGTGTCATCAACAGTGTTACAGTTTCCTGCATTGAAAGTCTCCGCTGGACCCACACGAAGGATTCCAAGATCTGTGGCGGCTACATATCCCAACAAACAACGCCCTGTCTTGAGCACAATAAAATCTGCCACAATCTCTGTTTTTGCAACAGAAACTTCCGACTGAAACTGAGCTTCAACTTCAAGCTCTCTACCCCCATAAGCATACAGCTTCTTTGTGCATGGTTGCAACTCAACATTTAGCCCCTGATGTTTTAGTTCCTATAAAGTACTCATGCTAATTAAGTTGCTTGCAGAACCTGAATCAACCAACATGTCTCTGCTGACTCCAGCAACGCTCACAGAGATCACTGGTTCAGCTGATGTCGACAAAGCATATATCTGTTCTTCTATAGTAAAAGCAAACGTATCATCCTCACCCGAGTTCTCAAAAGGACCCTCCACAACATTGGCCTGTCGTCCTTGAACATGACGTCGCTGTCCGCGTCCCCATTGTTGGATGGTGCTTTGTTCTCCCGGCTTTGGGCTTCTTCCCCCCTTGCAACAGCTAGCATAATGACCATATTTATGGCAATTACCACACTTTCGACCTCGAGCTAGACAATTTCCGTCTTGAGCAAAGTGACCCTCTTTACCAGAGTTAAAACATGTTCGACGCTATTTTCCTCTAAATCCACGCCCTGAAGTTTCTTCAACCACATTAGTGCTTGCTCCTGGCTCTAGAACTGGAGTGACCATTTGGTTTGCTTGCTCACGCGAAGCTTCCCATTTGCAAACTTTATCCAGTGCAGCTTCCAAAGTAGTATTATTGACTTCCAGCAGCTTTTTCTTCAACTCGACATCTGGCAGCTTCTCGATCAGTTGGTCTCGCAGATTTTCGTTCAAAGTTTCGCCAAAATTGCAACGACAGGATTGTTTGCGAAGGCGAACCATGAATTTGTCAGCGGTCTGCCCCTGTGCTGACGCAAGCTGACGGAAAACATGTCGCTCAAATGGCACGTTGTCCTCGGCTCGAAAATGAGCATCCAGCTTTCGTAAACATACTTGATACACATCATCCACCGCTTCATTGACCGGCCCGGGCAATTTTTTTTTACGCCCACTTCAAGATGGCTGCCACTTACCGTTGTCGACTGGTAACTAGTATCCAAGTACGATTTAGTACTGGGATCTACTAGAAGAAGTTGCTTTTGCTTTCGGTAGCAAGTAAGGAAACTAGATCTTCGTAAACATCTTGGACTACCATACCTGCCAAATGAAGTAGCTGAGCCTTTTTTCGACCAGGATTCGTGATTCCCTTGCCATCGATGTAATACTGATACGATCGTCTCCACTGTCGCCAACGTTCAGCGACCTCAGATGAGGAGCCTGTCAAGTCTAACGGCGGCAACGCTCTTTCCATAGAATTCGCCATCCTCGTCGCCAATTTGTAGGGTAGTACAGCCACAAAGGCTCAAAACATACACTTTAATCCGTTTCCACTCACTCACCTCTAAAGTTCCCCGGATCGATTTTGAACGACACCACTGTCCTAATACACTACAACTCTTATTTGGATTTCACTCAATTTTTCTTTCACTTCTTTTGATTAAATTGGAAAATTAAAAAAAAAAAATACACAAAAAAATAACAATAAATTTTAAAAAAGTTTTAAAATTCCTCAAAAATCTGGATTTTTCGATTGGCAGTTCTCGGCCATCATACGTAAGCAGATAGGGTGGCAAAGGCAACGAGAACGCCAGAAAACTCAATGACCTAAAATAATCGCTCAGTACGTGAGTTTTACAGTTTTGTACATTTCTTTACTGTCATGTGCAATAAAACAACGTGAAATGACCAAAGTTTTCTCTAGAACGTGAATTCATGACGGCAAAATCTTCTTTCTTACTTCGCTCATAGAAACGTATATCCTGGAGAGTTCGCCATCATTTTCCAGGTTAAACAAATTGGAATGATCTCGATAGAATTACAAAAATGAGAAGTTATATTTTTGAATGACGTTAGCGCCATCGTAACACGTGTTTCGCCTGACAGGACTTGTACCGGGCATTCATGAAATAGCCTTCAAAAGGCGAAATCTAAGCGAATTAGGATAAAAGTATTTTAGATTGGGATCAGTGAAACGAATCAGTAATACGACTTACTTTGAAATGAGGAAATTCTCGAGAAAACGGAACACGATATCTTGCGCCATGGTAAGCTGTAGAACCATGTGTCTGACATGTCTTACAAATCTCTTCACCTTGACAGGTCAAAACACAGCCTTCCACTGTTATTCCTTCTGCATCCCAAGCCTGAAAGAAAAGAGAAACAAAAGAGTTGGAAAAGAATTTACATAAAACATTTTCAATTCACATTGAGCGTCCAAGCTGACTGCGATTGCACGATATTTAAGTTCCGAAGGTCGTAATTTGCATAAATTCAAACTTAAAACATCTTGTAACCACAGCCACCTAGGACGCTCAATGTGACGGAGAATTGAAAATGTTTTTCTATCATGATAATTTTTTTAACAGAGAAAAAAATGGTGTAAAAGTCATATTTCTTGAAGAAAAATTCGGAACAAAACTAGCCTTTAAAAATTTATTTGAAAACGCTCTTACAGATTTTTTGATATTTTGGCCTACAAGTTGTGGGACTAAAGCAGTTTACACTTTCAAAGTTTCGTTATGAAGTGTCTGACTGGATTTTGAGATAATTGAGCTTTTTTAAAATGAGCAGCCTTGCGTTACCGTCGCTATGGTAACACCTGTTGCTTAGAAACTGATAAGAAAGTAAACTTTGGTCATGTGTCGAAAAGATGTTGTAGTTTCAAGGAAATCGAAGCTTGTCTTCTATAAGAAATTATAATCTCAAAATGTACAAACCAAAGCCAAAAAAACCGCCACGAGCCTCTTTAAGGAGAAATTACTTGGGAGGCAACGAGTTTAGTAAAGTAGCCATTAGTATTCACTAATACCTCCCAGGATTGCTAGTTGGTTGCTTAGGAATATTTGGGGTGGGGGTTGTCATAAAATTCTTTTCTTCTGTTGTCGATTGTTTGGTGTCAATGTATCCTACTAGTAAACACCGTAATTAGTACGAAAAGAATAGCTTGTTAGTTTATTTGTTTATAAAGTGTTGATTTAGTATAGAGTGTTGTAAATGTAGGACCGTTAAAACAATAAGTGTGTAAGCCAGATGTTAGAAGAATTAATTATTGTAGAATTAATATTCGACATATAAATGGAAGCAAGGCGTGGTAAACGGTGGTCAGAAAACAGTTGAGGGAAGGCGAACGAAGGAAGACAGAGTTCAGGAGAAAGTGGCGGGCAGAATCGCTCAAATGATCAATGCTGAGAGTCTTTAGCAGAACTCCAACCGTTATCAAGACAAAACCCCTTTGTCTACGGAGGAGCAAAGTGGAGCGAGGAGAATTTTAGTTGGCGAGATTTTACGGTAAAGGAAAGCGGAGAAGCTGATCGCCATAGTTGGCAAACTGTGAAGGGAAAGTAAAGTCCAAGAAAGTATCAAGGCGCCGGAGAGCAGAAGGTCTGAGAAGCTGTTTGTCGTGGAGTTGGTTTTGTTGGCTGAGTTGGTGATTTAAAGTGCGGAATAAGAAGGAAATGAACTGTAAACAATTGCAAATACTCGTAAACAGTAAGTTAGTTTAAGTAAGATTAGTTCTATTTGTGTTCCTTCATTGCAAGTCTATATCTTAATTAAAATCATTAGTTGTCTTTTTAAGAAGTCTGTGGTGGCTAATTGTGCCTATGTTAGTTCTATTTTGTTTTATTGTTTCTTTCCTCTCGGGCCATTGGGACCCACGTCACAGGGGTGCAAAAGAAATGTTTGATTTTACCAACTGAGGTGTATTGTGGCCATCGTTCAGAGATTCAACACAGACGAGTTAGCGCTGGAGAGAGATAGATATTGTAGCTTTCAATTTCTAGGATCAGACAGAATGAAAATGCAGTGATCAACCTACCCTCCAACTTCCGACCGACAGTTCAATCGAACGTTTGACAAGTTAACTAAAGCACTAGCGATCCATCGTACTAGCTCCACGATGAACGACTTTTTAATGCCTTGTCGCCGCGTAATACATGTGCGGAAAATCTTCTGTAGTTGAGATGTGGGTGAATCTTTTCGTAAAGGTTTACCTTCAAAGGGATATTAATCGACTTTCTGTAATCGTCTCCAGTTCTTCTTTGGAGAAAAGGAAAAATGTTCCACTCACCTCTTTCCCGACTGGTAGCGTCCCTTCCTCAAAGGCATTCGTAATGAATGTCCTACTGGCAATTTGATTGGACATTTGCTGGTTGCGTTTAGTTTCTTGAAGTATCTGGTCTATTTTATTGTCATCTAAACAAACAAAAAAATAAAATAAAGGATTATTCTAAATACGATTCAGCCGATTAAAGATAGAAATAGACGACCTCCGGCCAAAGTATTGACCTTTTTCTTCCCTTTATTTAGTCCTGTTTAGTCGTGATGTATGCATGTAACTTGCCGATACACACTTGCAGATATCTTGGGGCGGTCTGAAGGTTTTCGCAGATAAAGTACAATGGAAGTGTTTTGAAACCAGCTAAGTATCTCGGATCACATCGATATCCTAAATGAAATATTATTTTTTTATTCCACTAAAGAGTCTTACCAGTAATTGGGAAAGAGTATCCATAGGTTGTAAAGTACGTAACCTGCAGATTCTTGACAACGGCGTTAAGGGTTTCCCTCTGTCGAGAAAACAGTAAAAGGCTGGCTTTGATTTTTGAGCAAAACATGTATAAAATTGTGTTCTACTATATTACAGGCAAAGTATTAGCAACGTTTAACTACGTTAAGTCACGGCAATGATATTTAGCTCTTAAAAGACATACAGGAGACACTAAGGCCTTGGTATTGTCCTCATCATCGTCCTCTCTTTCTCGTCGTTTGCAGCAAGCCAGGCATCTTAGGCAGTTAAGACCATTGCAGCTCTGACTTAAGAACGTGGTGCGTTTCTTACATAAGAGGTAGATCCACCAAATCAAGTTTAAAGGAACTGGTATGGGGTGATTGGTACTGTACGTTTGAATTGTAATGGCCTTCTTGAACGACCATTCCATCAGGGAGTTGTCCTTAAAAAAATTAGAAAAATAACAAACAACAAATTGAGTAACGAAGGATAATCCGTTTTTGTTTTTCAAACCTTTGCTTTATTAAACGCACCTTCAAATAGTACTAAAACAAGCCAGTAACAAAATGAATTTTAAGTCTGAGATTAATATACAAATTCATTCAAAATGGCCTTATCCGGAGACACAATTTGTATCTTAGACGAGAGTTAAACCCATGAATTCCTGTGGAGTTGGGCTAAACGCTTGAATACTGAACTATAAGATTACCGGGGAAGAAAGTAAAGTTAAGAGATTCTATGCTTACTGGTCCTCTTAACTTCTTAACTTTCCAAGGTAAACAATCAACAGTCTCTAATAGTCTTTTCAACTAATGCTGGGTCTCTGTGAGTGGGGGAGGGGGGGGTGAGGATATGTATACTAGAAACAGTCTGGATGATGGTAGCTTTGTGTTATCGCTTGTCTCAGCGTATGGATTTCGACGTTTTCCCCACCAGTTGCTGTTGGTCTTCATAACAATGCTAGAAGCATAGGTATTCTCAGATTTCAATACCGATCCAGTACCCGCTTACATCAGCTTTAGACCACGAAGATTTATTCGCGCTGCATTGTCAAGAAAGTTTTCTCGAAATCTCCGGCTTGCTCTTGAATCTTGTCGGGAAACGATCATTTTGGTTTTCAAAGATGGAATCGTCCGTCTTCGGCCCAAAAACTGAGAAGTGAAAAGCAATGGAAAGTACTTTACCTGTACTCTCTGGTATGTGTTGGACAGAAGAGCTATCATCATGTTAATCAATAGAATGACTCCCATCACTAGGAAAACTCCATACAGGAGATGAGCAACTGTCACTGAGGAACTATCAACAGAATCCAGAGGTTCCAACTCGGCGATCCCCAGCAAAGACCAGCAAAGATGTTTAGCCATTGTCCACCAACTTTGGAAAAAATAAAAAGATTAATGATGATAATGATACCGATTATGATTAATATTTTTTCTGTTGTTGGATTTTTGTACTTAATGAGAATCACGACAATTACACCAGAGGCAGCCTTGATTCTTTTTCTGATCTTCTTATTTGTAATTTATTACTTTTACTTTTACTTTATACACGTTTAGCGATACTGTATTCGTTAACTGAAATTTTACTTACCAGGATATTCCATTCGTCTTACAGGCACTGAAATACAAAAGAGAAATTGGTTAAGAGAGAAGTCTTACTCTTACGACAGCTCCATCTCTGGGAAACATTTTCGCAACTTTTCTTAAAGATCGTACGCGTGTATCACATCTAGAAGAAGTGCAATGTAGACAGTGTAAAGTGCCAACAATGAAGTGCAAATCATGGATCCTTGCATGTGGAACACCATATTCAAGCCACCTCGGCAAGGATATGTACCGTCAGCAATAACTACTCTTAGGGCCCGATTACATGGCGAATTTCAGCCCGGCTTCTGAAACAAATCCTCTGAAAATCAAATTGTCGATTACATGGAGATTTTTTCAGCCCGGGGCGAAATTCAGCCCGGGCTGAAAAAATCTCATGTAATCGAAAAGAAATTTCAGCCCGGGCTGAAAAGCAGGAAATAACATGGCTGCCTGATTTTCCCGAGACTCTTCGCGCCAAATTTCATATTTGGTGCCGAGACTAATATTTCAGCCCGGGCTGAGGTTCATCATGTAATCGCAACAAAATTTCAGCCCGGGCTGAAATTCGCCATGTAATCGGGCCCTTAAACCCCATTTACACGCGCTAAAAAATCGGCACGGCACGTCAAATTTTTGGCACCGTGCCCAAACCATTTCTGCACGGCTCTACCCATTTACACGATCAAAACCTAAAGATTTTTCTCCTGCTGGACATGGTTCCAATTTTTAATTGGCACCCTTTAATTTCTGTCTGTTTTTACCTGGGAAATAGTGGATAGACAACAAGCAATCATTTTGCATCGCGCGTTAAGCGTGAAACGTGCCTTACCTCAAAACATCAAGAGCCGATTCAGGGAGAAAAGTTATCGAGATCTCCAAGGAAAACTCAGACGCAAAAGATAGAAAGAGAGCTGGTAATTATGGCGCACATAGCTTGAGAACGCTTTCGAGAAAGAAGCTTGTGGATGAGACCAGGTAATCAGGCCTGGTTTGAAATGGCAGACACGCAGTTTGATGAACAACAGTGGTATGAGAATTTCCGAGTTACGAGAGATACATTTAAATTCATTTTGAACGAGATCGGGGGTGAAATAATGCGACGAGATACCATAATGCGCCGAACTGTTAGAGCAAGCGCAGACTTGCTATTTTTCTGTGTTATTTGTCTTCTACAGCGGATTACCGCACTATTGCTCTTTTTGGTGTATCTGTAGCATTTGTGTGCAGCTGCATATAGGAAGTGTCAATTGTCATAGTCCAAAAATTGAAAGCAAAATTCATCACGACTCCAAAAGGGGAAGAGCTGAATGAGATCATGCGAATCTACAAAGGCAAGTGACAATTCCATATGTGCGCAGGCGCGATCGATGGTACTCACATCCCGATTATTGCTCCAGCTGTTAGTAAGGTGTTTGCATCTCTTTGGCCGCAATTTTTGTGAGAATTACGCTTGCGCTAAGGATTGATTTATGCCAAAAAGGCCTGGAACGGTACGAGAGAGCGTTTACACGAACGTAAATCTCGGCACGATGCGTCGATTACCCTAGGAAGTAGTCTCGGCACCCCAAAAAGTTTGGGCACTGGTGCCACATTTCATTTGGGACCGCTACACATCGAAAATTTGGAGTGCCGTGCCCAGAAATGATCAGCACGGTGCCAAAGGTGTGCCGTGCCGTGCCGTGCCGATTTTTAGCGCATGTAAATGGGGTTTTAGTAAGCTGCCGAGTAAGTACGATGAAAACCACTGGCCCCGGGAACATGGATCATAAGCCATGGAATCAGGATCAGCAAATTCTAGTGGGATCAGGGATCACACTTTGCCACGTTTTTGGGATCAGGGATCAGGATTTTGGGATCACTGGCGAAAAAATGTACCTCGTTATGGCCCTGATTAAAACACAAACTATAAAACTCACAGGTCATCCGTGTGGCTTTCCTTGGAGAAATAAGACCGTTCTGCCACATACACTTTAGTTATGGCGATAGAGAAGGCCAGAATAGTTGCAATAAACTGCCAAAATATTGTTGCAATATCACCCATGATGTGGAACAAGGCGATTTGAATTGCACCAACTGCTTTCGTTGTCTCCATTACGTGCCCAAAGGCCCTGAGTGTGAGGAACATGGTATTGAAGCTGTACAGATAACCTGCCACAACAAGAGCCCGGTTGTTGGCCACGGACGAAGAGAAGGCCCACGTGATTATTCTAAGAATGAACGTCACTAAGTAAATCACCAAAGTGATAAGATCCAGAACATTCCATCGGTCACTGAAGGAAAACAAAAGCAGCGGTCAACAATGTGAAAGACAATGCAATGCAACAGCAACGGTAAATATCAGTTCGTTTTCCTCGGAGCTGCTTCTGGGCCGTGTAGCTGTTCCTGTAAATTTTTTGGGGAAAATCGATAAACCTTGTTTTCTTCTGCTTCTGTATTTTACAGTTTTCTGTTTCTGATCTTGGGGCGTTATTGCAGCCCCCTCGTAAATTTAAGGGAATTTAAGCTATGAAAATGATGCTCAGCAGGTTAAAGGAAAAATGTGAAAACTGTTTCCTTTTAGGTCAATGTGGGTGATACGAACTGCGTTGTTGTCGCTGGAAGGCCGCCATCTTGGATTTCTCGATTTCTCCAAAACTCTTTCAATTTGGAAAACCGTTATAACCGACTTAAAATGGTCAAAATCAGTACAAATGCTGCACAATAGTGTAGAAATGCAACTGTTGGGGAAGCTGACTTAATTTTCTAAGAGAAATGGCTGTCAAAATCCTGTTCTCAAGAAAATATTCAGTCAAGTGAGCAACCAATCGTAATGCCAAATTGTGTTCCGATAAAGTTTAGATCAAGTAACTTTGGTGCTGTTTCCTTCGTATGAATATAGCCATAAATGTTCACCGCCCCTACGCACCCTAAGGCTAAAAAGGTGATTTTTTTTCCTGCGTTCAAATTGTCCGTGCCGCCGAATTAGGCTGAAAAATTTTGAACAACCTGCTGAACCAAAAAACAACAATAAAAGCATTAGCGTATTTTCTCTTCGGTGTAGAATTCTACTTGTTGCCATTTGTCAAATAAATGTCAATCATGTAGATAACTGAGGACCACTTGATATATAAGGCTAGGGTAGCGATGAAAATATTTAGCGTTGTTGTAACCCACTTTAGATCACATTTCATTCTTTACTTAGATGGGGTTAAAAAATATACCAAGGTGATTACCTTAAGTATTTCCTGCACACTGATTTCCATTTACTGCTTTCGTTCTCCTCATCTCTTTTCAGCCTTTCGATGCTAAAAATCTGTTGAAATTCGTTTAGTGTCCGTCCCGCAAAGAAAACGAGAATGACCCACTCGAACCCACTGAATGGGACGGTAGAGGGTGTCAGGCAAATAGCAACGTGCAGACCAAGCAGGGCGAGGTAGCTCAGTGTGTCGCGAACAAAGATGAAGTATGGGGTCGTGAAATATTCCAGGTAGCTCTCTGTGGCAAAACAATAACAAATGTGAATAGAAGACAAATAAAACAATTAAGATAGACGAGTAACGAAGAGTAAACACTGATCAACCAGTCTCCCAAATATACAACGTCAACAAAGCGATTTGATTTTTTAGGGCGTACTTGTACGAGTTTTGTTATTTCACTAACAAAAGAAGGATTTCAAATAACTCCTTGGCTTAATGCCGTTATCTATTGAGTGTCGTAAAACCATAATTAAAGCCATTACTCTTACCAATCACAAGACCGAAACAATGCAATGGCTTAATCAAAATTCGAAGTAATTACAACTAGCCAGCGTAAAACGCAGAAAAATGCGTGAGTGCAAATCTCTATTGGTTTTGGTATTGCTTTTAGTTGGTTGAAAACGTGGCGCGAGTTTTGCTGGCCAGTCACGGAGCGAAGCAATGAAAAACCAAAGCAAACGCAATTTACTTTCGATGCTCAAATTGAAAATCGACCTACAATTGAGGAAATCACGATATCGATCCTCACTGAAGCTTACCATAAATGTCTTTTCCTTGGAGTTCTGCAGAGAAAATAAAGAAGCATAATAGATTAAGCAAAGAAACAAACGATTCCCACACATGATACCAAAGGATGTTTGTGTGATGAGTGCTTCGAAAGGCAGTCTTAGACCAAATTGTAAACGAAATGTCTAGATCAACAAGAAGTGTTGGGTTTACTCATGCTGATGTGCAGAAATAAACATGAAAGGTCTGAATTACAGCAGTGAATAACACCACCCAGGATCTACATTCATCTCGAACAACAAACAAATTGTCCCCGAAGAGAAAATCCCTCAACACAACTCCAAAATCATAAGTATTCGGGTTTAAAGTATCCACTTTACATTTTAAGAGAATTTGAAATATGTGGGGGTGGACAAAACTGGAACGTTTGATTTTTTGGATTCATCAATCTATCTGCAAAAGGCAAAATGGATTCGGTCAACGAGGGCCCAGTGAAATCCATGCTTTTTTGAAGTTTATATTTCTTTTTATGAAATGCATTTCTTTACCATGCCAAATTTCCCTCGCGACAGTGACTGGAGCTTTACATTCTCCAACGTGGATGACGTGTTGTTTCTCTTCTGTAATCTTCTCCAATTCCCGGATGTCGACGTAAGGACCGATGCAAACTTGGAGAAGTTCTATGCCAGTCAACTCCTTTAATCGCCTTCTCACTTCATCGGTCTCGCGTTTCTTACTTGTTTTGTGATCTGTAAAGAATATTATCACCTGCCAAGGCAACGTGATAAATAATGACAAAAGTGTTTAAAAAAACAGCTGGTATTGCGAAGTAATACCTTGCATTAAAACAATTTTAAATTCAGTGTCCTAAAAAAAAATCAAAGTAATAATTATGACCAATCACAAGAGTCACTAAAAGGGCATTAAGTAGCCTGCGTAGCATGGCGGTTTTGGTTGCTAAGTAATAAAGGCGAGCGAGGGCAGAAAAACCGCGCGGAGATTCGGGCGGGAGCAACTGAAAAACCGCCTGCACAGACGGGGGGCTTTTTTGAGTCGCTCCGTACGCCAGCGTACGGATCGTTCCTATTGGTTCAGAATGCTCGCCCGTCAATCAAATATTTTGGTAATTTCTCTTGGGAGAGTTGTGCACGCGGCAAAACATGGCTCTGCACGCGCGAGATCTCGTCGAGTTCTGCCATACTCTGCAGACTGGTAGCCGTGCAGTTCAGCGACATCATTTCGGAAATCTGGTCGTCTATAATACTTTTCAACGGGGAAATAACAATCACACACGTTTTCGATGAAGAAATTTCTTCTGTGGCAAGAGCGAAGACAGTATAGATCATGTTCTTGCCAGAACCTGTTGGCAAAATTGCCGTGACATCTCTCCCATTAAGAAAATTGTTAATTGCCGTTTCCTGCTCTGGCTTCAAGACAACTGCACTATGGTTTCATGCTACTCTGGTTTGAAAATTGATGAATGTAACTCAAAAAGTTACAATTCACGACCCAACGTTTCGACACTCCTGTCTTGTGTCTTCATCAGGGGTGATCTAGTGTTGCAAAAAGGACCCTTTTATACGCTTACTAATTAACGACCTTTTGTTTTGATGAGGTGTAAATAGATGAAGACACTAGACAGGAGTGTCGAAACGTTGGGTCGTGAATTGTAACTTTTTAAGTTACATTCGTCAATTTTAAAACCACAGTAGCATCAAACCATGTCTGATTGTCCACCTGATTGCAATGTGAACTTGAGCATACCAGACCTTGAAAATGTTTTGCGTTGAAATATACGAATTTTTTTTAAAATTCTCCATATTTAATCTTTAGCGGACAACAACACAATCTACAATTATCATTGACGCTTGAAATAGCCCGTTGAAAATTGGCAGGCTTTTTCAGCGTATCGCCTTCGTAGCCACCGAAAAAGACGAAAGAGCATGAGGATTTGTTTTGATTTCTTGCCAAACGCGCCACACTTTCGCACGACGTTTCATATTACTATCAAGCTTATGATTGGCTGGGGGAATTGAAACCAGACAAGTCGTCACTTCGGGTGTCAAAACGAGGTGAAAGGGGCGGCAGTCAAAAACCCATCGAATCCGGGCAGGCGGTTTTTATTTTTCTCGCGGCTCGTTCTCGCCCGCTTCGCTTGCGAATTTCGCGGCTTCGCTGCTCGTGCGTCCGGCTCAACAAAACCGCCATGCTGCGCAGGCTAGGCATTAAGGTAATCAATTACGTGCAGCCGGCGCCAAGCGCGGGAAAATGTCAGTCAGTCTGTCTGAAAACAATCTAAAACTAGACTAAAAAGTGCGAAAGAAATTTTCTTACCTTTTTAGACGACGCTTCGTTGGTTTTGAAAAAACTTTCATTAGCTGCCTTTAGATTCTTATGAAGGGCCGGAAACTCTGCAGTTCCCTTTTGGATATCTTTTAGATTGTTAGCGCAAATCTCCTGTGGGAGAGGACCCTCACCATCCTCAGTATCTTTATGGATAATAAGGTGATATTTGTCTTGTTCTTCTCCATAGGTCTCGATTAACGTCTTGATAGTTCTTTTCATGAGAGGGAAAGCTTTGTCAGCAATTTTGGACGTTGTATTTATCAAGAACGCAACGTCCATTCCTAAAATAAAGATAGTGTGTAAGGGTTACGTTCTCTTTCTTCAGCTTTGGTACAGTGGCATCCCAGGTGTTATTTATCATTTTCTAGGATTTGATCCAAACCGAGTTTTTTAACACTGTTTTATATTATAAATTATGTTTTTTTACACGAGTGCTTTTATATTCGGAATCCAATGATAGATTCTTCAAACACACGTCAGAGATTGTTTGAATGAAACGCAAAGATGGTGATGGCGCAAGGCGTCCAAGGAGGTTTCCATGCCCACTGGAAGCCTCCTGGGGACAAAGGATCAGCCGCTCGCACAACCTCCACCCAAACCTAAGATGGGTGTGTGCCGCAGTAACTGCTTAAATTGCATACTTTTAGAGTAATGCGTGGCTGCTTTTACGGCCCCTTCGAATTTTAGGGGAAGGTGACAAGGCCAACGGCTTAACTTCATTGCCCAATGATGCGATGACCACAGACAGTAGGAACGTATCGGTTATTTCATCAAGTCCAGTCTGGGATTTGAACCCACCACCTTCCGCACTGCAGCCCGGTAATCTCACTAACTGAGTTTACCCAATGGTGGTTGTTACACAACAATACACGACAGTACACCATATTTTTGTGTACATTGTTCATTTTCAGAGCATTTGAAATTGCCCTGCGGATATTCAACCAAATGTTTTAAGGTGGGCCTCCCCCCTGAGGTCCAGCCCTTCATCATTTTATACACCATGCTTGACAGAAAAGGTATCGTTTTCGTACACCTTCCAATAAAAAATGGTACCCCTTTCATATACCAACTCAAGAACACTGCGTCCGGTTCCTGAACCTTTGGAATGAAGTCATGAAGGATGTTATGGAAGATCATCAAGCAATACCTAAATGACAACTCGTGAAATCCCTGCTTTTTTGTATACCTGAAGAATGAAAATGTACGTCTATCGAGCGAAGCCTCAACGTTACCCCCCTCCCCCCCCCCCCCTCAGGTGAATTATTGACGTCGAATATTCACCTACTTTAGAACATTGGATTATGTCACTTGAACGTTTTGCCACGCTCACAGTAATTTTTGAAATCCACACGCCTTAAGGGGCCAAAATCTTGTTATCACCAGAAGGCTTAGAGAAAAAAAAAAAGAGCGTTTACCTCTGGTTTGTAGCTTCTGCCTCCTATCCAGATGTTTGACATAAAACCACGACACAGCAAAGAGAAAAGGAAACATCACCATATCAAAGAGGCACCAGATGTTGAGAAAAAGCCAGAGTAGTCGTTTAAATGAGAACCAGGAGGACATTTTCAATTCACCGAATTTGCCGAGCCATTTTTTAATCATCAGGTTGTAAAGTACTGGGTGGGCTAGAAGCTGGCAAATAACAGAAAAACAAAACACGTTTTAAACGCATCGAGAGGAAATTTAAGATAAATTTTAGTGTAGTTAATATCTATTTTATATTCATACTCATCAACGTCTTGCCATAATACCTTCTAAATCCTGTGTTATTCCATAACGAGGTATATCAATTGTGAACACAATAGACACTACTATTGAAAGAACGCTCAAGACATTCTCATGGATTGTCAATTCAATCAGATACCACTACTCAATCATCTACAAAACGTCAAATTTTCCAACTGTCAACTAAATGCTAAATGTTGAATAAAAGCACTTCACAGATGTACAGGTAAACTGTATTCACTTTGTAATGAGCGTGGTAGCAGAGGCAACCTTCACCAATCTTAGAAACTCAGTTTAACGCCTATTAACTTTTTTGTTTTCGCTTTTTGCTCAATGTGTAAAGATAGTTACCCTCTTTTGTTCCCAGTTGATTACAGAATCCATTACGTCATCAAGTGAATCTCCAAAGGTATGACGGGCCTCGGTGTTGGATTTTAGTGGGTCAATTAAGCAAGACGTAAACTGATCCACAGAGTTTGCCAGCTTAGTGAAATCATCTTCACTAGGACCTTTTTTGTTCGCTAAACAACGAAGCTCAAAACTCGCCTGAAACACAATTTCATTATTGCTTCTTAGTTGGTGTAACATGAATTATAAAATGTTTGAAGAGTTACACGCGCTATGATTGGTCGAATCGCCTGAATGATGAAAATGAAATAAAAAAACTTTTTCCTCTTTAAGTGTTGAGTAAAATAAGGAGAAATGCATTTCTCTCTCGTGCTCTTAGATTTTCCCTCGTGCTTATTAACCTCAATAATGCACTCGGCACGTTTTTTATTTCCTTAATACTAATAATCAATTTTGTCATTTACCGTGATATAATTCAAATTGCAACTGCCTTTGATCTTCTATGAAACTATATTTCCTTGCAGATTTAAAATGTTGGATAAAAACTGCACCATAGTGAACCTGAGCTGTAGTTTTACGTCATAATGTACCTCCATTGCCATCAGCAAAGCGTTGTTGTCGCATTTTGTCAGGGCCTTTGGTGTCAGTTTGTCGGTGATTTCATCGAAGTTACCTCTTTTTATCATGCTCTTCAAACTGCCTGAAAACGACAGACTTCAACTGAAACACTGATATGTAGATGTCGACTCGCTAAACATGCTTCACAAATCTCAAATCAGTTTCTTACCAAAAAACTGAACAGCAGACCACGTTCTCACTCTAAGAACGCTAGTAGATAAGTATGTTAACGGTCATCATGGAAAAGTCTATCCTCCCCTGGATTTTAGGAAAGCTCTTGATTCGGTCTGGGAAGATGGACTCCTTTATAAGATGTTGCAAATTAATGTCAG
>OX419336.1:25138846-25160304 GCA_948470475.1 Galaxea fascicularis | reverse complement strand
GGGAAGATGGACTCCTTAATAAGATGTTGCAAATTAATGTCAGAGAAAACTTTTATAAGTTGGTCAAATGTAGTGCAGCTTTCAAGTGCATTCAGCACATGGTGAGCGGACATTTAAGGCCAAATTTGGCGCGAAGGCTTCATTTTGGGAGGTCTTACTTCGTCTACCAGATACAAATGACGTAAAACAAAAGATCAAAAACATGAAAAAAAACCTCATAACTCTCAAGGCATTGACAGAAAACAATAATTTCTTTTGCTTTACGTCATCTGTGTTCGGTACCGTCCGGTATACGAAGTAAGATCCCATTTTGCTCGAGGCAGCTTTTGTCAGGCAGAAGAAGAGCAAGAATTCAAAAGATTTGTTATCGAGCTTTGCGCGAAATACTCCCTAGGGTGTGAACACGTTGAAAGGCTTATACTCCGCAGTACTCTAATTTTTTTACTTTGCTGAAAATGTATTTTTGCTTTTCAAGTCGCACAGGAAAATAGATTTTGCAACATTAAGTCAAAGAACTTACTTTAAAATGAAGCCACAGAAAGTTGAGTTGTTTTCGCGGCTCACGGAAGGTTGCGTTTGTAAAGTGGACACTATGCCGTATTTTCTTCTGACGTGTTCAAGCTCAAATAAACGTCATCCCCGGGTGTCATGAATTTGGGATAGTAAATAAGATAAGAAGATAAACGCAAAGATATACTGAATTTGAATTACAACCCACAGAGTTAAATTTCAAATAGCAGTGGCCCCTTTGAACCCCTGATGAAACATTTCTACTAAAGCTGGAGATGGCAGGATTACCTGGTTTACGTGGCGACTCACTCGGTTGAGCTGGCTCACTTGGTTGACTAAATTCACCTGGTATCATCACCTCATGAAGCTCCCCTGCATCCCAAAGAAAGTGTGGTTGGTTTTGACCAATATTTAGAAATATGTAAGACATTTTAAAATGATTAATTTGTTTTAGACATAACGTTTTCCTTCCTTGCATCACTGGCGAAGGAGAATCGCATTTACTTACTAAATAAATTTCGGAGTAGCCCGAGAAACCTGCTTCTGTCATTAGCTTGACAGATTACTTGTTATATTTTCCCCGAGTGATGACTATTTTTTACTCTATTTCTTGATCGAACTTATTCAATACTTCCTCAGATTTAAAAAAGAACCGTTCATCCCTTTCAAAAAATTCGTTTTCTGGAATCCTTCACCACTTCCTCTTCGTAGAGGACTGTTCATTTACCTTTTTTAAACGTTAGCTTTCTCCACAGCCCCATACATTAATTGTACATGCAACTCTGCATACTAATCCTGTTCCACAAATAGCGAGTATGAAGACATAATTGATGTATGGGGCTGGGCGGAAATGTCACGTGCCCTTTGTCCCTCCCACACTTGGTGTCTCAAATTTACCGCCATTAAGGTCGCGGGGAACAGGATAGTATTCAGTATGCATTTATGTAAAGAATATGCACGAAGTGAGAGAGAGACTGGTTGAGAGAGACTGGTTTATTATTAAATCACATCGCAGTAAAATACTGAATTGCGTAATTATTTACAAGCTACAAACTATACAAATATAAATATATTGGCTTAAAGTTCTATTAAAAAGTTCCCATTCATCTCAAACTTGAGTTGGTTTCAGCCGCACACTTCACGAAAAACTAATCAGCGAAACGCTTTGTCTTGGCTGCCGGTACATTATACCTTCTTTGGCGCCTAAAATTATGAGGCTTCTGGAATTAGGTGATATAATTTACTGTTCTGATTCTCGCTGATTGATCTAAATAACGACTTTGTAATGTCTTCGTGGTGTTCCCTGATAGAGGTCAAGCAAGCGCGCTCTAAGGCTTCCCTGTACCGCATTCCAGGAAAAATACACGCCCGAGCTCATGATTATTGCTGGTTTGCAAGTGACGTCATGGCGGCCATGTTGGTGGTCAAGAACAATAGCCTTTCTCTCCGCTGGGAACTAAATTCTATTTTTATGTAAATTCTTCAAAAGAATTTTCTATTGTTTTGACCCCAAACATGGCCACCCCGTCACGTGGTTGAAAACCAAGAATAGCTTTTGCGTCAATCAGTTTACTCGTGTTTGCTCGGGAAGCCTTCGGAGGATTAAAACAGCCAATTTTGTGTCCAAGAATTCTGCGCGGATAGAAAATTTCATGAGTTGACACGGCAGGGAAGTAAACAAGATGTAGTTTAGATTGATCTAGATTGTCATATTTAACGCCAAATTTTTGAATAAGCTTTAGAATTGAAGATCGAAGACTTCGAATTCTAGAGTGCTAAATTTTGCGACTTGAAACGCCAATAACTTTGAATTAAAAAACTGGGAGTCAAATATGACACAAAAGAGGTTGTGTCTGCTCACTGAGTGGTAAAATCAACTTTGTAAATGTTTCACTCGAGGAGAAAACTTGGACACAAAACCACCAGAAATCAGTCACGTGCATACATCTTTATAGCCGGTATAGAATGATCATTCTGAAAAGCCCGGAGGGGCTTTTGATTTCGGTCTCGATGGAAATCGGGGTACAACACATAAAAAATGAAATTATCACTGAATTATTAATGAAAATATGATCACCGTCATCTTTGTATAAAGATCACAAGTGATCTTTATATTAAGGTGACAAGAGATCTCTATATAAAGATCACGTTAATTATAATGCCAAATTATTCTCCAAAAGCCAGTATGCAAAAACATTAACCACAGTAAAGAAAAAAGTTTATTTTCCTGATAAATTATTGTTAGAACAGAAATTCGTTGTTTTACAATTTCCCATTGTTCACAAAACTGTTCACAAAATTGTGCAGTTTTTCAAGACACAACTATCCGGTGTTGTCTGATTTGACTTGACTTGACTAGTTTCAGTAACATTCAGAATGGGCATTTGACTTAAAACTTCATCGCTCACTTCACACTCCAAATCACCCAATCCCGAAATGTCTTCACCTTCACCATCTTCGGTCTTTAGATTACTCTCTTCATAATTTTCCGCGATGAATGGGACCTAAAATTTTGCTGACATTTCTTTCCTGCTCAACACTAGTCCTTTCATAATTAAACAGCACATTGGACCGATGTCTTGTTCGTTCCCGAATTAACGTCTCATCTACCGAATGTTGAAACAACCGAGTGGCGCAAGTGAGACGTTTTCCTCTTTAAACCAGCTTGACCGCACAACATATCCAGCAAACTCTTATTCAGAGTATTAATACCCACAGGTGATTTTTGATAGCCAAATACTGCGGAAAAATTTCCGCACAGCCCCATACATAATTATGCATTCTAATTCATTAATTATGTATGTACTTCATTGTTTTCAAGACAAGGACTTATTCCCAACGGTTTAGCATAAATACATTGCTAATCACTACTTACTGTGTCAATAAAAGTGGATTTACTTGAGCGCGGCTTTTTTTCTCTCTTTCTGTCACACTTTCTTTCCTTTTCCCCCCATCTTTTTTGCCGCCAGTTTTCTATTCATAAGCCCTTCCCTTTCTATTTTTGTTTTTCTTTTTCATCGCAAGACGCACTACGACGACATACTCTCGGATATTACCAGGGACTCGCGTGATGAGCGACTTGTGGAAAGCTTACAGTTAATGGTTAATGGCTAATGGCGAGGGCTATGATATAATCACAGTAAACCACAGCTTAAACAGCTTAAACACACAGGGCACTGAAAATACATGGTGGGGAATGAAGCGAGGTTTACCTCGAACAGAAACATCCTAAACACTTTTCGATGGAATAAAATCTGTTCAGAGACATCAAGCATACGACCGACCTTTATGCTTTATCGGCCTCTATGCACCTTTCGTGATCCAGCTTCGTGATGCGGACAAGAAAGAAATAAAATACTTATTGACCAATCGAACTTAAGTGATGAGCTGTGCGGACATTTCTACAAGGATAGTAATGAAAGAACTATGCACTCCAGACCAAGAACAGGTAAGAAATCACTTTATTTTCAAACTTTTGACGGTAGCCCTGACTTCATTTTACGGCTAACCCCAGGCCTAAAATTTCTTTGTATTACCTACAGCGCGAAGCGAAACGTTAAATTTGATTCCGGAATCGAAAATTCCCGTAAAATTACTTCAAAATGGCATTTTCAAATGCCAAAACGCGCCAAATTTACCATGTTAAAAAAAAAAAAAATCAGAATTTTCAAAACAATGAGAACTAGTCTCTGAGGTTTTCTATTGTTATCGCTATTGTTTTCATGGGACAAAGACTGAATGCAAATTAATGTATGGGGCTGTGCAGAAATCTTGCCAATACTGCTGAATTAGGATTTGTTTAAAGCAAAATGCTTGCACATGTTCTGCTGAACATTTGATATCCTCTAGATAGGTAGCATAACATTTTACAAGACATGGAAAATGTTCAACATTCAAGTCGTCACAGCACACATGTTTTACAACGCGTGATGCACGCTTTAGATCTTTGAGACCTCCATGATAAGTTCTCGAAACGGTCTCATCAAAAATTACGCCATTCGACTCTACTCCAAAATTATTGTATCTTAAATCTCGGTGCTCCTTCGCACGGACACCAAACAGCTTCCCATTGTAAAAATAAATTGTGTGCAATAATGTATTAACACTATGACAACCGAGCAGATTCTTCTCCCAAAGGATCTTTTCTTCTTCCGCTGTAATCGCTTCTTTGTCTTCTTTCTTCGTTTTATTAGCCACGCCATCTGCACAACACTCCCTCAGTTCTGCATCTAAAGCTCGTCGAAACGTACTCAATCTAAGATGAAACACAAATATTTAGTAACGAGAACTCTACGCCTGATATTAAATTCCAAACTTCTTTTTCCTTACCTTGCCTCATCCTTGTTCAAAAATTTAATAGCGTCGCGCCCATTGCTTTCTTCCAAGTAACGCTGTAATCCACAGCAAATACTGTACAAACTTCTTGGGGGATACCGCTCTCCGTTCTCCTTGCATACCTCCGCGACAAACTTGTTCAGCCAAAAATCCAAGGATTCAGCGCTCATCTCAACAATACTCGTTTCTAAATTTTGAATACTGTCAACTTCAACTTTGAATCCTTTTTCCTTCAAGTTGGCGTCTTTATTTCTTCTTGAACTTTGCAACTCGCCAAAACTTTTGTAAGTCCACTTTGTGGCATACGGAGTAGCCCTTGGAACACAACTATCCAAGTAATATTTCTCTTCTTTCTCATTTTTTGGTTCTCGAAACACGTGCTTGGGAGGCATTTCAAGGAGAAGCTTTCTTAACTTTAACAGCAGCCGAACAAGGAGCACTTTTCCCGTCTGTATGTAATTAACTTTTAATGCATTCATATCACGTTTAGAAAAATCCCTTGAGAGGCACGGGTCTTTGAAGCTGTTAAACTCGCAGCACGTGTTTTATCGGGTCTAAAATCACTTGGCTAAGCCTCGGGTTTTTAAAACCCGATAAAGCACTGCTGCTCGTTTTTCAAACAGTACTTAAAAAGAGGGATCAGTAAAAAGTAATTCTTGCTGGTGCATTTCAATTGTTCCCCAATGTCTCTGTAAAGTAGGAATCGGCTTTTAAACGTTCATGATATAAGGCTTTCAAAAGTAGCACCCTACCTATATTTTTGCCTTATGAATATATTCGTGGCCATGTATCCCCCGCGACCTTAACTGGCCGTTGCAGTAACGATTTTCATTGCATCTACATGAGTCACAGTTATGTTTCGATTTTCTTCACCACTCTCAGTTTTGAGGAAGCAAACGTGGGGTCATCCCGAGTACAAGCAATGTTCGAAACTTCTCGCTGTTTCAACACTCCACTGCGGTATCATTTCTGGTTACAATTTAAAGCTGCAAACTTGTTAGGCCGTGTGGAACAAATGTTGGTTTTTGGAGAGAGGGGAAACCCGGAGTACCTGGAGAAATATCTCTTGGAGCAAGGAAGAGAACCAACGAACGTAGCCCACATGAGAGTCCGGATAGGAGAATCGAGCCCGAGCCACATTGGTGGGAGGCGAGTGCTATCACCACTTCGCCATCCCTGCTCACCAGCTTCATTGTTTCAGGGCTAGGGTCCGTTATTTCTGTTGATTGTTAATTTTTTTCTTAGTCAATCCTGTGAGTTGTTCCGATAGCTGCGTGGCGCCTCAAACTACGATTACTAACCTTCTTCATCCTGTTGTTGGTGTTCAACTCCCATGAGATTTTCCATCTCATGCGTTGTCAAGTTACTCGCCATTTCTGTTTAAGTTGAGTCAAAAATCTATAATATTAAAATAAAAAATTTTGCGGGATATTTTGAAACAACTTAACCTACTGATTTTTTTGCAGAGCGATTTAACAAACGAAAATTGGGACAATTACATTTCTGGCTAAAAATTCTGATGATTCGTTCTTCCTTCTTTGCCTACGTGACGAGGATACTAATGAGTACTACCAAGGCTCAATTGTGTTTCAACCAAAAGTGTTTGAAAAGTGTTCTTTTGGTGCTCTCAACCGAAGTAACCCAAACCCTGTTATCTGTACAGCAAAACTTTTAGTCCGTTGACAAAATTGATTAAAGTGAGCTGAAGATAATAAGTATTTATATTGTACTTGATTGACAGTACACAGTGCAGTATTAATTACTCATTGACGGCGCACAACACGGGAGCTTTATAATACAACACGTATTATCGTTTGTCTCGCGATATATATGATAACGGTTTTTACGTCCCTGTATTTCTTGGTGTAAGGGATTTTGTAGGTAGAAAACAGCCAACTAGTTTCTTGGTATCTTTGAAAACGTGAAACCTTTATGGTTTAATAAATAAATATATAAAATCTGACGAACGCACAAATGCACAGTACGAAGCGATGCTGTAGTAGCAGTTGCAGTAGTAGAAACTAAAAGATTTCTTGGTATCTTGCAAGCTGGAAACCTTTTCTCTTCAGTAAATAGACATATAGCCGTATTTGGACACAAAAATCCTTAAGCCCGCCGCACATGTGAGGAAAGAGCTGAGCAAAATTCCTCGCGAGGCAGGCAGTAGTATCGAAAACGAAGCACTCGAAAACGAAGATCGAAGCACGAAGCACCCTGAAACTCAAAACGAAGCACTGAGGTCGAAAACGGAACACCCTGAAACTCGAAAACGAAGCACTCTAAGTCGAAAACGAAGCACTTAGGTCGAAAACGAAGCACCCTACAGCTCGAAAACGAAGCACTTCAACAAAAGGTAAAGCTTGACATGCTTTATTCGCGTGGGAAACAGGAAATGCCACTTTGAAGTGTTACCTTTAATTCAGTCAGGGCTCCGGAAATGCATTTTCGACACCTCACAGTTTAATAGTTTTTGCGCAGTACTGTATCCATTATCGTGCTAGATTCGACCCTGACAAGTTTGATCAACGCTCGATTAGGGACTGTCTTGTTTACTTATCTCCGATCAAACAAAGTCGAAGTCGCCGCCTTAAAAACCGGGTGCTTCGTCTTCGACTTAACTTAGGTGCTTCGTTTTCGAATTGTAGGGTGCTTCGTTTTCGAGTTGTAGGGTGCTTCGTTTTCGACCTAAGTGTTTCGTTTTCGAGTTTCAGGGTGTTCCGTTTTCGACTAAGTGCTTCGTTTTCGACTTTGGGTGTTTCGTTTTCGAGTTTCGGGGTGCTTCGATCTTCGTTTTCGATACTACCCTGAGCGGTACGGCAGCTCAGCCGTTTCCTCACGTGTGCGGTGAATTTTCGATGAGAAATTCGCCTCGCGAGGCGATGAGGAAAATATCAAACATGTTTGATACTTCCTCACGGCTTCGCGAGGCGAATTTCTCACCGAAAATTTGTCGCACACGTGAGGAAACGGCTGAGCTAACTGCCTCGCGAGGAATTTTGCTCAGCTCTTTCCTCACGTGTGCGGCGGGCTTTAGTAATCGAAATCTAAAGATCAAAGTAATCAACTCCATTTAATTTTGTACTTGCCCTGGACGTACCTTTGTCCAAAAAACATTTTAGAGAGCTTACTTCGAGAGGGCTTGTCATTGGAGGGAATATTACGCTCAAATTTGGTTGTGTTCGACAATCAAACAGCTTGAAGAGCTACATTTTAAACAGTCTTACGGTTCACCCCGGTCATGCAATCATCAGAACGATCATTGACTTGGGTTTTTTTGGGAGAGACGTATGGGTGATGTGGCTTATGTTGTTATATTGTGGAATCGGTATAGATGTAAGGTAATTATCAACCTAAAAGACCTAAAGCAGCCCAAACATGACAAAATAATCAAAGGTCGAATAAATGATCTGACCACTAACCGTAAACACAAGATGAATAAATTAAGATTAAAGCTTCAGAGAAGAGGTAGGTAGGTCCAACTGGTTAATCCAGAACTTGTTACACGTACGCTGAGATACGTTTAGTTTTGTCTACTTCTATGTCCGTGGCTTGTTCAGATCAGAAGAGCATAAAAGTAGACGCTCATTAATGCAAACCTCGGTATACCTCTCGAATGTTTACAACAGACTAGCATTAATTAGCTCCGGAGGCTAAACACGGATGAATGGAAGTGTGTTAAGAGCAGAGGACTGTAAATATCGAGAATTAATTTTCAAAACTAAAATCACGGATTTCTTCATGTTTTGCCAGGAGAAACCTTTTGGTGAACTATTTACGAAAATAAGTCTAAGACTTGCCTGAGAGTTTTTCATTTTGAGAAATCCAACAAAAAGTAGAATTGCGGTTTTCGTGCTGCGGCCGCCAAAAAGTCAGCCGAAAAATTGGACATATTCACATCACTCTCAGAGAAAGACGGCTTGGTCAATCAAAATAATCTTTTACGTGTATGTCTGGTATCATAATTACAACACAAGGATGTAAAAATATTGCCAAGAACTGCATTTTCACTCCGGGTTAGAAGCGCACGAAGATTCCTAGTTTTCACACTTTGAAAAAATTCTAAAAATAGGGCATTTTTGAAGGCAATTTCCATACCTTGGTACATAGAAATTGCAAGTGAAAAATACATTTTTGCAAAGCCCTATTATTGCTTTACAACACATAAAAAATTCAGCTTGGGCAATTGAAAAGCTGTATAGAAAAACATGTGTAAGAAAAGGCTTTCTACGCGTAATTTACACTACAATTGCGAGCGTCACGCAATCACAATTTTTACCCGCGTTTAAACGAAATTCAAGGCTCAAAAAATCACTCTGGTACACGGTTTCACCCTACGAGACTACACTCCGGGAAAGATCAATCATTTTAATTACACATCGGCCGAAAAAAAATGGGGAAATAAAACGGCGAGTTCTGAGAATATTTTCAAAACATGTCACTTGAGTAGTATGGGCGACCCTTTGACCTTTCATGTCATTCAGAAAGCAACACTCGGCAGCTCTTAATTTGACTTTCATTCGTCGCAACAGAAGTTTTTTTTTTTGTATCTATTGCTTTGCTATAAACATATCCTCAAGTAGAAGAAGTTAAGCTTTTGAATTTAGAGGCATCTGCTCGCAGTACAAAAGAAACAACTGGAGTATTTTTAAATATGACCCACTTCGCATTTATACGGTTACGATAAGACCGAAGTTGATCGCCGAATTACACATTTAATTTCCACGGCAGTATTAATGAGGAAGCAACAATCAAATAATCTAATTAATGCTCAGGAATTATTATTTCTTACCACAGAGTGTTTCCTGACAGGAATGGCAGTTGTGGCAAAACACAGAGCGAGAGCACCTCGCTATGTCGCACGTGACAGTAACGTAACGTCTCGGGTGCGAAATTGAATGTTGAAAGGAGCGGGGCGGGGGAAGGGTGGGGAAGGACAGCAGTGAACTGATGGTTTCTCGTACTGCAATTACACATTTTGACTGGCGAGTGCATGGGTGCTCTACAAACTGACCGGTCACAGATCGGTGGGAATACCCGACGAAAATGGAACGACATTGTATCCTCGACTCTCGACCCTTCACAATGAGATACACTCTACCTAATAAGGGCAAAGCGGTTTGGGCGACGAATTTCGGGATATTCCGACCGAAATTAAATACGTGGACCACCTCCGGAAGTGACCCCTAATATTCCAGTCATAAGAAACCGAAACGGGCCTTTCCACCGAAACTGATTTCCGGAATCTTTGGCAAAATGGAAAGCGCCCCCATTTTTAGGATGTGTATTAAACAAGCAGCTTAAAAACGGTTTGTATAACTCAAGATCTGTAGTATCCTGGACTGGATCAAAGAAGTAGATTGTCATGTTTCGCTGCGTTTATTTGAACTCGATGATTTAATTAAGATCGCTCGGATAATGATTCAGATGATAATATAGGCGAGTGTGCGCACGAGCTTTACACAAGATGTAGGCACAAAATCGATTGGCTCATTTAGGGTGACATCGTCCGATTTTGAGCAACTGGAAGCCCAAGAACAAGTCAAGGGAAATAAATTGAAAATTCCGTTTATGTTCCAGCTTTTAAAGACGAACTCCCTGTAAAACACTAGGAAGCTCTACCCGAAAAAGGTGTAGCAAGTTTCTGAAAAAAGGATGCCGTCTGCCGACTTGAGGTATGTTAAAGGACAGCACCTTTCATGGATGTTATATGAAGGAGTTATCCTGTCAGTCAAAAGAACAAATAGCGAATCAAAGGGTAAGCGCTTAGAAGTCGGTTGGGAGGCTGAGAGCCTCCCCCTATGAAACTTCCCTCGCATTCCTTCTGCCCTCTCCTTATCCTGAGCAAGTGAAGAGTGACTGGCAGTGCATTAGAAAAACACCAAAAAAGAAAACATGGTTCAATGAAGCTGAAAAGAAAATGGACGAAAATTTTAACCTCATGTTCGGTTTGTTCTGGAAATTACTAGCAAAATCACCAGGGACCCGTTGCTCGAAGCTCCCGGTAATTACTGGGCCCGTTAAGCTGTTTTGTTTTTCATCAAAGATGGGAGTTTCAAAAGTTGTTTTGAAGATGGTGCAGTAAGGTTATCAGCTAGCGAAGCAAAATGGACTTCATTAGAGGTAATACGACACCCTACTTTTCTCGAGACTCGACTGATTTCGAGTCCGGTAAGGCCCTGTTTATACGTCGCATTTAATTAGACGAATTTAATTGACGACTTACCGTCGATTGGCAGACGAATTGAATGCCGAGTCGTTTTATACGTTGAACAAAATAGTTACAAGTAGTTTGTGTCCGCACTGTAAATCATTAGCGGTCATCTATTAAAAGCAAAATGGCGCCATTCAGTGGAACGATCGCCATGCTAAAAAGTAAAAGTAATTTATGCATTTAATTCAATACGTCTGAAGTGCGACGTCTTAAGCCAACACGCATTTCACACGTTTTATCCGTGTGGGTCACACGAGTCTAGGTGCTCATTCTTCTTCATATACAAATCAATCTTCATAAACATGAAAATGAGTTTAATTTGCGTGTGAATGAAAATTGATTTGCAAATGAAAAGATAATTCGGAAATCGGAAATGGCCTATTACAGTAGAGCAGCAAACTGGCCTGACGTGATAACTGATATTATATTAACAGACCAAACTGGAAATATTTGATAAAACTAATGGCAGGAATTTCTCGCCAGGTGCCTTGTCTTAAGATGATTCAAGGTATTATCGACGCATTTCCTTCGCAAAAATTAATTACAAGCAAAATATTCCTCAAAACACTACTGTAATTGTGGTGCCGTGGATTTGTTTCCTCACCAATGACTTTACTAAGCAGCATTGCAGAAAGCTAAGTGGAGTACGATCGTCCGGTTTGAGGTGACATTGACTGACGTTTCGACAACCTGAGCGGAAGTCATCATCAGAGTCAAGTGATTTGTGTAACGTCAGCAGGTGGTGTAATATGTATTGCAGAAAGCTCTTCTGCACTTGGTTTGGAGACTTTTTAACGGGAGAGAAAGAACCAGGGGGACTGTAAGGACCTTCTAAAAGAAGTACAACTGACAGGTCTTAAATTCTTTTTCTCTGTAGTAACGCACTTCCTCGACAAACCCTTCGTCAAAGTTAACGACCATTTTGCTTTCTGGTAAAATCCGTGTGGAATCTGGAACGGGTGCTTTAGTTCATTGGATGAGCATAAGAGCTTTTGTTGTGCTTGCTCGTACTATGCTTATGCCGGCTTGTATCAAACCCGTTTTAACGGAAAAACGGAAAAAGAAGAACCCACTAGTGTGTGAAAAATACTTATGCACGTTTCTCCAAATCAAACCGAACGCTGGGTCAGCGGCTGACAAATATTTGGCCTATGACTTACTTGTCGGTGGGAAAGCCAACCATTGTAAGTGTTTGCCAATATCTGAGAGAAAATGAGCTCCGAAGACGCGGATAAAGTAAAGGAAAGTGTAAAGGACTATCATGATAAAAAGCTTAAGACTTCTGATGACCTTCAGTCGAATGCGTGTGAACTGGAACGCAAGACACTTTCACCTGCGGTGAAGAACGCTTTACAACTCATACATGAGGACGTGTTTGAAGCGCGGGGTTATTTGAGTATTTTTATTATATGCCTGATACAGTCAAAATGAGATGGAAAGGGGTGGGAAATGTGATTTAACACCAGTTATGGGCTCGTTGTTTCAAGTCGTATTTAGCACAATTGCCACACAAGCTCCATCAATTTTGGGTGACTGTAGCATACATAACAAAGTAGTTTTATGTAAAGTGACGCGCAAGAATAAATCATTAGCTTACACTGATCAAATGGTCAGTTGCCCGAATAAATATTAAAAGGAATGTTGACCGACGTTTGGATGGATCAAACCTTTCTTAAAAGCTAAAGGCTGGTTTAGCTAGCGACGGAGTCGGAGTCGGAGTCGTAATCAGAAGCGTACGGAGTCAGAAGCAGAAGGCTATTTCGCTTATGACTCCGTCGCTTATGATCTACTGAAAACTACATTGCTAGAAATTTAGGACAAGATGGCGGCGGCGCCTGCGCACCAAGGCCAGAATGGCGGCAAACTCATGTAAAGAAATGTATGGAGATATGAAATTATTTTCACATATATAAATAATTAAATTGCGGTTCGTCATATCACGATTCGATACATGTTCAGTAGTGTACAAGCTTCGCATTTGACTTATCAACGGCTACTTTGATAGATGATTACTTACTTCCCGACGCCTCGACCAATCCATCACACATTGATGCTCCATTATCCATACATTGCTTTAAAATCGTAGCGAAGTCATGCCACAAACTCGTCCACTGGCAAGCAAACCCGTTCACAATGTGAATCATCACGACTCGATATAACTTCTACGATGTTTAAACGATCTAATTCTGCCGAAAAATGCATGAATTGCCCACGGCAAAATACTTCCAAGGACGTCCTTATCTTTCTCATTTTTCGTCTGTAGCACAGCAAGCGGACGCCATATTTATGTATGAAAGAAAGCTACAAACTCGAAGCTTTCCCTGCACGAGCCGCCATTTTCTTTGTTGATCAACACTGGTGTTTCATGGGATATAAACTGGGTTACAGTGCCCCAGCAACCCTTGATTTGGTTTGAAAGGAAGTAAATACGCGCGAAAATCGAACACAGCTTAATTTATAAAGGCTATCACACTAATATTTAAACCAAAAAAATGTCGGACATTGTCGAGAATTACTTTGCACCAAATAAAATATCTACAGAGCTTAGATTGTGCAATATATCGTATGAAACAGCGTCTTTCCCACTTGTTTCAGCGTTTATTCCTTTGCGTTATACAGTATACCGCTGATAGTTGTTAGCGGGCTCGAAATGTCCGCGATTTCTGGCGATGTAGTCGGAGTCGCAAGCGCTATTTTGGTATCAAACTGTGATTGGAGAGCGTGAGAACAAGCATTATGATTGGTTGGTTCTCCTGCCTCTGCTTCCAACTCCGACAACATAGTTTTCACTGGATCATAAGCGACGGAGTTATAAGCGGAGTCGGAAGAAAATGGAAACGTTCTGATTCTTCCGACTCTGATTCTGTCGAGCTTATGACTCCGCTTACGACTCCGATCTTTGATTTTCATTAGGTCAATCCAGCACATTTTTACCATTAAAACTGATAGTATCATCTAATTCAAAAGACAATGTGTCAAACTATTAAAAGTAATGAAATGTAAAATAAGGCTACAACTTATGCTGTCCATATGACCACTTTAATCTTTTTCTTTATTCGTAGGTTTCCATTAAGGGCGATAGTAATCTGGCGGAAAACAATGAAAGTAAGGAATTATACATTCCTTCATTGAGGAATTCTCTTTTTGTGATTTCAGATTTGTGATAGGGATTGACCTGTTATTTTCATGTGCATCATCGGTCATAATATTTCCTATGTACAAGCAGGTGCCCCACAATAAAATCATCATTAATGTACATTGCATTGTGTCAAAGCAAGGAAACGTTTACATGTAATAAATGTTTGTAAGGTTAAAAACTTGGAGTGAGATCTTATTACAAGAAAAGGGACCTCCCAGGGGAGGGGCCGGGGGTGCCAAGGCTCCGCTACTTTTGCTAAGACTAAGCATTACAGCAAGCACAAGTAATGCTTGCTATATCGGCGAAACTGGTCGTCATTTTTCCACACTGAGACGTGTCCGTGAACATCTCTCTTCAGCAAGTCCTCATACATTTTCAAACACTTACTAAGTATCCTCCTAGTTCTGATGATACTTGCCTGGCTAATTCTTTTATTCAGTTTTTCACTGATAAAATAAAGGGCATTAGACAGGGTTTTTCATCTGTTCCTGACACTGCTCTATCGCAACTAGATATTATCACCTGCTCATCTGCTTTTTGTTGTTTTAAGGCAGTGAGCGAAGATGATGTTTTACGCCTAATAGGGTCGTCGGTGAAATCGTGCAGTCTTGATCCAATTCCTGCCTCTCTTTTGTTAAAGTGTCTTGATTCTCTTTTACCTACTTTGGTGAGAATAATCAACCTCTCTCTGTCTAAAGGTGTGTTTCCTGATTCTCTTAAAGTGGCCAAAATCACTCCTATTCTTAAAAAAGCTAGTGCTGATCATGAAGTTTTTTCAATTTTCCGTCCTGTTTCAAATCCTCGGTTTTTATCTAAACTGATTGAAAAGGCTGTTGCATATCAGCTTAACTGTTATCTTGCTGAACATGATCTGCATGATTTGTTTCAGTCGGCGTATAAAGCTATGCACAGCACTGAAACGGCTTTCGTACGTATCTATAACGACATCCTTCAATCTGTGGATGCAGGCAACTGTGCCATTCTGATTTTTCTTGATATGTCAGCTGCGTTTGATACAGTTGTTCATGATGTCTTACTTGATAGATTGCTAATCATTTTGGTGTTAGGGATGTTGTTCTAAGTTGGTTTAGTTCGTACCTCATGAATAGGAAGCAATTTGTCGGTATCAATGAGTCTTCCTCGTGCCTTGTCAACCTTGATGTCGGAGTGCCACAGGGCTCAGTACTAGGGCCTCTTCTTTACTTGCTCTATACCTCTCCATTAGCTGACGTTGTTAAGCGTCATAATGTCAGTTATCATTTTTATGCTGATGATTCTCGGTTGTATTTGTCGTTTAAGGGTAACCAACAGCTTGCACAATCAAGACAGTCTTTGGAGCAATGTCTCAGACAGAGCTGATGTGCATCCACTCTAGATTTCTTAGTCGCCCTCCATTGGATGAGATCGTAGTTTGTGGTGAAACTATTGTCCCTTGTACTTCTGCTGTTAATCCTGGTGTAGTTTTCCATGAATGCATGACTGGGGAACTTCAAGTCAGCAAGATTTGCAAGTCGTCTTATTTTCATTTAAGAAATCTGTCTTCTATTAGGAAATATCTTACTACTAATGCTGCTCATACTATTGTTCATGCTTTCATTTCTTCTAGACTTGATTACTGTAAGCTCTTCTTTATGGGCTCCCTACATATCTTGTTGACAGGCTACAGCACGTTCAAAATTCTGCTGCTCGTGTTGTCACTTTTACAAGGAAGTTCGATCACATCACCCCTGTGTTGATTGATCTTCATTGGTTTCCTGTATACTATAGGGTTATCATCAAGTTGCTTTTACTCACTTATAAGGCCTTGAATGATCTGGCTCCTTGCTATCTGTCTGATCGTCTTTCCTATCGTTCCTATTGCTACTCTCTTCGCTCTGTTACAAATAATCTTCTTGTTGAACCTAGAGCTAAGCTTACCACTTATGGTTTTCGGTCCTTTTCATTCGCTGCTCCGAGACTGTGGAAAAGGTAACCTTCAGATATTCGTTCTTGCTCCTCAGTTGCTAGTTTTAAGAGCAGGCTAAAAACGTTCCTCTTTACACTATTTCTTGATAATAGGAAATTTAATTAGTTATTTTATTTTTCTTTTAATCATTTTTGTTTTTATCGACTGATTTGATATTTCTTTTATCATTTGTTTCTATCATTTTCATTTTGATTATTGTTGTTTGAAATAATAATAATATTTTATAGATCGTTTACAGAATTAATAATATTTACTGTATAATAATTTCCATAGAGTTTAATTTTTTTACTGTAAATTGTAATCTGTAAAGCGCCATGGACAGCGATATATGGATATGAGCGCTATATAAATAAATAAAGTTAAGTTAAGTTAAGTTAAGTTAAGTTAAGTTCAGAACGTTGCCATCAATCTTGCTCTAGAGATTGTTTCGAAATTCTTGATTCCGCCCCTACTAGATTCCAACTCAAACTTAAGGAGGCTATGTATATAAATTGGGAAAAGCCTAATTTAAACCAACATGTTCATCACGTCAACCTGACACTTACGCTTTAGGCTTTATGTTCTTTCACACTTACTCAAATATTTTTGTCACTCAATTTTAATTAATTATGTAAGTTTTACCTAGTTGTTATAAAGTCCAACGGTTTTTCAAATATTGTGTAACTGACGATGATGTTGGCAACATCGAAACATCTCTTTAAAATTAAAACATGTCGTAATCTTCTTAAAAATCACGATTTGCTTTCTGCTGTCTCGACCTTTTGGTTCTATTATTCGCGAAAATGGTTTCGTATTTTTTTTTTATGTATTTTTAGGGCGGAGCACCGACCAAAGCAGATGGGAAAAGAAAAGAAAGGAAAATAATTGAAAACTTAGGGAAAGAAGTATTCACTGATAACGTCTCAGTCAGTATCGCTACTTGTCTCCCTGAGACTACGTTTAAACTGTATAGTAGGGGAGGAGATTGTGAATCACAAGGACAGAATATAGTCCTGAGACCAAAAATCCATGTAATCACATTGTTTCGGTGGTTTCGTTTCGTTGTTTCGGGTTTTAGTACATGCCAGTTTGAAGACGTATCGCATGGTAACAGAAGTCATGGACAATTACAGAAAGGAAGAAATAGGTCAAAGTCTAGTCGGGTTAGCAAAGGCGCCCGCCGTGATAGAGAACCATAGAGATTACCGTGGAAGAAAATTCTGAACTTATTTATGTACCAGTCAATTCCAAAACCGCCCATCCCCCCCCCGGGCAAACCCCAGGGCATTTCACTTTTTCGAGAAATTTTGGTCAAATTGCCCACTATGTTGCCAGTTTTACGATCAAATTCCTCACCGGGTTGGGGCTTGACAGAGTAGAGAGATTAAGCATGACGTTTACATCAAACGGCAAACGTCAGAGTGAAATTAGGGTTTTGCCAAAAATGTAAGAACCCTGCTTGATATTAGCTAATTTCTGTCCTGTTAGCTCGAGATATCAAGCAACTTGAACGAGACAAGTTAAAATGAGAAAATTTTCACGCTTTTATGATGAGCCGGAGCCTGCCGTTTCCCGTTTGCCGTTGGCCGTAAACGTCATGCTTAATCTCTCTAGTATCAAATTCCCCATGCTCCCCGCCCCGGGAAAATTTGAAATTTAAGTCTTCTGAAATAGCTAGAAACGGATCTAGAAATGGATCATGTTTCGTCTGTTCAGGAACAAACCTAACGACAAACTGCCTCATTCGGCCGTGTGTTGAGCAAGGTTCAACTTTTACGTTTACGCGCGAACTTTCATATATCGTCTCTATTTTATTTACGCAAGTAAAGCCATTTAATATATATATTTAGGCAAACCTAAAAGCGGAGCTCCACAGTTCTTTTTTTATTGTATGGCATTTACCGATAAAATAAAATCAATGCCAGGACTCGAGCCAGGACTCTAGTAAGGACTTCTGTATTGTGATTATAGTTTTTACTGTTTTGATGCAGAGCCACAGCCACCATTCAAACATGTGCTAACGTACATTTTCGATTTATCATCGGCTTTGCCACGTTGGATCAAGGGACTACATAACCAGAGCATAAACGATTTTACTTCATCGCAGTTTAATTACATCCGATTACATTTCAATACAAATGGTGTAAATCTCTAAACTATCGATTAACAGTCCTAGTGTCTCACTTTTAAATCCAACATCACAACCGGTTATGTGCTTTGGCTAAGTCACAAATTTTCTAACATGTATCGTTGACATTTTAACCTCAACAAACCGAAATATTCCACAACAAAACAAAATGGTAAAACCCCAAAGTGGGTACTCTTCGACACCACCCAAAAAAGAAGAAAAGTACTTTGTTCGCCTTGTTTTGACTATTTTATGGCGTCATTTTTTGTGAGCTATAAAGACGATAGAAAGATGCCGTCTGTGTCCTTTGTACAATAGCACCAAAAAACATTAACCGAAAAAGACTTTAACTTAACTTTTCTTTGTGAAAAGTGGCTGCGGCACAATAAGCCATGAATCAACTCAGGTGATCAACTTCAAATGGTTGAGAATGGTTTTATTCTTGACTTCGATCAACTACAAATATTGCAAACTACAAACGTTGACTACGAGTCGTGGGCGGTATTATTTTTTACATCATTGTTAATGATAACATCTGATTGGCAATGACAACAGACAAACAAATCGGTTTCAGAAAAACATTTGTCCATAAACATTGAATTAAAGACGAAGTTTTTACTGCAATTAGCCCATTAAGTCTACGATTTTTTAACTTACGACGAGAATTGCTGTGAGGGACAACATATTGCTGACATTTCGACTGCTAAAGCTGTTAAAAATCGTGTTTACTTCTGGCAAGGAGTTGTCGCTCTTTGCGAGAGTTTTCCAAATGCCAATCCGGCTCTTGTTCCTAACAAAGCGGAGCCGAGGATTTAAACCGTCCGAACTTCGTTTGGCTTTTCTTCAACCAATTTTGTGCCCAAAAATGAGCGACAGCAGGGAAAACGAAGACTTTTAGGATCCACTAATGAAATATTGAATAGAAAACATTTGGAAAAAACACGAGCATTTTTTAGTCCAAACCATATTTGAGATAAAAGCGTGAAAACAACAAAACGTAAGAAAAAAAAAACGATACGAATGTTTCTTCGGCGTTTTGGCGTTTCTTGGAAAAATAAGACAAGCAACAAACATAACTCGTGAGCAACCTAGGCAAATCGCTAGTCCGAGTGTTCTTGACATAAGTCTCCGTATAAAAGACAAAACAGGAATACTAAACCTACGGATGCGGACAGTTTAGGTTAGTCAATAATCACTCCGAACGCAGAGCTGACATAATAGCCGTCATTTCACACAAAATCATTGCTTTGCTAAGAATTGCGGCGAGGGACAATATATTGCTGGCATTTCCAATGCTGCAACTGTTAAAAATCGCGTTTACTTTTGGCATGGAGTTGTTGTTCTTTCGGCGAGAGTTTTGCAAATGTCAAACTTACCAAGCGGCGCCGAGGTTATAAACCGTCCGGACTTCGCTTGGCTTTTCTTCAACAAATTTTGTGCCCTAAAACGAAACGTTTTAGGATCCAAGATGAAATATTGGGTAGAAAACATTTGGAAAAAACAAGAGTCCAAACCAATTTGAGATGGAAGTGTGAAAACAACAAAACGTAAGAAAAAAGAAACCGATGCGAATGTCTATTCGACGTTTCTCGTACAAATCGGAAAAAATAAGACAAGTAACAAACCGAGACAAATCGCTATTCAATTTTCTTGGCATAAATGTTCATATAAAAGACAAAACAGGAGTACTAACCTGCGCACAGTTTAAGTTAGTCAACAATCACTCCGAACGCAGAGCTTAAGCAGAAGCGGTCATTTCACACAAAAGTAAGTCTTATTACTTCTCATGCCTGTCAAGGAAGCTTGTTCAATTAAGGATTTTAGCTGCAAAACCGTCCAGTTTAATACACAGCAAGGTCCGAAGACAGTGCATAATTACTGAAACCTTGCCAGACCACACCGGCGATCTTTTCTCTTCGTGCAAGCTTATCCCGGCAAACACGGGGAAAAGCTGAAATTTCCTGACACTTGAATTGGTAATGTTTTTACAGCTTGACAAGAGACACTCTCTTTTTCGCTGTTCCTCACTATAACTGATTTCGTCTCTTTTCTCGAGCTTTTTGTTGTTCTTTCTCCCTTTGCTTGTCAGTACGATTCAGCCTGTTTACTTGATCCCTTTCTTATTCTTTCTCCCGTTGCTCGACAATACAATTCAGCCAGTTTGCTCGTACTTTTTCTCCCGCTGTTTGTCACTGATATTCTGCCTGTTTACCCGTGCCCTTTCATGTTCTTTCTCCCGCTGTTTGTCACTGATATTCCGCCAACGAATAGACAAAACTGACTTTGTTTTAAAACTGTCTTCAAAATTTGACTATGCAGTTTCCCGCCACAGAAACGCGGGTTGAGAACTGCGTGTATGGGCAACTGATCTTTCCAAAAACAGTCCATATGGAAGCGTGCCTACATGCGAGCTTGCACACGAAAGGGTTAACTGGAGTATCACATTTGACTTTGGCTTACATGATGGGGTGGACGTACGTACGGTCGGTCGGACGGTCGGACGGTCGGTCGTACGATGACGTCATAACCAAAATTTCTCGGATGGATGCGTTACCATATTTTCTTACCAATGGTGCTCCGCGCGCGCGCGCCTTCGGCGCGCGCGGAGCTCCGCTATAATGGTAATTGAACTGAGTGGAGTGCAATTTGGCCTGAAATCATACGCGTGATTTCAAAATCGAACGAGCGCGCAGCGGGAGTTCGATTTGAAATCACAAGTATGATTTCAGGCCAAAATTGCACCCCACTCAGTTCAATTACCACTTTATTAAATCCATTTTGAAATCGCACAATTTTATGACCTTAAATTTTAGATTTTGATGCATTGTTCGAAGCCGAGCCGGTTTGTTAGAAACAGCGGAACCGGAAATGCTTTGACAGTCATTTAGTATGCAAAACGATATCATGTGACGAAAACTCATTCAAGCATAACAAACAAACAAACAAGTAGTTCTGAAGTGAGAACGAAAATAGTCTCTTTCATGCATCAAAGTTCGATTTTCTTCGCCTGAATCAATGATGGAAGACCTTCCTTTCTTCTGTGGTTGAGGCTGAGACTTCACGTTGTCTTTAGAAAAGGAATTTGAGGGTGCAACCGGTGTAATTCTGCGATGGATAATTTTCTTTTGAGTTGTGAATTTCCCTCGACTGCAGCTGTGGATAGTTTTCTCTTTTAATACCGTTCAATGGC
>OX419336.1:25113846-25126346 GCA_948470475.1 Galaxea fascicularis | reverse complement strand
GACCCTGTCATTGCCATGACCCCTTGACAATGTGGTAACTTGTCACATTGTCAAGGGGTTGTGGCAATGAGTGCCATGGGAGGCACTTCATTACACATGTTTTCATTTTTCATAACGCCAAAAAAAAAAAGTGAATTGGATTGGATTGGGCTGGGGAAACCCGGACAGGATCAATGAAAGGTGCATCATGGTAACCTTTAAAACATGCTCGGGATAAAAATATTATTTTTAAGAAACACAAGCTTTCCACTGCCTAAACTGCAGTCTTCAAGGGGTGGATGACAAAAGAAGAGCTTAGAATTCTCATAAAGTAGTGTAATAAAAAGAATTGCAAAAGAATCAAATTATGGAAATAAAATTCCTGGTAATAACTTTGTTGTATTGTCCTGTGAGTAGAGAATTGTAAGAGACGTACAGTACTTTGCAAAAAGAATGCAAACGAATTTCGGTGCTTTTCCTGACTTTTCAGTGCTTTTCGACGAAATTTGACGAAATTTCGAAGGAAACGATATTTCAGACGAAGTTTCATGAATTTTCGAAACGACTATTGTTTTAACGAAAACGAAAATTCGCGCTGTTCTTCGCAAGACCACGCGAATATTCGAGCGAAATATCGCTGAGTAAAACGAACTTTCGCGAGAAGAAGTTCGCAGAAAGTTTGCACGAAAGTTCACACGAAAATTCGCTCATGAAACGATGTTCGAAAACAGTGATAAACATCCTTTACAGTGTAATACAACTAACCTACCCAGCTCATTTATTCTCTTCAGACTCCATCTCCACGTTTATCGTGTTGTGTTGACGCAAATGATTGCGTAAACATAGTAACCAGCTATTGTTGTTCGTGATAAACTTGCCGAAATCTAATGCTGTGTATTTGCAGCGACCTTAAGAAGTTAATCAACCCGTAAAATACCTTTTAAAAGCTTTAATATCTTTAATCGATTTCCGTAATTCTTGGGACTAAACAACACTGTTGCCTTCGTTGTTAAGCCACAGTTGAAATTTTTGCTTAGTAACCACACAGTCAGTTACAGAGGGAAGTCTGGGCTGAGTCACAGTTTTTATTCAATTGTGTCTCCCCTGGTGTCTCCATGGCGTCTGTTAACAGCAACCGTTCGAAGGCATTTCTTGACTTTACTGATGAGCTAGACATCCAATTTGCGGCAGTTACAGAAGCTGATTTCAATGTAAGGGTTAACAAGAGGACTCGGCAGGAGTTACATTTAATAATTCGTGAATACACGTCTTAATTAATCTCAGTGAGGATAACGGACTTGACGCGAGAGGAAAAAAAACAGCTTCACTGTATCTTTGAAGTGTGACTTGTTATGACCAATATCAAAACGGTAAGAGGATTATGCTGTTGTATCTCTATAAACAAACTACCACTCGAATAAACGTTATAGGCTGTGGAAATCGCTCGTATTTATGCTTGTCTACAGTTTCATTCGGGTCGTGTTTACACTCGAAGAGCCACGTGTACAGTTGTCGATTTCATTCATTCATGATACTACTAAAATACGAACCAGTTACCAACATTTTACGAAGTGTCGTTTCAGGATTACGATTTTTCGATCTACAATGCATACATTTAGGTTCTTGAGTTTTAATTTCCGTGCATACGAACTGTCACCGAAATATCGTTGTTCGAGTAGCGAATGTTCGTGCATGTGTTAGAACTTTCGTGTGGCTCAGCGAAATTTCTTGAATTTTCGTTTCAGTACATACGAAATCTCACCGAAATATCGTTGTTCGAGTAGCGAATGTTCGTGCGTGTGTTCGAACTTTCGTGTGGCTCAGCGAATTTTCTTCGAAATTACGGCCGAAAAATCACACTTTTTCGCCCGAAATTTCTGCGATATTTCGAGTGAACAATACCCGAATTTTGGCGAAATTCGTTTGCATTCTTTTTGCAAAGTACTGTACACGCAACTGTACGTATTGGGGATAGTCATGGTGTGCCAAGATTCCAAAAACTTTCTAATGTAATGACCACCTGATAGAGGCGTTTTAAAATTCAGTGGTCACTAGACTATGCATCATTTGCAAAGGCTCCAACAAGATGTTCATGACCATCATTAGATTTACAATTTGACAAACTTGACATTGTCTATAAAATTCCTAGCACAGATTTTTCGTGGAGTTATATTGGTGAAATGGGTAGATCTTTTGTTGCAGCGAACAAAGAACATAAGGAATGTAAGACCAAAGGCTCCAGATTTGAATAAATATTTCTAGCCATAAATTATAACGTTTTAAACGTTTCTATGCTCCAACTTTCGTTGATCTGGTCTGGGTTTTGCCAGTCCAATCAGATCCAATTGGATCCAATCCGTGTTTTTGTCAAAGGCCACCAAATTAGAAGTCACTTGAGAAGATTTATAATTCAATTTATGCACATTGTACCTTCTTTAATGGTCTGATTTTCTGTTGGATGAATGATATCAATAAGAGTACATAAAAAATGGTGGCAAAATAATGTTGGAAATCGGCCTTGTTGTAGTGCTGTTATAGCAGTTCAAAGTTGGCCATAATCCTGTACATTTACCGTAAGTTTAGCCGTGTTTGCTCCCCAACCAAGATGCTGTCACAAACTGTCAGAAGGTATATTAACTGTTCCACAGCCAGCACAGGTGTCTGCAAACTTCCAGTCTTAATTTCAGTTGTGATGTATCTCCCTTTTGGTAATCATGAACCATTAAGTAACATAAGCAAAATTCTGTGATTGGAGGGCCTGAATTCATAATTAGCATGAAATTACTCTAAAGCTGAACTAACCAAACTGACATAGGAATGTACAATAAAAACCCCGCAAGTAAGAACATAGTTTTTAAGAAACTTTTAGCCTAAAATTTGCCACTTTAGACTCCCTCTGTACAAGACCCTCTTGAGCCTAATTTGAAACAGGTTCTTATTTTATATGAAGCTAAATCTGTACACTTGGGCAAATAGGATAGGTCAACATTTTGGACCTCTTTGAAGACACAGGTGCAATCAATTTTTCTTATTGTAGTCATTTTTCTGTAAATAGCTACTTAGTATGCAGAATTTATATAAGGATTTATCGGTATGAGATTAGGGTTAGAATACCACTGAATTCTATAAGGTACAATGTAAGTTGTTTTTTCAGTAAATAAGAACCCATTTAAGAACCTAAGTAGCCTAAATGTTTGTTAGATACCATTTATTTAAGAACCTGTTTAGCCTAACTTGGCAAAATGCAGGTTATTACTCGTGGGTTTTTACTGTATTCTTTCAACAGCCAAAACAAAGAAATGAACCATGCATCAAATTCTTTTTACTTATGTTTCTTGACTTTTTGGCTCCAGAGGCCCGTTGAGAAAATATCCCTGACAACCAAAACAGAGGGTGAGAGATGGGCTTTTGGTCATAGGAGCTGAGAAATTTGTTTCCATATCATCAAATTTGGACAGAATTTGTCCTAGCTCGTTGATTGGTTCTTCAAATGAAACAATAACTGTGATTGGCTTACGTAAAGCATAGTTTCCCAGCCGGCATGAAACAACAACTCTGATTGGCTTAGGAAAAGCGTGGTTTCCCAGCGACAGTACAGCATGGAAACAAGGTTCAGTATTCATGCAACCAGAGGTTGCTTTTTCCTCTTGGTCCTTTGCGACTTGTGGCTGCTCATGAATTTCCCTCCTCCAAAAGAAAAAAATAACCTCTGGTGCCCAGGGTACAAGTCATCATTCATCCAAAAAAAAATTAGATCATTCTATGGTTTGAATGATAACCAGTCTGTAGGCCAAAGTAGAGTGAATTTTAAGAAACTAAGTCCAACTCCTCACCATCCATTTTATGTAGATCCCTAAAAATGTTATTTTTGTGTTAATTTCCAGGTTTTATGGATGTGGTTTGGTTGTCCCAGAAGCCCTTGAGGGCATGCACATCCTGGATCTTGGCAGTGGATCAGGACAGGACTGCTTTGTTCTCAGTAAACTTGTTGGTGAAAATGGTCATGTGACTGGAGTGGATATGACAAAAGAACAGGTTCAGAACAACTTTTGTACTGACCTCCTTTACACTGCATAGCTCACTTTGGAAAATTTATAAGTGGGGATGCATGAAAATCCCAGAATATAAGCTACAGTGTGCTTTTAATTTGTGCTTGAACAGTTTCACATTAATTATTCTTGGATCTAACAGTTTATTACAGGATACCAAAAATACGCCCATCATGCCTCTTACTGATAGCTTTGTGGTTTAAATGGTCTGATTTCAAGTTGCCTCTAATGCTCCAACCAGTTGCAAAATTGTTGAGACATTCGCAATCAAAAACATCTTTTCTTTCTCTAAACACGCCTGCGAGAAATCTGTGAGATACAACGCACACTATTCTGTGGCCAATCATAGACCCCATTTTAGTCACTTTTGGGAAAATGTAATTTTCATGATCCCAGCTTAGTCACTTACTGTTTACGCCTTTGATACTCTTTAGCATAATAATGAATTAAACTAGGAATTAATTTCAATTTCGAATTGTCCTACCTGTGGAGCACTGTCATCGGAGAACCATATGAGGATGCCAAAAGTCGCTATCGTATCAAGAATATTTGCAGCCATACTCCGTTACTGGTCACCATCTACGTTCCTGCGACCAGGGCCTCCTTAAGATCCCCAGAACTAATTTTAAGACTTCTGGTGATCGCGCTTTTGCCCGCTCCGGACAATTTCTGTGGAACAAACTGCCGCGTGAAATTCGAAACAGCCAGAGTGTAGTCATTTTTAAGTCCAAGCTTAAGACATATCTGTTCAAGCTGGCTTACAATTTGTTGTAACATTTTAAATAGTTTGAACATTTAATATTTTTAAATTTAATCGTTTAATATTTCTTATATTCTTATATAATAGTTTGTAAAGCGCTTTAGAATATTTTTATAATTTTAGTGCTTTAGAAATGTAAATTATCATTATTATTATTATATTAATTATTATCGTATTGGAGGTGGAATAAATGTTCCTGTAAATCACGTTGAAAGCTATTAAGTCCCGAGCGAAAGAGAACAAACCCGCTCTAATCCAAAAGAAAATCCAAGTTGTGTTAACTTCAATGGACGATAACAATGCAGAATAGCCGGAAAATAAATACCTTAGTACAGGTGATTTGTTGGACTTTGTTCTGGACCCAGGGGTTCTGCATTATTGTGCAAGTCGTTAATGTTTAAGTTGAGATTTCATGAACGGAAGTCAATGCGAACCAACTGTTAAATATTAAAACAACAGCACGAACCATTTTTTAACTGCAAATCTTCCTACTTTTAAATCCCTGCTTGCCAGAATTTTCTTATCCCAGAAATCCCAAAAATGCATGACCCCATTCTAGTAACTCAACAAAAAATGTAACCCCATTATAGTCACTCCAGTTGTGAAAATGCAAAACCCCATCCAGCAGCACATCCCCGTTAGCCTCTTATAAGGAAGTACCCCCCCCCCCCCACCCCGGGCAAATAACGTACAGTCTCAAGTATTTTTGCAACTCGTTGTCTCTCCACTGCATGTTTATGTAACATAGTTTTAATATTCGGAGATTAAAGTTTGTTCTAATGTTTTAAAATATTTGCACTATTATTGGGTTATGATCATTTGCCTTTCAACCTTGTAGTCATGTCTTTTGTTCCACCGTAGGTTGAAGTTGCTAATAAGTATGTAACTTACCATGCTGAACAGTTTGGATACTCAAAGCCCAACACTGAATTCAAACTTGGTGAAATGGAGCACTTGTCTGAAGTGGGCATACAGGACGGTTCTGTGGATATAATTATGTAAGCTTTTTACTGGCCATAAGTAAATCAATATTTTTCATTACCTGGCACTATGAGGAAAAACATTATTACTACATTCAGCGCTAATTTTGGTTCTGAAACTCTCATGTCTTATCCTATCCTCATTTCTGTTCTGTTTCCATGCATTCCCAAGGAGTCCTCTTCAATCTGTTGATCATCATGAAGTTCCACATATTTTTGTTTCACTCCGTTATGAATGCCCCTCCCCACACCACCACCTTAAAGAACTTCTCAAAGTAATGTCCACATGGACATGACAGGAAGTTGTGATGCCAAATATGAATTACAAATATGAATGTACATTTTTTATTCTGTTTTAAGACTGAACTACATGTAAAGATGTTCCATCATCAAGAGCCATTTGTTTTGTTTTGCCCATACATGTAATTGTACCCTGATAGGAAAGAAGTTAAGGCAGTAAAACACTATGAGTGAGAAGAAAAAAGAAGAAATTGATGCATATTATTATTATTTTTATCTTCTGTAGCTCAAACTGTGTTGTTAACCTGACAGCAGATAAGAAAGTTGTCCTCAAAGAAGCTCACCGAGTTCTCAAGGTTTAATCAAACACTTTTCCTTGTGATAATACCCACTGATATGATATTATGTTATTACAGAAATTTTGTTGGAGGTTTCTGTAAAGAAGGCTGACAAAATCTTTTTGTTCAAAATGTGCCAATAGTCTTCCATTGTTGCTAACATTTCCATGTATTTGTTTTTGCCATTCAACTGCAACTTACTACATGTATTTGGGCTTGTCATTCTGTTTGTACTGAGATGTTTCTAGTTACTAAAGAAGGAATTGATAGTGTCAGGGTTGCCACAGTCAAGAAACATCAGAGAAAACATTTTTTAACTCAACTCAGAAAATGGCTATACCATTTTACGAGTTGTAGGTGTGAAGCTGATTTCTCTCTTTCACTCCTTGGATTCCTTAAAACATTATTTTTGTGCATCCACTGACCACAATCCTTACATGTAACAGATTAGTTCTGAGAACAGTGAATTCTATGCGTGTTTAACTATTGAAGAGAATGCACACATAAATCCAAGAAACATTGACCTTGGAAATAAGGATGTTCAGTATTAAGGACCTTCAGCAACGATGATGACAACGGCACCCGGAGAACGTCATTTCAAAATATAACTTCTCGTTTTTGTAACTCTTTCGCGATTGTTCCAATTTGTTTAACATTGAAAAATGCTGGCGAGCTGTCCAGGGTCTAAATTATTGTGAATGGTGTTAAACCAAAGAAAACGAAAGAAAAACTTGCCATCAATGCGCTCATGTTCTCGAGAAAACCTTAAATTTGGTCATTTCACGTTGTTGTTTTGCAGAGGACGGCAAAGAAATGTACCAAAATGTAAAACGCACTTAGAGTATTGTTTTGGCTCATCAATCTCATTGTTTTGTGGCGTTCTCGTCACCATCGTCATCGTCGTCGTTGCTTAAGCTCCCTATTGAGTCCACCTTGCCAGACAATACTGATTACAGCTCACCCCATGTGCTACTCCATAGTATTGGGGTGGTTTTCATTTCAGCATTGAAAACAAAATTGTGTTCACTTTATTTCGCATTTTGCTCTGTGATTGGCCAGCAAAATTTGCACCACTTTTTAAACCAATAAGAAGCAAAACCAATTGTGACTTATGTGTCCACATTTTCTCATGCATGGGGCTTACTACATGTAATTGCTTTGTATTCTGATTGGCTCATTATGTTGTTTGTGCCTGATGTGATTGGCTAGAGTAATTTGGTTTTGGTTTATGACACTCAAATGAAAAGTGCTCTAAAGTCCTTTTAATTTGTTTTTGCTGTTGTTATTTTGTTAGGTTGGTGGTGAGGTATACTTCAGTGATGTTTACACAGACACTAAACTCTCTGAGGAGGCCAGAAAGGATGAGGTGCTTTGGGGTAAATTTTCTCATTCAGCTTTGATTGATTCAAATTTATTGATCCAAAAATTGGAATGACATTATTACTCATGACAAGAGTTTTTGTTAACTCTAGATCAATTCATAGTGAATAATGTTGTTTTATGCTATGGCGACAGCAGTGGCAATGATAATTGTCATTTTCCACAATGTGAATTGTATAGCTCTTTTGTGAATATGCCATGAAGAGAAAAATTCACAGTTGCACCCCAACATTCTCCCCAAAATCTTAAAGTTGATTTTTTCACATTTTTTGTTTTTGAATTGGAACACAATAATATTGACCAAAATGTAAAACACAAAATGAAAGAGTGATTGTTTCTGCATACTAGACCAATAATTGCATTGTGGCACTCCCATTGCCATTGTCATCAACATTGCTTAATAAGCTCCCTATTATAACTATGTGACTGACACTTTTGTAGGCCTTGAATGCATGATCAAGTGCATAAAAAGAAGACAGAGCTGCTGCACAGTTCTCACTTGTTTAACGTTGTGACATTTGATTTTCATAATTAATCATCCAAGTACTTGTATATTTGGTGGGTTAGACTTCTGTTGTATTTCAGTGGAGTGATTTCATATATACAAGTTAATCAATTTTTAATAACTACTTAATAACCGAGAGTGAGGTCATTATGGGAAAATCTCAAACTGAGGCCTTGCCATATTGACCGAGCGATAGCGAGGTCAATACAGCTAGGCCGAGGTTTGAGATTTACCCGTAACGACTGAACGGTCGAGGTTATTAAGTTGTTTATTATATGGCTAACATACCGGTTCTAAGGGAAAAAAAATTAGTTCAAGCACAAGTCGTCGCTTCAGGGTAATCCATTCATTAATTCTTTCCAAACTCAGGTCAAATGTTTCACTAACAGTTTTCCTGGTCGTGTTTTCATTTGTTTGCTCAAGAGGCACCAATTTTCAATGTAAATAAAACAAATGTGGCCTTTGGATGACTTTTTGTTGTTTTTTTTCCTTATTTGCATCATCCGTAATCGGCCCGTGGGCATTACGGGAGAATAATGCCCTAGCGCTTCGCTTCACTTAGCCAATCAGAGTGCGCGTTATATCGTATACAAACACTAGCCATATAATAATTAATTTTATTGCACCTATGGCAACTGGAAACTCTGATACCACAATTTGTTTTCAGCTTTGGAAAAAATAATTAATGTTACATACAACTGTAACTTCCTTTAACCCTTTAGACTCTAATAGTGATCAGCATCAAATATCAACAGTTTATAAAACAGAGTGGTCATGAGAATTAAGGACATGATCATACAAGCTTAATTTGCTTGATATCTTAACAACTTCTCCCCACTACTTCTATAGGAAATGTTTAGGGGAACAAAGGAGAATTTAAATTTTGATCTTAGGGTTGAAAGGGATAAGTTAAATTAGTTGACATGACCTTTTTTTTACAAGTACTAAGGTTTTGTGTTTGCAACTGAATTGACAGGAATTAGTTTACATGAGCTGGGCCAGTGCTTGTGATGCCAGCTCTTAAATCTCTTATCAGTGGCTGATTGTATATTACCTTTTCAACTCAGCTGACAAAATCAATGCAGAGGTCACACACTCTGGAATGTCACATTAAAGCAGTTTCTTTATGAACATTTTTCGGTTGTCCTTGCAGGTGAGTGTGTTTCAGGGGCCTTACACTGGAAAGAGCTTGTGGAGTTGTGCAAGGAAGTGGGCTTCAGTGGGCCTTACTTGGTGACAGCCAGAATGTATGAACTTGAACCAGAACTCAGAAGACCTCTGGGTATGAGGACAAAACGTTTTTACCTTTGACCAGAACTGGTCATTTGAAACTTTAATAAACTGACTATTGGTTAAAAGATGTATCACTGCAACTGTAGTTTAGGTTTGTTACAAATAGTGCGTGCTAATGTTATGGTCTAATTTTGAGTGGTTCAGAACTTTGTGGGGAAAGTAGGTCTCAGCAGAAATAATTTGGCAACAATGAATATACATACATGTAAAAAGCTTTAAAATCCATAAAATTATATTGAATAAATACATGGTTACCTCAATAGGCTACTTTTCAAATATCAAAATTCAGCTTGATGGCGGGGACAAGGGGACGAAAACAATAGAAACGAAGTACAAGGAATGTGAAAACGGATTAACGATACTTTCATGTTCCTTTTTTGTTGTCCTCTGGGCCTCACGATTAATCTGAATTTTGATAGTTCGAAAGTAACATATTTCCTTTTGGAACAAAGGCCTTATTAAGATCTGCTTTACTTGTGTAGTTATAAACCGTGCAAACATAGTAGATGTGACCGTGAAAGAGAAAACAGATACTAACGGTAAAGAAAAACGATTGTAAACTGTTTAAGTTTAGGAAAACCAGCCTGCAATATGTGTAGTGCTGTAGTGTGTTGTAGTGGTGGCTTGTCAGGGACTGATTTACAACTTGCAATGGTCGAGATATTTTTTAATGACAGGCATATTGATGGCAGTGGAACCAGCACAAAGTGCCAGCCATGTCTAACCTTACGACTGTTTTAACTTAACTTCATAGCTATGGTGCCTTTAAAAGATTTGCCTCTTCATGTGAGCCTTGGAAGTACATGCATAGTACTGTTTGGAAAATTTTGTGCCAGTTTGTGGACGAAATAAATTTTAAGAAACATTAGCCAGACTTGAAATGAAGTTGTATTTTAAAAAAAAGACATTTACACAAACTTAATTGAGGTAATCAATGCTTACGAAATAGAAAATCTAAATTGTTGGTATCAATGTCGGCTATTGATTTGTAGGTGATGCACGGTTTGTGTCTGCGACATATCGTCTCTTCAAGGGTCCTCAAGATAAGCCGTCAGAGCAAGGTTCTACTGTGGTATACAAAGGTACATGGGAAAACTGTAAGGAACTAGGAATGAGTCAAGACAAAGTTAAGAAGTGTAGGCTTAACTGCAAAATGCCTGTACTTTGAATTTCACCAGGGGAGGAGTGGTATGTGCCCCTGCGTATCCGCGTGTCCACCTTGACCTTTACCGCTTTGAATTTCACTTGGGGAGGAGTGGTGTGCGCCCCTACGTATCCGCGTGTCCACTTCGACCTATGCTTTGAAATTTCACTAGGGGAGGAGTGGTATGCGCCACTGCGTATCCGCGTTACGTCGTATGCATTTTAGCCTGAGTTGCTGCTGGAATGCACTGTAGATGGTGAGAAATGCAAAGAAACCTTCTATACCATTACGCAGAATTTAACCAGAGTTTGATAAACGTGATCCCAGATTGATGAAGGCACTGATGGTCTGGAGAAAAACCGTTGTACTCTACAGTGTTATCAATAAAAGGGAAGTTACCCTTTGTTAAATTTCTAAAGAGAAAGGGGTATCTATATATGTTAACAAGCAAGGAAGTGATTCCCTTTTGTCAAGAGTTTTCCTCTTTTTTCTTTCTCCCCTCTCCATCCTTTCAGTAATAACCGATTGTCAAGGGACAGGCTAAAATATAACGTTTAGTTCCAAAATTGCCGTTGTGATAATCCTCATTAGCTTGGACGACATTAAATTTCATTTGTGACCTCTCGTTTGTCGTTTAGGTTGCATGGAAGAACACCCCGAGGAATTCAAGTTCAATGTTCACAATACACTGACGGTAAATGTAGGAAATGTTATCGTTGATTGTTACGTTGTAATTACCACTGTCTCATGTGAGAAATATAGTCAAATAATTATATGGACGCCAATGAAATACCAGCTGAGCTTTTGCACGAAAACATATGAGGTATCTTCACACGTGAAAAGATCACTGTTGCTATGATTAGCTAATTTATAACACCCATTTTGAAATCATTGGTTATTCTTGCAATCTGATTGGCTCTCATCAGTGCAATTTATTCCCAAATTGCACTATTTTGTACCATGAATCGTATCCTTTTAAGCCCATCAAAATTCAGAAACGGTTTGCCTGAAGTGAACATTAAATTAAAAACTGAATGATTTCAAATGGGTGTAATTAACTTCGTGTCGTGTAATTTTGGCCAAAAATCATACTTGTGATTTCAAATCGAACTCACACTGCGCGCTCGTTTTGATTTTGAAATCATGCGTATGATCTCGGACCAAATTGCACCCCACTCAGTTTAGTTACCATTATAAATCGCGTTTTCGGAAATGGTTTATTTCACTCGTTCGCTGCACTCACTAATGAAATATTTTTCAACACTCGAAGAGAAATTTCGTATCTCCGCGCGGCCGTGTAATATCCTCAATAATCTGTTAAATGATGCGCCAAAAAAGGTAAATCGAAGTCATCGTTACTCGTACGTGTGAGTGCGTTGTCCAGTAAGGCAATTATTTCTATGGGGAATGAGAGACAGTAATGTGTTTACTGAGAAAAAATTCAATGTTATTCCAACAGGCGAATAGGAGTCGAACCTGCTTCCTGTTTTAGTATTTAAAAATTCTAATGCAGATGGTAAAGGAGACTCATGGCAGATTGATAGGATATTGAACTATGTTCATACGACAGATGTTGAATTCTGTAATTTTTTTTTTTTAATTTTGCGTTCTGAATAGGCCAATCTCGACTCCTGTTACTTACAACTAACAACAGCAAAGGTGGATTATATAAACCCATACATGTGCGTACCCTTGACTCATGAGAAGCAAAATATTTAAACGCCTCATGCTTCAGTGCCAGGGTGATTTGCAGTTTTGCATCCACATACTAAACCTTGACAGTTTCATCACAGTATTGATCAAACTCGTGCCATCTTGTATTTTGGTTATTG
>OX419336.1:25071346-25103846 GCA_948470475.1 Galaxea fascicularis | reverse complement strand
ATTAGTTTATCTGTAAATGCTAATATTGAGGAAATAATTGTGGAGCTCCGCTTTTAGGCTTGCCTAAATATATATATTAGATGAGACGCCATCTTTAATTATATATCGAGAACGATTTCACCACGGAACTGGTTTTAGTGTTTCCCAGTTTACCCCGGTAGCTGCTCCAGTTACGGTTCAGGTTGCGGTTCCGTTTTCGTTTCTGTTTCCGTTTCCGGATTCCGGATCCGTTTCTGGATTTCCTGATTTTCCATACGCCCCTCTACAGAATGTCGCTTTGCTGAATGGTCGACTCCTCAATTCCATTTGCCTTGTTTGTTGGCATTTTATCAACATGGCGTCGCTATTTACGGGCGTTGTTATTCATGGTGGTCAATTCAGCATTTCTATCAACAGCCTTCATCGATCGACAACCTTGGTAATTCCAGAGACTGAGGAAAGCCTGCTCAAAAAGGTGAAAACAAGGCTTAAAGCACTGGATTCCAAAGTGGATTGGAACCCCCATTGTGAGCTAATGCTTACGGAAAACCTGGGAAAACTGTTGAGCTGTCTAACTTTCAATATTCTTTAAAAGCAAACATTTAAAGACCACTGTCATTTTCCATCATACACTGCGGGCAAACAACCGAATCTTGGACCACGAAACTCTTCAGACGGGTCTTTCTGCAGGTACCGGAAAGCATTATATTTTGTACACCTGGGATTACTCTTTATTTGTCGTTCTTTTGTGTTCTGTGTTTTGTTTCTTTTGTTTTACGTCATTTGTGCTCCAGTATCTGCAGAAGGAACCCTTCAGACGCTGTAACGGCGAGAAAGGTTTTCAGGAATCCGCCTCCATCGCGCAATTTACTTTCAATTTTGGTCACCAGTATAGGTGAAAAATATACCTACCGTATATTTTACGAGAATTTTCGCTTTGTAGTGTGATGGAAACCGATTTTGGTCGCCACTGGAACCTTTCGGTGGAGCGATGCCGCCGAAGGTTCGAGGTTGGCGTAGAAGGAGGGAGGATTTAGTGAAAGTTTGGCTACAAGATTCAGTTTACAGCTTATGCAAGGAGACGAAAAGCTATACAGGGTTTGACAAACACACCAGCAGCGAATTTGCTGGATTTCTGCTGCATCAAACGATCGTATTAGGCTGTCTTCAACGGGTGGCTGTGATGACTACAAGTTCGAAGAAGCGACGCGGTCAAAGTTTCTGCTTATCGCCAGAACAAGTGGCAAGTCAGTAGTGTTCCTAGTGGAAGTTCTTTGCATTTATTTAGTGTAGGATTGTCGGCCGTTTATATTTGTGTTGTCTGCAAGCAAAATAAACAATGCACAGAGCATGACCGGAAGCGACAATCGGTCTTTAACGTTCGGAACCGTTTAAAAGTAAATTTCCACCTTTTTTCAGATATTTGACGCAGTTTCAGTATTCAGCATAATTCAGTATTTGAGCCTTGTACACTGATTTTAAGCTCAAAATATAACTGTCATTGTGTTCGCGGCTCACTGATCTTTTGCAGCCAATATTGACAGTGTTTCATCTGGAGTAAATCTCAGTATGATATGCTAGTCGCTTGGCAACGGACGAAAGGACAACTGAAAAGAAATCAGAGTCCCAGGCAGGAATTACCATCATCAATAATCATTAAATCTCAGTACTTATATAAAAATAGGTCCGCAATGCGTACATGTGTGGCTTACTTGACCACGTGACAGGCGCTCGACTCTCGTAGACAAATAGATCCGATCATACCATTATGTGGCTGCACACTTCGTGTAAGCCACAATACACAAATTACTTCACGGTTGGTGAGCACGTACGATTTTTATTCACGAGTTGTAGTTCATCTATGAGAGGGATTATATGGCGTGTCAATATGACATGTATACCCATTTCATCAATTTGTTCGCTCTTTGGTGAGTCCAAAATGTAGAGACCCCTCACCCCATTTCTACCCTCTTCAGGACCCCCTCTGGAATATATGAATACCATCTGAACCCTTATTTGGACCCTCTGTTATTTGTTTTCGTTTATTTACATGTTTTCTTTTTTCAAAATGAAATTGAATGAAATTAAATAAACATTTAGTCTACATTTGTACAGCGCATTCAGTGTAAAGGTAGACCACCACACCAGGGATGCCCCCTACTCTTTTCGAGCAAGTGTTGTGAGACAGTACCTATATATATACGGCAGCACTTTTCCGCTCTCAGGAGCCAATCACCCAGTTCAAACAAAGAAAACCAAAAGCTCCTGTGATCCAGCTCATGGTTAAGGAACATTACAACACTTTGTGTTTGCAGCAACGTTTTTATTTTCTTAAAATACTGATAGGCAAGAAACCTGTTCATTTCGTTTGTGTTTTGTGGGAGCGCACCTTTGTCAGGTGTACCTCTAAGGGACAAAAACAAGATTTTTCTAAAAAATGACTAGGTTCTATTCTCGGAAGACATTGGGCACGAGCAGACTCGTCACCAAATAAACGTTAACACACTAATATATGAGCAAATAAACGTGGCGGGATTGCAGCTTCTCAAATTTGTATCTCGACGTCGCCTAGAAGGACAAATGCAAATATTTTTGTGACAAAAATCAGTCTACGAATCAGCATTTTCTGGCAATGGACGAGAGACTAGATGTGCCCTCGGCATATGGCTTGTTCATCTTGTTGACCAAGAGAGCAAGGAAGGAACGAAGTGCAAATGAGCAAAGGACTCAGGGCTAAATGCGTCCCAGTTAGGGCGTCCCATTTTTATACTGGACGCATTTAACGTCTTAGAAGTTGAAGTCGTCTGTTAAGTACGTCTCAACGACGCACTTAAAACGAGACGTTAAAGTCGTCAGACGTTAAATGCGTCTGTCTTATTTATCGTTTTTATGCAAGACGTTAAAGTCGTCTGGAGACGACTTAAATGTCTCTAGCATAAAATCGGCCAATAAAACTTATCATTATGTAAACACTAAATTACAGTTAAGATACAACTAAAATTATTCGGAAACAGATTGATATATATGACTGGTAAGAGGACGCGCTATCAGCAATGGCTTATAACAAAACTGTCTCTCAAACGATTGGTCTTAGGCTGCGTAGCTAGCGGTTTTGTTTTTTGTTAGAGCGCGCGAGCGAGAGGCGAAGCCGCGAGAAGAATGGGGCGATGGGCTACGAGAAACCGCCTGCCCGGATTGTAGGCTTTTTTGAGTATTCCGTACGCTGGCGTACGTACGGAGCGTTTTGATTGGATCGGATTCTATATACGTCAACCAAATGTTTAGTTAATCAAGGGAGAGCTCCAACTGAGCTTCAAAGAAAAATCAAAGAAAAATGGCAGAGAAGGCATTAACAAGAGCCTCATCGAGCCTCAATATTCGACGAGAAGACCGAGAAATCGTTCCGAAAGATGAACAAGAAACGCCCGTGAAGAATTTGCTCGCTGGGAGAGATCTGAAGGCCATTTTACCCACGGGCTTTGGCAAGAGCATGATATTTACAGTGTAAATATTTACATCGGAAATATGCGCGCTCAGTGACAGACGTCTCCTCAATTCTACAAAACCGACAATGTGCTTGAAATTTCAGTGTCGCAAAAGCAATATCATGTGCTGACTTCAAACAGGAAGGAATCGAAAACAGCATTTCACAGTTGGCAACTGATGAGATCCACAGGGGAGCATCGAAACCATGGTCCTGCCTATCATTTAATGGCATACCCAAACACAGCTATTAAACTGGCATAAACAAAAGGAGGAAAATACTGAGCTCCCGCAACCGTATATAATTAAAGCAGATTTTCAATTTCAAGTGTTGCATAGCTCTGTAAGAAGCTACAATACTAAAGAAAGGATAAATAGACGAATAGTCGTAAAAGAAACACAACATCTTGCTACAAAAACAAATAACCGAGCCCGGTAATACAAACAGTGCAAGATAAAGATTACTACGCTCTTAAATGCCTATCCTTTCAAAGTTAACAAGATAGAGGCTGTACTGTCACCGAAACCGAGAAACCCAGAAATGACCTTTGGTATCAAAATACAAAGCATGCAACAGTTAAGCACATGGCTGTTTCAGTCACTATCATCATCATATGTAATCCTCTAAACCATCGTGTTGCGCCCCACTGAAAACAAACAAGAGGCTAAATCGGTCAATAGAACCGAGATAGAAGCGGCAGACATGCGAACAGGAGTCGTGTAGGCCTTCCAACTTGATTTTATGAAATGGCTCGTCAAAAGCTGTCAACAGGTTGTCAAATTGTGAATTTGGGGGCGGCAGTCGAAAAGGCCCTCGATCCGGGCCGGGCAATTTTTGTTTTTTTACGCCCACTTCAAGATGGCTGCCACTTACCGTTGCCGACTGGTAACTAGTATCCAAACACGATTTAGTACTGGGATCTACTAGAAGAATTTGCTTTTGTTTACGGTAACAATGTCTCACAAATAAGGAAACTGTAGGCTAAAACTCGTTCAAATTGGCCTCTTTTTGCCCCAGTTTTGACTCTGAGATTCGATATAAGTGTCGATATTTTACGCGTTTACATTTAAAGTCTAAATTTTATGACAGATGGCTATGTGAAGAAGTCGAACCGTCAGCTGTTCTTTCGAGGGATAGCTTGACTTCGAGATTTTGTCTCAGGCGCTAGGGTATGAGGAGTTTCGCTTTATTATTGTTTGCAGCCCGACTTGCTATGTCAAAGAAGTTTCAAGAGTTCTTTTACCTCGCTCGAAATGTGGGCGTAAAAAAGAAATCGTTCGAAAATTTACGCCCACTTTACGGCCGGTAACCAGCCAAGGTCTTAAAAACACTAAATGGCCGGCAGTTCAAGCTTTTTCTAAAAATTGTCGGCCGGTCCGATAACAATGGCAAGATCGAAGAATTCCGGTCAATTTAAACTGTCAAAGATCAGCCATCTATGTAACCGCTTTTGTAGGATTTACCCATCATTTCTACAATTTTTATCGGACCGCCGGTCATTTAGTGTTTTTAACACCTTGGCTAGCCTGCGAGGGCAGACGTATTTCCGGTTGTCGCTTCTCTCCGCCCGAAAAGTACTTTTCGGGCAGAGAGAAGCGACAACCGGAAATACGTCTGCCCTCGCAGGCTACACCTTGGCCGGCAGTCGACCTGAAAAAAATTCTAAGTGTCACGAAATACGGTTCGTCCAATAAGCCCAGCATAAAGCAAGCGCTGGACTTTAGATCTAAAAATCATTTCAGGATCGCTTGACTTTTCCTAATCGACATACGATGGTTTGGTTTAGCCAGGATTCTTTGATTCGACAATTTTTAGAAAAAGCTCGAACTGCCGGCCTTTTAGTGTTTTTAAAACCTTGGCTGGTTACCGGCCGTAAAGTGGGCGTAAATTTTCGAGCGATTTCTTTTTTACGCCCACATTTCGAGCGAGCTAAAAGAACCCTTGAAACTTCTTTGACATAGCAAGTCGGGCTGCAAACAATAATAGAGCGAAACTCCTCATACCCTACGCCTGAGACAAAATCTCGAAGTCAAGCTATCCCTCGAAAGAACAGCTGACGGTTCGACTTCTTCACATAGCCATCTGTCATAAAATTTAGACTTTAAATATAAACGCGTAAAATATCGACACTTACATCGAATCTCAGAGTTAAAACTGGGGCAAAAAGAGGCCAATTTGAACGAGTTTTAGCCTACAGTTTCCTTATTTGTGAGACATTGTTACCGTAAACAAAAGCAAATTCTTCTAGTAGATCCCAGTACTAAATCGTGTTTGGATACTAGTTACCAGTCGACAACGGTAAGTGGCAGCCATCTTGAAGTGGGCGTAAAAAAAAATTGCCCGGGCCGGCGGTTTTTCACTCGCGCGCTCCAACAAAAAACAAAACTGCCAGCTACGCAGGCTAGATTGGTCTTAAAACGTGGGTCTTGGAACTTGAGAACTTGAAACTTGCTGAACTTGCGAACAGCGCGCGTTGCCGGTTGTTCTCTCTCCCAGTTTCTAACGGTCGGCCCCTCCGCTTCCCTGGGCGCCAGAGGTTATTTCGTTCGCTACACAGCTTGCTTTGTACGAATACTGAGAGTCGTTTCTGTCGGCGTTCACGTCTCAGGCTGTATGCTGTGTTGGTACGAAGAGATAACCTCTGGCGTCCAGGTTACCCCTTCGCCGTTGACCCGAAAACATCTGTTGATTAGAAGTTCCCTAAACTATTACAACCTGTAAGGAAAAGCGGTACCGTACCGTTTACAAGGTTTGCGAGTCGAAGATCAACCAAGATCAACCTGTTTTATTGTTTGTGTCTGGCTTGCCTCGTATGGCTGGCTCGGAGGCTCGCATATTGTCGTCCTCGTTGCACGTCGTACATGTAGGTTTACTCGGCTCCTTTTAAGGAATGGTAAATGGCTAACTACGGAAAGCGCCCGAACATTAAGGTAAGTCTACTATTAGCTAGGCTTTATTACGTTTCTCGGCTTAAATAGCAATGCTTACACCCATTAAAATTGTCAATAGGACAGTTACTTCTATTCACGAGTAACACGTAGCCCAGGCCTTGGAAGCGGATTCCACTGATTTCAAGGCACAACGAGGCCGTTTTAGGGAGCTCCATATCTACAAAGCCTTCTGGGCTTTTCCTGATTAATACTTGGTCAGGACACATTCATTCCCCTGGGCAATGTAGCGGCAGAGAAACAGCGTATTGCACCAGTAGTCGAAAGTAAACAAACTACGACAATGCCGCTCGGCGAACGAAAACATTTTTCTCGTGCAGATTGTGTCATTTTACCGGTGTAAAAACTTGGTTTAATCACTGGTAAAGCTCTGTAAAACCAAATCCAGGCGCCACAAATCCTGCAACGAGTGTGTAAGGCTATGTCTACACTATAGCGGATAGCTCTTGGGCAGGCACGAAAACTGTATTGGATAGGGCTTTTGTTCACACATAAAACGCTTATTTCGAGGCGATTTCTGTAACGGAGCGAAGCTGCGCCGCGTCGATCTTTAAAGTGAATCGTCTCGACTTGTTCCAGTTCCGGGCCGTTTCTGTTCATACCATGCCGTAGTATTTTTCATGCCGACATGATAAACTATCTGGTATAGTGTAAACACAGCCTAAGAATTGTCTGAAATAAATAGAGTGAATTGTAAGAACCCTTAGAATCGTGCAGACTGTGCCTTGAAAAACCAAGCCATGCCATAAAATACCTCCTCGATCGATCAATAACCGATTGGACCTGGCCTTCATGTTCTTTACTAAGACTAAAGTATTCCTTTTTCACCAACGTGTAAGCGTTGGGAGTACTTCGCAGGACATTATGTAAATTACTTTCAGTCAGTGATTTCGCTAGCGTTAATAGGTGGTACGGAGCGAACGAGAACAAGCGAAGAGCGAAGAAAATCGGGCAGGTACTGCTCTTATTCTTCGCTCGTTCATCCACCATCTGAGGGCTTGAGAATAGGCTATTTTTTAGTTTGAGTGGTGGAACAGAGAATTAACATACAGATTTTTTAGTTTGCCTTATGTCATACAAATCAGCTTAAAGGATTAAATGTACGCTGTGGTTGCATGACCGGCAACTGCCTCAGGCTTTGAAAACACCAAATGACCAGCAGATAGATATTTTAAAAAAACCTTGATCAATAACCGGCCATAAATGTATTTTATTGCGAGTCACTTTTGAATGTAAGATATTGAGAGCTCGGTTTGGGTTTATCATAAGCATGAACCGATTCTTTAACACACAAAAGAATACGAAGCAAACAATGCGCGAAATAGCTGCTGTTTGTTCTGTTTGTTGCTATTACATCAGCTCATAGTAATTCAGAAAGGAAAAACAAAGGAAATGTTTTATTAATCAGTGGCTGAAAATCTGAATAATCTGATATAACATTCTCCTGATCTAAACTTTTGGTTCGATTTTCGATGTTTAAATGTCTTGTATTACAAATGTGCCACTGTCATACTAACCCTGTTCCAAAAACGAATAGAGTTTGAGTCAAAAAATGCATGTGTCATTAATGTTGGGGCTGTGCCAAAATAATCGATGAATATGAACACAAAATTTGTGTCCGCAACAAATGTTGCGCGCTCGGGCAAACGGGGAAACATTTGTGTCGGCAACAATGTGTCCACAACAATGTGTCCTCGTTTGCCAGGGCCTTAATAATGAATGAAAGCTGACGAAAGCAACGCAAATACACCACAGTCAGACCACTCTAACTATTTGTGTTGGCACGCGCTGGCGTCATGCAATTGGATCTCATACGTTCACTGTAATTTGAGTCAAGCGATCGACGAGAATGCGTCATAAAATTCTGGATTTTGCACCTTTTGTTCCCACATTTTTACAAAATGCAAGCCAGATAAATAAATTCCACTTACTATTTGGCCATTTTATAGTCCTGTGTGATTTTATGGTGGTTGACTTCTCACCCGTTTCACCCGATGCTTGTGGTAACAACATGACATGCAGCGACCAAAGCAAATGGTCTATGTAATGAAGCTAGAATTACTCTCGGCTTACAGTTCTCTCATGCTCTCCAAACTTCCCGCATGCATCCATAACTCGATATACGCACGGCTAAAAGCATGAAGCAATTGTTTTATAACAATGGCAGCAACAGGGTTGTGCGCGAAAGCAGGCTTTATTTGTGATTGAGTGCAAAATTCTCGCAACATGTGGTGAAGAAAAACAAAAGCTGCTGGTTAAAACACACCACACTCTGTTAAAGTTTGAGGGAGAAAGTTCAATCTGGTTCATGTTCATCTCAATGCAAAATGAGTCAACGAAAATCTCTCAAACGCTCCCTTAAGTGTTTGTAGAAATCTTGGCTTGGTGAGTCAAATAGCCGAAGTGGGATTTCGATTGTTCATAATGTTTATGTTGGTGTGCACGATGCAGTTGGTGAAGACGGACTCCAGGAAACTCGCATTCAACATCACGTTGGATTTTTCGAAATTTGCGATGCATTCAAATATCTTTCTATGCTATGACCAAAACCAAAAGGTGTAGATTTACTGTAGACATCTCCTGATATATCTCTGGCCTAGACGGAAAATCGACGAAGGTTTGTATCCAGCTGGCCAAGCGAAATTTGTTCTAGTAATGTCTGTATTTTTTATTTTTTAGTTTATTAACTCGAGACTGATACTTTTAGTCGCGTTTGCGTACGTTGTAGCTCAGTGTACTGACTTCATTGTTATTGTTTTTGTAACGAGTAATTTATCAAATTAAACGATTTTGTACCGAAAATGTTCGCCTCTCAGGTAGTGTTTGCTTAATTCTATACTAAGGACTGTAAACATGTAATTCACTTGTTTTGGGTAGTTTGAGCAAATGTAAAAAATGAGGAAATGTTAACTTTGGAATGTTGAAACACACCAATTTTTGGCTCTTTTTGTTGCTGTTGAATGCATGCCTTCCCAGTAAAATTTGTAACAGGTCTTGTTCGGAAAAATTTGGGAAACGCCTCCAGCCTCGTTTTCTTTGCTCTCGCTGGTTGGCTTGCTGGTTGGAAAGTCAATGTCAAGTTCTTTGCTTGTTTCCTATTGCTGGAAAGATTGTCGGAGTGCCGGTAAGAGACGGGACTCGATCGTCAGGAACTTAACAGCCAAAATGCAACTGCACACCTCATCTTATATACGCACGGCCGTGCGTGTATTTAACAAATAGATTCCATGTTGCCGTGCGTCTGTTAAGTAATAGTATAAATTTACTACAACCAGTTGCAAAATTGTTGAGACATTCGCCATTAAAAACACCTTTTCTTTTTCTAAAACGCTGCTGCTAAGAACTCTGTGAGATACAACACACAGCCCCTCTCTCTCCCTCTTTCAAAGTTGTTCCTCAAACTTTCGAGCATGGTGTTGCACTGTTAACAACTTTGTCCTGAATTTTTTTCAGGCGTCTTTACGCACTTGTAAAAATTGCAATCACAACTGCTACGATCATTCTTTATTTGAAAGGGGAATTAGTTGTGGTAGTCTCAATGGATCTCTCTAAGGCTTTCGGTGTTATTCAACATAATCTACTCTTAGCAAAACTCAAGGCTTATGGTGAGGGAGAAAGAGGTTTTGCGCTCTTCAAGGATTACTTGTCAGGGAGACAGCAGAGAGTTAGCATGGGGACACCTTTTCTAACTGGAAAGGTGTTAAAAGAGGGGTTCCGCAAGGAAGTGTCCGGGAGCCAGTGTTTTTTAATATATTCATCAATGACTTGTTTTACTCGGTTACGCAAGGTAAACTTTACGCATATGCAGACGATCAACAGTTATACTCTTCCAATATTGACCCAATAGCTCTAGAGAACTGTATTTGTCGTGAAGTGAGAGTTGCAAATGAGTGGTTTGGCAGCAATAGAATGATTGTAAATGAGACAAAACATCAGGCTATAGTCTTGGAAAAACAGGCCACTCCTTCTCTTTTCCATTAAAAGATTCTTTGGATATAAATATTGCCGGCAATAGGCTGTGTTTTGATAATTATATATCAACTGTTTGTAAGAAGATAAATAGTCATTTCAATGTAATGCTAAGATTTCGTTAACTCATCTCTTAAGATCATGACTCTTTTGAGATTATATAAGGTTTTTATTATGCCACATTTTAACTATTGTTCGTCTGTATGGCACTTTCGTGGTGCGCGAAGTACTGGGAAGATAGATACCTTAGACAAGCGAATTCTTAGATTTATCTTGCAGGATTATAATTCCCCATATGACTCTCTACTTGGCAAAGCAAACTCCAAATCTCTGTATGGAACTCGCCTTCAGACTTTCTTGATTGTATTGTACAAGGGCTTGTTTTTAACATGCTATCCAGTATCTAAGAAATATTTTTAGTCTCCGGTCTACATCCTATATAGTCTACGCCGTAATTATGTTTTGTCTCTACCGTCTACAAAAAGCACTACTTCTGGTCTTCACTCCTTTTCATACATGGCTTCAAAACTATGGAACTCTCTTCCGGATCCTTTTAGAACTTCTGACTTTCCTGGTTTCCAGCGCAAGATTTTACAGTATGACTGTTTTTAATAGTTTAAATTTTAGAATGTTGTAATTTTGCATTTTAGTAGTATTTAGAATCTTGTAACTCGAAGATACTAGCTTATCTTTAGCTACTCTAAATTCGAGGTTAAATATAGTATAGAGGGTTTTCACATGACGTCACGGCGGCCAGGTTGATGTTCCAAAACAAAGTAACGGCGGCCATATTGGTGTACCAGGCTGACCCTCTAAGAATTGATCTCTATTTTTATGCAAAAACGTTCTTTTGTTTCATTAAACAAATATGGCCGCTGGTCACGTGAGTGAAAACGCTCTATATCTATGTATATGTGTGTAGGACGTTATACTGAGATTAGCCGTGAGACGTTAGACTCTTCGGGCTGTCGAAACCAAGTGCAAATGACTGATGACAACGCACATCACCTGATGAAAATGCAAAACTAGAGAATACGGGCCACTTGTTTGTTGTAGCATTGACTAATAATACTGTTGAAATGGCCGTGCATGCTGTTGTTGCTCCGAAACATACAACACCAACATCGATGGCATTCATCGGGAATTTGAGTTCTTTCAACGTGGGGAGATACGTTTGGATTAGATCATCATGTTTTACCCCACCCATTTTTTTTTTTTTACCTGAACGCCCGAGCCAAGCAGTCTTGTGTTGAGCCCTGTAGGTAAACAATTTGCACAGTCAGTTTTTTATTGACCTCTTGAAATGGTCGTGCTTTCTCTGGAAGTAAAGGCGACAAGGTTCACGTCAAACCGGAGTTGTTTTTCTTAAATATTGCTAACTGTAGTTTTTCTTTTTCTTTACAGTTGCGTAGAGGAATTAAATGCACCTTTTTCCTCATGATTGGAGTTGCTCTTTTTGTCTTGTATCTACAATACAACTATTTTTTCACGCCCAGCATCTCCAACGGAGGTAAATAATATACGCGTATCGTATGACTCAAGGGTTAACTTTGTGGTGGCCTCCTGAGTTTGTGTAATCCGTAAGGTTCGCTAATTTAATACTTTGGAAAAATAGTATCGCAAGGCGGTGACATACGCGGTGCTAATGGTGTGAACTCGTCCGTATGAATTTTTTTAACCATTTCTTTCAACTATAAGCTACTCCACCCATTCTACGGCGGCGCTGAATGATATCTCGGATGGCCTTCAGACGGATATTGATGAAATCTTGAATTGGTCAGCTGACAACAAAATAATACTTATGAAACTAAAACAAAATCTATGCTTGTTACTGGCAAACGGTTAGCCAAGAAAATGGAACAGTTCACTCTGCAGTTACATATAAATTCTACTGAACTTGAACAGGTGAACTCGCATAAACTATTAGGAATCACGATTGACAGCCAGCTTACTTTTGACCAACATGTTGAAAAACTATGCACGAAGCTATCGCAGAGAATCACCGTGTTGCGGAAAATAAGGCGCTTTCTGCCGCTAGATCAACGGAAACTCTACCATAATGCTATGATCAAACAGACAATGCTATATGCGTCAACCGTATGGACATCTTGTTCTGTTGAGAATATGCAGAAAGTCTTTAAACTTCAGAAACGCGCGGCACGTGTAATTCTCGGGGCTGATACTAAAGCAAATATCGTACAACTGTTTAGAAAATTGGATTGGGTTTTATTTTATCATGAGGCCAAAGTGACTAGGTTATTAATGGTATACAAACGATTGTCTGGGGACTGTCCATCTTATATGTCCCAGATGTTGATGAGAAATGCTGATATCAATGAAAGACCAAGCAGGTATGGACTATTAAACTTTGTGTGTCCCCGATTCAAACGAGAGTCAGAAGGAGGAAGGTCTTTCACAGTATCGATCACACGCCTCTGGAATATGATACCAAGTAATATTAGAAGCAAACCAAGTTTGGCAAGTTTTAAGAAGACCATGTTTGATTATTTTAAGGACAGCTACAAACATTTAGATCGTTTTATCTTTTAGCTTGTTATTCTAATTGAATTTTAATATTCTAGTTTCTTAATTCTATTTAATATTTTTTAAATATTTTTTCTTTTGTATTATATATCAGAGGGCCACTGGTTTTTCAGTTTTTTACTGTCACGTGTCTATCCTCGTTAAATAAAGTTGATCATTATTATTATTATTATTATTATTATTATTTAAAGAACAATCCAGTAATCGACAGAACCGTTAGGTTGTCGAGGAAGACGGCACATTTCATTCAAATGAGAGGTCCTTGTTATAACTGATATCTGAAACCTGATCTTCAAGAATTACTTTCCACATGCATGCAGACTGATGATGAAATACGATACAAGTGTCACGAGCAAGAAACAACTATAACCGTACGTTTGAATCAACCATTTACATCTAAGAACGAGTCTTTGCTTCTGGAAGTGTAACATCTTTCTCACGTGAATCGCTCAAACTGCCACGCAGAACCAGAAAAACTGTTTTGAGTTATAAAAATTCCATCGTTGTTCACAGACAACATTGACGGACACCAGTGCGGTAGTTCAACAAATTAAAATGTGCCCAAAAGACAAAAAACATGTTCAGCACACGTTCCTGCCAAAAAAATTCATTTTTTGTATTACAAAAGCTCGCCAACTGAACAATAAGCAAGTTATTGACCTGTCCCTCGGGAATATGTGATATGCTTCCTTACTAATACACTGGAGAGGATCTTCCTGTTTGCAGGACGAAATAGGCTCATTGATGTATTTTAACATTCTGCTTCCGTTTTTGTTCCCAAGGTCCTGCGATACAATTTGTTTGTCAACCTGTTATGATAGAACAGTGTGGATACCAATGGCAAAAAGAGTACTGTGAGTTTCACAAGAGATCCGTTAAATCTCCCAATACTTCAAAGTACCTCAGTTACACCTGCTCTTCCTCCGGCCACGGTGGTATTGGCAACCGTATCCAGGGAATTGTCTCTCTCTTCTTCCTGGCCTTGCTAACGAACAGGTCATTTCTTATCAACTGGGATGGACCAGGGAAACTAGCAGACTACTTGGAACCGAATCAGATATACTGGGATTTACCACTGAATTCGCTCGGCACTTTCCACAAGAGTTATTGGGGAGTTTCAGGACCTCCTAGTGGGTACCAAGACAGTATCATTACTACAGAAAAAGAGTTTTCAAAGTGGTCTTTAGAGGCTGACATAGAGTCAAAACTCCCCACTCGCTTGGAAGCAATAGGAACTATACTTCATTTTGTAGAGGAATTACGAAAAAATCCTTACTTCAAAAAACAAGCAGAGATAAAAGGACTTCCTACCACACCTGCAAAGATGTTGGGTTGTGGATTTCATTTCCTCTTTACGAAGAGCAACGCCATGATCCGAGCGTTAAAACAAGCAAGGGTATTACTGGACAGAAAACCGCCTCTTCTTGGAATACACATACGGACAAGTGACCATCACTGGGGAAGCAGCAATGACTTTTCTTATCGATCGCATAACTCTACCCTCTTCTTCTTATGTGCGCGTGAACAAATCAAAGTAATCCAAGAAAAAGTTGACCCAAATTTGAGAAACTTGAAATGGTTTTTAGCAGTAGACGACAAGGCGGTTAAAACTGCAGTTAAGAAAAAATTTCCTGGGGAAATAATCACCCTGGACTTTGAACCCACACATCTCGAGGTTGGTAAGCAAAGCAAACATGTGATCAGAGATGTACTCATTGATGCCTTGCTTCTTGCCGAAAGTCACTATCTTCTTCTTACGTTTGGCAGTAGTTTCAGCCGTCTTGTGGCCGCTATTGGATTGCACGATGATTCTAGTATAGCTGATGGAGAGCACTGTCTTGTTAACAAGACTTCTATGATTAATACTATAGCTAGAGTTCCCTTTCTCCAGTTAAACCCCAAAACATAGCCAGTTTCTGAAAATCGCGCTCCATACAGAATGAACCGAAAGTAGACATATTGTTTTCCCACTCGATCGAGGACAAGCATCTATGACACGCCGCAGAACAGTTTAGTAACATATCTCATTACAGAACTCTTTAACATGTTTTTAACTCTTAATGGAAATGTTATGATATCTTATCGACGTTTTACGTATACTTTGCCGATACAGTAAAAACCCGCGTATAAAAGCTTGGGTTATGTTAGCCTAAATAGGTTGTTATCAAAGATAGTTTTTACTAGAAAAATAGGCTATTTAGGTTCTTAAACTGGGTGTGGCGAGGCGATTTTATAATTTATGGGTATGGTCATTATTCACAATTTATTGTAAGATAGATAGATAGATAGGTTAGAAAGATAGGTAGATTGATTGATTGATTGATTGATTGATTACACTTAAAACCTAAGTTTAAATGGATTACTGCAATGGATTAAAAAAAATTCATAAACGCCTACCTACATAATATAAAATCCAAACTTAGAAATTATTTAGAAAATGCAACTTGCTGATTGACAAATATTCATTACAAGTAACTCATATAAACAATTCATAGCATCACGTATGATAAAACTCTTCTGGAATCTCTTGTTCACCCTAAACTTGCGCTGTTTTGTCTGAAACCTTGATACCAGTGAGATCAGAAAGCAACACTTGAGGTACCGCCTGACTTTTAAAACAACCAAGATTCATTATGACTGATGTTTGCTGCAACTTACTGATCACGATTACATTGGTCTATTAAACCTCAAGGTAATTTTATAATGAAGGTTGATTTTAGTAGAACCCCGCTATTTCGAACCCCTGCTATCTCAAACACCCCTCAATCTCGACCTGTATCCTATTTCTCTCGGTTTTGCTTTTTGTTTTTTTCAGTTATTTACTGCTGGCTATCTCGAACTGTCTCAGTGTTATCTCGAAGACCTCACTATCTTCAACTAAGCTTGGCTTCCCGTGACCTAAATCAACAACTTTTATTTCTAACTTTACCGATTATTTTGACTGAGTATAGTAACAACATGAAACAAGATTATAAACAATAGAGACGACTTATTGTTTCACTATTTCGCTATTAAAACAACAAACATTACCGAATAGAAACTTACTTTATAACATAGCTACATTCTAACGCGCGCTCTAATTGGCTAATATTTTATGAAAAAGAAATGGATGACGTCAGTGTCGGTGAAATTTCTTCCCAGCAAAAATTTTTTTCACAACTTTTTTTCGAGTAGAACTTAAATTTAGTTACTATAATGGCTAGTAGTCACCCAACATTTGAGTTAGGGTATTTCGATGACTTTGAAGACTTAGAAAACGTGTCTGAAATGGTTGCAGAAGTATCGGAAACGTCTAAAGATCAACAAAGCGTAAGTGCTACCAGTGAAAACAGCCGCCTCGCAAATTTATCCGTGCGGGATTTGGAAAAAATACTTGAAGAGAAAGAATCAAACAAGACAAAGAAAAACGCCATCAGGCAGAATGGCCGGACATTTACGCATAATAATGAGCTACCGTGGCGGGCCACTCAAGCATGAACGCTCCTTAAAAGCGCTGCAATTAAAGAGAAAAGGGACGAATTCGGCGAAGTGCACTCACTAAAACTGCCATTTTGAAATACTCAAAGGCTACTTTCAAATGGTGAAGAGCGAAATTAGGGAATAATTTCACGCGCGTTTTGTCCAAATTCTAATGTGAGAGTGCGTTTCTTACGCATCATGGGTACCCTGTGGGCCTTTGAGCCGCGCGTGCGCACTGGCGAAAAAGGAACGAGGTTGTAAATCGGAACACGTTTGAGTTATTTTCTTAGTAGCTTTTTTCCTTGTTTTATTTTTCTAAGTGATCCATCATTTCATAATCGCCGTATAATATTTCTGTTAAATTGTTTTTCTTTTCATTAATCTAGCTTTCCCGTAGGTATCTCTCGTTTTCTACCGTTTCATGCAGTTCTATTTGATTGTAAACTCGTGCCGTGATTTTGTATATTTCCTTTCAACTAGTTGTCTGTCGTTTCTTTCGTCTTTATAAGTTATCTCTCGGCTTATACGCTTTTTATTTTCTTTAGTTCATAGATTATCAGCCGCCGGGGTAAGCGTATTTTGTTGTTTTGTCGCTTGCTATCATTTTGGTTTAGTTGTTTACTTTTCGTCTTCATGACAATGCTAGCTAGGTCCGTGTACGTCTGTTTGTTTAGTCTTCTACTTTGGAACCAGTGCAGCCTCCATGTCTCCTGTTCCTTGTTCTAGTCTTTAGCTTTTATTTTGTACACTGGCCTTGTATTTATTTGTATTTCTGTAATTTTCTTTAGGTCTTTGGTGTATTAAAAGTTGTTATAAATTCCTGTTTCACACTAATAATTTCCCAAGCCTTTAGGCGAGGGAAATTATTAGAATTTGGACAAAACGCAAGTGAAATTATTCCCTAATTTCACGAGTAAACCATTTGATTACCTATTAATATCATAGGTGACAAATTTCGCTCACAATCGTGGGTTTTTGACTTGTTTATTGTATCGAGAACTCCACGCATTCAAATGTTTAAAGCATACTTTCGGCTAAAGTTCACAATTGTTTGAATTTTTCGACAAAAAGCCCTTTGAAATCTTTCTTTCTGTTTACAAAGTTGAATCAACTGTCAAATCTTCGTTATATGATTCGCTATAATTCGTCATGAATGAAATGCGCCTAAAATCCGATCGCGGTCATCTGTGTATTTGTCTCTGTGTTAACACATTTGAAGTATAAATTGTCGCTAAAAGTTTATTATATGGCCAAAGCAAACTGGGCTAGATGAAATTCAAGCGAAAATGTACAAAGTTAAAACTTAAAGAGCAAGTAAGCATGTCCATAACATCTGTAAGATCCCTGGGCGCTAGTTCGTTTGTTTTATTTTTTGTAGCCTGTTCGTTAGTGTTTTATTGTTTGCGTGTCACACCTTCGTTCCGAGTTGTTTTTGCAGTTCACCGCAATTTACACCTTTATTTTAGTCTCGTCGTGTTGTGCATGTAATTACAGTGTTTGCCATATATAAGCCTTAGTTTTCTTGTTTTTTGGGCATAGCAGTTTTTCCTTTGCAGTGGACGCGCTACGCGCGAGTTTATATTTTGGTTCCCGTAGCACGTGTAGTGAAATTCTCGCCTAAGGCAGTTTATTCCGCAGTTTTAGTAGCCGTAACAATGTAAGTATAGCCGGTCTTTATCGTCGTTTCTTGTTAGCTGTATTTCGTTGGCAGTCGGTGCAATTCTTTTTATTCATGTTGTAACTTTTAGTTTGTTTATCTTTTAGTTTCAACCTACGGTCTACGGTTTATTGTCAGTATACGTACCGTTCGAGTTGAGAAGGTTTATCGGCAGTTATAACATCTTTGAACCTGGAGCGCCATCTTGACACAAAACGTTGCCATGGCAATTTTGTAATTTCACATGTGAAATTATAAATTAACTCTGAAATTTCGCGCCTTACATGATAAACAATGAACAAAAACAATAAGATATCGCTGTCCAATAATTGATACAAATTCAGTCTCAAATACAAGTTTTTTTTTGACAATAAATCGATTGATTACCTTATTTTATTTTAATTGACAGCATGGTGCAAAGAGAAAAACGTTAAAATGGAGCTGGAAAACATGACGATCGGTCAACTCGATGCAAAGGCCAGGAAAAAGGCTGGCGAGACATATGGGAAAAAGACCCTTCTTGGTTTTCGCTAAGGTATCGAAAGATACCTAAATCAGCCAAGGTTCTCCAGAAATCTTAAAGCCTAATAACAAACGTCCATATTCCTTGGCTCCTAGCCCTAATCCTTAACCTAAAACACACTAAATCTCCCCGAAGTACCAATTCCAAGGAAAACAAAGCCCTTGAAAGGAAGCACGAATCGGACTGCCGGCCATTTAGTGTTTTTACAACCTTGACCGGCTGCCGGTCATTTACAGCGGATTCAGGTTGAGCGTTTAAAGGATCCCTCCCAACCATAATACCTTGCGCTTGCGAAGAGTGAAATCCGCCATTTTCTCTGCCATCGAAAGTCGGACATTCCGGTTTGTGAAAAGAGAGACTGGGACTGGTAGTGAAAGATGGCGGACATGTTTTTGCTCGCTCCTTCTGCCCGTGGGTAAATCATGCTTGTTTTGTAAGGCAACTAACCATAAAGACATAATGCCAAAAGAAAATGAAGGAAAGGGACAAGAGCCACAGGCTGGCCCAGCAAATACGGAAAAAGGTCAAGAGAACCGATCAAGAAGAAGAAAAAGGATAAGACAACAAGGATCGCAAACCGATGATGAACTTATGATTGACGGACATGAGCAAAACGGTTGTACAATTTGCAATGATAAACTTGATGCTATTCAAGAGAAGCTCGATCAGGTATTGCTGTTGATTCCTGAAGTTGAAAATATGCGAGTTAAAATGAAACAGTTGGAGGAAGACAAAGAATCGTTACGGCAAAGCCTCGAGTTCACCCAAGCAGAAGTGAAGGAATTAAAATCGCAAATTAAATCAACAACCGAGGAGCTGGGTGTCGCTAATAAAAAGCTTGATAAATTAGACCAGCTAGAGCGTCGAATTATTAAACAAGAATGCTACAACCGTCGCAGCAATATTAAATTTTTTGGGATCAAAGACTTTGAAAATGAGTCACCAAGTGATACAGAGAGAAAGCTCAGGCAATTCTTGAAGAACGAAATGCAAATTTCTAACGACGATCTTGAAGAGATGCAATTTGAAAGAGTACATAGAATTCCGACACATCCCATCGCTGGAAGGAGTACTAACAAGAAAGAACAGGCGAGGCCTATAATTGCGAAAGTATCCTTTTTCAAGGACAAGGAACTCATAAAATCCCACATCAAAAATTTGCCGAAAGGAAGAAGATATGGTGTAGCTGATGACTTTCCCAATGAAGTGGAAGAGATTAGGAAGGCTTTGTATCCGCTTCTCAAAAAAGCTAAACAAGACAAGAAGAAAGCCTTTTTCAACATTGAAAAGCTGGTTATCGATAACGTCGTCTATCACGGACCAGAATCTAAGAAATTTCCTCTTTACGGACGTATTATGGCAAATGGTTAACTTTGAAATCAAAATACTTTTTTTTTTAATTGCCTTTATGAAAAGCGTTCGGATCTTTACACTCGCCTCAGACAGAAAATGCCGACTACTGGAATACAGGTAATGTTAAGCGTTAAATGTAGTACATTTGTTTGTATTTACGGTTCGTGTGGGTCCTTAGTATTCCGCTTTTACGCTAACGAAATCAATTGCAAAAAGCAAACTAAAGTGCTGCATTATTGGCTCGTTTGTTTATTTATTTCTGCAATAAATAGCTTGCAAGTGGCTAAAACGTATATTAAATAGAGTTAAAGTTTTTATCTTTGAATGTTAGAGGGCTGAACAAGACTACCAAACGACGCCAACTTTTTAGATGGTTACATCAACAAACTTCTGATGTAATATTTCTTCAGGAAACATATTCGTCTGCACAGACTGTCAAATTGTGGGAAGCTGAATGGGGAGGTAAAATGCTCGCATGCCACGGCTCTACTCACAGCCGTGGTGTGATGATTCTGTTCAAACCTAAAATCAACGTGTCGATTGGCAATGTAATTCAGGACAAAAACGGCAGATACATTGTAAGTGAAGCAGCAATAGACGGTGTAAAGCGTATTTTAGTAAATATTTATGCACCAAACGATCAAACGCAACAAATCAAATTCCTTAGGGATCTGTCTAACTCCGTCCTCAATGGCTATGCAAATGAAACCTTGGTGATAGGTGGCGACTTTAATTGTCCGTTGAATGACTGGGACAAACGAGGAGGGCGACCAGTTGAACATAAGAAAAACGTTATCCAGGAAATGAACAACTTAATGGAAACCTATGATCTTGTTGATGCATGGCAAGTTAAAAAGCCCAGTGCGCAGAGCTATACTTGGAACAATCCGTCAATGAAAATTCAATGCAGACTAGATTACTTCTTGCTATCTAAAGATATTCGATCGTCCTTGAAGGCTATTAAAATAGTCCCTAATATATTTTCAGACCATTCCGCGTTAAGCTTAGTCTAAACTCACTGCGAGAAAGAAGCCAATCGAGGTCCAGGCTTTTGGAAATTTAATAATTCTCTTTTGATTGACGAAGAATACATTGACTTAATTACAGCAAAAATACCTGAATTTGTTTTAAAGTATCATGATGTAACTGATAAAGGGCTTCTCTGGGAATTAATCAAAATGGAAATTAGGGCAACGACTATTGCCTTTTCGAAAAGAAAAGCATTGCAACAGCGCGACGAAGAAAAAAAGTTAACACAAATATTCAATGAATTGCAAGTGAAAATCAGATCACACTTCAGTGAAGAGACAAAGGCGGAAATGGATCGCGTAAAAAATAAGCTGGCAAAAATAATTGCACGAAAAACCCAGGGCGCAATGGTGCGAAGCAGAGCACGCTGGTATGAATTCGGTGAAAAGAATAATAAATATTTTTTAAACTTAGAAAAAAGAAATCACAGGAAAAAACACATAACTTCATTGATAAAAGATGATGGCTCTGTTCAGCGTGATCCAAAAGGAATCCTGGATGAAGAAGAAAGATTCTACAGAGAAATATATTTTTCGAAAAATACTAATCCCGAATCAAACGATTTCAATCTTTTTTTCAAGTCTCCCCATTTGAAGAAGTTAGATAACGAAGAAGCCAGAAGTTGCGAAGGCTTACTAACGATAAAGGAATGTTCCGAAGCGCTTAATAAGTTCCAAAACAACAAGACGCCAGGCTCTGATGGTTTCACAATTGAATTTTACAGATGTTTCTGGAATGCGGTCGCACAGTTTATGGTTGACAGTTTTAATTACGGCTTTGAAAATGGGCTCCATTCAATCTCTCAACGGCTAGCAATTATTTCATTGATACCAAAGAAAGACAAAAACTTGCAATATTTCAAAAAATTGGAGGCCAGTCTCCCTTCTTAATAACGATTATAAAATTGCTACAAAAGCTATTGCACTTAGAATGGAGAAAGTTCTCCCTAAAATTGTTAATGACAGCCAAACAGGTTACGTCAAAGGTAGGTACATTGGAGAAAATATTAGAACGATTTCCGACATTATGTCATTTACAAAAACTCATAACATCCCTGGTCTAGCTGTTTTTCTCGATTTTGAAAAAGCATTCGACTCTCTTGAATGGAATTATCTCCAGAAGTGCTTAGAAGTATTCAACTTTGGCCCACAGTTACGGCAATGGATTAGGGTAATTTACAGCAATATTTCTAGTTGCGTTTTAAATAACGGACATGCCACTAGACATTTCAATTTAGGAAGAGGAGTCAGGCAAGGTTGTCCTCTGTCAGGCACCTTGTTCGTCATCGGAATTGAAATCCTGGGTAATTCCATAAGAGGTTCAAAAGAAATAAAAGGCATTAAAATTGATGAACGAAATGTGTTGAAGCTTTCTCAATACGCAGATGACACCACGGCCTTTCTTGAAGATATCGAATCTCTAAGCCACCTATTCAGTTTACTTTCCCAGTTCGAAAGCTGCTCTGGATTGAAAATAAATCAGTCGAAATCAGAATTGTTGTGGTTAGGGTCTCTTCGCCATCGAAAAGACACGTTTCAAAGTTTAAGAATGAATGAAGAACCAATCTATGCACTAGGAGTCTACTTCTCTTATGACGAAAAACTCGCAGCCAAAAAGAACTTTTTTGATCGACTAGATTCTTTAAGAAAAATCCTGAATATTTGGTCAGCAAGGGACATATCAGTCCACGGTCGAATTCAGATAGTCAAATCTATGGCAATTTCGAAGCTTACTTTTGTCTGCAGTGTGTTGAGTACACCAGCCTCTTTCGCAGCTGAAGTAAACAAACTTATCTTTGATTTTATATGGAATTACAAAACTCCGAAGATTAAAAAAACCACCTTGATAAAAGACAAGGAAAACGGAGGCCTAAATATGATAGACTTTTCTTTGTTTGATAGAGCATTAAAAATATGTTGGGTAAAACGTTTCTGCTCAGAAGGTAATCAACCGTGGAAGATCATTCCTTTACGTCTGCTCTCTAATGTTGGCGGAACACTACTGTTTTATTGCAATTACAAGATTGAATATTTGACTATAAATGCAAAACTGCCGGCTTTTTATAATGAAGTAATTCTATATTGGCAAGAAATTAATAACGTGATTCCTAAAACAAACAAAGACGTACTTGATCAGATTATTTGGAACAACAGTTTTATAAAAATCAATAACACGTCCGTGTACTATGAAAGTTGGCACCAAGCTGGTGTCACTAAACTTTCGAGCCTTGTGGGTGAAAACAAAACCAGGCTTCTATCTTTTCATGAGTTTTTACAGAAATTTAAGATCAAATGCAACTTCCTGCAGTACTTTGGCCTCACTTCTACAATACCGGGAAAGTGGAAGAATTATTTAAAAGAAGAAAAGCAAACTAGTACGACTAATTTAATTACCATTGATAAGATGACTTGCAAAACAATACACAGGTTACTGATCGAAAAGCGAGATTCTAATCCGCCAACGGCAGAGAAAAAACTGATGGAAATGGGATTTAGTAAGGAAGAATGTAAGAAAATTTTTTCTATACCTTTTGTTGCCACAAAAGAAATAAAACTTTCAATGTTTCAGTATAAAATAATTCACAACATACTTTACACAAAATCTGTTCTTCACAGAATGAAAAAAGTCGAGGATCCTTTCTGTCCTTATTGTCGAAATGTGGAGCAAACAGTCACCCATTTATTTGTATCCTGTCCTACTGCCGTTTCCTTCTGGTCCGACTTCACTGGTTGGTACCAGTACCTTTCCAAAGAAACTCTAACTCTAGGCAAGAAAGAAATCATGTATGGCATCTTGAATAATTGGTCCTTTTGTTCAGCCCTAAACCATCTTATTCTTATTGGTAAATACTTAATATATTGTAAAGCAATAAATGAAGTCGATTTTCTTTTTGCTGATTTTAAAGCGTTATTACATCAAAAGATTGAAACGGAAAAATACATAGCATTCAGCTCAAACAAATGCAGCACTTTTTACGAAAAGTGGGCCAGGTTCTCAAATGAACAATTAATTTCAAGGTTGTTTGTATAGTTTTTTTGTTGTTGTTTTTGTTTTTTTGTTTTGTCTTTGTTTTTTTTTTTGTTCTGTTATTTTTTTGTAGCTTAATAGTTTGAATTTTTTAAATTTAAATGGAAAAATACATAAAATTATGTAATTTACACATTAGAAAGAGCATTACAAGTACACTGACTGTTATTTAATTAGCGTTATTGTGTTGTAAGTAGCACAAGAATAAGTAATGTAAGCATAGTGTAAGTATATACGTAAAGTAAGTATAAGTGCTGTAAGTAGTGTAAGTGTTTGTCTTGCAAATAAAACTGTGTTAAAAGAAAAAAAAAAAAAAAGTAATCCTCGTCCATCCTTGTGCGTTCTCTTTACTGAGGTCTAAACTGCCACAGACGCTTTTTAAAATTATCGGTCCTTATATTTGAATAGCTATTTCCTCTTTATTATTCTGTTTGGACGGTAATTTATCTTTTAAACTTTTGGTCTTCGATGGCCTTTAACGCTCCTCAGCGCGGCAGACCAAAGGCAACCGAAGGGACGAAAAGAATTCTCCTTCGAGAGTCAACGTTTCGCCTGTGGAACAAAAGAAAAGAAAGTTTAAATATCAAGGGGCTGAGTAACAGCGAATTTGCAGAGATTTTACTCCATCAGAATATGGAGGAACTCCGTGCGTGGTGCAGTTCATTTCAAGAAACTCGATCAGCTGAAGGTTCAAACGACAACGAAGAACCCATCTCAAGTAAGATTTCAATTCAATTCTTCTGTTTCGTCCCAAGGCCAGTGTAGTTTTGTTTATTTTCAAACCGTTTTATCTTAATCCAGTAAACAGAGTATATTCAACTCCTTAGTGCGGAGTTTTATTTGGCTCGACTCATTCTAGCTAATATATATGTTCTGTATAGGTAGACGTGAGCTCTTCCAATCTATTGTAAACGGTGATTAAAAAAAAAGATTTCTGTTATACATTCACCAATCACGTGGAAAAGTAGGACAGAGCTTACCACTCGATTCACGTTCGTCAAAGGGACAGCTTGAGATGTTGCTTCGACTGGTTTCTCTTTCCTTTGGCCGCGTGGTGCAACAGGCGAACCGTATATATTTACGGATGTTGATGGTCTTCTTCAACCTTTACATCCACACTTATTTCATGATCCATTTCCTTCACTGCAATCTCTTGACCTTTCTTCACGTGTCACGCTGTTTCCGAGCACCGCGGCCGACATCAAAACATAAACAGAGGCGCGCAAGGTATTATGGTTGGGACGGATCCTTTAATGGCGTCGGTTACCGCGTTCGTTATCACTGTTGATTGGGTTGCGTTGCGAGGCAAATTGTCATCCCCGCCTAGCAACGTCTGACAATTTGCCTCGCAACGCAACCCAATCAACAGTGATAACGAACGCGGTAACCGACGCCATTAAACGCTCAACCTGAATCCGCTGGTGTAGACACTTTGAAAATCATCAGATGCGCTCTCTCTCAGCAATCCTCTGTCCCTCCTACGAAATGTATGGTTTCATATTGTTTCGTACTTCTGCAGAAGAGGCCGTGAAGGGTAACGAGAGCTGCAGAAATCCAGCTTCAAACTGCCGGGAAGTCGATGCGAGCGGGAAACGTGACCATGGCGCACGATGAAGTTTCTAAAAACCATCCCGGTGGCCTGAAAGATACCAGCAGCACGGAAAAATATGCACGAATGTATGAAACGGACAGTCCAAACGACGGCTACAAAGCTGTGAAGCTGTATCATTCCAAACTCAACCCCAAAAGTTCTGCATTTTTCCAGTATCCGAGCCGAAACTGTGCGCCTTCCGATCCCGTGTGGTACGACAACAAGTCGCTGGCAGCAATAAACTTGACAACATGATGAAGGACTAAGATTACTCAAGCAGCTCAGTTGTCAAGTGTTTATACGAACCACCGGTACGTGCTACAGCAATCACCCTCTGGTCGAATGCTGGAGTCCCTAACAGCCATATCATGGCGATTGCTGGCCATAGGAATGAGCAGAGTTTGGCTCACTACAACACACGGCCTTCAACCGCCCAGCTTCTGCACTGCAGCGAAGTCCTTTCCAGCCGTATTCAAGGGTCCACGGCATTAGTTTCGGTTCAGCAATCAAGCCACACCGCTACAGACGTAGAAAACCAGCATTTGATGTCGTGTAATTTCGACTCCATTTTCAGCAACTGCACGATTCAGAATGTGCAAGTCGTGGTCTCTTCGGCGAGCCCTTCAAAATGACTCGTAAAACCCCAGACGTTTAAAGGCTGCATCATTTTGAATGAATAAACTTTGAAAAAAAAATTTCTTTGACATCTGAGCCAAATATTTTGAGCTGGACGGCTTATCTGTGGTATTTTGATACACTTATTTTGTCACTCGCAGATCTTGATCCTGTAAAAATAAACTGTGGTTTTGAAAAACAAGTCGTTCTGTTTATAGTATACACCGGCAATTTTGATCAGTACAGAGAAAGCGACTTTTCAGGGTAAAAATGTCTCGCTGTGTTAGGTAGCTAGAGATGCTCTCGGCTGCGCCTCGAGCATCTCTTACGCTACCTTTGTGCTCTCCCAACTATCCACGTGCATCCCGAATTAGATTGACGAGCGCTAGAAATTGTCCATTCCTTAATAAGTAAGAGTCGCAGTTACGTCCTTGGTAAACGACGGTTTTATCTTTACGATGAAGCGTTTCCTGTGCTAGGGACCTTGGAATATATCTAAATGAACGTCTTTAATATGATACTCATTTTACTAAAACAGTTTCTAGTTGCTTTAATCAGTTAGTACATATAAATAGAATTAAGCATCTTTTAGAAAGACTAGGGGCGCTTTCTATTTGGTCAAAGATTCCGAAAATTCCGGTTCGGGGGTAAGTGAAAAACGTTTTTTCGGTTCACCCGACTGGTAAATTCCCAGAAAAAGTGGAACTGCTCAGAAGGTAGTCCCGTTTTCCCGGTTGGAACGTCCCGACTGGTTTCTCGTGTTCCAATTATTATTGTGAGTTACTCCTGGGGTAGCTGTTTAGGTATGACTATAAAGAAGTCATGCAACTTGTGTAGGCAATAACATGTTTGCTTATTAATTCGATCTCCTGGTTATTTGATAACAAAGAGAACAGAGAATGTAGCAACTACGATAGAACAAAAAAAATAATAATGACAATATACAATAGATTCTAGATAGTTTCTTTATAGGCGTACCTGTAGGCCACTTGATGTATTGCTGTCGCATAGAAATACAAGCATTTGTTACTCGCTGAATAATTCTAAACAGGCTACTTAGCGTCACATCAAATCTGTCCGAGACGGATCTCATGACTTCAGAATTGGACATAAACCAAACAAATGCCAACACTTGGCACTGGACAGGTATAGGTGGTCTTCCAAAGCGGTTTCCCTGTGGAATTATTCCTGTTGCTGCCACTTCTCTGCACAAAATATCCAATGTAGCTCTTGTCATGTAGGAGTGAGACTTAAACTCGTCTATGGAATATGTCGGCACTATAACATCGCAAAACCCGTAATTTTTGTTTAAAGTGCACCTAACGCCAAAATATTTTTTTCGCTGAAACAAATCTTTACACCTGTTGGAAAAGCATTGCGCTCTTTTTTGTTTGTTTTTTTGCCAAATGTTGGCTTTTTATAGGCTTCCAAACTTACGAAAAGATAAGCATCATTTGGTACATGACCGAGTGAGAAGGGGCGTGGGTCTATTCTTGAATTGACGTCACACACTGATTTGCATCGCATTAAGTCTTTGTAAACATGCATGCAAAGCAGTTTTTGACGTCAATTCAAGAATAGACCCACGCCCCTTCTCACTCGGTCATGTACCAAATGATGCTTATTTTTTCGTAAGTTTGGAAGCCTATAAATAGCCAACATTTGGCAAAAAAGAACAAAAAAGAGCGCCATGCTTTTCCAACAGGTGCAAAGATTTGTTTTAGCGAAAAAAGTATTTTGGGGTAAGGTGCACTTTAAATCTCGCCTCATAAAGATGGAAGTCGCTGCTATAACACAAATTTCTTCTTCATCATCAAAATCAATCAACATTTCCTCTTCATCAGCCGCCAAGGGCTCATCTAACATAATATCAACTCTGCCGCCATTTTGTTGTCCCTTTAGGCAACGCGCATCTCGACACAGACGAAATTTGCAGCAAAATGGAACAACTTTTTCCCATCGAGAAATTCCCGGAAATTCACACCGAAATTTCCGGATTTTCTTTCTAAATGGAAAGCGTCCCGAGGGCGCTTTCCATTCGACCAAAAAGTCCGGAAAATCCGGGTGTGGGAGCGAATGGAACAGACATTCTCCGGGATTTTATTCCGAAATTTTGGGTGTACCTCGCGAGGTTGGCCTAAAATACCGGAAAATCGGAATAACCAACAAACCGAAAAATACTATTCCATTCGTCACATAAAAAACCAGGAATTTCATTCAGGAATTTTTGGTCGAATGGAAAGCGGTCCGAGTTTCCTAGTATTTCTAGTGTGAGTTTGTGAGCGCAGAGAAAAATTTCCGATTAGGTAGTCAGGGACGAGTTTATTAATACATTTAAACCTCCTTTCGTTTTCTTTTTTTGTCAGTGTTCTACAACTAGTTGCAAAATTGTTGAGACATTCGCAATCAAAAACATAATTTCTTTCTCTAAGACGCTGCTGCTAACAAATCTGTGAGATACAATACACACCCCCTCCCTCTCCCCCTTTCAAAGTTGTTCCTCTAAGTTTCGAGCATGGTGTGGCACTGTTAACAACTTTGATGAGAGGGGGAGGGGGAGGGAAAGCGGAAGATAATAGAAACATCATTGAAGGCCAAATGGCGTACAGTGTCTCAAGTGTTTTTGCAACTCGTTGTAGCTCTATTGCTAACGAAAGATGTGTAGAAGAGGAGACACTTGATTTTGGTAATTGGAACAGATAAGAGACCATAAGACTGTTTTGAAGAGGGCTGTTATGCTAATATTTGACCAGGCCTGCGTAAAATGTAACGCTAGTGTCACGCTCCTGTTTTGAAATTCATTTTCCGAGTTCACCAGCTTATAGCCACTTTGACCATATTCTCAGAAATGACTATCCTTCAATTTGCTTGATAGCCTTTACAGTACGTCTCTTGTCTTTTTCCCTTTCCTAGGCCACATTTTTCTCTCAGCCACATTAGAAGATTTTACACGTAATGGGTCCGTCGAAGTTGAGGGCATCCGTCTGCATCTGCAACATGGGTTTTTGAAGTCTTTTGAAATGGTTTTACCGATACTTTATTAACGTCTACCATTGTTTTAGCATAGATTGTAGCCGCCTAGACATTAATGCCGAGGGGCGTTAAATGAAGCAATTAGGCCATTTCCAAATTACCTCAGGCCTCTTTTCAAAGCGAGTCTTAGCGCTCATCCTTTCATATGCAAATCAATTTTCATTCACACTCAAATTAAACTCATTTTGATGTGAATGAAAATTGATTTGCATATCAAAGGATAGGAGCCAAGACTCGCTTTGAAAGAGAGACCTGAGGTAATTCGGAAATGGCCTATTGCGGTGAGCTCTGGGCAAATACCGAGCAATGCAAGTTTAAGTAGTAACTGGAAACTAGTTTCCAGTCAACCTCGTTCCTTGCTTTTTCAGCTCCTCACCCACTTGAAGGAAAAGCACCAATAGCGGAAAGTGGACTGGGGACAACAACCGCTCAAAGGGAGCAAGGGAACGTTTTTTCTTTCACGTTCACCATGAGTAGCGAAAATGTCTGAACGGAAGCGTAAGAAAACTGGCACTTGTGTTATTCTAATGTAACGAACACGCACCCTTGTCAAAAGAATCGTTCACTTTGTCTTATGTTTGTTGAATGTGAAACAATCTCAGTGATTGTTTTGATGGAACAATATGCCACCTCCAGGAAATTTGTTTGTTTTATTGAAAGGTTTGGCTGCATTTGAAAAGGTTGTAAAATGAACTCCTGTTTTTTCAGTAGTACCAGAAATTAATTTAATTGTCAAATTGCAAGGGAAATCTCTGTTAAAACTACTTTGCATCAGGAAGAATTCAGACCTAAAGAGACGATAAAAGATTTGCAGACGTTCATTTTCTATCGATTTTTGCGCTCTATTTGTCTTTGCTTTCAAAGGGACAGGAAAAATGAGACCGTGTTCTTAAACTTGTTAATTTGTGAACACAAAGTTGTGACCCGAGCCATAGTCCAAACAGAAAAAAGGCAACGATTGAGCTTTGAAGTGTTATCAACCAGCCCTTGTTTGCAAAAACCTGTATAAATATTTATAGCAATCAAGTATATTTTACAAATGATGAAAGAATTGTGGATTGAAGAAACTTGGCTAGAGGTATCATCTTTGTTTCTTCATTAACAAAAATCTGCCTGCGAAGACGTTTTAAACGCGCGAGAGTCCTTAAGCGTCAACTAAACAGAAAAAAAAAACCAAGGAATCAAATTCAGTTGATTTGACTCAAGTTCTTCAGATGAGGCACAGTGTAGTGGAGGTACCTGCAAAGTTGTCACGGGTGACTTGCTGTCAATGATGTAACGATGGATTTAAGAGCTCCTATTGGTTGGTTCGTTACAAACGTGTTTGTAAAGTACAATGATTGCCACCTGTCGTGTCAGTGTTTACGCACTGACGTAGTCAACCTTACCCAGCGTTCCAAACCAGCGATTAACGTACCCTCTTAGGAATTAGGTGATTTTTAATTCATAAACGCTTCGGAGATCGTACTTTGACTAGGGTGATCTTTCGTCTAAAATCTTCAGGGATTGAAGGTAATTATTCTGTTTTACAGCGAGCGTGTACTGTTATTCCCTTACGTGATATTTTCGCGTCGGTTTGTCTACTGCTTCTTATTGGCATTGCCGCTGGTTGATGTGCAACGGCTACAAGCCTTGATTTCACTTGTCAACAAAACTCCGAGGTCAAACGTCTAAAGGAGAGCGGCCTTTTCTGAGATAAGTTCAGTGTATATAAATCCTCGTTTGAGTAACAGATTTATTATACTATTCTTTTAAGACGTCAAAGCAAGCCCTGAAGGCCGACTGATTTTTTAACGAAGGTAGGTCATCAGTACAAGGATGTTTAACCCAGTGAGACATGTGTGGCCTGACAACCTGTGACTTCACTCATAAACACAAAATATGACCCGTAAATATCTCCTCGGTTAGGCGTCAGTAGTGAGGTACAAACGAAAATTACTCCATTACGGATAAAGTTACATTACCACGATCACTAGTTTTCAAGAAAACGAATTAGATTTAAGATGGTTTTACTTTGTTCATTAAAGTCAGGTGAAGTCACCGGTCCGTTCAGGGTCAATTTTCCCGGGCAGGTTCACTAGTTACAGTCCACACCTTTAATACAAGTACAATATTATCTGGTGAAATCTGTTTTGGACGGAAAGCGAGAGAAAAGTCAAAGCGCATTATCGCTCAAATTTCGTTTGTAATCCACCTTTTTTCTTTAACCTAGAAATCCTCCCTCGTTAGTCAAAGTCAGATCACGAAATCAGATAGGTGATGGAAGAAAATTACTCGATCATCTAGCTCACAAAGTTCTTAATTAAAAAAAAAAGCCTGTATTCATTTCGTTTCTTCGGAATCAGTGTCAGAAACGGAAAACAGAAGAGAAGTGCTTGAACTGGTCCACTCTAGCATCAAGTTTAATACCAGTGATTTCTCGTCTTATTACAAACTGATGTTCGGTTAAACCGCCTTCTGTGCTTCCTGACAAGTTTTTTTTTCTGTGTTCGTTGTTTGCGATCCCAATAAATGGCAATCATGAGAACGCGGGATGGAATATGTAAACCAAGACTGGAAAAAATACTGATTACTATTCTGGAGCACGAACGGTTTCTTGTTTTCAAACAGACCTTCAGCTAGCTGGAATTTAACATGATATGCGAGTAACTCTTGGGTATTTCTTAGCCCCCTCGCCCTTGTTATGTCGTTCTTAAACGGGTTTTTTAAATGTAGACTGCATTTTCTATGGGTTTCCCTGCGTAATATTGGAAGAACACTAAAACAGCTTGTAAATCACAAGCCGGAGGCGACAAGTGGGTTTATTACGCTGGGAAATCCACAGAAAATGCGGTCTATTGCTTTTAAAAATAATTGTAAGTAGTAACAAAGTAACAAGGCGTTTCATAAGAAAGTATTAGTTTACCGACACAATTAACCATAGGTTTTTGACTAATCAGAACGCGCATAGTATCTTAGTTATTTTATGATTTAAAATAAACGAAGGAAAGACCTATAGTATGGAAGAGTATGCTTTACTGAGTGATTCGAAACATGTTCAAATTAACAGTTTGTAATTTTCTGAGAAATTGCAATCCAAATCCAAGAGAACTGTAATTGAGAATATAAATATATGAAACCATATATTTGAACTGTGGATCAATCACAGTTATGAACTGAACACCATAAGTAAACCGTGAACAAAAAAATTTCAGGCTACTCACGTAGTTTAATGAATATGAACTGGTTTGAGAAATACATTAAAAAAAAAAAACGACTGCTTAGTTACCAGTTTACTATAAATGTTTTG
>OX419336.1:24993846-25066346 GCA_948470475.1 Galaxea fascicularis | reverse complement strand
CGGGCACCAAGTGTGAACGCAGCCTTAGGCCCCGTTCAGACTAGGTGCCTGTGCCCGGTTCTCGGGAACGGGCACTGGTCTGAACATAGCTTTTTGTTGGTGCCCGCGCACAAATCTGAGCACCGTGCCCGGGCACGGGCACTCCCTCCAAGGGTAGTACTCGGGCACCGTTCCCGGGCACGGGAACTTGTCTGAACACGTTTTCATGTGTTCCCACGTTTTTTCCCGTGTTTCGTTATGATGCAGTCACAAAAATGGCAGCAATCTTGCGGAGTACTAAAAAAGATAAACTGGGCACTAAGCCTTCTGCACTAGTGTGAACATCCTCGGTCCAGGGCACTGAGGTGTCTGGACAGCGTCCTTTTTAGTGCCCGGGAACGGTGCCGCGGAACGGGCACTTAGTCTGAACGGGGCCTTAGTCACGCAAGCTGTTTGGGGCAGTTTTGAAGCCAGCGTCGAATGTCTGACCACAGAAACACTTATTTGAATTTTAATGCAAAAAGAGAATCGTCGTAAACTATGCATCAATATACAAAGATAACTGCAAATTCACATTTGTCTGAACTGGTCTGCATCTTTCAATCCGTTTGAAATAGAAATTCCTTGGTGCAAATTACCGTCATAGCTGTATTCTTTTTTTACCCTCTATTTTGGCTTACTGTTCCCTGGGTGCCAGAGGTTATTTTTTTCGTTTGGTTGCGGAAAATAACGCGGCGCAAAGCGCCGAAAGGAAAAAAAATAACCTCTGGTCACACGAGCAATCAACCTCATTTCCATGTGACAAATTAGTTCAGAATTTGAACTAGTTCGTTGATTGGTTCTTCAAAGGAAACAACAATTGTGATTGGCTTACGAAAAGCGTGGTTTCCCAGCTGACATGAAACAAGAGCTACGATTGGCTTAGTAAAAGCGTGGTTTCCCAAGCGACAGCACAGCAAGGAAATGAGGTTCATTATTCGTGTGACCAGAGGTTGTTTTTTTTCCTTTCGGCGCTTCGCGCCGCGCAATTTCCCACAACCAAACGAAAAAAATAACCTCTGGCACCCAGGGTGGGCTTACTGTAGTCTGCAAAACGAAACGAAACGAAAATCTGTAATCTGCGAAACAAGAATCCTTATCTTGCGAAAATCTCACCAGCAGGATCGCTTTCATTCATTACTAAAACAAAACTTAAGTTAACAGAGTCGAAACGTCTTTCCGGTCTCATCCCACGTAAACAAAGTACCCGTAGGACTCAAAGCGAAGATTAAGCTGAAATATCGAACACAGAGATTATACATTCTTCGACCCGAAAGTGTACAGGGGAACGAATTCTCGTCGGTCTTGAAACTTTGCTGAAATTGCCATTCGAGAGCGCAACCTAATGTTTACGTTGTTCGATATCATTACAAGAAATCATGCAAATTTGCCGCTCAAAAAGTCAAAAATTATTTTCTAGGGTTCTACTAAATGTAGAAAGCCCGTTCGAAATCGTGCTTGAGGCTTATCAAGTGTATAAATCGCGCAACACAAAAATAATTGATAACACCTTTCCCGCTAGGAATGTTCAAACAAACACGACTCACTAGCAATCAACAATTTTCCTGTACAATCCGCGAGTACAATCTCACCGGTGTACGACATTTGCAGACTGCAGACTGCAGACTGCAATGACACGGAAAAATCATAAAGCAGTGACGTCATTATCAACCATATTTTCCGCGCAAAATAACATCAGCCTCGTTCCGAAGATTCTTATCTTCTTTTCATCAGATTCCATGTTGAATGCGCTCTTTGTCATCTTCCCTTGATACCACTAAGGTGGTTTATGAAATCTTTACGTTATTCGAAAGGAGTCAAATATCCGCGATCTCTCCGAGTTGTTTGTATAGGTAATGACATGATTTCGAGTGCAATTTGGAATAAATAAGCACGAGTACATTTTTCAAAGACTAACAAAATTGTTGACAGGTTTGCGGAATCGAGATCAAAAATATCCTCTGAGGAAAAAGAACAAGTGTTAAAATCAGGCTATCTTTCAAAATGCTTTTCGCTTGAAGAAGCCCGAAATAGAACAAACAGTGAAAAGTCCAGGCTTGCTTGTTTCAAGAGCTCAACGTTTTTGCGCTGTAATTCGATTCCAAAGGAGGGTCGACTTTTTTTAAACGATCACCGTCGTCCTTGGCATGCTTTTATGGGTGATTCCGTGTTTGTTTTGTTACGATTTTTCGAGGTACCCGTCAATCATTTTTAATTTAAACTTTTTGCACTAATTTCGTGATTCTGCACTCGAAAAATTGTTTGGGATAATTTGACATGCTCGCTGCCAATCAGAATGCAGAAAATTTTGTATGTATATTATCATAAACGTAATTGTCGCAAACGAATTCTGGTGTGACCGATAAAATAAACTCCGTGAATTGCCACATACGTTACATCTTCTTAATACTATAGCAGCGTGACTACTCACGTCTGGTTAGCTGGAAGCAGTATTCGTAGCAGCTTTATCCCAAACTGTAATGCAACTAATCACTACATCTGTATAGCACTTCACTTGGACAGCTTATAAAATTTGGTGTGGTCTATTGGCAAGTTGGTGTGATGTCCCCACCCAACTAAGAATTAGTCACGTGATCTAAAATGAGTACAACTCGGGGAATACCAACCTCGTTCCCAGGCAGCTTTCTTACTTTCTTAGGAGCCTGGGTAATGTAATATTGTTGATGACGTCACCGTTATTGGAATATTTTCAGTGTCAGTCAATTTACAGTCTGCATGTCGGCGGTCTGCAGTCTGCAAATGTCATACACCGCAATCTTACTAGACCACCAGGCTGCGTTCCCCTATCACAAAATTAGAGACGTTTGTATGGATTTTGAGCTATGTTTCAAGGTCCATGACTTGGTCTCTATTCAACCTAAAAGAATCAAAGTTGGTCAAACGACCAATCTCAATTTTATCTTTCATGTGATTGTGTCAATTTATCGATTACTTCAAAATTTGAAAATTTTGAATTTCGGAACGGCCAATTGTTCCCGACGGTAAAGCCTCCAGAACCCAAAACCAGTTGCCAGAAGGAGTCGTTGATTGATCGAATTTCCGAACACTTTCCGATTCTTACCGAACTAACTTACTTTCTTACAAACACAAGCCGTAACAATGTGACTACCGTTGCTAAGCAACAGTAGCTACAAAAACTTCAATGTTTACATCAAACTAAACTACCAAACTTCGTCTCGAGTACGCAAAAAATATATATTTTTTGAAAACTTACAGGCTTTTCGGACACTGTTTGCTTTGTTGGTTACACCCAGTAGCTTACGTTTTTTTATGACGTTTTACAAAGCTAAGTAACAATCATTTCAAACTCCGCACCAAAACTCAGAAAATAACTCATCCTTAATTGACACAAAATCCATTTTCCTGCAGGTTAAAACAGCATTACGAAGAGAAGCTTATATCTCCAATATCTATTTCAGGTAACAATGACCGGGTTTTGAATAGCACATTCTGTCCTATTGTTATGTGTTCCTATGCCACTCTAAGCAGTTCAATCCCCTGTCAAGCTGAGTAAATAAGTAGATCTGTCTCAACCTAGCCAGTGAAAGCTCGCACTACTTGGGGAGAACATGTATAACGTATATTGATTCATCGTAAGTTTCCATTTTTGCTGTACCCTGCAAGCACTGAAGCTCTTTATCGGGATATCGCGCTTCGCTTCGCTCACAACTTGCGCCCGAAATAAGTTTTGCCTGAGATCCCAACAAAGAGCCTGCTCGCAGGCTATTTGCTGAAGAGCGTTTTCACATGACTTCACGGCGGCCATGTTGGTGTACTAAACAATGGAACGGCGGCCATATTGGTGGTCACCCCCCCCGGCGGTCAAATTGGTGTACCAGGCTAACCCTCTGGGAATTGAACTCTTATTTTTATCCTTTCGATTGTTTAATTAAAACTTTACGGCCGCTGGTCACGTGAGTGAAAACGCTCTATTTATTAACCAAATATTGTTTTCTAATCAAAGAACAACCTCTTTGCTTTTTTTAGAATCCCTGTACGGTGATCAATTTACATTATCAACTCCGTTAATAAAACCAAATTTTGGTGTAGAAATTCCTCCACCGACGCAGTACTACAGTTTCTTTAGAAACGAACCCCTTTTATTAAAACGGGTTGCGCTTGGCTGACCATCCACTCACTGAAAACTGGGTACCAAAGGTTTGATTGGTAATAGTGGACTGACTCGAGAGCTATTTACTCCAATAAATCTTTTTGTCTTATCTCAATAGGGAAGGATATGTACCAGGCAACCCTTCAACTCAGCCAATCACAGTTGCCCATTATATGGTTGACGGTGGATCAGATGATGCGTCAGTTCTACAACAATCAGTAACACCCGACGAGTCTCTAGGGGATGGACTTAAAGTTTACAAGGATTCATTTAACGCCTACTAGAAAAACAGCAACTGTTCACGATAAGGTGGGTTTGCTTAGTTCCGCTCTAAAAAGCTTGGGCCACTTAACGAACCGATAAGATTCATTACCGTACCCAAATTCGCAATTAGCCAATCAGAAGCCAACTCTACTGTCCTGATATCCTACGATATCAAGTCACTGACCTGATATCTCTCGATATCATGGTCACTTTCAAGTAAAGTAATGTTACCGTACGATAAACTGCAAGGAGGTTTTGCCAATAAACAAACAACTCGTAATTTAAGATTTAGCTGGTGTTTTGCGGTCAAAAAAGGGGCAAAAACTTAACTGGAAGACGCTTGCCAACTGCGTCGACAAATACAGATTCAGACTGAAACGATGGAGTCGGAGTTACGAAATTTTTCGCTCAATTTGGATTTTGGAAATTTCGAAAATGAAACTCCAAACAAACGAGTTAAAAAGATGTCAGAAGAGGACCTTGATAAAAGTGTTAAAGACCAGAAAAGTATCAATACAAGCAGGTCAACTTAATTTGCACTACGTACCTGGCAAACATGGCTTGAACAGAGCGAGTTTGCAGTGGCCGGTAACAGTTTTTCAGAGAAGGGATTTACACTTATTTTGCTATCACGATTTGTCACTTTGCTCGCCGTATAACACTCAAAGTAAAATTATTTCATTCATCTCTTTTTGCCCCGTTTGTCAGCGTTTGTTGACTCGTATTATTCTCCTTGCGGGCCACTTGGTATAACGCCTGGCAGATTCTGCTACCGTAACGCTAAATTTTGGGCTGAATTTGGGTACGGTAAATACCTAATCGTACCTTTTTGGTACACTTCGGCGGCATATCAGGCTCGTTTGGTCTCGCCATGGGTATTTTGGCGAGACGCAGTCGAGCCAAAATACCCATGGCTCGACCAAACGAGCCTGATATGCCGCCGAAGCGTACCAAAAAGGTACGATTAGGTATATAAACCATAACCAACCGTAACTTGAACGCAGGTGTCTACTGAGCTTGGCGCGGGTTTCCTTGTGCTATTATTCGGAGCAATGATTCTTCACGACTTCAAACAGAGCTTGTAATTTTTGGAGTCACTGTTACGTTTTGGTTCCGTATTTACTTAAAATACGCCTTTTTGGTGGTCTAGAAGAAATTCCTACAATACTCAACCAACACGGAAACGCAAGAAGCTTCTCATCTCTCGCTTTCGAAGGGACCGTGCTTCAAACTGTCATTAAGCGATCATACTCTGAAAACAGGTTTGTTCCAATGGATTGACTACCCTCGAGTTACATGTAACTGAATTTGCTGCATTGTTTTGGCAACTACCTGCTCTGCTCTGTAGCAGTTGTGGAGGTTAGCCCTTTAAATCCTCATGGTGATTAGCATCAAATTTCTCCTTTTAATATCAATAGCTTATAAAACACAGTGGTCACGAGAATTAAGGGCACGATCAAAAAAGATAAAATGAGCGCACCGTCGGCTTCCTGAGAATGCTCTCTAGAGAGTAAAGGAACTTCCGACGTTAAATAAGGTGTACCTTTAATTCGATCAATTGAGTTCGACACGGCAGTAGCACGACGTTTGAAACGGGCCTTACTTCTACAAGAAACGGTGCATTCTTTTGGCAACTACCCGCTCTGCTCTGTGGCAGTTGTGGAGGTTAACCCTTTAAATCCTAATAGTGATTAGCATCAAATTTCTCCTTTTAATATCAACAGTTTAAAAAACAGAGTGGTTATGAGAATTAAAGACACGATCAAACAAGATGAAATTGCTTGATATTTAAACGTCTCCCTATTACTTCTATAAGAAATGTGTAAGGGGCAACAAATGAGAATTTCAATTCTAATCTTAGGGTTTAAAGGGTTAAAATAAACGTTCTGTATTGTGCAGTCGTTATCGAAAGACAAGGAAGCAAACAAAAAATAATGGGAAAAATAAGAACGCACTGGGAAAAAAACGAATGGCGAAGGAGCGAAATGGGAGTGGGATAGGGGACAGAGAGTGAGTGAGAGAAGTAATACTTCTTGTCGTTTCTTGCAGAGAATGACATGCAAAGCATTACACTCTGGGCTTCCCTAACTTTTTCTAATGCTTGTACTGTTGTCATTAGGTTAGCAAATGAAGGCATCATACCGATGTGGGTTGTGCAAAGCACATTTTACGTTCACTAATGCACTGTTCACTTTATTTGACAGTAAATGACTTGCAGGACAACCGACAGTATCAAAGAGCAACAGACCGAGATTACAGCATCCCGGGGACACTTCACTGTCTTGTACATAGAGTCCAAATGACCAGCACCGTTTTCAAGATTTCAAAAATTTGCTTGGTGTCGAAATCTGGTGCAATTGTAAAAAAAATACGTTGTTTAAGCTGGAATACGCGTATAACAAGAAAACAGTGCGTTCCCAATATACCAGAAGTCAAATGAACTTCATTTTTGAGGGACACCTATAATTGTTAATAATACTTTTAATATTGTCGTTTATTTCAGCGCAGAGGGAATAAAGAGTTGTATAATAGCTACTACCTACAATCCTATTAATATCCTAGATTAGTCAATTCTAGGAAAGTTAGAGGTTCAGTTCAGGAACAGAGATTGTGAAATGTAAATCAATCGTTTAAATTAAAAGATCCGATTCTTAATTAAAAATGCCACGGTTCGCTTGGCGTCCACGAGGACGACTAAAAATAAATTTCCTTCGTTAACTTTGTTTTTTGGGGACGATTACTTTTCCCGAGGGGAGCAACAAACGTACATGACAAGTGTTACAAGACGAGCTAGCATTGTCTGTCGCTGAAACGTTTCGTTATGAATTTCAGGAAAATTGAAACGGTCCTTTTTTTTTCCAGCGTCGCCTGCCACCTTGCAAATTATAACATCTGCGGTTACCCAAAGGTTTTCATCTCTCGCCCTTGTGCTTCACCACCAGTCAGGCCAAACTGTTCTGACTGAACATTTTACGCAGAATAGCCACCATAAGTCCTGGGTTTTGTCAATTTGTTCATTTATTTGATCCTAACTGACAAAGTTTGAGTATCAAAGTAACACAAAAATATCTCTAAAATAGTTTGATGGGACAGAAGATGGCGCGAACCTGTCCCACTAGCTGGCGAGATTCTGTTAATCTACTTTGTAGACTAATCAGAACGCGAACATTCATTATGAAGCACTATGCCTGGAGATGCAGTTTCTAATCTACTTTAAGCTTTCGCTTTGCTTGAAATCTAACCTAAACGTTTCCTTTAAGGTTTAATTTACTTATTCACGGAGCGTCGCGAAGTTGAAAAACACCCTTGACAAACACAGTACGCCTCGAGAGGTGATTTCAACTGAGTGTCGAGAATAATGTCACGTTGCTTGGATTCTCTCTCTCTTTTTTTTTTTTTTTTGCAACACTCTATCTAAGTCAAAGAACCTCACCCAACGTCCTACTCAGCAAACGTAAACTCAAAAGCCAATCGTGACGCCGTGGTCCTGCGCTTCGCGTAATAACGTATCCGCTCGGGGGCTGCTAATTTCATTGGCCCTGATATGTAACAGCTGTTGGTGGGCTTCTTTTTGGTTCACTGTGATTGGGCCGTGACTGCTTTAGTACTGGTTTCACAACACTCAGTTGAAACCTGTTCCGTTTCGGCATATTCCGGATCAGATCACCAACAAAACTGGTGCAAATATAACAGCTCTGGTGGTGAAAGAAATCACGACTTCTCCGTGGCCATTTGGATGTTGTTCGTTGCGAAGTTTCGGTTCCGCAACGCGAAATTGTAACATCGGTTAAAAAGTAATAGGAAAACCTTGGTTGTTTCATTGTATTAGTTTTTTCTTAATACTCGGAATACATCCACGGAAACGTCCCTGTTGTTGACTACAAGGACATCATCTTTGGGCATGGAAATATTCTCCTACGAGCAAGACACTGCCCAGGAAGGTGTCATTCCTTTCTCTGATCTCTCGTTCAGAGGCCAAATCTTCGTCAGTAGCTTGGTCCTTTCTGAGAAGTAAGAATATATCTCTTGCTCTACTTATCCCGGGGGTGACATTCATCTCATCTACTGACCTGTCGGTCAACACCTCCAAATGTCACACCACCATGTCTATTCCTCCGTCTGCTTTGATCGCCCCTCCACCGTTGCTCGTCGCTTTTAACGAGTTGTTCACCTCTCGTCTGAATATTGACAAGTTCTGAGTAAACCTGCATGGAATGACAGACTACTTTAGAAATGGCCCTTACAAGTCACGTGGGTTATTACCCTTCACCTCCTCCCCAGGAATGGAAACATATTACGTTCAGTGAAAGAAGGAAAGAAAAATGTCGAAGATTTGTTAGGGACGCAGTGTGAAATTCAACTGCTTGGACAAAATCCAAGATTCAAGATTCTTTATTTTGCACTACGTATATATTTACAACAAAGAGCACAGCGATAAAAAAGAGAATGGTGAAAAAGGAAGAATTGTGTGACAGAAGAAAAAGGGAACAGTGCGTAATGACCACAGCAGTAGATTCTTTCGAGATGGTCACTACCCCGTGAGATACCGAGAGAGAAATAGAAACAAATACTTACATAGACCAGAAGACCTTTTGAACTAATTGAACTAGGATGAGGTCGGAAGCTTTCAAGCGACAGGACTACTGTTGACCCGCGCGGTCCAATATTCGAAACTACAGTCTAGTCTGTCCCAGGCTCTCACGCTCGTTATCGCTGACAGCCTGGAACAGGCTAGTTACGTGCTTTTTAGTGTGATTGAAATAGAATCCTTTTACAGCTACAAAGGAAAAGTGCTACTCAGTATAGCAACAGTCATCTCAACAACTACACGTTAAGAATTGCTCAGACCCGAGGTGAGAAGATCATTAAATGACGAGAGAACTGACTCAACTCACAACAGTTTGAGCTCAAGTATCACCATGTGTATTCGCCCACCCCGCTCCGTTCTTCTTACAGTTTCGTGAATTTAACTGTTTCCCTTAATATGTTTGATCTAGTGGTAATACTACCAAAAGAAATTCAGTGCTGATCACTATTGAAGATTACATGTTAATGTTCCCTCTTACCTATCTCTGTTCTTGGTGATAAGCGATGGTTCAACTCCCTCCATGAGATTCCTGAAGCACTGCGCCATGTCTTCCTGTTTCTCCACTGGCTGCATTGCAATAACATTCCGCTGGAGCTCTTGAAAATACTAAAATATTGAAAGAAAAAAAAAACCTCTAATTATAGAAACAAAACCACTACCGGGAAATTTGGACTGTACGTTTGTCTTACTGACAAATTATCTCACCTTCTCGTTCAACAGAATTAGGCCGAGCAGGGGTCTGGACATCGACCACTGGAAAAAAGAATTCAACACAAACGTTACTGGACGATGCTAAAACCACGATTCTTCTTCTGTGAAGTTTTCTAGTACTATAATGCAAAGAACAGCATTTCCCAAGGTGAATCAGACGTCGCCGGTGTAGAACATTTGTTACCCAAGCCGCCGCACAAGCGTGGCAAGACGTTTTACTACACGATTGGCGAAAATTTGACATTCTTCATTGAATCATGAATTAATTTGCAATGTACACTCGCTGACAATGTATGCTCAAATAACAGCGCATGTCTTCAAAACCAACCCCGCTGTTAGTTGGCAATCTCAACCAATCAGAGACAAGATTAAAACTAAAAACATATTGTTCGCGCGTATTTCCCAACGCTTGGAGCTGGTTGCATGTGTTTGCTTCGAATTCTAGAATTCTAAAACTTGACTGTGTCGAAGTTGTTATTGTGTGTTATATATTAATTGGGGGTCTATTCCCCACCCCTAGGCATCCAGAAAGAGACAATTCCCCACCCCGGGGCTTCTCCTCGGGCCAATTTGGGTACAAAGTAGACATAATATTGATTTCTGTACAATAGCAAACCCAGAAGTTTTGTTAAGAACGTAAACGCTTTTCTAGATTGTTATGAACAAAGCATTCTGTCTGACAAAACATAATAAAATTACATGAGCACTATATTTGAAAACGAAACCTACGCAAAACTGTAACCGCACTGTATTAGTGGACAGAACATCAATACCCCATTAACGGCAAAAAAAGTTAAAGCATGCAGAAACCGAGTTTTCTATCGTCAATTAATTTAATACGTTTTAAGGTGCCTTTGAGTCGACGGGTCCTGAGAATTGGACTTGTCCCAGGGGTTGCCCGAGGGTGCATGGTTACAGGAAAAATTGAACCATACATTAAGTTTAAACTGTTCAAAATGGGCAACGCCCACTTTGAGCTGACCTTTGCAACAAATATTTCAAGTGATTGCGGCGGATCTTCGGAGATTGAATGTTGTGCCCCTCCCATTCCTCTCCGGTATGTTTGGATTACAACAGGCTCCCTCCTGGCTCTCAAAGCACTGGCTCTGAAGCTCACTTATAACGTTTTAATCAGTGAATATTTAGCCCACCTGGTTTTTACAATCCTCAAACATCACAATGTTCAGAACTGTCGACAGCATCTACAGATTGAGACAGAAAGAAAGAAAAAGGACATTAACATAGGGTAATGCGATAAAAAATAAATATTATGTTATTTGCCGTTACACTGAAGATGACGGAAGACCGTCGAAACATGTTTGTAAAATTGAAAATGTCGTTTTGTCTATGAGAATTTCTGTATTATTGCACAGTATTGTCTCGACCTTGAACATCAGTGAACACCATAGAAGAACAAAACACGCCATTTCCCCAAATTTTCAAAGAAAATGAAGGGCCAGTGAAACACTTCTCTTACTAATTATAGGTTAAAATTTAGACTATTGTTTCATTTCTTGTTTGCTAAAGAATAAAGTTTACTGGTGGCAAAAATAAAATGTCGAAAGTGTCGCAAAGCCCATTCACCCGTCACACGACAACTATTCAATTTGGGAAAGACAAACCGCCCTGTGTCGCAGTTAACACTCTATTCTTACTAATTTTCTTAACATCCTTTTGTCGGCTGGGAACCTTTGTTGAACACGTTTAATTCACGTTCCAAAGGGAAGGATAAATAATAATAATAATAATAATAATAATAACAACTTTATTTAAGTCTCAAATCATTCTAGCTGAACACGAGTGCTCTACTAATTGGGGAGACTGTAAATCAAATAAACTCTAAATTAAATCAAATATTGGTTTTTGAGGAGAGGGGAAAACCGGAGTACCCGGAGAAAAACCTCTCGGAGCAGAGTAGAGAACCAACAAACTCAGCCCACTTATGACGCCGAGTCCGGGAATCGAACCCGGGACACATTGGTGGAAGGCGAGCGCTCTCACCACTGCGCCAACCCTGCTCCCCAAAGTAACAACTGTCGTTAAACTCGTGAAAGCACAGTTTGACGAATATTTTCCATCTGAAGAAGCCTTAAGCGTTCAACTCCCAGAAATGATTAACATGTTATTTCTCACAATTTCAATGCTTGGTTTATAAAGCAAACAATTAATGAGAATATACGAATTTATCAATTGGAGGGTGTTATCTTTATATAACGCTAAATTCTCTTACGTAATTTACGATGAAATGTATGGCAGCTTTACGGAAAATTGTTAATCAGATCTTGGCAGTTTAAGTGTTAAAAAGTATAGTTTGAACAGTGAGTACAACGCACCTGTTGAATCATTTCAGGATGCGATTCCAGAATTCTTAAACATGGCGGTTGTTGCTCCAATCCTGCATGGTTCTTCTTCCTTCTCTTGGAGAGCGTTTTAAACAGATGTGTCACTATGAAGTCTAGTGTGCCGCAACATCCTGTGCACACCATAATATCTACAAAAACACAGAGTACAACCAGTTTTCTCCTTTTTTTCAGCATAACAGGCAAAAGAGGCTTTCAAACCGGTAGAGCAGTCGCGGCCAAGCTTATTATGTCTGCTTTAAAGCAATTTTAGGAGGTAATAACTGGTATTACAGGCGGTAAATTTTACCGGTTACCGCCTGAAAAGGAGAACACTGACAACACTTAGTCCACAACGCTTCCTTGTCAATGAACTTGTGTACCAAGTAAAAACCTACAGTTAACACCCCAACAAATTTTGACTATTACATTCGTGCACAAGCCACATAACAACTTGTTGACCACAAACGCATGTGTATGAAACCAAAACCAAAGGGGCCATACTCATGCAGAACCAGTTGTTGGAACTGTAACAAGTACCTTTTGAACTTCAAATCTATAAGAACCCTTCAAGCTGACCTAGAAAAATCTGGGTTATCATATGCCGATTGATTGTGCTCGACGTTGCGATGAACGTGCTCCATAGTACGATTGGAAAGATTTCCGCACAGCTCCCTACAATAATTATACATGCATCACCTTCATGCTAACCCTGGTCCAATGATGAATTGAGTCTGAGTCACAAAATGATTGTGTAATTAATGTTCAAGACAGAAGAAATCGAAATGTCCGCTTCCAAACTAAACTGCCTCTGTGTCTGTTAGCGGAATTCCGCGCTTATGTGTCTACTGCACCCCCCCCCCCCGTATTTTCTACTTTCCTTGATCACTTCTTTTTCCCCAGAAATCCAACCGTAAGGGTTCCTTTAAAGTAACCCTCTCCAATATCCAGGGACCCTCCTGTATGGACGCTTACGAAACTCGAAATCTGTTTTGTTCGCCAAAAGCTGTGGGTACATTAAGAGTTTTATGTGGACTGTTCCACGGAATATCACTCACCTAAGGCGGTAAGACCCTCCAATATGGAGGATAATATATACATAAATACCTGAAGAAAAAAAACATAGAAAGGAGTGCATAAAGATATGAAGGATGAAGGTTAAACCGAGTAGTTGCATTGTGACTAATATAGAGACAGCAAATACAAGGAAAAGAAGATACTATACCATCCTCAGACTGACGTAAAGATATCAAGAATAACACCGATCAATTGACCGAAGTGAAAAAGGTTTGTTCCAGTTTACCAATTCACTTACTTGAGGTTCAAGACTACTTAGAAAATTCATGTGATCCTGAGCTAAGATCTCCAACAAAGCGTAATACGATTGACTCAATTTTGGGTATTCCTGAAAAGGAACAAACAGATTTTGATAATTTAGGGACATACAATTTCCGTCAATAACACAAAATACCGTAGAATTCAGAAACAACCCCCCCCCCCCCGAAAATAGCGGCTCTTAAAAAATAACGACTTAACAACTTACAATAAAACACCGTATTGTATTTGATGTAAGGAATCAAGCAGTAATTTCGATCTACGTTAAATCGGATTTTAATGATTATATAGCGTAACATATATAACTGGAACGAGGAAAATATCTCTCAGTTTCTTATTTACAGTGAAAATCACCTACAAACGATTTTAACCATCCGAGAGTAACAGCTACCCGAAAGTAGCGGCCACTTCTGCCTGCTAAATCTGAAAGTAACGGGCGCCGTTACTTTCGGCATTCTACGGTATAACATATTGCTGGATTGCATGTGACGTCATGGCGGCAATGTTGATGGTCAAGAACAACAGTCGGTCTCTCCGCTGGGAACTAAACTTTATTTTTATGCAAATTCTGCAAAACAAAATTGTATTGTTTTGACCACCAACATGGCCGCCTTGTCACGTGAGTGAAATCGAAGAATCGACTTGCAGATATTTACTTGAAAGGGATTCACGATGAGAGGTAATTGTTTGATTAACCCTTTCACTCCGACTATCTCCTCAATGTCTGCCATACATTGCTAATGATGTTAGTTCTGAGAATTTGGTTCAAATCAAACAATATTCCCTGGTTGATTTTTTTTCTATATTCTCATCACCTGTCTAATTGAAAATGTAATGATATTGCCAGGAGAAATTACGTACTGGTCACTCTTCGCGAGAAGAGCACTCAGCTCCAGCTTCAATACCCGCGGCCGAGTCGAGCAAGACAGTCTACTCGAAGGCTAGGGAACGATTTCACACTCACTTCATCACAGTCAATAACCACAGGAGGCGATCTGATCAGTTCAATTAACTCTAACCGCCTTTAAACTTCGCCTTGTCCAATTAAGATTTGACTCCAGATATGACATTTGCTTGAAAACACTCCAACTAAATAAGGAGTTCACTCAGTCGCCAGGGTCACCATTCGAGACAAACTACTAATACCACTGCAATCGAACGAGTAAACAACACTCTGCACTTATCAATTGAAATCCCGACCGACCTTCCGTCGCCACCGCCACCGCCTATTGATAAGACATGAAGTCAAATCCCCACCCTGCCCCGGAGGTGGGGTGGAGGTGGAAGTGGGGGGGGTTCGTGATTCAATTGATAAGTGCATAAACAGTCGGTTCTCTAAACACGTAAGGACAATAGAAGGTCCGAGGGTTCAGTGAGGAGTAATAACACTACATACCAACAGATTGCTGTGAGGAATGGAGGAAAGAAGTTCGACAAACGTTTTCAGTGCCTTCTCTAAAGCGTCATCACCGTACAAACTAAACACACCAAAGTTGACATAACCGCCGCACAATGCGGCCTTTAGCATGGAGAAACAAATAGAGATTCCCTTGAGTCTGAAGTCAGGTCAAGGAGATGTCAAACAAAACAGTCACTCTTGTCAGTCCCTTTTACGCTTTGGGTAACCCCTTAGTACTGAAAATCATTTGTTGGATTCTTCCGAATAAGGCCATAACTTTCAAGTCTGTGAATAAAGGTTTCACCCGAATCCAATAAAAACTTCTGACTGACATTTTTCAAGGCCACTGATTATTATACATTAGTACCTACCACGTGTCTAACCAACCCCACCCCCTTCCCACATTACTTAGGCACCACGTGCGAACGTAGCCTCAGTGTGGCCATTCAAATGAAACCTATCTGGAAGCACTTTCCAGTGGTGCTCAAGCGTCTTTGGCATCCCAAGAGTACACTTGGCCGGTATTTCTGATTCAAGCTTCGCATCATCAGCTTTTTAAAGGATACTTGAGTTTGTAAACCTGATCTTCAGGAGTGTCTGTTAATGTAAGGATGCGAGAACCTGGAATAAGAGTAAATTAATATTATTAGTTTTATGGAAAGCAATAAAGAAAATCATACCAGACAATTGCCAAATTGCTAGAGACTTGTGACTCCAATACAGTTCAGTGAGCGATAGTGTACGCGATAACTACAGTAAGCTTGGAAAACAGGGCGATCCTTATTTACACGTTTTACTTCATTAGCATACAGTAGCATGAACGACAAAGAAAGCTACAGATAAATGCACAACACAAATTGAAAGCTGTCAATAAACATAGTAATCGATGAAAACTTGAGGGTGAGAAGTTCAATGGTTAATGAGAAATAGACGTTTACTGAGAATGTGTGGCTGAGTGGCAACATACATTTACCTGTAAATTTCCTAATTCCTCCACTAGTATTTAACATATAACTGACTAAAATTCACGTTACTTCTAAAGAGTGACTTGCGTATTTAGTATGTGTTGTTCGCTGCTTGGAAGTTTGTTGCTTAATGTATGCTACCGTGGCAAAATGTAAACAATGGCGGACGTCAGCAAAGATTCTCCATTCGTAGGGAGACAAAGAAAACAGGACTTCCATTCGGACCCCAAATCAATATTCATGAATTTTATTTTTTTGCGAACCTTTAAATGAAATGAAAAACACTACAGCATCACTTTAGCAACGAACACATTCAAAGTCAAGTAATCCAATATGAACCATACCGTAAGCTACGATCATTTCACTGGTAACTCTGAAGAGAAGGATTCCATTCGGCGAGGACACATCAAAGTGTAACCTCTGTGACCGGTTCTGAACCAGTTCAGCCATGAGTTTTAATACTGGTGTAGACACGTTGGGATCGTGGTACCACCATTCTATCGCGCGTAAGAGTACTGAGGTGTATGTAGGATAACTTGAAATGGTTAAAGAATTTATTTACTCAGTATACAACTGGTTAAAACATGGAGAAAGGAGATTTACTTTCTGTAGCAATCGGCCTGAAAATGATTGTCGCTGGTCAAATCTACCGCAAAGGTGCATTATCATTAATGTCAAACTGCTCAAACTCATGACAGTCAGAACATCTACTACAAAGGCTTCCAGAGACAGAAGTATGAACTCAACTATGAAAAATGCCATCGCTTGGGTTGACAAATATAATCAGCCTAAAAAACAACAGGCCTTATTCGGGTGACTCACCCGCGGATATACGATATATTACTAGACACACCCGCGTAACCGCTCTCTCGGCATCGGCATCGACATCATGGTCCCTCTTCTAGCTATGGTGGCATCACATCCTTATAAACAGCCACCCTTAAAGTGATCGCTTCAGAATAACAGCATAATTAATCTTCTTTTTTTGCCCGTTCGTTTGTTTTATTTTGCCAACCCGTGTTTCAAACGACTTTCTGAAGAAGTCTTTAAAAATAGTGAAAGTCCACTTAGCCGAGAGTTTTGATTCCCTGCATGAAAGAAACAAAATGTGATTATATTAAACACAGTTTGATGATTACTGTTCAAAACAATTAATTTACCTCTTTCAATTTTGGCAATGTACAGTTCCATTCATCTAAATGAGTTATCGTAAAACCTTTAATTTACAGTCAGACACTGGCCATTACTACCTTATTGTTGTCACCACCCTACTCAAAGTCTTGCATCCACCACAATCAACGACACAACATAAACAACATTCAAGATCGCACAATAAGTACATAAAGGATACATCCAGTCAAACAACATCATGTAGCTGGATTTACTGAAAGCGAAGGCAAGTCCTCGAATATCACGACACAGGCCAACCAGGGTTCGCTACGTACAAAATATAAACAAATCAGCGCTGCTAAAAAAGACGTGACAGCAAACTTTTAGCTATGAGCTTGGCAGTGAAATTCTAAGTTTCCCATTCATATATCATTTCAAGGATGGCGAACTATTTTTACATTGGTAGAGTGCTTTACATTAACGAGTGATCTCTTTGGAGCTGTGCATTCCTGTATTTATCTTTGGCTTTCAAGTTAAATAAAGTAATACCTTGGTTTCCTCCTGTTGGAAAGCATTACTGCCAACAGCCACTAAGCGACTTGCTACTGAATCCATGGCGCCTGAAACGCGACTAAACGTGTCACTACACCCTTGAAACAGTCACACTTTTACTTAGTGTCAATTTTCAATCTCATGGTTACCAAGAAGTAAGTCAAGGAACGTAGTAATTCACAGCTATCCCTGGAAGGGTTAAACTTCGGGATATCACCAGCAGACTCGGCAATTGGAACTTACATTGACAGGTTCCAGAGTACAACGTAAGGTGTTCCCTCTAACAAACGAGTTACAATAATTCAATAGTAAACGGCAACACAAAAGGTGAAGTGTATTGCTCAAAACCTTTAACCATCAATCCACAGAGGTTTGATTTTAAATCATGGTTCATACAGGTGAAAAGAACTTTTATTCAAGGACTTTTCCAGGACTTTTCCAGGACTTTATCACAAAATTCAAGGAGTCCATCCGATCACAGCATTTGCATTAGGCCTTTTTCCTGTCACCTTTGAACGCAGTCAGCCAACCTTTGTAGAGGGAAATACGTTCCCAGTGCCAATTAAATATATGCAGTTTCTTCTTTGACCTTTTGAATTCATTTGATAATAAAATGAAGAGCGCCAAAGTTGAATAAGGGGCTGTTTACATGGAGGTAGGAAGATCCTAGCACTAGGAAGATCCTAGAGGGCGAGACAACTTTTCGTTTGGTTTACAGGCAGAAATTTCTGTCTAGGTGGAAGTAGAGAATGAAAGCAAGATTGTCGACCTTTGGCAGCTGAATACCGTGAACACCCAGCCGCCGCCATGTTTGTTTTTTTGTCCCTAGTACCAGGAACCTCCTAGCGAAGGCAGTTTACATGGTGCTAGGATGTTCCTAGCGCTAGGATCTTCCTAGCTCACAGCTAGGAAGATCATAGCACTAGGAAGATCCTAGCACTAGAGCCAAGTACGACCTCTTGCATGTAAACTGAATACAGAAAACATATGGCGCTAGGATGATCCGCCTTCTAGGATCTTTCTACCTCCATGTAAACAGCCCCTAAATTTCACGCTTCGAGCGACGCGTCAAGCTACATTTCCCTTGTGGTTTTGTTTGCTTGGAGGGGGGCTTTTCAATACACTTGGGAAACCCTTTTGGAAGGCGTGGTTACTTAGATCTTTTGAATAAGAAACACTGAATTGTCCTGATATAAAAGCTTTGTCTTTGGTCAAAAGTGTTTCTCGGGTGATGTGATACAATCTTTTTCATCTTTTGATGTGAAAATGAACTTATTTTGCTTAAGTCTCAAGTATTCAAGGACTTCTTCATAACATTTAAGCACTGCACCTACAAATTCAAGGAGTTTTCAAGGATAAAATCATTTTCAAGGAGTTTTCAAGGACCAAACAGTTTTTCAAGGAGTTTTCCAGGCCCGTGCGAACCATGTAAATGAATTGCGGTAGCTCCCCAAACGTCAAGTTCAATAGCAAATCAGAAAAAGAGGAATACATGTCGTGGAATACAGATCTACGAGTGGAAAACGTATCCGAAGGCCTGCAGTTGTCATGTAGCCTTCGAGACCCTTCGAACGCCTGCCACGCAGGCTACTTCAGCTGCCGCGAGCTTTAGAATTAGCGACAATCATGCCAGAAAAATGGTAGTTAACGATAATCACGGAAAGAACAAGTGTTGGAGAAAGCTTACTTGTGATTGGAGCCATGAATGATTCAAACTTGTCCTCATCCTCTCCTAGGTCTACCATAAGCAGTCTGCCAAGAGCTATGTAAAATGTGGTTCTACTGCGCATGTCCTTGTATGCTCGGGTAGTGTGTGTCCCAAGGAATGGAAAATGTTCACTCTGTAAACGAAGAAAAAATGTTTGTCTAAGGATTGCTTTATATGAGAATTTTTTTGGACAAGTTTTTTTCGTTTCCATTTTCCTTTTTTGCCAATTTTGCCTTTTTCGACGTCACTGAGTTTTTTAACGCCAAGACTTGCTAACAGCGATCTTGACAAACCGACCTTGCAAGCAAACAGGAAAATAGTCCAGGAAAACTTGCTCAAGTATAGCCAGCGAATAAGACCAATAGTAAACTTATCATTTAAGCACGCTCTTTTACGACTAGCACAACGGCTTGTTTGTCGAGACTAGCTTATTCCATTTTGATCGTTTTCCCATGACGTCACGACCGCCATGTTGGTGCACAAGGCTAACCCTCTGGGAATTGAACTCTATTTTTATGCAGATACTTTCTTTTGTTTCATTGAACCAATATGGCCGATGGTCACGTGACTGAAAGCTATCTATAGTGGTTTTTCTTAATTTCCCGCATCCCGCGTAAATTGCTAATAAAACAGAATGTGACAAACGTACCGTGTGGTTGTTGAGTACAAACTGTACCGCGTCCAGTTTCACCAGTTTACGAGCACTGCTATATTTAAGCTATGTCAAGGAAAAACCAAAAAACAGCAACACAACGCAGCAAACAAATTAAAGTCTAAGGAAACTAACGACTAATTTAAGACACTTTCTATTGCTATTTGTACTTAGCATCGATACTGCTAATACTGGATGAATCTAAATTGGATTTTCAACCATCAGTGAAGTTTAATGACCATGAATTAGTGAGCAATGTTTCTACTCTGTTGGGTTTGGAGATTGATTCATAGTCACCTATCCTTACGTCAACACGTTGATAAAATTTGTAAGAAGCTTTCTCAATGTATAGCGCTTCTCAGAAAAATCAGAGTTTATCTGCCTCTTAAGTAAAGATTGTTATATTACAATTCGATAATTTATCCTATAAAAACTTACGCTAGTGTTATCTGGTCATGCTGTGATAAAGAAACTTTAAACAGAGTATTGAAGCTGCAAAAACAGGCGGCTAGGGTTACTCCGTCTGCCGATAGAGATTCGCCATCTGTATAGTTATTTAATAAGTTAAAAATGATTCCTTTTTACGAAGAAAATAAGATAAGCAGTTGCTCTCTAGTTTTCAAGGTTATTCAGGTTACCATACCCAATTATTTAAACAAACAGTTTACTGTTAATAATCAAGCTTGAGGCCCATGTGCTGAAGGCAAAAGCAGTATCGTTCATGTCGAAAATGACTGTCAATAAAAGACGTAAAAGGATATCCAACAGACAGATCACTAAGAAGTTGAAGGGTTTTGGAAATGATGGATTCACTGGTTCCCCAGAACTTCATGTTTGTGATTCTGAAGACAGTAATGGAAGACATAAATACAATTTTTAATAACCTAAACTTGGCATAACCAAAATGATATCTTCCAAAACAGAACATAAGTGTTGGGTCAAATACATCTTTTCCATTTAAAAAAAAACTTCCTCCCCAAGTCACCAAGGACAGACTTCTAGCTTTCGTTTCAGCTGGGTAAGGCTATTCAAACAACAACAACTGTTTCAACTTGAGGAGGGTGAGAGGCAGAAAGAAAAAGGCCCCCAAAACCTTTTCTGTCCTACTAGCTGGAGACCATCCCCACGCTTTGACGACACAATTAAGACAACGCGTTAATGCACGTACATTTTGCCCATGAAGACACTCAAAACGTTCGATTCATCGTGAAGTCCCAGTCTCTCAGACAGCCGTCTGTAAACCTGTCCAAATAAAAAGATGGGACAATTCCATTTATCTCACATAACATTGTGCATAAAGCTACAATGAATTGGAATGAAGTGCGGCCAGGTTTTGCTGTTGCTCGAAATGATTGAATTCGTAGATCCTTAAAATACAACAAAAGGCAAAGTAAGCACAATGTATCAAATTGAAAAACACTCGTGAATCAAGTATGTACCAACAAAAACGTTGGGTGGGCACAGAAGACAATGTCTACGATATCAGACACCTTTATGTGAATCTGCTATTACCAATAAATACATGTAGGGATTTACTGTTTGAGAGTGTCACCTTGGATGTTTTTTGCGCCTGGTCTCCTACATACATCTTGCGAAACTGCTCAAAGAAACTCAAAATGGCCAGTTCTAACTTCTCACTCCCTCGCTGAGAAAGTTGGGAATCGGTTAAATTCATCAGCTGCAAAACCCTGATTGAAAGGAAGGGCGATTGTTTAGGCTAAGACAGTAGATTAACAGAAAAAGAATTACAGTTAGTCCACCGGCGACGTTTCAAAGGTTAACTCGTTTTTTATTGGGCAATTGTTTAAAGCGTGCCTCACATCTCTAACGTAACTACGTTGGCACGAACAAGTAGGACAGGTATTCTTACGTCTGTGGGAAATTGACCAACTAAACCACGTGGCATCTACCCGGGTCAAACACTGACCCATAGCAAAAGTACTCACCTGATAATAAATCAATCACATCAATGGGAAACAAGAAAAAACTGTACGAGCACAGCATTAGACTGATCGAACGGACGAAATCTGAAAACTGGCACTAACGGCAAAACGAAGAGGTTTTACAACAAAGGTGTTTCTAGTGGCATGGTATATTAATACTTGACAGATAATTGCCTGACCATGGCTGCAAGCAACAGGAAAGTTAACTAATCAAAGAAAACTTCGCCTCGATTGTTGAATAGTAATCAGCAAGTTGTCAAGAGGAGAGAAAATTAACAAAAAAAACTGCGTCGTTCCAAAAACGTTTTTACCCCTCCCCCGTGGACCATAGAGGTTTCTCCCTCCCTACCCGTTTCAGTCTAGCTTCATGCTTTCTTTCATAAAAGTTGGCTGTGAAGAGGCCCCTCTCCCAAGGATTGGTTATTTTCTTGGTCAGACACTGACAGTATAAATTATGAAGAAAGGGGTTAGTTTCTCAGGAAACTAAGGTGCTGTGTCGGTGGGGGAGTAGTACACGAAAATTAATTTTGGTTTTATCAACGAAGTTGCTAATAGTGTAAAATGGCCACCGCACATTATATACTTACCTACAAACAAGTTCACCATCCAGTGCATCATATTCGTCTATTGTGGAGTAAGATACTCGACCACCAATAACCGAACCAATGATGTACACAAGCCATGTTAACCGTCCTGTGTGATACAACACAAAACAAAACTGCTGGTAGGTCCTTTCTAGATAATCAAGGGAGTACAAGCCGTAAATGCCACATTGGTAAGGTTACCTTCTTGAATTGCCATATCTGTGGTGGATGAGGAAGTGTTCCGCACCAGTTCTTGATAGCTTTGAGCTGCTTGGTCGAATAATGAGATTAGCAATTGACAAGTCTTCTCATATTCGCATCTTCCAAATGTAGAGAGCTGTAAGCAAACAACCAACACCATTTCAGATCAACAGGTCTAAAACACACGGCAATGGGTGCACATATTTAACCTTGCTTCCCTTGGAAAGGGGTAAGCTGTTCGACAGGGCTTTTAAAGTTGGATACTGTAATGAACTCTTTTCCATCGAAAATATCGCCCATGCTCTCTAGTTGTGAGTCAGCTCCTAACTGAACGAATTTTCACTAATCCAAACACGTTTGTTGTTTGAAATGTTTTAATAATGACTTTTGTGAGCAGGGTGTTTATGTTTCAGGTTAAATTTGATCTCAGGTCATTTTTGATTTAACCTAGGTCAAAATGAAATTCCTTTGGCTTCTCATGAATAATTAGGGTAAGGAGACAAAGGAATTTCATTTTCACCTAGGTTAAATCAAAAATGACCTGAGATCAAATTTAACCTGTAACATTTATGCCTCCTGACAGGAAAATTGTTTCTTAATGTTGAGAAGCCAAAATCTACAGCAGATGCATTTCATCAAAGGAAAACAGAATCCAACCTGGTCAAGTTGTTGCTGAACTGTCCCAGTATCATCAAGAGGGTCCTCTACGCTATCCCTACAAACAAGTCATAGCAAACCGAATCAGGTAAATGGTTATATAAGGGTGATTCGAATCTCTTAACGTCTCTTACAGGGGGTGTATTTCATTCCACACGAACAAAACTGAGGAAAAATAGAACTAGCATCTTTCACTTACCTGATGACTGCTTCAGCAGATGCCAGTCGTGATGTCACATAAGCTTTAGTAACCTTAAATACAACAAAATATGAACATGCATGACAGAATTGCTGAAAAAGTATTTGAAAAAGGTGTTGGAGCTCTTTTCAATGTTCACCTGATTGTTCATGTTTAAACGATCCAATCAAACGTGATGACAGTTGTTGACAGAGATGTTATCAATTTAATTGTCAGAAATCAACCCCAAGAGTTGGCCTCTTAAACCCCATTTACACTACAGAAAAAAACGGCATGGCAAGGATAAAAACTGGCAAGGGTAGCTAACATTTTGGTAAGGCAAGGATTGTTTACACATGTACCGTTTCACCCTTGCTTGATTTGTTCTAGGCAAGGCTATTTTGTTCCAGGCAAGGCTTAGATTTGTAAGTGAGCATGCGCGTTGTGCTAATTCAAGATGGCGTCCACGGGATTGTTGATGTTCGAAACGTCCGTACCAAGGAAATCAAACAAAACCGAGCAGAAACGTCGACAACGTGAAATAAAGTACCAGATAAGTGAGGAATCGAGGAAGAAAGAGCATTTCATTCGGTACTGCAACTGCGGAAGGAAAAAAAAACTATTGTTGCTCACGTTCACCAAGATTAACATTGATTAACCCTCCAAGGGAAAGAAACCTCCAGATAAATCCTCAGTCCGATGACTGGTTTAAAATGGCTGACAGTACCTTCACCCAAGAGAAGTAGCGCTGTTATCAGAACATGCGAAAAATGATCAAAAGTTACCTTCTAGGCAAGCTGGAACGTTTACACGTTCCATTTTAAGGGCAAGGTGCCGGTTTTCATCCTTGCCTTACCAATATTTTCAAAAACGGGACAACATCTAAACGTGGTCCCAAAACCGAAAATTAAATTGGCAAGGTAAGGCAGCCTTTGACAGTTTACACCACTCAATTTACCCTTGCCTTGCCTTAGATGAAAATTACCCTTGCCGGTTTTCACCCTTGCCTAGCCTTTTTTTTTCTGTAGTGTAAATGGGGTTTTAGACTTGCAAAGTTCTTGTACTTTAGTGGAAAGTTCAAAGGAAAGCCACCATAAAAATATCAAAAACAGAATAAAGCACTGAAACCGTCCAAGTCGTCAGATAACAGCAGGATAAAAAAAGAAATATTTATGTTTATCGACCAATACACCAATTGGTGCTTTCAGCTTTTATTACTTCGCACATGAAATTCAAGTGTAATGCTAAAATGCAGTGCAGTAATAATTTTATTTTTCAGTCCTATAACTTGCTTTCTAGTTTGTGCCATTTCCAAATTACCTCAGGCCTCGTTTTCAAAGTGAGTCTAGGTGCTCATCCTTTCATATGCAAATCAATTTTCATTCACATGAAAATGAGTTTAATTTGCGTGTGAATGAAAATTGACTTGCATATGAAAGGATGAGCACCTAGACTCGCTTTGAAAAAGAGGCCTTTTGGTAATTCGGAAATGGCCTATTGGGGCAATTAACTTGCCTGATTTTAGTTTAAGCATGTGCAATGTGCAATGTGCAATGTGCGAGTTGAGATTGCTAAAAAAAACAAGCCATGTCTTAGGAAATGTACAGAACATTGATAAAGAAAAAGAATTGGGGAACTCTTCTCATTCAATGCTAAGGGACAAACAAAAGTTGCAGATAAGAGTTTACAAATGTAGTTCAATTTTGGGGTTAAAATGGGCACCACAGAAAGTACAAAATCTTACCTCTGGAGCATAAGTTTCTAAAAGGTGTGGTTCTGTATTTTTGACATAAGGCATTGATGCAACCATCCTCTGCCACAAACTTAAAAGGTAATGTAAACTGTTAGGGGCAAACTGCCACATCTGAAAAATAAGTATGATAAAAAAAAAAACAATACGAATCAGGTTTTATAAATTATTACTGAGATAACTGTAGTGGCATGGTACCTTAATTAAATTTTGCAAGGGTCCACAGAAATGTCATCATATTTATTATATAATATTAATAATTAATATTCATTATTCATTGGATGGTTGTAAGGTAGATAACTCCTTGGCTTGATAGGTCACTCTCAAATCATTATCTTTCCATTATAGAGCCCTCCGGCTTGGCATTTCCATCTATACCTTGAATAATAGCATTGAGAGGGTCACAGAACTCAAGAAATAATCCAAGTTTGCTATGAGCTACTAAACTCAGAACATGATAAAGCACTTTGGTTTACATGGTTTTGGTTAAGGATACATCGGACACTTGCAATACATTTTATGCATAACTGTAGGGTTAAGCATAACAGGTAACCTCTTCAAAACAAATTGTCCTCTGCTAAATAATTATATCTGTTGCATTATATCCCAGACAAAACGATCACATCAAAAGGGAGTTCCTACACTTCAGGATACATTATATCTTCCGTTAATCGTTCGTAGTACACTACCTTAATGTAATTTGCTTTTTCATTTGGCTGTTTTCATGGTCCAATTTCAGTGACAAATTTAAAGACCTGCACATATCATTCTCAAGGAACTAACCAGAATTTTATCCATTGTTGCAAATTTTTAGAATTCCTAGTAAATCAATTTGACCAACTAGCAAGCTGTTGTTCTTACCTGTAGACTGGTGACAGTGAACTTTGCTATAAGAGCTATAAACTCGCTGTACCCCTCAACTTTAACTATCTCTCCTAACTGATAGTTGGACTTTAGTCTGGCAAGCAGTCGGCAAAACTCGTGATAATTATTGGGGTCTGCGAGTGACTAAAAAACAATTTGCATAACAATGTTAAAAATTAGTAGAGGTGTATGAGGTTAGGTCTGCATGAGTAGTAAACAAAATTAATGATCACCTTTAATTTGCATGATGTTTTACCTTGATTATCCAAAACAGGAGAGGAAAAAAAATCCCTCTTCCTTAGATGACAACTTTAATTAAACATGCTTGAAATGGATTGAGTTAAAGCCCTCTTTTAACCTTATAACTAGTTTCTTGCCAAGAGTTTATATTCTGACAGACATCACTCCATTCCTTAATTAATGAATATATACTGTAATTATTATTCTAACCAGAGGAGATTCAAGAATTCCTTTGACGCCTTGAACCAGCTGTTCCAGGAACTTGGCTCTCTCAGTGTTGTTGAAAAGTGATCGTCTGATGGAAGCTAGCTGTACCAAACAGGAAAGAGCCTGCAAAATACAAGCAAGTCCAGTCCTTGTAGTGCATAATAATATTCCAACGCCGTCCAAAAGCGTTTGTTTGCCGTTCGCTATTTGTTTATTTTTGCCCGTTTAAATGGCTCAGTGTTAGTGTACGTTTTCCCATGGAAGGTCACAATTATACTCAGACTACAATAATTTAGAAACAAACACCCAACAATCACATGCAAGTTGGGTTGATAGCTACAACACAATACAACCATTAGTACAGCCATGTCATTGACAAGCTCAAGAGCACAATAAAACATTCAATATTTTGGCAAAATCATGTGTCTTACACCCCTTTTTGACCAGGCCTTACAAACACATGAATGTTCGTTCTAACACATCACTGGAGATGGGAAAATGCTGAAGACTGAGCACTGACAGCCCAGAAAGCTTCCCCAGGATACAGCTAAGCTACATGTACAGTGTACAATGCAGCTCAAAGGTAAGCGAACTGCACATATGCATACCATACGCATGTACCGTGCATATGCGTATGTTGACATACATGTATGTGTACATTGCCTTTGTTATTCAGTGTTATACCTTTGGTTTATGTGGCATAGCGTTGTACAACAAAAGAATTGGGTATATAAGAGCAAGCACGACATTCATGCAATTTAAATATACCGTATGTACGTCATATTAATATAAAATTACTGCCTTGCTTTGCAAAATACAGATGAACAACCATCGGGTTAATCTCTGTCGCCTGCTTTTCTATTATCTTTTCTTCAGAAAAACGAATAGCTCATGAACTAATATTACTTGCAAGAACAGTACAGCGCACATCTAAAAACAACAAACTCTCGGTTGCTTCTCCACTAGTGACAATGCCAGTGACATGAAAAAATCAAGCTGACATGTTTCAAACCTTGCTTGATTCACAAATTCAAGAATAAAAGAACCTTATTACCTCTTGCTCTTTGTTTCTCAAACTTTCATGATTATATTTTTTAGTTTATGAACTAAGAGTATTTGCTGAAAGAGCATTTACAACAAACTTCCCGCTGCTGAACAAGCGCGATAAGCACATTTGGTTCGGCTCATGAAACATTTGGCATCTGAACCTGGCCTGGTGTTCTTTGTAGCGTGGCTACAAGCACTGAAAAAAAATGATATCTCTAGCTCTGTTTGGCACAATTCGCTGATTCAAATAGTAAAACACTCCTTTGTTGCAGACAAAATTTTCTGTTAAGTTTCTGTGATGCGTTGATTGCATTTATTTGATTTTTCTTCAAGAAGTGTTGTTTTGTAGCACATGCCAGCAAGAATGTTTATTTGTCTTCTTTGGCGTGACAGCAAGCATGTTTATAAAAATGTGCCAGTGAGAGCAGCTGGTGAGCGTAAACTGAGTTGTGAAAGCTTACTGGGAAGAGCTGCAACAAGAGCAGCTCAATAAATCGAGTGCTGTTTAGAAATGACGACAAAAATATCAAGTGGTTCCCTCCAAACATGAGGCTTGTTGTTTAGCCAACACTTTTTTTTTCATGCTGAGGAGATCTGGGTAATATGTAACAATAAATTTAAACAGTACACTTGAAACGGTGTTTGACAGCAGTGAACAAACACATCTGAACAAAACACTAGACAGTCGAGGGACATTTGGTGTTGTTTGACCATCGTTTTCACTGCAATTGGAATGCCCATTCAAGTCAACAATGACTTGTCCACAATAGAAAAAACAATAGGCCACCTCAAACATACTAATGACACATACTCATAATTATGTGTAGACGTATACTTGTATACGTATATATACTTATATGCGAGTATTACCCACATATTTTGGTTCACTTATCTCTGAGCTGCACTGTAGTCAATATAGACCTTTGGCTGCAGGATTGTTCTCTTAACCACAAAACACAAACTGCAGTTTGAGGTTAACTACTTCCCATCAGCAGTAAGGACATTTCTGAGGATTTAGCAAGATGATCACACTCATTCTCAAAAAAAATATATATATGATGCTGGCACCATTTCTGTTTCTCCTTTCACTCTCACAACATCACTCAGGGTCCGAAATTAACTTTTTTCTAAGGGAGCCAATTGGCGACTAACTTAAAAATTTTGGTCGCCAAATGGAAGGGTTTGGTCGCCAAAGATAAGTGTTAGTTTTTTTGGTTTGGTTGTATTAATTTTTCGTTTTACTCCAATAGTTTTAATTTACGTTAATTTATAGTAAAAGCACAAAATTTAAACTTTCTTTCACTATAGTTAAACAAAATGTTTCCATTTAACACAATATTATTACGTACAGCTATTAAAGGAGAGACTCACAACAGCCGTGTCACGATAACATAGTCCTACATCTCAATGAGCGTGTTTGTCAACGTTCATGCGAAGGCTTCGGAATTTCTTTTTCTTATTATTTCCATTTAGTAGGAACTATACTGGTCTCCTGTAAAGTTCTGTGTACTAGACATATGGGGGCCCTCTTTCAATACTTAGATTTAATCAAGTGTGCAACTCAAGTATCTGTTCTTCGCGGAAACGCAACGAAAACGCAATGACGAGAAATGTTCTAGTGCCAGGCCCTTACGTTTTCGCCCGCGATATCAGAATTACGAGAAGCCGCTGAAACAATATGGCGCCGGGTAATTATGGCGATCGTAAAATCGTCGCTTTGTTTTACTACAATTCTCCACGGCAGCTTTACGTTTTCTTTTAAAAAAAGCCCATTTACCTTGGAATTCCAAATGCCGAGGGGACAAAAGGTTCGTCGCCTACTGGCGACCAGATCTAAATTTCTGGTCGCCAACGCTCAATTTTTGGTCGCATTGGCCACCAGTCAGTCGCAATGTCGGACCCTGTCACTTGAAATGCTCAAAAACTCTTTAACATGTCACCATGGAACACTAAAAAGTTATCATGTAAGGAACTCAGATATGCAAGGACCAATCTTTTAACCTTAAAAATTAATGTTTAAGTTGCCTAAAATCTCTGCATATTTCACCAACAACTACAACTAGGAGTGCTTGCAGTAAAAACGTGAATCACAAACATCAAATGCAACAGCAAGACCAAAGTCACATGATATTAAGGTTTGCGGTTTGCCGTAATTTTGAATAAACCAGTTGCTAAATGTCTCAAATAAAAGCCTTCATGTCTCAACAATGTTCTTAATGCAAATCGTGTAAGCCCGCTTAAATAATTACAATTCCACACACTTACCATTGGTGAAAGTGAGGTAGGCAGAGCTCTGTACAAATCAAAAAACAGCTGGAGTGTGGCAAAATTCAGGAATGCTACAAAAGAAAAGCAAAAATTAAATACCCAAAATTCAAGAAACCACTGCACTAGTGAAAAGACATTCCTGTGTAACATTACACCTCTACAGATGTACTTTCCATAATAATAGAAATCAAACACTCACACCCAAGTATTCTAACATGTACAACTGTACAGCTGTATGCCAGTCAGCACTAGGTTATTCAACTTATACTGCATTAGTAAAATCAATCTGTTTGGTTGAAATAGTTATGGTCACCTAATTTTCATCACTGGCTTGCTTGCTTTATGGTTTTAAAAGCAAAAAAAAAAAAGGAAACCTGGACTGCTTACAGCAGATTCCACCACCAAAATAAAAATAAATAGTGATCATTCTCCATCAATCTGTGAGTTACAGTGTATTTAACCCTTTAAGCACTAACACTGACCAACATATGATTTCTCCTTACAACATCAACTAATTTTGTACATGTACTGGTCACAAGAAATTCATAAAATGATCCCCAAGATATAATTTTTTTTTAATTCTCCCAATTACTACAATGAAAAAAAAAGTAAAGTCAGTAATGAGAACATCTACACTGATCAGGGCTATTAAGGGTTAAACCAATCTGCTGATGAACCTCCTCTCCAGCTGGTGGGGATCTGAACTGTGCCAAGGTCATCTGAAGACTCATCCATGGAGGTGCCAATGAAGTCAAATGACAGACAGTTGCATGTGAGTTGAAGAAGATGGCTCATTAATGTGTGCTGTGGAACACAAAGACATGATCAGTGATCATCAGAGTGAAAAGAGTGAAGCGGATCACATGCCATTAGATGGTGCCACATACACCTGTATTATTATTATTTAACAATTAGACCCATAGCTCGCAAGGGCTATTGACCTGTGGCCCTTGAGGGCGAAAGGTCTAATTGTTTTAGTATCACCCAACTAGTCGGACAGAAAAGGCAATAATAAAGTTAGCAACTGCAATAAAATGGAATAAAATGAAAGAAAGCATCATACTCGATTGCTACTCAAGGACTATTAATTACTAATAGCCCTCTAGTAGCATAGCCAATCAAAATGCAGGATTTGCTTTAGTCCACTAGTTGGGTGATACTAATAGCCCTTAGTTAATGTTTGGTTAACAGAGGACTTTCTGATCTTTCTTTTATTGCCTTCCTGTCTGTTTAGCCAAGATACATTTAATTTATTATTTTTGACTCTGAATTATTTTTTGTTGCTATAGTTTACTGTAGCACAATCGTCATGATGGTCATGAGATGGTCAAACATTTTGAAGCTGGGTGACACCCTGAAAGTCAGCAAAAGCTTTCCTGACTAGGTTTTTGAAAGTTTAATTCCAACCCTTAAGCTGCATCAAGATATTTCTTAAATATATACAGTGTATGCACAGAAGACTGTGAAGTTCCAATGCATGGCGTTTCTACAAAAACGTACCTGACTTCCATCTTGCAAGTTTAGCTGTTTATTATAGGCCTACAATGGAACAAAAGAGCAAAGTACATGATGTACATGTACTCAACAAAAAGAATTACTTAGTCAGTTAAATTAAATGTCAGAAGGATAAAACAGTATGGTGGCCTTACCTCACGTAGAAGAGTGATAGACAAGTTGAAAATGTTGAACAGTGATAAATCTCTGAATGAAGATGCAATCTGAAAATTAATAAAACAAAAATTAATAACAGTAACCATCTGTAAAACAAAAGATGGCACACGGTTATAAGTGTACTGAATAAACCTCCCACTGTTTTTTTTAGAAAACAAACAATTTCATTAGAGCTGTGCCCAGCTGTTCACTACATGTGTAGCTGACAGTTTTCCACCGGAGTCAATAAGTCCTGTACTAAATATTACTGGTATGGTGGAAAGAAAAATAATACTGACAAACATCATGAACATCGCAATAAAAATAATATAAAAGTCACACCATAACTATCACAGTTCCCTAGAACTGTCCACTACTTCCAAACATAGGCACGCAATGCGTGCTTGAGCTATTTTGTGAAGGGCGATAAAATGTTGATAAGATAAGGAGAAGTCAGAAAATGGTTGAATGGTGAGTCATTTATCTGTGGCGCTTTTGGTTTTTGCTATGGCATCGGGAGAAGTACGAGCAAACTGTTTTTCATTTGATTTTTGTTTAGTTTTCTTATTTCTAAGACTGATTTTGAGTTTGATTTGTACCAATTAAATAGTCTTTCATCCTACATTTTTTGAAACAAGAGTTTCATTAATTCCGCAAAAACCGATATATAATATATTTTCTATTATTTGTTCATTTTCTTTCTCCGCTCTTTCGCAAACACTATATTCTTCCGGTCCCTCAAAACCCCCAAAGTATACGTACACGTGATGAAACAGTTCCAGGACCACATGAAGAAATATTCGCAAACAAACGAACCACCAAACACAACGTAATATACAACACCAGCAAAAACAAATCAACGTTGAACAAATAGTACTGATAACGAATATAGATGTAATTGCCATAATTCATCAATTTCTGATTTTCAAGTGCTTTGTACTTTTTACTTCGGACAGCAAAAATAGCCCGACCTAAACAAACGCTCTTATTTTAGTGTTGGGCCTTTTGCTGACAACGTCTGTGTACGGTAAGCAGATGAGCGTAACACCGCGTTATATCCCGAAATAAGGGCAATATTAAACTTACCGACTCGAAAACAAACCACCAATTACTTCCAAAATAAGCTCCTCCGAATTAAGAGCGTCAACAGTTGTACAATATTAAAAAACCCGATCAACAGACAAACAACGGATCGAAATCTGCCAATAAGAAGAAGAGAAAATTGAAGTTGAGAAAAGTAACCAATAAAAAACGGTTAAAAGTGACCAATCATTGTAACAGAAAATAAATTCAATTAGATGTTGTTGTAAACATGTTGAATTGACCACGTGCAAATCTTGTGATTGATCAAAGGTCATGTTAGATCCGCGTGACCGATCAAAGTTCGGAGTCGCATATAACCAACAGCGCTGCCTTATTCATGTGGGAATTAACCAACGAACTTGCTATTACCAAACATATGCACGTGATAGATCAAAGTTGGAAATCGCATTTCATAAACAGGGCTGTATGTCTTGGTGGCTGTTTACACGTGAGAGATAAAAGTAATCCATTTGACAAATGAAATCAGCATTTTCATTGTTTAACATAAAAACGGCTTCACTTCAAGGGGAACAAATATCCAGATTAAGGATTCTCTTCCATAGCATTTTTCTTCCGTGCCAATATCACTTGTGGAAACAGCCACTTCTGATTAGACTAATATTTATAGTTTTCAAATCCGTCAAACATATGTTTATTTTTCCAGTTTTAACAATGTTCTTGCAGTTTTGACAAAGTTAGCAAAGGAACAAAAAAACACAAGAAAAATTACAAAACTAAGCACTCGTCCACTTCGAAACGTAATATTTGCTCCCCGAGTAGGAACCGCTCAACCAAATTACCTTGATGCTGAATCAATTACGACTAACATTATTCGTTTAACGTTTTTTGCCGCTTTTCACCGCCTGCATTATTTCCGATAATCAGAGCATTCAATCAGTTCAATGGCAAATAGTAATATGTGATTTAAAGAACACTGCTTGATCTCAGAACGGCATTTCTTCCCCGCTAGGTCTCTCGCGGTTGCACTACGGGTTGTTCGAATAACTCGACGTTTCAATTCTCAAAAACTAAATTTCACTGTTTTTAACCCTTAAAAATTCTCTTCAGAAGTGGTCGAGTGACACTAACATAGTTCTACTTTCGTTTTCATCGGGATGACCGAATTCAAAGATGCTGAAAATCATTGAAGGACTTTCCAGGAGGCGCAGGTTGTGCATCACACGCAATTCAAAATAGTAAAGACACTTCCCTCGAAAACGTGAGACGTCAGGCTTTTCATTACACAGTAACTTAGTGCTGATTGGCTCTGTAGTAATTTTTACGTGGACTCCGGCTGATCTTTGCTAACAATGGGAAACGAATCTGCTGCTCGTTTCAGCAGACGTTCATTGGGAAGGAAAGATTGCGTGACGAACCAAAAGAGTGTCTGCGAAGGAGACTAAACACACGGTTGTTATAACCAACAAGCCGTGGCCGTAAACTTCAAATACTTTCGTCCCCACCTTACTACCTTCATCATCCATCGAAACAGCACAACTCATACTTCATTCTAATCTGACTCCAGTATCTCACGCCTATTGTTGTCATTCACGCATGCGTTAAATATACAAACCCTTTTCTCCGGAAAGACTACCATAACGGTGGTACCCCTTGGTGTGATAGTAATAAATACATCACGCAACAATAGATAGATGACGCGTGACATTCCACGCTGATGTTCCTTTGAGCGTAATCAACACGCATGTGTAACTTAGTCTCAGTGCTGACCATCACTGACCACATGCTTTCAAAAACACCTTTAAAACAGGGAATTAGATTGGCCCTTGGCTGAAACAATGCAATCTAAAGAAACCTTTATTTCATTGGTTCAAGGCAGAACCACCCGACCAAGGAAGAATTTCTTGAGCTTCATGCTGACATAGAGCGATTTTGTTTACACAAAATAGCTCAAAAAACAAGTTCTTCATAATAAATATGTACTCTTCCATTGTCTTTCAAAAATAATGATAACATTAAGTAGCAAGCACCCAATTATGGAATCGAAGCCTCTATCAAAATAATAAGAATACCCACTCTGGAGGTCTTACAATCAACAGCATTGATTCAAGATTCACCTTTGCTGTTAACATTCCCCACCCCCCTTGGGCAGGCAATCATTTTGACTGAGTTGGCCTTTGTGTCCCAGGCATGAAAAATTTTGAAAGCAGTATTGTTCAGGGGGTTAGAGGGATGGGCCTGCTAAAATCTTAAATAAATGCTAAGTGTTTAAGTACATGTCCCTTTAAATCGTTTATTTATTTACTAACTTACTCTGTTAAACATACTGTGCAGATCAGAGATAAGCAAACCAAAATGTGCTAGTAACATGCACATAACATGCATATAAGAATACACACATACTAGTATTGAAATGCCAGCATACAGGTATACAGTTATACGAGTATGTGTCATTAGTACGTACAAGCTAGCCTATTTTTTTTTCTATTGTGGAAAGGTCATTGTTGACTTAAATGGGCATTGCAACTGCAGTGCAAACGATGGCCAAGCTGCATTGAATGTCCGTTGATCATCATGCATTTTGTCCGGCTGTGTTTGTTTCACCACTGCAGAATGCTATTTCATGTGTATATTAAGTACATGTGTATAACATCCAAATCTCCTCAGTATAAAAATAAAATATTGGCAAAATGATAAGCCTCACATTTGGAGGGCACCAACTGATATTTTTTTTATTGTCATTTCTGGACAGCACTCTATTTCTTGAGATAATCTTGGGTGCTTACCATTTACACGGAAAACCCGGAAATTCTGGTTGGAAATTCAAATGGTACATACCATTCCATTTGGAACGTTTTAGAAATTATGGGCCCTCGGCTTAATCAATGTACTTTTTCTGTTATTTTTCAGCTTTCCAATTGATACTAGTACATTTTGTGATTTATCCATTTTGCGTTTAGACAAGCTGCATCATTAAATATTTACACCTAAAATTTCCACCGGGATGGATCGTGTAAATGGTAAGCACCCCTTGTCGCCACTATTTCCAATAACCTTTTTGCAACTCAGTTTACGTTCACCAGCTGCTTGATGTTTTCATGTCATTCGAGTTTGTCATTAGTGGAGAAGAAGGCAAGAGTTTGTTGTTTTTTGATATGCAATGTACTGTTTCTGCAAGTAATTTTTGTTCATGAGCTATTTTTTTTTCTTAAGAAAAGAAAAATAAAAAGCAGATGGCAATGATTAACCCACTGGTTGTTATATAAATATGTATAATGTTTTAACATTATGCTTGCTTTTATGTAACCACTTCCTTTGTTGTGCAACACAATGCCATGTAAAGCAAAGGTATGGCAGTGAATAACAAAGGCACATATAAGAAGGGCTGTAATGTCTGTACGCCAGACTAGTCCTCGATGGGAGTGGATTATATTCTCAAAGAAACAACTCACGTTTCAGTCCGCCATCTTGTATTTTCACACTCTCCACAATGCATTACAAGCATGGGTTACACAGGCAACCCAATGTACATTCACCACAAGGGCATACATGTATTATAATTATATGTATGTCAACATACGCATACATGCAGTACATGCAGTACAAACTAGCGCTGGTGGGACTGCCCTCTATATATCTAATACTTTAAAAGCTATCCCCCGCTGTGATATAAGGTTTGATATGGACCAGGTTGAGTCAACATGGCGTCAAATTGATAATGGGAAAAAGAGATCAATTTTGGTTGGATGTATATATAGACATCCTAATAACAATCTCACAAATTTCGCAGATCAACTTAATAATATTATCAAATCTATTAACCTTAATAAAAATGATCTCTTTTTATTCGGTGATATCAATATAGACTTTATGAAAGCAAATTCCCATTCTGAAACAGATGAGTATTTAAACATGTTATTCTCGCATGGTCTGTTGCCAATAGTTACCAAGCCTACTCGTGTTACCAGCCATTCTGCTACTCTTATTGACCATATTTATACCAACTTATCTATTTCTCATATTACTTCAGGTATAGCTACCATCGATATCTCTGATCATTTGCCTGTCTTTTGTATTCTTAAATCACAAATTGAGAGAACCAACACTAGGCGTTACTATCAAGATTTTTCTAACTTTCATAAGGAAAGTTTTATACTTGACATTAGCCAGCTTGATTGGTCACTAATTCTCCACCCTTCTAAAACTCTTCATGCAAAAACTCAAGATGCAATTGATGCAATTCAATTTATTGTTAACAAACATGCTCCAATGAAGCTAGCTTCCCGGGCTAAGCAGAAGCAAATGAGTAAGCCTTGGATTACTAAAGGTATCCTAAAATCTATCAAACTCAAGCAGAAGATGTATCGATCACATTTTTGTAGCCATGACCATGAAAAAATTATTGCATACAAAAAAATACTCCAATACCCTATCTCGTCTTATCTCTAAGAATAAAAAAGATTATTTTCAATCCCAATTTAAAAGATGCAAGAGCAATTTAAGATCCACCTGGAAACTTATAGGAAATCTTATTCAGAGGAAAACTAAAGGCCAGTCATATCCAACTAGGGTTGTATATGGCAATAAGACCTTCACTAATCCAGTTGATATTGCTGAACAGTTAAATACATATTTTGTAAATGTTGGTCCAAGCCTAGCTAGCAAATTGGATGTTGACCCTTCTATAAGTCCTACCCAATATATAAATTGCTCCCCTTGTTCCTCTTTTGTTTTATCACCAGTGACAGAAACCCAAGTCTTTACTCTGTTTTCAGGCTTAGATGAAAATAAATCTTACATAAATATACCTAACAAGTTTATTAAGTTGGCTGCGGAGTATCTTGCAACACCCTTTTCAAAAATCTATAATGAATCCATCATGACTGGAATTGTTCCTGATATTTTTAAAGTTTCAAGAATAACCCCAATTCTTAAAAATGGAAGTACCTGTGAGCCTGGGAACTATAGGCCGATTGCTGTTATATCTTCTTTCAGTAAAGTCTTGGAAAAGTTAGTATATGACCAATTGATTTCCTTTCTTGAAAAACACAATATTCTATTTGAGTATCAATTTGGTTTTAGGAAGGGTCATTCCACTGAGCATGCAATACTAGAAACTATCGATAACCTTAAAACTGCCTTGGATCATAACATGTTTACATGTGGTATTTTTTTAGACTTCTCCAAAGCCTTCGACACCATCAACCATAGAATTTTGCTAGACAAGATGTGCAAATATGGTGTGCGTGGAACCCCATTGAGGTGGTTCTCAAATTATCTAACTGGCCGTTATCAATTTGTGAAAATTGGTGATGTTGAGTCTTCTCCCAAACTTATTACTTGTGGAGTCCCTCAAGGATCAACCCTTGGTCCCCTGCTGTTTTTATTGTATATAAATGATCTCCCAAAGTCATCAAGTAAACTTTCATTTCGAATTTTCGCTGATGACACCAACATTTTTTTTTCATCTAAAAATATTGCAGATTTGGAATCAACTGTAAATGAAGAACTTATGAATGTCATTAAATACTGTGATGTGAATAAATTATCCATTAATTTTAAAAAAACTAACTACATGATTATTGCATCACCTAAGAAAAAATCATCTATTAATCTAACAGCTTGTAATATTCAACAAAAATGTACCATTAAGTACCTAGGTATATTTATTGATGAGAACCTCAAATGGGATGCTCAAATACAGCATGTCAACAAACGAATAGCAAAAAATTTGGGTATCCTTAATAAGCTTCGCTATCATGTGTCCGTTAGTTCTCTTAGGCAACTCTACTATAATCTTATTTATCCTTATATTTCTTATGGTTTGGCAAGCTGGGGATCGGCATGCCAAACCAGACTTCAAACTGTAAGGAAAAAGCAGAATAAGTGTATTCGCTCCATATTTTTTGCTTCCCCAAGAGAAAATGCTTCCATTTATTACAAATTGCTTGAATTGCATAATCTTGATAATATATTTAACATTAAGGTAGCATCCCTAGTTTATAAACTTAAATACCTTCCGAGCAATACTCCTGCTGCTCTTAATAAATTAATCACACCCTCAAGTGGAGTGCATAACTATAACACTAGATATGCCTCAAAAGAGAACTTATACAGACCAGTTTCCAGAACCAACTATGGCCTTTCAAGATTTATATCTATGGCCTCTAGAGTTTGGGAAAAAGTACCTTACAATTTGAAGATTTTGCCCTTTTCTTCTTTTATTCAACAATATAAGCGTTATCTCCTTGTCAATCAAACTTAATTTATATTACTTTATTTTTATATAAATCATATTCATGTAATTCGGTATATAATTCCACTCAAATTGTAATAAGAAAAAGTCTAAATAGAAATATTAATGTATATAGATATAATTTGATGTATATAGATGTATTAATAATTTACTACTTAATGAATTATTATTTATTTCTTTTCTCTTTGTAAATCTTAAATTTAGTATGCTAGCATATTACAAATATTTTTCTTTCTCGTGAAATCATGTGGTAGTGACCATCTCGAAAGCAATTGCTACTATGGTCACTACGCACCTTTCCTTCTTTTCCTACAATATGTAAAAACTTTGCTCTTTTTTTCTTTCCTTTCTATTTTTTTTATTTCAACTGTACTTAATGACATAAATAGTGTAAAAATAAAGAATCTGTGTATGGTACTCCAAGGCTGTGTTCTAAGAAAAGTAGTTAGGCGCCCAAACCTCTAAACCCTTGAAATCCAGGGCACCCAGCATATAAGTTTGGTGCAAAAACTAATATTTCCTGGTCGCCCAATGGCAAAAGTAAGTCACCAGTGGCGACCGGGCACCACTAGAGCACAGCCCTGTACTCATATAGTTCGCTTATTATTGAGCTGCACTGTAGTTAAACATATGATATGTTGTAAAGCTCACCTTTCTGTGTTTTGTGAGAGAACGTGTTGAGTCAGCCTAAAGATAAAACAATTAAAAGATTAATGCACATACTGTAGACAACTGAAAGTACAAACATCATTAACCAATAATTAGTTTATGTTACCCCTAATGTAATTATCATACAGTAACTACCCAAGAGACACACTTACATGTATACATAGCATGTCAAGGACAAGTACAGATTTAAATAATCTCATCAAACCCCTTTATCCAATCCACTGGAAGGAGGAGTCTTTTTTCTCCATGAAGAACAAATGCAAATGCCATTAATTTATTGAGTTACATGTAGTTTGTTAAGGTTTGTTTCAACAGTACAACAGCACTGGAAATTTCACTCACAGGTCGCTAATGCGACCAGAAATTTAGCGCTGGCAACTGGTGGCCAAAATGTTTGATTTGGTGACCAAATTTTTCTTTCTTGTTGCCAGCTGGTGAATGGAGGAAAAAGTTAATTTTAAGTCCTGTTAACATGAATGTCATCTACAAAAAAATTACCATATCACCATCATAAAATCTACCCAATGGCAATTACATGAAATACTCTTATCATTTGTACTGTCACGACAAGTCTGATAGTTCAATTTCCACAGTTGCTTTAACATTCTCAACGTCAGACCTCTCTTGGCTTTTTCCAACAGTGACATCATTTGGGTTTGAGACCTCATGCAATTTGCCTCGTGAGAGCCAACTACAGTGTACACTGTACGTCTGTAGCTGGATTTTGGCTACACTTGTATAGTTTCCCAGAGCTTCTCCCATTATCAGACTTACACTAAAGGGGAAAGCTCTGGGGTTTAGAATGTGATTGAACTAGATGTACTAATATTTGCACTTCACAGGGCCTCCATTACAAATTATTGATTTCTGAGCCAGATTGTTCCATCATCACAAAATTCCTTCTCTTGCTTCTCTCTCGTAAATGCCCATTCGCAGGCCATGTTGGAAGCTTGGTTGCTACATGTATTTGAAGCTTAATTGTATACATCTAATAATTATTTTAATCACCTAGCTTAAATAAATTATGTACATATGTAAATGACATGGTATACCTGGTTCATCTCACACACAAGCTGCGACAGGATATGGACACCAATAATACAATGATCGACAGAGCCCTAAAAAGAGAAAACAGGGTAACTCATGAGTAGGCTTACAACATTCAACACAAGATGGTCATACATGCAGCCCTTCCAAACTACTATAGTTTACTATGCTTTACTAACCTCCTTATGTATTATTCTGCTTGACCATTTCATTATGGGCCACCTTCTTACACATCTTAGTGTAAGAGAACATCAATCAAAAAGAGGATACAAACTCACTTGTAGAAATTTTCCAACATCATCTACAATAGTTCTGAACACCAAATCAGTTTTCTGTACATCAAACCAGCTTAACTTTGTTAACCTGGCAAGAAACTAAACAAGCAAAAGTACACTTCACAATTTATTCACTTCACTGGTCTCTTGGAAGGATGGGTGACAGGTATGTTAAAACAAAGGTAACCATCAACAACAGCTACTGCAAAATCTGTCAGCAAAAGATGAGCATAGCAATCATGGGTTTACCCTGGGAATCTAACAATACTTATTTCCCAGAGAAAAGTACTGTATTTATTCACTTATAAGGCGCACCATTTTTGCCGAGAAAATATGTTTGTTCGATCAAAATCTGCTCAAAACTCGGGGTGCATCTTATAACTGAGTATTTTCGCGCAACAGAATATAATTTTTCCAAAACGTAAACAAGGCCGAGTTGAAGCGAAGCGAGAGCGAATGTGCTGAAAAGCACATGCTTGAAGTTGTTGACGTCAGAAACAATCGAACAAATTCCTAACCTCGCTCCCACAAAATAATGCAAACTTGACTACAAATCATTCGAAAAATTTTATGGCCGCGGGTAAATACTCCTAAAATGATATAGGAAAAAGAAAAAACGTTCTTCGTCCATCCAGGCCTTCTTGTGTACAGAAACCAGTCAGCTAATTGCTGATCAACTTCTGAATCTTTTGGCCCGTGGCAACCCATTGAGGCACGTTTTGCAGTCATTTTTAACTCGCCAGAGAACAAGACATGCTGTTGGTTTCTCCATTTATGGACCATCGATTCCGATATGCCGTAATCGCGAGCAATTTCACAATTGTTGTTGACGGCTTCCGCTTCTGCTATGATCTTCAACTTGAAGTTTAGATCATAGGAATGATGACGAGTGCTTGGCATAATTATGGTAAATTTACGGTGTGCTGAACGAACGCTCGAAGATTAAGATGAGTTTTGCAACTGATGAATGAAAGATCTGTCAGATGAGTATTGTTTATAAACCTAAAACGGATCAATTAGTATTCATAACTTAAAAACACTGTTTCCTGCGAAGGATGACTCTAGCAAATTAAAAAGTGTGACTTTTATGCTATTGTTTGTAATGCTTTTGTTTTTAGACTGAAAGCACCGTAATTAACGGTAATAACTTTTGGAAGCAAATTGTTGTAAGTACAGCGAACATAGTCAGCAAAATTTCCCGTAATTCTGGGTGCGCCTTTTAACAGGGTATTTAGGTGAAATTTTCATTTTGCTTACTTGTCACAATCATCTTTGAAAGTTTAAGGTGCGTCTTATAACCGAGTGCGCCTTATAAGTGAATAAATACGGTATACTACAGTACATGTACACTAAGTCTCCCTAAGTGACAGAAGTGCAGGCAAAGGCAAAATCATCCTGTACTCTCTGCACCCATGAAACAATCAAACAGGATTGTCATTTTGAAGCACTAGGTGGCTTTATCATTGAAGTACTGCACATGTGCATGGCTAATTTGCCATCTGCTACTTAGAAATGAACAATCAGAGGAATACCCCAGCAGAGTAGCCAGCCATAAACAAGTTAGTGGTGATTATCTCCGCCTGCCGGCTGCTTTTAATCAGGTTAATCAGGTTATTAACAGTGGACATCCACGTACATGTAGTGGCTCTTATCAACCACTGTATCCGGATCGAATTGGAATTTGGAAAAGTGTTGGTTTTAGAGAGAGAGGGGAAAACTGGAGTACCCAGAGAAAAACCTCTCAGAGCAGAGATTAGAGAACCAATAACAAACTCAACCCACATATGACGCCAATAACAAGAATTGAACCCAGGCTACATTGGTGGGAGGCAAGTGCTCTCACCACTGCGCCATCCCAGCTCTCCTTTTGACAACCCTGAATCAATACTGCTACATAAAGTGTGACTATGAATATTATCTTTCTTGTCCCAGATATAGCAACGATTTCAGATTTGCCATCTGTTTTTCTTTTTGTTTTTGAATAACGTTCATGCAGGGATGCATTAGATTTGGGTATGACATACAAGTAATGCACACATGCAATAAAAGGTAATTTGAGATTCCACATTTTTACAAGCAGAAGCACAACATTATTTTGGCTTTCATCGGAGGATACTGCAATGTTGCACATTACCAAGTATTTACCGTCAATTCACAAACTTAATATACATCAGTGTTCAATTTTAATACAGCTGTGCTAGGCTTATTTTTGCAGCTCTGTGACCTTGCAGTTATCTTGTTATGACACAAGAGCGAACCAGGCTTCAGTCTGCATGATCTTAACATTATCAGTTATCCAAGAGTTGAGGAGACAGTAGGGGTCTCCAGTGAACTATAACCATAAGTTAGGTCCATAATACATCTAGAGAGTTAGTACAATGGGGGGACTCAACTGCTCTTCCCAGGAGTGGTTAAGGCTCATAACAGAAGTTAATAGCAACAAAGCAGGCATTGAATTGTAATTTTGCTTGTAAAACATCACTAAGAAGCAAGTAAATTACCTGTATCAGAGATTGTGAAACATATGAGGCCAAATTTGGTCTTGTTCCAAGGTAGTTCAAGACATAGTTACCTTTAAAAAAGTGAAAAGTACATGTCTTACAACTACATTAACAGGAAGCCACACCATCAAAACAATTAACATAATCCCCAATAGAAGTTCAACTTTTACTTTAAAAAACCAACAAAACCTACATAATAAAAGGGTATGTGTGCAGAGTCTTGATGCTGAAGCCTTGATACATTGCAATGGATATAGATATAGAAAAAACTTCCTTATTTCAGAAAGCGCTCAGACTAGACTAGATTACATGTAGGTTAGAGTAATTAATTTTTATTTTATTATTTTATTTCTTTTATTTTATTTCATTTTATTTTAACGTCTTGCAGTGATGGGTACCCCCATTGTAGGACTTAAAAGTCATGTAGATGTAGATGCACAGTTATGGTACAGTGCTGCCACTGCATCTTCCAGGACTGTGCAGCCCCCCCCCCTCCCCCCCACTTTTTGTGGAAAAAAAATAAATTTAGTAAAATACATGTCAAAATAATGAAAAGAACTTTCATGGGATAATAGTGGTCTGCTACAGCTTGCCAACCTACCAGGAAAACAACAGAATAAGTCTTCAACAAAGTTAGATGCATTTTAAGCAATTTTATAGTCAGCCCCTGCCTCTCACTTGCAGAGGCAGGAGCGACCCAGTACTTTAAAAATTGCTCTGCAGGCCCTGATCTTCAGCTGCAGCATGCATCGAGTGTCACACTACTAACTAAAATTGAAGTTCCAAACTATACTGTATGTACATGTATCATCATATAATTTAAAATACTCACGCATGTCAAGTCTCTGTTCAACAGGAAGTGTCGTATTCTTACTAATCAGTCTTGTCAAAGAGGATGCCGCTATTAGTTGAGAATAAGATGACTAGAAAGTAATCATTGATAAACATTAAAATTTCATGACTTTACATTAGTATCTACAGATTACAACTGTAAAGTACAGTGGAACTCTTCACTCCTCTCACAAACCAATGAGCTGAATTGAAGATTTCAGGGGACTTTTTGTCCGAAAAGGAGCCCCAAGATTTTAACAATTTTCATAAATGGCTTTTAATTTACCAATAAACAATAGCAGATGAAAGAAGCAAATTTAAAGAAGCTGGTTATTGGAAGCAATATTCTACAAGTTTAGCAAAACTATAAACAAGCTCCTTTGGCTTTGGATGGCAAGGATTGAAATGGATTGCAACTCAAAAAAAACTGGGTCACCTCCAAGTTCTCCTCTTGCCACATTGAAAATGCAGCCAAATACAGAATGATAATGATTTTCTTCCCTTTATGAAAATGGTCCAATATGTTTCTTCTTGCAATGCTTGTAGCCTTTCTACTGCAGAGTTGTTACCTCTGCTATAGCCCAAGATATACATCAACCACATTTAACCAAGATTGACATTCATCTTCTGTCAGAAATTGAGATCTTCCGCTACAGCAGAAAATGCACTGTAGGTTTAAAATCAAAGTGACTACAAGCCACTGAACTTGGAAAATGAATTATAAGCCCCTTTACTCCTTCCTTAGAAAGCATTATTGAAAACTCCAGAAGGGAAGCATGACACTTGTGTTACATAATTTAAAACAGATGACAAAGACTTTGTAGGGTCAAACTCCAGTCTAACAGCCAAAAACATCTGTTGCCTTATTCAAAACAAAATTATTGAAAGCAAGTTCCTTCTCTTCTCTATATTTTTTGTTAGTATTCTGTAGTATTTTCATGATTTTTTTTTCATTAAGCTGTCTTCATGATAGTAATTTTGGCTGTATAGTTTGTGGTTGAGCAAAACGTTTGTCTTTCCATCTCAGTAAGAAAGCTGCAACTATTTAAAAAATACCCCTTGTGTTTGTCCCATTTATCCTAGAGAAATTTATGTTAAGCAAGTTCCTCCTCTTCTGTGTATCTTTCATTAGTCTTTTATTGTAGACTTTTCTTTTTCACTTGGCCTATCTCAATCACGATTGTACATTTAACCTTGTGTTGTACAGTTACTGCAAGTAATCTTGTTCAGCCAAAATACAGATAATACCCTATTTCAGCTCAAATAGTCATTTAAACAATTCTTCTAGGAGCAAATAAAAATTTCAAAGTCCTGTAACATTTACCCTCTTATAGCATCTTCCTATCCCCGATCTTGAGCAATTCACTTAGGTCTGCAGGTCAACTTTATTTAATTTTGAGAAATGGTTTAAGAATATATGCCAAGTATTATGCAGTGCACTGGAAAGTGGATGTCCAAAATGTTAACAGGAATCAGAGGAGCTACCAATAAAGAGAAATCAGCACCACACCTACAACTTGGAAATTGGCATATTGGCAAAAAAGGAAACTTCTTGTTCTTGAGCAAACTGTTTCAGTTGGGGAAGAGTAAATAGCTGTTTACTTTTTACTGTTCTTTTATCCTATACCCAAGAAAGGTCTCAAATAGGCTAAATTATTGAAAGCCAAAAGCTCCTAAAAATTCCACAGTGACTCGGCTACCCCCTTTGGAAGGCCTCTCAAGTGAGGGGTGGAATTTCAATATCAATACCTTTTTCTAAACCACCACTAGAACAAACTACACAAGAGAAGAGATTATAAACTACTGGTTTCGTTCTTGCCCAGTCAAACTGAAGAAAGCTTAGGCCAGTGAAACGGTCACAAACTGTACGTTGCTAATACAATTTTAACGTTTTGAACTATCAGAGTTAAGCTTACTGATCGCACGTGCAGATCAAAATTTTTTTCTTCATTATTCGTGTTTGCACACACACCAAACAATAAATCCTCGGTTAAAAATTTTGCATCAGACTCTATCAAACGTACTTCTAGAAACTGCTAAAACTCTTGGAAGAACACGTGAAACAGAGCGGCAAACCATTAAGACGTGAGCTTGAGTGAGGCTTAGTTGGAGCGCAGGAAAAGCTGTCAATTAAGTCTCGATCTTGTATAGCACGATATAAACAAACAACTGGATGATTTAGTTTCTCTATAACTGGGAAAATTACAGTAGAAATATGGCAAAACTCACATTTCCCCGCTCTAAGAGATACTGGCACTTAGTCAGGCAGTCGGGGGAGTTGGTAAAGGTAGATAGAGCCCTCTCTGCTGCGTTTCGAGTTGCAGTATCCGTAGCCTCGTACAACTGTTTGCAGAGGAGGTCGAGCTGCGCAATCTCCTTTGCAGTAAAAAGTAATGTTAATAGTACTCTATACGGTAAACGATTGCAGAAAATACCATTTGAAGCTCAAAAAAACAACTTTTTCCCATTTACCTGTTCCTCCATTTTTGTTTTGGAACCAGACGTGGCCAGGTGCACGTTGCATGCGCGTGGAAACATGTACCGCTGATAACGTCATATGATGCAGGCTCTGAAGGCCAATTTTGGCGGGAAAGGTGAGAAATTGCCGTATATGTAAAGACTTGTTTCCTGCTTGTTTCCCGCTTGTTTCCATATTTCAAAGTGCCCTTGGACGTGAGGTGCCTGGGAATGAAATTTAATCAGTGGAATGTAATTAGCGCCGAACTGCCGACGATTTACGACTCCCAACGTTTCGTGTTCTTGCTGTGCACGAATTTTATGTCTATTTCGTGTGTGTTTTGAGTCAAGCGTAAATATCTGGTTTAGTAAACATCACATCCAGCATATTCCTGTCGCTTTAGCTTTATTTTCGCCGATATCAAAAACAGAAACCTTCAAGGGCGGTTTCAGCTATGGAAACGAGTCGCTGCTCGACAGGTTTGCTTTGTTTCCATAGCTCAAACCGCCCTTGTGCCATTCCAAAATCGGTTTCCGGTTCCGGTTTTAAAAAAATATTTCGCGCTCTTTTTCAAATTCACCAGCTTTAGTGGATTATATTTGGGCAATGGCAGGCGATGCAGATATTGCATCTCATTTGTCGGTAATTTTCGATGTACGTTTATCCAGCAAGTCCGGCTACGTTTATCAACCTTACAAGATCGACGAAATTGTCAAAGAATGGGAGTTGTGTACAAACTCATCATTCACTCTTTGGGTGGTGGATGACACCTTTGGGAGTATCGGTAAGTTTGACGGTCCAAATAAGCCAAATTCTGTGATATTTTCCCATCTATTTTCTATAAAAGGGGACCAACTTCATCCTCAGTTGGTCTAGTTCTATAAAGGAACCGGGAAAAGGAATAGCACAACATATCTCCAATCAATCTGTTATATTAAAAGTTTCTTTTAGCAAAAGAATGTATATTTTAAGATGAATTGCTATTTTTTAGATTACAATGGAAGCTCCCACCCCTGCATGTTCTTCCCCTTCAAATAAACCGCCCATCAATGAGGCCTGAAATTCCATAAGCCCCCTGTGGGCTTAACAGACCTTGTACAGTATATGTTTCAACACATTCTGTTTCATGTTTCAACACATTCATTCAACACTGGGTTAGAATTCACATCATGAGTGATAAGAATTATACCCAGTGACAAAATCACTTGTTGGCAGACACTAAATTATAGTTCTGTGTTAGACCCATCAGCTACAACACACAAAGTCATGTGGGAGGATCAAAGATTGAAATTTGATGGCATACCATATTTTGTTTTGGGGCAAAAAATCTTTGACTGTCGAAATGGAAAAGGCAGGAAGAAAGCTTGGAAACAAAAGAGAAAAGAAATGAAACTGCAGGTATGGTTTACTCAGTAATCATTAATCATGATCATGCAAATAAAAGAGAAAACAAAACTATCCTGGGAGTGAGGAATAGGAGGGGACTACTCACAAAATAGTGACAGGGGTGATCCTTGTAACGTTTATGGGCTAAAATTGGGGATTGTTAACCCCTAGGATACTGAAATCTACAATGCGTTCCATAAGAGGTATATTAATTTCATAGACAGGCCAGATCTTGGTGAAGTTGGCCAGCCGACCAAATAAGACCAGCCTGAGTAAAGTAATCAGTCCCTAAATTGATAAAAAAAATAACACATTTCAAAAAAACCAAAAATAATTGCTGCAAGCACAGCAGAGTGATTGGTTGTGAAAGACACAGCTGAAAACAACCATCCTAAGTAGAAATTTGCTCATGAATCACAATTGCTCGCAGTTAGAAGTGACTTTTGTGCACAGGTCAAGTGAAATAAGATCAAATAAGGTCAAGATCAAATAAAATTCAAGTACTTACAACCACAATGAAGGGGAGATCTCTCTCCACAAGTTCAGGGCGGTTTGAGCTATGGAAACGAGTTGCTGCACGACAGGTTTGCTTTGTTTCCATAGCTCAAACCGCCCTTGAAGGTTTCTGTTTTTGATATCGGCGAAAATAAAGCTAAAGCGACAGGAATATGCGGGATGTGATGTTTACTAAACCAGATATTTACGCTTGACTCGAAACACACACGAAATAGACATAAAATTCGTGCACAGCAAGAACACGAAACGTTGGGAGTCGTAAATCGCCGGCAGTTCGGCGCTAATTATATTCCACTGATTAAATTTCATTGCCAGGCACCTCACGTCCAAGGGCACTTTGAGATATGGAAACAAGTCTTTACCAATAAGGTATATTTATTACTGACAAAAAAAGGAGATAATCATACCACAGGCGGCGCGATAGTGGTGTGTGACAGCTAAAGTTTACACAAAAAACCCAGAGTTCCAACGAACCGAATAGCGGTGGAAATATTGATATTCAAGTCAAATAAAGCCTTCCCATCGTCGCTCTATTAGAAATAAAACACAAACAGCGGAGATAAACAATGGTAAACCAACGCATTTTATATTTACTTGACGTTTCGTATGGTAGGCAACATACATTTTCAAAAGTATGTAGTTTGAACATAGGGGTCTGGAAATGAGATTAAGAAAAATAAGTAATAATCTTTATTGAGGAAGCTTTTTTGCAAAATGTGGTTTTCGAATAGGACGTCAAAGATTAAAGAATTGTTATTGGACCGAGTGGAGTACAAATCAGAGAATAATCGGGTGAGTGATTTGAAATTTAATACGAGCACGATTACTATCTGAATTTTACGACACGAAGTCCAATTACTAATTAATTGTATCAATAACCAATTTCGAGAGCCTCCTTTGAGTGAAAAAGTCAGTGCTATGTTCCAACAGTCTTCCAAACAGTAGGAAAACATCACCAAGGAAGCCATTAAAGTGCACGGTGAATTGACGCGTGAACGGCGTAGGTGTCCAATAACCTGTAATTTACCTGTAATTGGACACCCACGTGATCGCGCACAAAATTACGCGACAAATAGGCGCGCGCAGAACCAATCAGAATCGAGAATTTTGTTATAGATACGATTACTACATGAATTATAATAAGACATCAAAAACAGGTCACTTGAATGTATTAATGTTAGCAGATTCTCGTACCTGGCTAAGTGAATTGAAGTCTTTTACAGCATGATATGCAGTCCTTGGTTTCCCCCAATTCCTCTTAACGCTGGGCCCTATTTTGCGAAACTTATAGGACTCTTATAGGCTAGACATTGAAGTCACTTTGTGCTTGTCACCCCAAACTAGTAGGTGTGCGTACTCAAATAAGTGCATGACAAGACTTTCAGATAAAAAAGGATGCGTGCCCTAAACGGTAATAAATGCTTAATACGCCCAAGTAGACCAAGCCTTTGGTTAATTTTCCCTGCAATGTAATCAACATGATTTGTCCAAGTAAAATCAGTAAAAACAGTAAACATGTAAAAGAACTTCTGAAAATTAGTAACATATAGCTACGTTTGGGCACGAATCATATCATGTAAAATCACAAAATCTGATAGACTGCTTTAGACCGGGGCTTTAGAGATGTTTTATTAAAAGAACAGGAACTTCAGCTCCGCTTACGCTTGTAAAAGTATTCAACTTGCGCTAAAATGAATAAGTTCAGCCCTTCTGAACAGCTGTGGACAAGTAATTTCGTAAAACATAGTCCCTCATTAACGAAATGGGTATTGCGACCTTTGATGAAGTGAAATATTTACAAGTCTTGTCGGAACCCTAAATCACGAGAATCCGATCACTATTTATGACTGTCATGTTGAATAGGAGAAAGTAACATGCGACCACAGTCACTCAACTTGTTCTGTTTGTTTGCCGCTTTGTGCAACAGTAACATGCGTAGGAAGTTAAGCCCAAGTAGGTACATTTCCTATCTATATTCATGACTCGTATACAGGAATGGTTGTGCAGCTCGAACTGAGAGCCTGAATGTTTTAAGCCGTCCAAGTATCGTTACAAAGCTCAAATAAGACGGAAGTAGTTACAAGAAATATAGGAAAATAAATATCACTCAGGCTATAACACATGTGCAACCGCCTGATACGAAAACCCTAAAACCCATTAGGAAAAAATGGGAACGTATTCCCCAACCAAATGCAGGCGCACTAACCTCTGGGAGCTAGAGGTGATATAAAATTTACAGACATACAAAATGAAACAGTCTAAACTTGGGAGGATAAAATTTGAAAGTTCGAGAGCTGAGATGAATACATTACATGCTGTCAAACCTTATATATGCTTACAACAATAGACTAAATTATTATAATGCAGCCATAGCGGCAGACGTGCATTTCATACCAACAGGAAAATATTTACATTCTTTGTCACTGTCACTTACAGTTCAGTTCCGCCGAATGTAAATACGTTTCCTGTCAGCTCTTTCAGTAAATTTGATAATCAATTGGTAGGAGCAAAAATTAAAACTTCGCGTATTAATTTGGCAACCCATTCTGCTTATCGCAAATCACGGCTCTAGGTTTTCAAGTTCAGATGACAACTTTGGTCAATCGGCTCTTCACGAAAAAGCGTCTAAAAATTAGCACGTGAATACAGTGGTATGAATATTGTAGTTCGCCGACGACAGACGATGTTACAATTTATCTCAGATGACGAATTTCGAAAATCTTTTGCGACGTTTTCTATATGAGCAAAAACTAAAATCCCTTGTGTTAATTTAGCACGTTAACTTACACGTTAACTTTACTGATCCTGGCTCCCGCGCCCTAACTTTGCGTTTGTGTTAAAAAAATAACCATAAAAACAAAGGCTGAAGCAAAAAATGAACCCAAGAGGGACATTTTTAATAACTATTGACGATAGTTAATCAAAAAGAAGCAAAGCATGAAGAAATAGGAAGGAATTGTAATTTAGCACGAATTGTGAATAATTGAAAACTTAAGTAGGGTCAATTCTGTCTCAGTCACGCAATCCTCGTCACACGGACGGACGATATATGACGTAATAAACGTGTGTGAAATTCGCGAAAAAAAAAATGATTTCGTATTCTTCGAAATAGGTCCTTTGGTATAGAGTACACGTAATCACATCCTCAAGCAGAGAAAAAAGAAGTTGGTTTCTCTTCTCTTTAAGATAAATTCAAAGCGAGTTAAAGAGCGCACTAGTTCGTTCCACAATGTTGCTTCGCGTAATTCCGCTTCGCGGCGGCCTCCGTTTTGTTGCTGTGTTGGTGATGTGTGGTGCCCTTCTGGTTCACATCTCTGCAATGCACAAAACACAAGAAGGACCAAGTCGGGAAGGGGATTCAAAAGTTGAGCGAGTATCTGCGGATGGCGCGATACGTGGTGAAGAAGAGTCCTTGCTGAGCCGAGTGCGAAGATCTGTGAAAAATAACGGGACCCCAACTCTCCCGAACATTGCAAAACGACTGCAAGCTGTAGAGAAAAGGTAAGGTCACTTTGTAAATTTGTTTCAAAGAAACTTCATCACTACAAGGTATCTAAGTAAAACATCTGAACATTGCCGCTTTAACCGTTACTTACACATGAATTGAGTTTTAATTGCTCCATTTTTTTCTTCTCTTCACTTGCTATAAGCGATCGCCGCAACTTCTTTAGAGTAACACATTCGCGAGAAATGCTTTCTATCCAAAACCGCGCAGGACATCATATTAATTTCGGTCTGTCAAGGTTCAAATATAGTTTTGCTTAATCCCACGATGAATTCTCTACACTCTAAAAACATTTCTTCTGATCAGATGTGTACAAACCCGTTGTAGAATTTCTGTTTTAATTACTGTTTAATATTCACAATTAGTCTATTATTCTTTCATATATCACAAACCCTTCCCTGGTGATCTAGTAAGTAATAAAAAAAAGTAGCACTATGACGTGAGTTCAACATTTTAAAATATAAAAAATGAGGTTCACACCTGCAACTTCAAAGCACTTCACATTCGTATACAACATCAAAAGCACAACAGAAAAACTTTAGTCCACAACTTTCACTTTTATCTCAATAAGTATATGAAAAGCCTTTATCCAAAAACTATGACTGAAATGAAAGAACCCTGTGGAGCAACCGACACAATACTGACAACATTCACTAGGATGTTGAGTACATGTAAGCGCCATAGAGGTTCTTTCACGGACTAAAAAATCAAAACAGGCCTCCACAGCTTTGAAAACAGCGCTTAAGCAGAGTAAAGCTGATCGCTTTACTGACATATCTTTTCGTTGCACCTCAGAAATTAAAATATTAATACAAAACTTGAATTTTCTTCCATAAACGTATATCTTACCTCCACCAAAATTGAAAAAGCAATTCAGTTTTAAGTTTGTTTTCGCAACGGGAGTAACAGCGCTGAAAGGGCATTCGGACACAAGAAAAATAAGCACCGGTTTAACAAACATTTCTGCGACTTGAATTTACAGCTAAAGAATCTGAATCTTTAGAACAAACTGTGGTACCCTAGGCGAGTTCCAGGTTAAAGACGGCCATGATACAACCTTGAAACAATGAACACCAGTTTGATTTGTACACCTCAAATGAATAACTTGTTTAATCTTTAATAACTGCTGCTATTTTTCCTTTGATAAGCCGTTTGTCTTTCTGTAGACTTGATGCATTGCTGCGCTTTCCATTCCAATCAAGTGACTCATCACTTTTGGCCTATCTTCTTGGTTAGTATATACTAAGACAATAAGACATTTTAACTGAGCAAAAAATGATTAGTTCCTTCAATAACCTGCTGAACTCGAAACAAGGAACAAAAAGGAAGATGTTTCCTATGGAACTGAGTTTTCAGTCAATCAATGTACATGTTAGATTAAAAAAACATTTAAGGGAGATGTACAATTTTTAATTTGATTTTTTTAAATACCAAAAATCACCTTTACGCCACTATCTTGTATTTCTCCGGTTTTGTATTTCAACATTTTGCATGCTGCTACAGCTTCACCATCCCCACTTTGGTCATTGCTTTCCCAGAACAGTTTACTCAGTCCAGAGCTTTCTACTGACTGCTGTTGTTCCCTTATCTTGTGATCAGAACAGATTTTGTCAGCTCTCTTGTTTGATCTTACAGGTCAAAACTGACACTTTAAATGAATAAACAATAATATTTACTTTTATATTTTCAGCACTAACAAGCCAGGTGTACGTTTAATAACAAAAATGTTCAAGAAACTATTACAGCTTCATGAAATTTAGTTTGATCATTGCTATCACCGACTGGTCAAGATAGTTGACATCCATCTACTATTTTTTAGTCATCTTGAGATCACAAACAATTTTCTATTGCTTAACCTTGCAGGCCAAAAGAGCCCAAGTAATGGCAAAGGAAGAATGGGGCCACCTGGCCCCCCTGGAAAACAAGGACCTAAAGGTTTCCGCTGAGAAAACTTTACCTTAGAACTTTAGATCATTGACGCATCAAACTGGCCGCATTATTTGTGTTTGCCCATGCAGGACCGATTTTTTTTCTATGCATCCATTCCCGCGATATCAAAATAAACAATTTTCGCGTCTAATCAAATTAAGAACGTGGTCATTATACGTTTTTGTCACGCAGCAAACTTATCTTCAAAGATCTTAGGGATATTTTCCCGCATATTAGCAGGTTCTTTATCGCCAATAGGCAAGTCCACTTCATTTCTGGAAAACAAACAGAAGAAAATGAGACTTCTAGAAGAAGCTGGGAGGAAAGAGGCTATAAATTCCTTTTGGATTAAACAGCAATAAAGACTTAGTTATGTGCTAGGGATTTTGTGTTCCAGGTGAAGCTGGGAGACCTGGAACCAACAAGCCATTCCCAGGCCCTCCTGGGCCAAAGGGGGACAAGGGAGCTGTTGGAAGCACTGGAGCCCAGGGACCTCAAGGAGCTAAAGGAGAAAAGGGAAAGGATGGAACTGGGAAGTCTGGGGTGAAGTATGTTCGCTGGGGAAAGACAACATGTCCAAGGGGTGCTCAGATAGTTTATAAAGGTAAAGTGCTTCCATTGCTTCACTATAACTAGCGAGCGGAAACCATGATCGAATGTTAACAAACATAAGAATACTTCCACTGATGTAAGGTTGTAAATCACACGTAATCTCTCTCCATTTCATGCCAATGTTCTTTCCACATTAGGTTTAATTGGCGGAGGGTGGTACCATCACCATGGTGGTGGGGCGAACTACCTTTGTCTTCCTCACAATCCAAAGTACGACAAGTACAAAAACGGCCATCAGAGCGCTGGATACATATACGGCACTGAGTATGAAGTGAGCCAATATAACGGCAATCCCTTTAAAAGAAATCTTCACGACCATGAGGCACCTTGCGTTGTCTGCTATGTCAAGTCACGTGGTTCAATGCTGACGATGCCGGCAAGGAATGACTGTCCATCTGGATGGACCGAGGAGTATCATGGATACCTGATGGCGGCATATCATGGTCACGCGCATTCAACTGACTTCATCTGTGTTGACGAGAACCCAGAGTATCTTCCTGGTACCCATGCCAACAAGGATGGTGCCCTGCTGTATCCTGTGGAAGGAGTTTGTGGCTCGCTCCCATGCCTTCCCTATGTCAGCGGTCGGGAACTGACTTGCGCTGTGTGCACCAAGTGATGGGAAGATGCAGCCTCCTCAAGAAAAGCTTGCCAGTGATTGAATGACTTGAGTTTTTAAGGGTCTTAAGTGGGTAATTTTAATGGAGAAAAAAGCTAGAAACTCGTCGCCTTGGAATGGTTTAAAAAAATTAAAAGAAACAATAAAACAGTCAAATAACTGCGTCAAGCCGTAAATTTTCTTACTGCTACATTTTTTCCTTAGATCTATGATCTCCGTGTTGTGATGTTTGGTTGATCGATGAAAACTGCTAAATCTCAACCCCACATTATTGCTTCTTTACTTCCCTAAGAATTAGAACAACTAACTAAACCAGAGATATTTTGTCGCCTGGTTTTCTCACTATGGTTTCACTTTAAGAAATTAATATCAAGAGACTTTATTTTACTTGTATCGTGCCAACTAATAAATTTTATCTTGCTGTGCCAAATTAAAACTTATTCTGTATAAATAATAGCAAATAGGTTTGTCCATAAACGATTGAGGGGTACTTTTGACAAGGATACTAGATCATATTTGCTGAGATTTCGTTTTTATACTTAGGATGTCCGAGCAAGGTTAAGTTAAATTACTCTACCTTGTCACCATGGTGATTTCACTGCTGCTGATCTTTGTCTTGAAATCATGCTGCTTATTAAAACAGACATCAGTCAAGGCACGTGGTTTCCCCAAAAACAACTGGGCATGTCCCAAGTGTAACCTAACAATAATAACACTAAAATCGGTTTGAACCCAGGAGCCCGTGGGATATCATAACTCAGTGAAGTACGATCGTCCAGGTGAGTGTAGTCCTGAGAAGGACCGTTCAAGGTAACATTGACTGACGTTTCGACAACCTGAGCTGAAGTCATCATGACCTTCCGCTCGGGTTGTCGAAACGTCAGTCAATGTTGTCTTAAACAGTCTTTCTCCGGACAACACTCACCCGGACGATCGTACCTCACTTAGTTATAACAATAACACTTCCTGATAATGATACATCTCCCCCATTTTGAGAAATTGATTAAGCAAAAATACTTTTTTCAACAACGTACAATGAATCAGTTCTTAAATCCAACAACAGAAAATTTCAAACTAACTCGTTCCATTCTAAACGAGAAAATGACTGTCAACTGACCTTTCAAAGCTCATATATAAGAAATAAACACTATTAAAAGTCTTCTTTATGACGAATGGGTTTCCGCAGAAGTCCCCTGCTGGAGGCCCTCTTTTGCGGGTTGTTTGTTGGGCTGGTGTTGCTGTTTTCAGGAATTATGGTATTCTCTTCCCGAATGACTTTAGGAGTAGCCCGTTTGATGACCTCTGGAATCGAGGAGTCATTCTCCGGTGTATCATAGCATGGTGGTGTAGGTACTTCAGATACCTCCGGGCTTGATGTAGAATGGTTGAATCCATACTTTACTTTGAGTTCGCGAAGAAAGCTGACTTGAGCTGTGTGCCGTTGTCGCTTACTTGTTCTTCTAGGATACCCCATCGTGCGAATACTGACTTCAGCTTTTGGATGACAGCCATTACCACCAGGAATTTTCGACCACCAAACTGAAACGAATCTATGGACACCTTCTGCCATGGCCTGTCAGGCAAGACTGTGGTCATCAAGGGTTGGATAGTTTTCCTGCCAGAAGTGACACGACCCAACCTTTGCCTTGACACGCACAGCTTAGTACGCTCACGGCACTTTGTTACTCCTTGGTGCCCTGCGTGATGGTGTAACAGTATTTCCTCACTCGTGTTAGCAGTTACTATGCGATCATCATCAGTGGAATCCGGTCAACACCTGCCATCTTTAGTTGGTTCATGACAAGTTGAATTACTCACAAATTCCTTTGAACTTTGCTTTAAGTAAAGCTGAACAACATCCAAGCTCATTCAAGCCTATGACGTCATACCTGTGAGGCTCCAAGACTATACATTCTCGCTTTAACGAACCTCTATACAACAATGTCCTTGATATCACGAATTGCGAACGATACTCTTCAGCCCGGCCAAAAATATATAAAATGTATGGAACAAAACCTTTGGGGAAGCGGGATTGGCGCAGTGATGAGAGCGCTCACCTTTCTGGCAGTGTGTCCGGGTTCGCCATATGTGGGCGGAGTTTGTTGGTTCTCTACTCTGTTCCGAGAGGTCTCCGGGTACTCCGGTTTTCCACGTTCATCAAAAACCAATATTTGATTTGATTTGATTTGAAATTAAATTGCTAGACGCCAGGTGATACCAGTTGAAAGTGCTGTCAGTTGATTGGGCTTTCTAGGATAAATATAGTAGTTTGTAATTAGTAGTAAAAGTAGCAGCAGCAGTAGCAGTAAGAGCAGCAGCAGCAGTAGCAGCAGCAGCAGCAGCAGTAGCAGTAGCAGTAGTAGTAGTAGTAGTAGTAGAAGTAGTAGTAGTAGTAGTAGTAGTAGTAGTAGTAGTAGTAGTAGTAGTAGTAGTAGTAGTAGTAGTAGTAGTAGTAGTAGTAGTAGTAGTAGTAGTAGTAGTAGAAGTAGTAGTAGTAGTAATAGTAGTAGTAGTAGTAGCAGCAGCAGCAGCAGCAGCAGCAGCAGCAGCAGCAGCAGCAGCAGCAGTAGTAGTAGTAGTAGTAGTAGTAGTAGTAGTAGTAGTAGTAGTAGTAGTAGTAGTAGTAGTGTTATACAACGAATTCCTCGTTATAAAGAAAACAGTTCGAAACCCCAGGCGTAAAATCTCCCTCGATGTAACGTATAAAGACGATACGAGACATGAGACATGATGAATGTGAAACAAACAGTCATTAGCTGTACAGTTTTCTAGTTTTCCATTTTAGTACAAATGTTACTTACTTAATTGCTCAGATCCGGAAATGCTGCATACTGTACTGCATTACAAACCAGTAGTCATTATAACAACTTTGGTTGTGTTTGCGCAAATTCGTCAGACTAAGTTTTCGACCAACCAACCCTCGAGATAACAAACCAGTTTCCGTAGTCACTTGGGTTCCACTGTAAGTTATGGTAAAACAAAAGCAAAAAAAATTGGAGCAAATCTTTTCGGCTCAAACTCTTCCGCAAAACTACCATCCAAATTAAATTTAGAATCAAACTCCAAGGGAGTCTAAACTTATTCACTCTTTCATGAACAAATAAACAAACGCTATTGACCAGCTGCGTTAAGTTTCGATAAGAGATAATTGTTTTAAACACTGAAAATGAAGTTAAAACTTTTGACAACTGCTTGCAATAACCTTGTTTGTAAAACTTTACAAACATTCCAGTAACAGTTGAAGTTGTTAAAACACCTCTCACTAATACACGCCCCCCAATAACGTTAAAAAAATTAATAGACACCCCCGGTGTTAAATAGGCCATTTACCCCTAATCAATATTCGAAGCCAAGGTAGACAGTCTTAATGGGTTGATTTTATACCAAGACCTACCCTACTTACAAGCGCGCCAGCTCGAAACTGGACAATTCTATCTACATTTTGGATCCTGTGATCACTCCTTACACTTTCATCCAGACTCCAAGTGTAAAACGGACTTATGAAATAGCGCATAATAAAGAACTGCAGTAACATCACTGTAGACAATAGCTTTTACTTCCACGCATGGAGTCTATTTGGACTGTCACACTAGTATAAGGATTTTATTCACAATTATTCAAATTAGACGTAATAGCACTCCGTTCATCAGCTTTGAATTGTCACGAACAACTGGTTAGTTACAAACATAGTTCCTTTGGCCATTCCTCGCCCTGTTGCTCTTAATCTTTAATTTCGGACAACAGCTTAATTTAGAACCAAAATTAGCAATGTTAATATGAGTGTTATAGTTTGCCGCGGCAAACGTAAATCAGGACAGCCAATTTCGAGATCGTATGACACATTTATAAGAGTAAAAACTTGAATGGAAAGGTTTATACGTAACTTGTTAATTAACTCACCTTTTCAGCTCTTTTCTTCTCTGCCTCTCACAGTTTGAGTCCTCTTCTATCGACTCTTCAGTCACAAACAGCAGATTCTAAAACAAGACGACCGGAAGTAGAGCACGACTGCGATAATAAACTGTACGTCATAAACGTGTGAGAAATTCGCGAAAAAGTATTTCATCTTCCTTAAGAAAAGTGCTTTGGTGTGAAGTACACGTAATCACTTCTTGAAGAAGAATAGAATAGGGCTTGATTTCATTTTTGTTAAAGCTAAATTCAAAGCAAGTTAAGGAACAACAAGTTTCGGTCCACAATGATATTGCCCCAATTAATTCCGTGTCGCATTGGTCTCCGTTTTGTGGCCATGTTGCTGATGTGTGGTGCCCTTCTGGTTGAAATCTCTGCCATGCACGAAACTCAAGAAGGACGAGGCCGAGAACACGATTCAAAAGCTGAGCCAGTGTTGGCGGATGGCGCGATGCGCGGTAAAGAAGAGTCTTTGCTAAACCGAGTGCGAAAATCAGTGAAAAATAATGGAACCCCAACCCTCCCGAACATTGCAAAACGACTGCAAGCTGTAGAGAAAGGGTAAGGTCACATCATAAAATTGTTTTAAAGGAACTTCATAACTACAAGGTACCTAAGCAAAACATCTGAATATTGCCGCTTTAACAGGTACTTTAACTTACACATCAATCGAGTTTTGCTCCATTTATTTTATTTTCTCTTCACTTGCTGTAAGCGATCGCAGATTTCTTAAGAGTGACACATTCGCGAGAAACTGCCACATTCTATCTAAAACCGCCCAGGACCTAATAATTTCAGTCTGTCAAGGGTTCAGTATAGTCCTGGGCGAGTTGCAGGTTACAAAGCCATAATACAATAAAGAAGTAATCAATATCAGTTTGATATTTAAAGCGGAATTAAGACTTGTTCTCTGTACCCCTCAAATGAATACGTTGTTTCTGCCGTTGACTCAGTGCCTTGTTTAATGTTTAATAACTGCTGCTATTTGTCCTTTGATAATCGGTTTGTCTTCATGTAGACTTGATGCATTGCTGCGCTTTCCATTCCGATCAAGTGACTCATCACTTTTGGCCTATCTTCTTGGTTAGTATATACTAAGACTGTAAGACATTTGAACTTAACAAAACAAAATAATTACTTTTCTCAATATTATCTAAGTGAATGATGCACATGAAAGAAATCATATGTGAACTGTGGATATGAAATCAAATGAAGAATGATCATCGCAGTTGTGACCGCAATTTTTACAATATCTTTCACAGGAACATATGAACCCAAAATTGACCTGCTCCCAACGTCAGTGGCTTCATAGCTCAGTTGGTAGAGCATCGCACCGGAATCGCAAGGTCATGGGTTCAAGCCCCGTTGAAGTTCTGAATTTTTTTCAGGCTTCTTTACGCAATTGTAAAAATTGCGATCACAACTGCGACGATCATTCTTCATTTGATTCAATATTATCTGTTGTTATTTCCTTATCTTGTGATGAGAATGGATTTTGTCAGCTCTCTTGTTTAATATTACAGCTCAAAACAGACACTGTAAATCAATAAAAAAGTAATTGTTCCTTTTATATTTTGAACACTAACTAGCCAGGTGTAAGTTCAATAACATAAATGTTCAAGCAACTATTACAGCTTCATGAAATTTAGTTTGATCATAGCTATCACAAAACGGATAAGAAAGTTGTCACTCATCTACTATTTCTTATTCATCTTGAGATCAAGCACAATTTTCTATTGCTTAACTTGCAGGACAAAAGAGTCCAAGTGACGGCAAAGGAAGAATGGGACCACCTGGCCCCCCTGGAAAACAAGGACCAAAAGGTTTCTGCTGAGAAAACCTTGTCTTAAAATATTGCGCATTAACATTTGTGTTTGCCTTGCACCGATCTTTGTTTCTATGCATCCATCCCCCTAATATCAAAACAAACACTTTTTTTACATCTAATCAACTTAAATTAGAGTAAGGAGAACACTGTCATTATACTTTTGTCATGCAGCAAACTTGTCTTCAAAGATCTCACGGATATATTCCCGCATATTAGCAGGTTCTTTTATCGCCATTAGGCAAGTCCACTTAATTTCTAGAAAAACAAACAGAAGAAAATGAGACTTTTACAAGAAGCTGTAAATTCGTTTTGAATTAACAGAATTAAACGCTTCCTTTTGGGGATTGTTCTGTTCTAGGAAACGTTGTCATAGTTAAGTGCTCAGGATTTTTGTACTTTAGGTGAACCTGGGAGAGCTGGAACTAATAAGCCATTCCCAGGCCCTCCTGGACCAAAAGGGGACAAGGGAGCTGTTGGAAGAACTGGAACCCAGGGACCTCAAGGAGCTAAAGGAGAAAAGGGAAAGGATGGAACTGGGAAGTCTGGGGTGAAGTACGTTCGCTGGGGAAAGACAACATGTCCAAGGGGTGCTCAGATTGTTTATAAAGGTAAAGTGCTTCCATTGCTTCATTGTAACTAGCGGAAATCATGATCAAATGTTAACAAACATATGAATACTTCCACTGATGTAAGGTCGTAAAACACACGTAATCTCCCTTCATTTCATGCCAATATTCTTTCCATATTAGGTTTAATTGGCGGAGAGTGGTACCATCACCATGGTGGCGGGGCGAACTACCTTTGTCTTCCTCACAATCCAAAGTACGACAAGTACAAAAACGGCCACCAGTATGCTGGATACATATACGGCACCGAGTATGAAGTGAGCCAATATAGCGGAGATCCCTTTAATAGAAATCTTCACGACCATGAGGCACCTTGCGTTGTCTGCTATGTCAAGTCACGTGGTTCAATGCTGATGATGCCCGCAAGGAATGACTGTCCGTCTGGATGGACCGAGGAGTATCATGGATATCTGATGACAGCGCATTATGGTCACAACCATTCAACTGACTTCATCTGTGTTGACGAGAACCCAGAGTATGTTCCTGGTACCCATGCCAACAAGAATGGTGCTCTGCTGTACCCTGTGGAAGGCGTTTGTGGCTCACTTCCATGTCTTCCGTATGTCAGTGGTCGGGAGCTGACCTGCGCTGTGTGCACCAAGTGATGGGAAGATACAGCCGTCATCAAGAAAAGGAGACAGTGATTACCTAATCTAATCTTTCTAAGGGTTTTTAGTGGGTAAAGAAGAAAATCAAAGGTATTAAGCTTGTGGCCTTCAAGACGGTGTAAGTGGACCACAAAAAGAACCAATAAAAGAGAAGTCACTGTCAAAACTGTTGATCTTCGTAGCCTGGTACAAAAATCGGTTTAATGTTTTCTCCAAACCTTTCCGCTCAACTTCTTTTAGCGACAAAAGGCGGTTGTATATCAGTTAATTCGAGCTTACCCACTTCTAAACGATAAATATTTTGTAACCTTGTTTTCTTCCATTGCCAACTGAATACAACATGAATTATAACATAGGGACTCTTGTCCTTCGGCCATCGAATTTTTAGCTTTATGTGTTGTTTTTCATACAAAACATGAATTGATTTCTGGACGGGCACGGGGGTTAGGGCATTTGCCTTTTTCTAGCTTTCGCACCAGGGCATATGACCAACTCTTTTGTCCCCACCCCCGGAAATTTGCCATCAAAAAAATGCAAATTCCTGGGAGGGAGGGAGAGGGAGGGGCATGGGCCCTGCTTGAATTGACTGGTGCATCAACTTTTAGAAATTGGTCCTAAAGACCGCCCTGGACGACGTGTATCTTGCCACCTACTTTCTACATCTTATATGGCTATGCAAAATTAAAAATTAAAAGGTCTTCATAGAAGCAGATAGAACTTGCCAGTGAAAGATTAATGGGAGTTTTTCTCAAGGAAACTAGAAAACATTTACTAAGATTTCGTTTTCTCTCTGGATCTGCGAGCCGGGTGAAATTGCCTTACCTCATTGTCATCCAGAATTCACTACTGACAACTGTAGGGCCGGAGGTATTTTCAGTAGCAGTTACCTTGTGATGAGATCAATGTGTCTTTAAGGTTTATTTCATTAATGCCGTTTCTCAGTTGCATTTAATTGCGATTACAGCTCAGTTTGTAGAGCACTGATCTTTCTACAACACAACCCCCAGGGTCCTCTCCTGGCCTTTCCCTGGAGAGTAGTGAATATTTAACATTTTGACCTCTCGTGGGTAAATTCACTTCGCGGAGTTTCTTACTGTGACACAAACCAGATGTGTTGTGTTTTATGCAAATAATCTCCGTCCCCGGGTGAGATAAGTATAAACTCCTTGCTTGGTAGCCATTTGGCATAGGCAGATTCTGCTTGGCAGCTTTTGAGCAACTTTTTCAATTTTGAGCAACTTGTTCGATTTTTCGAGCAACTTTTGATATATTTTTCCATCTCAAATCAAACACCGAACGAAAAATCTTGCTACAAGCACGATTTTCACTTCGTATTTGGGTGTTCCATATTTGGATGTCTCGTTGGATGTCCTGCTGTGTATCTTGTGTTAATATTCCAAATATAGAACAGCTTCCTGTATTGCTGAAAGCAAAATGGCGGAAGCCATGCAAGAAAGCGAAGACCCTATTCAAATTGCTAGAGAAAATGGGGCAGAGATGACGGAACCTGAAAGGGCTTCCATTTCGAGAGAACGTAAAGTTGGTAGAACATCGGGCAAGTACAAGGCAAGTAGGATGTCAAATCCAATGACCAAAACTTCGGTTCAAGACCGAATCAAGGAATATCCACATCATCACTTCGCTTGTGTCAAAGGGCAGCTACGATGCGATGCATGTCATGTTAAGACATCTCTAGCTCAGCCAATGCTAAGCCAACAAAATGGCGGCCTAGTGAATTATGCCATATGGTGTTTAGAATAATTGCTTGATCTTTTGAAGCTGTTGAGTTTAGAAACTTGATTCTTTATTATTTTTCAATAAATCAGGCAACAAGAGTGTGAATAAATATTTTTTTGGCAACTTTCAGTTATATTCTGGGAGCAACATTTTCAAATTTGAACAACTTTTGCGGGTATTTTTGGGCAACTTTTAAATAATTTGTGAGCAGAATTTGTCTATGCCTAGTAGCCACCCTCCCATCCCATTTTATCTTTTGTAATCTCCCAGATTCAGGGAGACACGTGATCAGCGTTTTCCAGGGTGTCTCTCTCTCCCTTTCTCCTGCGAGGAGACAGGAAGGATAATACACTGGGAACGAGGTTGCTTCCAATAAAGTTTAGGTTACAAATTCCTATGGCCAACACAAATAGATTTAGCACATTCTATCAGGGAATATTTAACATGATGAAGGGCAAAAAGAAAAAGAGTGCGTTGAGATTAAATTTGAAAACAAGACAACATTTCTCGAGTGGACTGCAGAAATCGGAAAGAACCAGTAGCAAAACAGGGTCAGTCAGTTCCATCTTCGATGAAAAAATAAAGAAATAAAAAACATTCCGGAAAGTGCACAGAGGTCATTGGTCTTGGATTATCTACATCGACAAGTTCACTGACAAGAATAACCAGAATGTCTTTGAAGGAATTCCTCTTCAATGAGATATGAAGGGAGAACCTTTCTGTAAATAGACATGAATACTGAACTTAATTCAATAATTCTCGTAATTCAGCCCGTTCATCCAAATCATGCGTTTTCAAAAGTATGTGGTATCTTATGTCATGAAAAAAGACTTTTCAACTTCTCTTTCACAGTGTGGTACAAATTAAAATTCAAGTCCAATGACAGGAATCGAACTCACGGATCCTGGCTGACATCTGGCGAGTAGTTTTATCGTAGACAATCAGCCTGTGCGCCACTGGGATCAGAGGTGTCAAAGATTCTCATGGTGACAAATGCACAAACGGATAGTGCTTTTTAGCTCATGGATGACGTAGTCATGCCATGAGGTTTTGTTGTGGGTCTGAATGTCCCTCACTCACTCAGGATTCTGATTAATTTATTCATTAAACTTTCCCTCGGTCCCTCCCCTGGTAAGTATTGCTTTTGTCTGCATAGTCTTCTTGGTCCAACGTTTGCAAATTTCAGGGTGTAGTACAAAGGCGGAGAATTTTGCTCTGCAGATATTGTTTACGTGTTTAATGTGCATGGCGTCGGTTTTTCGTTTCGATTTTCCAACTCAACAAAGGTCTATTTTGTTTAAGGATCAGTGATCAGATAAAGTTAATAAGATGAAGAACACGAGTTGCGAGAATTGAACTTTGAAATCTTCAGAGCAGCGAAAATGAACTTCGAGATATCGCAAAAGCAACTATAAAGCTTATCACTGTGCGGTACATGGGGCAGTAGTAATCGAGAATTTTATGCCACAATGTGATGGAAGAAGGAAGAATGAAGAAAATCGGCAAAAAAAGGAAACAGGAGAAAGACTTTCCAGCCAAAAAACCGAATTCTGGCAAGCAACGCATTTGATTTATGAGCAACATATGATCGATTTAAGCAGGTACGTAATGAAGTATTTTTGAAGACGCTCTTTTCATGGTGAACGCTCGATTGCAAATATGATCTTGTTTAGAAAGGCTATATCCCCTGGCTTAAACGATCAGTGTAACACTTTGTCAACATTTGACAAACATAGGCACGCAATGCGTGCTTGAGCTATTTTGTGAAGTGGTAAAATGTTGATAAGATAGGGAGAAGTCAGAAAATGGTTGAATGGTGAGTCATTTATCTGTGGCGCTTTTGGTTTTTGCTATGGTATGGGAGACGTACGAGCAAACTGTTTTTCATTTGATTTTTGTTTAGTTCTCTTATTTCTAAGACTGATTTTGAGTTTGATTTGTACCAATTTAAATAGTCATTCATCCTACATTTTTTGAAACAAGAGTTTCATTAATTCCGCAAAAACCGATATGTAATATATTTTCTATTATTTGTTGATTTTCTTTCTCCGCACTTTCGCAAACACTATATTCGTCCAGTCTCTCAAATTCCCAAAATATACGTATACGTTCTGACACAGTTCCAGGACCACATGAAGAAATATTCGCAAACACAACGTAATATACAACACCAGCAAAAACAAATCAACGTTGAACAAATAGTACTGATAACGAATATAGATGAAATTGCCATAATTCATCAATTTCTGATTTTCAAGTACTCTGCACTTTTTACTTCGGACAGCAAAAATAGCCCGACCTAAACAAACGCTCTTATTTTAGCCTTTTACTGCCAACGTCTGTGTACGGTAAGCAGATGAGCGTAACACTGCGTTATACCCCGAGATAAGGGCAATATTAAACTTACCAACTCCAAAACAAACCACCAGTTAATTTCAAAATAAGCTCCTCCGAATTAAGAGCGTCAACAGTTGTACAATATTAAAAAACCCGATCAACAGACAAACAACGGATCGAAATCCGCCAATAAGAAGAAGAGAAAATTGAAGTTGAGAAAAGTAACCAATATAAAACGATTAAAAGTGACCAATCATTGTAACAGAAAATAAATTCAATTAGATGTTGTTGTAAACATGTTGAATTGACCACGTGCAAATCTTGTGATTGATCAAAGGTCATGTTGGATCCACGTGACCGATCAAAGTTCGGAGTCGCATTTAACCAACAGCGCTGCCTTATTCATGTGGGAATTAACCAACGAACTTGCTATTACCAAACGTATGCACGTGATAGATCAAAGTTGGAAATCGCATTTCATAAACAGGGCTGTATGTCTTGGTGCCTGTTTACACGTGAGAGATAAAAGTAATCCATTTGACAAATGAAATCAGCATTTTCATTATTTAACATAAAAACGGCTTCACTTCAAGGGGAACAAATATCCAGATTAAGGATTCCCTTCCATAGCATTTTTCGTCCGTGCCAATATCACTTGTGGAAACAGCCACTTCTGATTAGCCTAATATTTATAGTTTTCAAATCCGTCAAACATATGTTTATTTTTCCAGTTTTAACAATGTTCTTGCAGTTTTGACAAAGTTAGCAAAGGAACAAAAAACACAAGAAAAATTACAAAACTAAGCACTCGTCCACTTCGAAACGAAATATTTGCTCCCCGAGTAGGAACCGCTCAACCAAATTACCTTGATGCTGATCAATTACGATTAGCATTATTCGTTTAACGTTTTTTGCCGCTTTTCACCGCCTGCATTATTTCCGATAATCAGAGCATTCAATCAGTTCAATGGCAAATAGTAATATGTGATTTAAAGAACACTGCTTGATCTCGGCAGAACGGCATTTCTTCCCCGCTAGGTCTCTCGCGGTTACACTACGGGTTGTTCGAATAACTCGACGTTTCAATTCTCAAAAACTAAATTTCATTGTTTTTAACGCTTAAAAATTCTCTTCAGAAGTGGTCGAGTGCCACTAACATAGTTCTACTTTCGTTTTCATCGGGACGACCGAATTCAAAGATGCTGAAAAATCATTGAAGGACTTTCCAGGAGGCGCAAGTTGTGCATCACACGCAATTCAAAATAGTAAAGACACTTCCCTCGAAAACGTGAGACGTGAGGCTTTTCATTACACAGTAACTTAGCGCTGATTGGCTCTGTAGTAATTTTTACGTGGACTCCGGCTGATCTTTGCTAACAATGGGAAATGAATCTGCTGCTCGTTTCAGCAGACGTTCATTGGGAAGGAAAGATTGCGTGACGAACCAAAAGAGTGTCTGCGAAGGAGACTAAACACACAGTTGTTATAACCAACAAGCCGCGGCCGTAAACTTCATATATTTTCGTCCCCACCTTACTACCTTCATCATCCATCGAAACAGCACAACTCATACTTCATTCTAATCTGACTCCAGTATCTCACGCCTATTGTTGTCATTCACGCATGCGTTAAATATACAAACCCTTTTCTCCGGAAAGACTACCATAACGGTGGTACCCCTTGGTGTGATAGTAATAAATACATCACGCAACAACAGATAGACGACGCGTGACATTCCACGTTGATGTTCCTTTGAGCGTAATCAACACGCATATGTAACTTAGTCTCAGTGCTGACCATCACTGATCACATGCTATCCAAAACACCTTTAAAACAGGGAATAAGATTGGCCGCTGGCTGAAACAATGCCATCTAAAGAAACCTTTATTTCATTGGTTCAAGGCAGAACCACCCGACCAAGGAAGAATTTCTTGAGCTTCATGCTGACATAGAGCGATTTTGTTTACACAAAATAGCTCAAAAACACAAGGAACACAAGCATGCAAATATTTTTCTCTGTGAGGATATAATTTGGTCTGACAAGCAGCTATAACAGCTAATCTGTTCGAACAACAAAATAATTGTAGCACAAAGCATAAATAGATGAATTGAATATCTCCTCTTACAAAGCAAAAGTTTTGTTCCGGACCCCGAATCGCTCAAAAACATTGTGGCTGTAAAGCGTGACTAATAGACCTTTTTACCGATACGGCGGCCATCTTGAATTCTATTGTTTTGACCGAGAAATTATGGGCTGCCGAGGGGGCAATCGCTGCAAAATGTATCGTAAACACAGCTTTTAGGATAAATTTTTACTGCTTGTCTCTCATATTCCAAAACAAATATTACAAGCGTTACATCTTTCTGTCACGGTATTTGGTAGTAGTTTCTATGGTTAGCGAAAAATTATTGTTAAAAGTTATCACGCCACAGTATTCTTTATAATTATTTCTCATCTGCCCCCTGGGTATCCCATAATTTCATCGGAATTCAAGATGGCCACCGTATCGGTAAAAACGTCTATTTCCCTCACGACTTTCACACAATATAGGCCGTTCCGAAATTCAAAAGGGAACTGGGGCGAGTTTCAAATTTTGAAGTAATCGATAAATTGACACCATTACATGAAAGATAACATTGAAATTGGTCGTTTGACCAAGTTTGAATCGTTTAGGTTGAACAGAAACCAAGTTATGGACCTTGAAACATAGCTCAAAATCCATACAAACGTCTCTAATTTTGAGGCTGCGTCCCCCAAATCCAGGGATTTATTACGACCAAAAACGTTTATAAAACTAACTTGAAATGAGCCGTCGACCAGTAAGAAACTTTAGCTAGCCTGTTACACCTCTTAACAAAGCGATCACATTTGAATATTATTTTTATAGTCCGTGTACACATTTGCATATTTGTGCTCCATCGCCGGTTCAAATTACTTACGTCTGTCAATTTCGTCTAATGTAATGCTTCTGGCGCCTGTCAATCAACTGCGTAATTTTACGGAAAATATTAGCGCGTAAACGGTTCTTTTTACCAAGAGGTGTGTCTGAAAAAGATGTGCTCCCACAAAACACAAACGAATGTACAGGTTACTTGCACATATCTTTTTAGAAAATAAAGTTGTTGTAAATTCAAAGTATTGTTATGTTCCTCATCCATGAGCTGGCTCATTGGAGCCTTTGATTTTAATTTCGGAAATGAGTTGATAAAGATGCAGTATCTACCTGTCGGCAGAGAAGGACAAAGAGAAAATAAGACTAAAAATATCTTCTAGAGTCCAGGCAGTTAGATGGCGTCTAGAGTATATCAAACAACGAAAGAAAATGACAACAGAATTTTTTATTTCACCGCGTGTCGGTTTTGTCGCTGAAACAGGCCAAAGTGAAAAAAAAAACTCTTCGTGTTCTAACAGAGTGGACCCAACGAAATTCCTCACACAGCTCGAACGCTCTCACCAAAGTAAATTCAGGGGGACTCCATTTTCTAGATTCATACATCAATCCCACGCGTTTCGCCTTATGCTGGAATCGGCAACGTCAGACGCATAAATCTGAAAGATTTTTTGTTTGTCGCAGGTTCGTGTAATAAGAACTTTCTCGTTTCATTTTCAAGCTTAGAAATAACCGCCTTTTTCAAGCGGGCACAGTAAAGAACCCTGCAATCAGCTCTAATTCGTATGCACGGCACATCTTTGGCACCGTGCTGAACATTTTTGGGCACGGCACTCCAAATTTTCGACGTGTAAACGTAGCGGTCCCAAATGTAATGTGGCACCAGTGCCCCAAATGTTTGGGGTGCTGAGACTATCTCCTGGAGGTAGTCTCGGTACGAGTAATGGAGGCACCGTGCCGCGGTTTACGTTCGTGTAAACGCTCTCTTGTACCGTTCCAGCCCTTTTTGGCATAAAAAATGCTGCACACAAATGCTACAGATACACCAAAAAGAGCATTAGTGCGGTATTCCGCTGTAGAAGACAAATAATAAAGAAAAATAGCAAGTCTACGCTTACACTAACAGCTCGGCGCATTGTGGTATCTCGTCGCGTTATTTCACCCTCGATCTCGTTCGAAATGAATTTAAATGTATCTCTCTTAACTCGGAAATAGGCCATTTCCGAGTTCATGTCTGCCTCCTCTTCAAAGCGAGTCTAAGTGCGAAGTTTTTGTGATGGTAATTAGTTCTACTTTTCATATGAATGAAAACTAATTTTCATAACAAAAACTTCGCACTTAGACTCGCTTTGAAGAGGAGGCAGACATGAACTCGGAAATGGCCTATTCTCATATCACTGTTGTTCATCAAACTGCATGTTTGCCATTTCAAACCAGGCCTGATTACCCTGTCTCATCCACAAACTTCTTTCTCGAAAGCTTTGACAAGCCATGTGCACCATTATTACCAGGTCTCTTTCTATCTTTTGCGTCTGAGTTTTCCTTGAAGATCTCGATAACTTTTCTCCCTGAATCGGCTCTTGACGTTTTGAGGTAAGGCACGTTTCACGCTTAACGCGCGATGCAAAATGATTGCTTGTTGTCTACTCGCCTTTTCCCGGGTAAAAACAGACAGAAATTAAAGGGTGCCAATTAAAAATTGGAACCGTGCTCAGCAGGACAAAAATCTTTAGGTTTTGATAGTGTAAATGGGTAGTGCCGTGCCGAAATGGTTTGGGCACGGTGCCAAAAATTTGACGTGCCGTGCCGATTTTTTAGCGCATGTAAATGGGGTTTCAGTCTCCACCCTTTGCAAATGACGACTTCGCACATTTGGCCCGGCGACTTGGTTAACTGCGTTGATACAGACGATCATTTATGATTTTTTTATGGAAAGGACCTGACAAAGTAGCACGAACAGCTACAATAAATAGTTTTGATAAAGGTGCGTTAAACCTCACAAGAATTTTTAAGGATAATTTATCCCCATGGAAAAACTATCTAAAATACTTGCTTAAACCTTCTGGTGAACTGTTCTTTTTTCAATGTAACTACAACATCAGTGACTGTGACATCAATTCTGTCTTCTATTCAGAAATGCTACAATGGTGCTCCGAATTTCGCTCAGAATTTGCTATGGAAACTGTATAATTCGACTCCATAATATGGAATAATTGTGAGATAAGGATAGACGGTAACCCCGTTTACCATCATAATTACGAGAAAGCGGGTTTGGTCTTCGTTAGTGATTTAATGTTTCACCTGAACAATATTGAATCCTTTAACATAGCGCAAGAGAATGGATTAAAAGGCACAAATTTCTTAACTTGGTCTGGAGTTCGATGCTCTGTGCCAAAACATTTAAGAAATTCCAGTGATGCTGATAGGAGTGTTGCCTTAGAAACACTAAAATTTAAATGTGATAACAAATACTTTGACCCTGCATCGAGCAAAAGTAAGGACTTTTACGCCTTACTAAGACAAGAAAAAGCAACGCACTCTAGAGGTTTCTCTAAATTGATGATTGAATAGATTTTTCTATTAGTGAAGATGAGGTTAGTAAAGCTTTCCTACTGATAAAATCTGTCATCAGTGAAACATTTGTACAATCTTTTTAGTTCAAAATATTTAAGGACATTCTGTTTTTGAATTCCCGATTAGCGAAAATGGGGATGATTCAAAATGATCTCTGCACATTTTTTCAAGCGTCTCAAGAAACAGTCAAGCACCTATTTTTCAGTGTGCTTATTCAAAAACATTCTGGAAAGATTTTAAAAACTATTGGTTATCGCTAACTAAAAAACAAAGGAAATTTGATTACAAAAGTATCATAATTGGGGTATTAGATGAGAAAGCTGATTTGCTTAAATATCTCATTATCCTAGGTATTTTGTACTCATGGAACTGTCGGAAAAATAGTTGTGTCCCTATTTTTTTCACTATTTGAAGTTATGGTTCAAAGTAAATATAACACTGAAAAGCTTATAGCGGTTAAAGGCAAATCGAATGTAAAAGGATTTCAGGCTAAATGGAAACCCTTAAATGAGCTATAGGATAAGTGCTGAAGTATGAAATTGTGCACATGTAACAGTGGTGTGAGCAAATGTACCAAGGTGGTGTAATTTGAGACAATGAGTTTTAAGTTAATACTTTTGTTTTCTTTCGAGGCAGAATCAATTGCAATGTTTTATAAGTAGTATTGTATTGTATCGTATGGTATTGTGTTGGGTTGTGTTGTATTGTATTGTATTGTATTGTATCGCATTACACTGTATTGTAGGATGTATTCCATACTGTTCTATAAGTGTTAGTGTAATTTCGATATTGTAAATAGACTATGGTATTGTCAGGCACAAGTGCAAATCTATGTAGCTCTATTGTAAGTAGTGTAATGCGCGTATTTAAGTAGTGTTAATGTGTTATTGTTAATAAGAAGTGTTTTTTTCCATGAATAAAAAAAAATAAAGACTTCGTTAACTGCTATAACTCTACGTTATCGTCCCTGCTAGATCGTT